>JAZHRO010000025.1:11200000-12400000 GCA_037157565.1 Thalassia testudinum
TTTCTTTTCTTTTTCTTCCTCTTTGCTTTGTCTACAGAGCTACATCCGTCGTCTGATTTCTCAGTCAGACGGCTTAAGTGGTGTCTGCTACAGTGCTTCCTTTGTGCTTCTCCTTCTTCTTCTTCTTCCTGCGGTCTTCTTCTTCCTTCTTCCTTGGCCTTCTCCTTCTTCCTTCTTCCTTGGTCTTCTTCTCTCGCACCCTGTCCCTGCACAAAGAGCAAAACCTACCCTGTCCCTCTACCCGCACGTCTCTCTCTCTCTGTAAACCACTCACAGGACGCTCTCCCAGAGCCGCGAGTAATCGGGTCGGGTTTCGTGCCCGTGACCAGGCGTACCGGCGTGTTTGGTACGCGAGGAGTGTGCAAGTAGTGTCGGGTCGGGTCTGCCAGATCCGCGTGATGAGCTCGCGGATCGGGCGGGTGAGTAGGTGCGGGACCTCACCCCAGTGCTTTCGGAGGCGACTAGTAGAAAACACAAAAATAATTTATACTGCTGTGGGGTTTGGTAAACTCACGATGTGGGACTATCCTCTGTGCTCTTTTCGCACGCGCCTGCAGTAGACCGCAGCTTCGCTTCCTCAGCTGCAGGCTCTATTCACTTTGATTGCTGGGTTAGCTGCCTTCGCACTACCCTCCCGACTTCGCAGCACCTGGAGCCCTGGGGTTCTGAAGCCTGGAGTGCGCGTGGAGCTGCTTCAATGCAACGTCAATGGCGGCAGGGCGTCGAACCTGCCAAACACGAAAAGGGCCTCTCGGCCTAATCAGATCAGCGGGGGACCTTCGCCGTGGCACGGTGAAGGTGGTGCAGGGTGTAGCAGGTCGTGGGGCGGCGTTTGGCGGCGGGGCTAGGTCGGACAGCGACCGGAAAAATGGGTCTGATCGGGGGAGTGTGGTGAGGGTGTGGAGTGGCAATGGGTGGGCGGAGGTTTCTCAGCGCGATGAGGCGGAGGTTCTGTGAGGGTCGGCGAGGCGTGTGGGGCTGCAGAGCGATGGGAGCGTCTCGCCGGAGGGTGGTCGGAGATGAGGAAGGTGACGGTGGACAGGAGCGGTCGAGGGTTAATTGAATGAAAGACAGTGAGGAAAAGAAAGAGGGGGAGATGGGGAATAGTTCTGACCTAATTACGGGGACGAAGGGGCCAGAGCAGGGCGGCAGTCGTATCGACTGTCGCCGGAGAAGAAATACCCAGAGGGGAGGGCGGCGGCGAGGAAGAGAGCGGGAGGGCGCGCGCTGGGTACGGTGCGACGCGGGAAGAGCGGGCGAAGGCGGCTCTGCTGCTGGTATTGCAGCAGAGCAACGAGACGGAGGAGGAGGAGCCGCCGGAGCTGGTGGGTTTCTGTCGGAGTGGGAAGAGAGGAAAGGTGGGGGTTTTTTTCCGTCAGGACCGAGCTACCCCCATCGGCTGGTGACGCTGGTCCTTATAAAGGCGGAGGCGGAGGGGTGGGTGCAGGGAGGCGACGTGCCTTCCTCGCTGGAGAGTGGTCGGAATTGCGACCCATACCTTCTGCGCGTTCGCACGGAAGGTGTGGGCGAGGGCAGACGTCATGGCGGTGTCCCTGCGACAGCAGACGTCACAGGGCACACCCGGTTCAACTTGCAGGTGGCCTCCCTCACCCTGCGCGGCGCCATGCTCCGCGCAAAGTCTCTGGAGCATGGCGCTGCTCAGAGATTTGTAGGAGGGACCTATATGCAAAGAATGATGAAGAATCTAGGGGCTAAAATGCAAGGGTTTCGAAAGTTGAGGGTCAAAAAGTAATAGATGAGGACCAAAATGCAAAGTCGGTCAAGAAGGTCTCATCTTAGGTTCAAGTTTTTATGCATGACTAAATGGGACCTAAGGATTCTAATGGTGAATTTTATTTCTAGGTCAGACCTTGTTTGACTAGCCAATTTACGTAAAAACCTAAATTAAATCATCAATTGGGCATGGTTCTCAATGTAGGTCAAAATGGGTTCCCAAGGCCAAATTGAAGGTTCTAAACCCTAGAGATTATTTTTCTATGAATTTTAGAGGGTTTAGTTGATTTTTACTCTACCTCGAACCTCGTGAATTGAAGTGAGTTTATTTTAGGGTTACAGAATATCATTTAATTCCTTGGAGTTGCTGTAGCCCTTGTTGGATCAAATCATCCCACTTTCCTTCTTATTAGGTTAGTTTGACCTATGTTTGGACCCTGAGTTACCCTGTTTACAGATCGTGTTGGTGAAATTGCATTTTTATCCCTTTTGACTTATTTTCTTCTTAAACTCAGAATTCTCTGAGTCAAGCCTTTCTATGAGTTATGTAGGAGCTTTTTCTCGAATATCTAGGTTAGATTGTGCTAGTTAGGGTTCATGATGAGGTTCTCATCAGTTGTATAAAGTTTAGGTTAATTTTTCCTTTTTTGTGGTTAGGAAACAGGGCGACATTTAATCGGAGCCTCGAATTGAAGATCCAATACAAATCTGATCAGGGCAACGATCGGAGTTCAACGACTCCAAGATCGCCCTGATTGGACTTCTGTAGCATCAGATATAATCCGACGAAGATTAGAGATCAAGGGCTAAGATGGTGAAAATCTGCCCTTCAGATGACAAATCTGACTACACGGATGTGTTTGAATCGATGATCATAGCTTAACGGCATAAAAATCAGTCCAATCTGACATCTGTGGCACCATCTACAGGACACAGAAGATAGATGGCCATGATGGCACTACATGACACCATCACAGACACCCAAACCGGTCGCAGGACCTCTTCTCAACTTCTGAAGGTGTGGGCAAGGCAAGATCTCAGCCGTTGGATCTTAATCCAACGGCTTAGAGGGTGCAACAGTTGAATCGTCTTCATGACAATCCACGGAGATAGCGTAGTGGTTAATGCCTCAACACGTGACCTTGCGACGTTCGTTCGAGACCCCGCGTGCTCAAAATTAGGGAGAGAAGCAGGTGCTGTTGAATTCAGTTGTCAGATGTGTGGTGTGTGGCAACGGGGGTGCCACGTGGTGCAACAGATGATAGAGGATTGCGTACGCACGCGATGACGCTCGATCCAAAGTGCCATCGCACGCTCGATCCAATTGAAGACGAGGCGACGCTCGTGCATTTGAAGCCGTCTGATCGTGATTGGACGGCTGAAAATGCACGAACGTTCATAGTCATTAGGCACGAGGAGAAGAAGCGACAAGCGCGGGCGAGTGCACGTCGCCAACATTCAGGCCTTTAGTGATGGATAAATTCATCACTAAAGACCCTGACATTAATGTTTTGATGATAAAAGTCCTAATTGACCCTCAAATTTCACCTATGAAAGGCCTTACAACCCCCACACTTTATCCCTTCCTCTCTTCTCCACCCCCTCTAAAGCTCTAAGAGCTTGTCCCAAACCCAGGATGCTCCATTAGAGTTAAAATTATAATTTTTCCACCTTCTCATCCCCTTCATGGAGCATTCTGCAGTGGTCCTTTCACTGCCATTCAAAAAGCGGATCCCGCTACGACGTCGTCCTGCCCCATTCTCTGTCGTCCCTCATCGTTCTCCTTCATCCCGCATCTCACCAACTTCGTCCGGGCACTCTGTCATTGCGGCTCATCCTCCAAGCAGTCGTCAAGGAGGATAACTTTTCTCTACCTTCCCTTTTACCGCTTTCTAGTGTAGATTTCCAGCTTTCTAGTGTAAATTTCCTACTTTCTAGTGTAGTGAGTAGCTGTAATTGTAATGAACATCATCTTGTGGTAATGAAATCCATGTTTATTCTATCTCTGTTTTCTCTTTATTTGTAATATTCTCTCTCTTTCTTCTATTATTTATTCTTTAAGTAGATAGATAGTTTAGATTCAATTCGATTGGCTAATCTGCTTCGTGATAAATAAAACAAACACTATTTTTAATCAAACGTCCACCTCCCTATGTTCAACCTGAAATTCTTTTCAAGTTTCGGTTAAATTTATATGTTGACGGATTTCTTCACAAATCGCACTACAACGACGGGTTTCCAAAACTCAACTTTGTTTGCAACGATCTTCTGCCTCACCATTTTGGCGCCGTTGCCGGGGATTATCTGATACAACATTTTGGTGCCTTTGCCGGGGATTATCCGCTCCAACACACGCCTTCTTTGTTTGCATCTATATTTGTTTACGCATTTGCATTTGGACTTGATTCCTAGACCACATAATTTGTCTTGAAATGATCTAACAAAGCGGTCACATTAAAACTTTTGAAAAGGACTAATTAATGGAGGAACACTTAAAATCCAAGACTTAATTCTTGCAACCTTGCGTGCGATTCAAAACTCAAAGTCAAAATCTTTTACAGTGGATGCACATGTACATGCTTTGCGCACCAAGGCACACATATAGTCACTTCATAAGTCTTGAGATGCTAGGAAAGAACCCTCCTACTATTGAATCCTTAAGTACTTGAAACTCAAGGTTAAACATTTGGTAACTCCAAGGAGGGGGATACCCTGTCATGAATTTTTTAGGGTAGTTAAGAAGCACCATGAAAGCATAGCTTCAAAGGAAGGCTTAGGCCTACTTTCATCCCTTAATCTTCCATCCTTGGAGTACTTTACCATTTGACCTTTAGGGAAGAGCACTTAAGTTCCAACTAGGTCATCTTAGGCATATCGTAGGTCGACAAGTAGGTGCGTAACTATTTAGATAACTTGATTTGTCACCTACAACTGGACTTAAATCTCAAAAGCCTTAACTGATTAAAGACCTAAAAAGTCCTTTGATTTGTGTTTGCTTGGGGAAGAATTGGACTTGGGTGTAAGTTAGAATGGACCAATTTGACGATCACTCTTTCACCTCTTGCCCACACCCTTACCCCCATTTTGCAGTTTTTGATTCCATATGCCGAGATGGTCCATTCCTAGATGGACAAAATAACAATTAGTGAGATCCTTTTTGCTCCTACTATAGGAATATTGGTTTGATTAAGCCTCAATGCAGTGAGCAGAATCTAAGAGTGGGATTTGCCTTGCCCAATATCCCACACACCATAGAAATACCCAATCCAGCATCCTAGATTGATTATAATGGTTGAGAGAAACTCCTATGCATTATACCCCTGTGCCTGACTTCTCTCCTGAAAATAGTGATGATTTGTCCACCTTGAAACTGGAAATATAGAAAATGCAAGACGAAATGATCGAATTATTAGGAGAATTTTCAAGAGAAGGCCAACAAAGAAAAGAAGACATTAGCCACCTAACTTACACCCTTGTGGATGACTTGCACCCCTCTACGCTAGATGCATCTCCCTTGGGAGAGCCACGCCCTAAGTTGGAGGGGAATTTTGGGGATTATGTAAGGGAGAATAACTACTTTTTCAGGATTGATTTTGAACCTTCCTCAGATGACACTTCCTTAAGAGGTCCACGCCTTAAGGGGGAGGAGGATATGAATGAAAGTAGCTATGCATTGGCTGAAGAAAGGTGGCAACCTGAGGACGACGTTGAGGTTAAGTACCCACTTGAGCTATATTGGAGTCAAAAGAAACGAATGATGGTACTATTGGAAGACCTTGACCCAGATAATAGTATTTTTGTGATACTTGATGAAGTGGGTCGAAGTCAAGTTGTTAATCCTACCTTCCTTTCTGATGATGATCAACTAATGGAACTTCAACCCATTCTTAGGGAACCTGACCTTGCATTTCACTTATTTGAGGAGTCTAATGATACAAGGATGAACCTATCACCCCAGATAGAGTGCCCTAGGGGATTTGATAACTATAATACTCGAGTAGATGACGAATTAACTGTTGAGGAGGATGAATTATGTGAGGAATCTACATTTAAGATTTGGAGTGACACTAACGGTGATTATGTTTTATTTAAAGAATTAACCCCCGAGGATGTCACAGATTTGATCAACTTAGGTTTCCTCTATGCTCCTATTAATGATATCCCTCCTCTGGATAGAATAATGGAAAATGTGGAAACGACTTCTGAGACTTATGTGGATTCACATATACATCTCGGGGAGGAATTAAGTGAGGTATAAGAACTTGGGGATTACATTGATAGGATAATCCCTAGATCTGCTGCTTCCAACCTGCCTTCATACGATTGGGAGTTACCCTTTGATTTGCTTATGTCTAAAGGTGAAAATTTTACTCCATGTGTAGAAATGATCACTAACGAAGCATAGGTAGATACTTATGTTATTACAAGGAATGCTAGGGATGCAATTGAGGAACTAGAAAGGCTGTTAGGAATGGATGCTAAGTCGATTAGACTTGATCATATGGCCATCCCACAACCTAGAAACTTGGATACCCTAGACGATCCTTGGATTAGGAAACTGTTCATTTTTGTTCTGACCGAGGGGCTTACTGAACCAATATCTCTTATAATGGGGTACCGAGTATGGATTGATGCTTTCTATGGTCAGTCCATCACCTTGGGGGTATATCTTTGCACTATCCCTTCCCCAATTCTCTTGGAGGGACCTTGTCATTCCCTTACCCTTCTGGAGGTCATTATTCCCGTCTATCATTTAGAACCTCCTTCGGTGACCTGGGAAAATTTCATTCCTATCTTTGTTTGGCAAGCATTTGCTATTGGGATTCATCATCAGCTCGCCGACATCCTAGGTTACCTATTTTCTAGGCTTGTATTGTTATGTTCATTTTTAAGGTCTATTTCTTTGGTTTTGGAACCTGACTTTCAAGTTCTTTAGCTACTCAGCTACCAACAAAATAACGATAGCCCAACTCTGACCCAGGTAATACCCTTCTATGCAGTGGGGACATTGCAGATTTTAGGCATGGGGGTTGTACTTGGGGGATATGCATAGCATATGTACATAATTTCATACATCTGCATAACATTGCATAACATGAATTTGCACTAAAAAAAAAAGGTTGTGCTTAACTAGTTGGGCCCTCCATTCTTAGGCATAGGACTAGGACTTTAGGTTAGATTAACTTGACTCTAGGTGTCTAACTTTAGAAGCTAGGTTGAACTACTAGCTTAGCTTAGGGTCCTTTGTGGATTTAAAAACTTAAGTAGGAGTTAAGTTGCGGACCATTCCTCAAGAGATTGAAGAAGGAAAGCTAAGGATTGAGTTAAAGGCTAGGTAGTACCTGATGTCTTTTTCTACCTTTTGCTTAAGCATCCACATTTCACACACACTTGGTCTTGTGTAAATAATGATCACCTTAATTCCTTTCTTGGAGAAAATTTGCTTCTCTCTATTCTAACTTAGGAAAAGCTTGAAAACACAAATTGATTGGACGAGTTCCTGCCGCATGAGAGGTGGAGCATATACTCACCTTGATAATGCGATGATAACATGTCACCTCCTCAGGGCTGATAAACGTTAGTTTACCATCATTCTTATGCCTTAAAACTAGCCTAGCTCCTAGTGTTTTAACTCTGCAAATAGATTTTCGGGCTACAGTTAGTCATTTTCTTAAGATAGGCATGCATGGCATTTTATTGTCTTTTTAATGAATTTATTTGAGTGTCAGGGATAAGCAGAGTCAGATCCCACATACCTTGGTACTCAGGAAGGTAGAAGATAAAGAAGAAGCTCATTTCAACTTGATCTCAGCTGGATCCTAACTCACCAAGCTGTAGCTCAGCTCCTTCTAGTTGGATCAACTCACCTTTAGCTCCATTCAGCTCATCTCAGTTGAATAGTAGCTCTAGTCAGTTCACCTCAGCTCCATTAGCTCACCTCAATTGGATGGAAGCTCAAACTAGCTCAAAATAGTTGATCCCAGCTCCATTCCAGCTCAGAACAGTTCACTAGAAGCTCAACCTGACTAGGACTAGCTACTAGCTAGACCTGGTCAACTGAAGATGACCTCAACCAGCTCAGGCTAGCTCAAGTCCAGCTCATGGAGGCTTAACTCAGCTCAACTTAGTTGAGCTGAGCTACTTTACCTAAGTTAGCTACTCCAGCTAGCTAGGTAATCTCCGGGAAGATTAGACCCAGCTCACCTCAGCTCATTTCAGTAGAAGCCATCTCATCTTAGCTTGGCTTAGTAGCTAGCAAAGAACCAACAAGCTAAGCCAGCTAAGGTAGCTCCTTGCAGTTCTCCTCAGTAGCTACCAGCTCCAGTGCAGCTCAAGACTATTTCCTCTAGTTCTTCTCCCTCAAAACCCTAGCTTCATCTACCTCTCTACCCTACTCCCTACTAGCTAAGCTAGCTTAGCTTAGCTAGCCACCTCTTTGGCCACAAAATCTTAACCCTAAAACACCACCTAACTAGTCCACCAAGTAAGCTACCTACTTATACCTACTCCTACTCCAAACTTGGCGCCACCACCACCACACCTCTTCACCCCAGTAACACTACCAAAAGGCACCTTCATTTTGGCTCCAAAATCACCTATAATCACCCAACACTTTCCCTCCAAAAACCCCTCATCACCACCATACACCTACCCTAACAACACATCTACACCCTCCATCCAATGGCACCAACTAAGCTCTCTTCTTGAAGCCATTTTTGAAGCCAATTCAAAGGGCACCATGAGAATTAACTGATTGCACAACAATCATGCAACCTAAATCACCTTAATAAGTTAGATTTTAGCATAACTTAGAAACAATGCATGCATAAGCATCATAATTTGCACAATAGTTAGTTTGTTAGCCATAGAGATAATATCGTCATTCTATGTACTAATGAGAGATGAAATAAATTACATATGATTCAAAGCCACGGATGATAGATCGAACCGTACATATCTGATCAGGACGATGATGGGAGTCCAACGCTTCCGAAATCATCTCGATTAGACAACCAGAGCATCTTGTGCAGTCTAGAGAAGAATAGAGGCCATGGAGCTAGAGGATAAAGATCCAAGCCTCAAATGAAAGATCCAACCGCACTGATGGATCTAGATCAACGATCGTAGTCCAACAGTGCAAAAATCAACCCGATCAAAGGTCTACATCACCAAATACAAGGAAAAGAAGATGGACGACCATGATGGCACCATGTGGCGCCATCACTGCCGCCCTTCATCACTGCTCCAGCTCTGAAGGCCATTCCTCGAGCATGGTGGGCTATTGGATGGCCATCCAACGACCATGATGCATCCACGTCGTTGATCTCCTAAAGCCTCATCAAAGGAAAAAAGATCTCAACCATTGGATCTTCATCCAACGGCTAAAAATAAGTTGCCTTAAAACGTAAATGCAACAAAGCAAAGGCCTCAGCATGTTGTTTAGAGCGCTCAATCGCGAGTGAAGAGTGCGGGTTCAATCCACGCAACGCTCAAATCAGGAAAGCGCGGTCGTGAGTGAGCGCTATTGCCCGTTGGATCTACATTGGAGCACGAAGATGAAACCATGCGGTGCGATGAGGAGTGCTCAATGCTAACGCGGGATCCCACGCGCGATCCCACGTGTTTTCTTCGACGTGAAGGAAGTGCGGGCGATCTTTAAGCTGGTCAATCGTAAGGATGAGGCGTTAAATTTGAATAGGCGGGCACGCGTGAAGAGGAAAGGAAGAGCGGGCATTCGCAAGGAGCGCGCATAGCCGTCCGATCACGATTAAACGCTCCAAAGGTCGCAACGTGTCGCCACCAGGTTGAATTCACGTGATAGAGGTGCATTTGAAGGTGTTTTGTGGTCAGATTTGATTCGTTGATCTCCTGATCGACGGATTGATCATAAGGGAGTTGTTGCACGAGTTTAAGGGCCAAAATACTCTTTGTGCCCTCCATAAAAACTATAAAAGAAGACCATGGCCCCCCTTTATGGATCATCAACTTCATACAACTCTCTCTCTCTTCCAGACATCTCCCTTCCACCTTCTAGACCTCTTTCCCTCTGCAACTTCGCTCCGACCTTCGTCCTGGCGCTCTAGATCTGAGGTGCTGTTGCATCTCGCACAAGCATCCTACAAGCGGTGTCGTCTTTCTGCCTTATTCTTCTCTCTCTCTCTCTCTCTCTTTCTATCTATGTGCTATTTATCTATCGCTACTTTTAGCATAGCAATCTCTATTTTGAAAAAGACTGTTTCTGAATGCAAGACAATTCTAATTATATATCTAATTCCTATACATGTGTACATATATAAATATCTATTTAGAGTAAGTTCTATTGAAAAGCTTCTACATAAATTGTGATTACCTTCCTATGAACGACCCGGTACTCACTGGATTTTACAAATTTATTTGTAGATGTGTTTTCATGCTATACTATATCTAAATCATCTTTTAAAACACAATTTATGCGTCGAACAAGTTGGCACCATTGTCGGGGAAGCAACAGAAATTTTGAAGCTTTTTTTGGTGCGAATTTGAAATTTCTAACTTTCTATTTTCGTTGATTTCGTATGTATAAGAAAGCGAGGAAATCAGAATGAAACACGACAACGAGAATTGCAGATTCAAATCTCAGGTAAGTACCCGTAGTTTAGATTAGTTAGGTTTAGGATTTGCTTGAACCTTAAGATTATTTAAATTTACTTGCTTAATAAAAAAAAATCTCTTGATTGTTGGGCTGAAAGAAACTCTTAAGTTATAAATTCAATTCCTAAAGATCCACAAGCCCAAAAATTTTCAAATTTTTATTGGACATGAGTTTTGAAGTTAGGAACAATATATCCAAATTTTGCATAAATCTGAGTTATAGAAAAATTTTAAAAATTTATGTATTGATCTATTAACAAAACGGTTATTGTTCTTGAATTTTCGGAGTTCAAAATATTATAGGAATTTTTATACAGCTCCAATTGACTTGAAATTTGTGGAACCGAATTTCTGAGATAATCCAGAATTTATAAAAAATTTGAGGAAAATATTTCTTGTACATTTGATTTCATGAATTATGTAATCACGAACTAGGGTCAAAACTTACTACAAAATCCCCAGTACACTTTAAATAAGAAAAAAATAGAAAAGGTGCATTAAAAATTCTTGAAAAATATTTTCTGACTGCCTAGTTAGTGGTACAATAGGACCTATTGATTGTATTGCTTAGGTTGCACCACTTCTTTGAATTTGAACTTAAAAGAAGTATCTTAGGACTATCTGCTTTTAGGGTTTCACCTGCATTTCCATACTTAAGGGAAATCTATCAAATAAACTGAGATCTGCAAAACTCTTGTGTGCCTTATCAGGACCTTGATTGAAGATATTAAATCAAGTGAACCATAAAATTCACTAACACAAGCATTTGAATCCAAAAATTCACTTCATCATTAAAAAAAAAATTACTTGTAAACCCCTTTTGCTTGTGCACTCACACATTTGAAATCAATTTTAAGGGCAAACACCCTCCTTAATGCCCATCATATTCCAAAAGCACATCAAACCCAAGCCTAAAATTGAGTAGACGTGTCCTAGGTAGGACTAATAGTCTTGGGGACTTGAAATTAGATTGGATTAAGGTCAATGACTTATCTACTTGGATCCACTGTGACAAGAAAGGTCGGTGTGGTAACCATGTTAACCCTTAGTGGTGTCCTGTCATGTGGAGTGTCCTAGGGGGTCCCACCCTTCTGGCTAGCCAAGTAATTCAAGGGTTGATCTAACCTAATCGTGTTTTGGGGAGCTAAGATCAAGTCTATTTAGGGTTGACACTCTAAGGTTTAGTTTGTTTGCTTGTATTGTAAGGGTGGGGTATTCTCTCGTATGTCTTCTCTCTCCCATCTATTAACTTTCTTCAGGTACATGGATGCTAAAACGTCTCTAAACCCTGATTTAGTACTACCTTTAGAGAGTAAACTAAGGAGAAGACCCAATTTTTTTGAATACATTCCAATGACTAATTACCATGAGGAAGAACTGATTGAGGAGGAAACCATGGACCCTTACTCTTTTGCCTCACACTATTTCTCCTTATCTCCCTATCCCAACCCTTCCCTTCAACTTCTTCAGGATGGGAGAACTCTCCTCAACACCCGGGACTTGATTCCCTTGCCTACACCTCATATTCCCTAGGCATAGCTAGGCCTACCTTGAATCCCACACGAATCTCTGGATATCAAGGATCTCTACAACCTCAAAAGACACTCTCCATGTAGGACCAGCACCTGATTGGCATGACCAACTATCTTGACTGGTTTAGCCAAACTCATCTCTCCCCGGATCAGGGATATGCCTCTGAAATCGTCTCGATCAGACAACCAAAGCATCTTGTGTAGTCCAGAGAAGAACAGAGGCCATAGAGCCAAAGGACAAAGATCTGAGCCTCAGATGAAAGATCCAACCGCACGGATGGATCCAAATTAACACCACACACCATCCCGCTCATTCATTTCCTTCTTTTTTCTTCTCTTCCTCATCTTCTATTCATTGTCTTCTCTAAAGGAACCCATCCTTGTTACAGTTCCACCACGTGAACCCATCGACCACCTTCAACACCAAGTAGCCATTGGCTACTCCATCACCGTCGCCGCATCGTCCCCATCCGCGCACCATCGCACCGCTCAACCAGCACCTTTACCTGCTCTCTGCCCTCAGCCCATGCACGTTGAGAGTGTGTGCTGCTGCAGCAGGTGCGCCACGCCTGCAGCAGTAGCACGGTATAAATTGTATTTGATAAACGCGTTTTGTGAGCTACGGCAACAGGTTCTCCAAACCCTAATTTTAATTCGCGAAACACGACTCCTCATTTGATCTTGAAATCAGGGATAAAGTCGAGGTACAAAATGTAGTGGCGGATCACCTCTCGAGAATTCTAATTGATTCTCCTCATCCGATATCCCTATTTTAGTCACTTTTTTAAATGAGACTATCCTTACAATCTCGGGTATCCGAATCCCCTGGTTTGCGGATATCGTGACTTATGTGGTCGTTGGTCAAATCCCCCAGGATTGGACCAAACAACAATGGGACAAACTTGTGTCTGAGGCCAAATATTATTTTTGGGATGATCTCGAGCTGTACCGCATTGGTGCAGACCAGATTATTCGTCGATGCATCCCGAAAATTGAGTTCCATAGTATACTTGAGTTCTACCATGCATCTGCGTGTCGTAGACACTTTTTTGGGAAAAAGACAACAGCAAAAATCTTGCAATTTGAATTCTATTGGCTGTCATTATTTAAGGATGCCCAAGAATTCTCAAAGTCATGCACCCGATGCTAGACACTCGGGGACATGGCTAAGAGAGAAATGATGCCCCTAAACCTAATACTTTCCATTGAAATTTTTGACATTTAGGCATCAAATTCATGGGACCTTTTCCTCCTTCATTTGGACACTAGTATATTTTGGTCGCTGTTGATTATGTGTCTAAATGGATTGAGGCAATCCCCACCCGGAGTAATGACCACAAGGTGGTCATCGATTTTGTGAAGAATAATATCTTCAGTTGGTTCGGGATTCCTCCGGCGATTATCAGTGATGGTGGCACACATTTCACTCATGCCAAGTTTTGGAATTTACTGGGGAAATACGGGGTGAATCATCAGATTTCCACACCCTACCACCCTTAGACGAACATACATTCCGAGGTCTCTAATCGGGAGATCAAAAACATTTTGTAGAAAATCGTAAGGCCGATAGGAAGGATTGGACTCAAAAGCTAGATGATGCTCTTTGTGCCTATCGTATGGCATACAAAATGCCTATCGGTATGTTTCTGTTCCGTCTAGTGTTTGTAAGGCGTGTCACTTACCTGTAGAGCTAGAACACCGGGCATTTTGGGCCATCAGGAAATGTAATTTTGACCTAGAGTTGGCTGGGAAGACCAGGAAACTCCAACTATCTAAGTTGGAGGAGCTTAGAAATGATGCCTATGAAAATGACAAAATCTATAAGGCAAGGACCAAAGCTCTCCATGACTAGATGATTTCACGTAAGAGCTTTGAGCTAAACCAGAAGGTCTAGCTTTTCGATTCTTGACTAAAGCTCTTCCCAGCAAGCTTAGGTCTAAGTGGGATGACCCGTTCATTATTGAGCGAATTTTCCCTAATGGGTCATTGAAATCTCTGACCTAAAGATGGGTAATTCCTTCAAGGTCAACTGATAGCGTCTCAAATCCTTTGTTGACCATGTGCTCCCTGAACCTGTCTCTGACAAGGTTGCTCTTACCTTACCCTAACCACTGCGGGTCGATCATCGCCTAGCTGAAGACACTAAACTCAGTACATTTAAAGACTGTTCCGAGCTGACCAGAATCTCACAGAAACCAGGTGTTATTCTTGCACTTCTACTCTCCTACATGCTTTCATTTTTTATAATGAGGACATTGCATTAGCTAAGCATGGGGAGGTGGATATATCTTATGAAATAATCATTTTGTTAGCCGTAACAGTAATTTGTTATTCTTAAAAAAAAAAAGAATTAGGAGATGAGAACTTAGGCATTAGGAGTTGCAAACTTTAGGAATTAATACTTTGGGACCTATATACTTAGACACTTCAAGTCTTTGGGCTTAATTAGCTCGGGTGTCCACTCGAATGTGGACTTAGTCGCTAGTCCTCGCCAATTCAACTTCATCTTTAATCTAGTAAATAAATTGGGATGATAAGTACATGACTTATCAACTCGCCTTTTGATTTGAGGGGATTTTAAGTCTATGCATCTACACACTATTCGCACTCACTTTCCGACGATTTTTACGAAAATTGGGTAGCTAATGAACTATCTAGGGTGGTATGGCTGAAAAGTTGTCGTGGATAATAGCCCATTGGCTAGTTGTCCAGAGCCCAACTACAAGACCATTTTCTTTGTACTGGCTTTTTTCTAAATCTTAGATCAGGTTTGTGAGTACAAGGAAAAAGGGTAATGGAAGAGAGAAAGAGATAGAGTGACTTAGGAACGAGATAGAGGGGCGAAGGTGGTCGATTTTGGTCGATCGGTGCCGGAGAAGGTGATGAAGATTGCGAAGCGGTGACAACGAGGTAGGTAGAGGCACGTCCTCCCTTTGGTTGGGGAGTATCACGACGAAGAGGAGAGTCGAAAGGACCAACCAGTTTGGTCGTTGGACAGCTGGAGGATGGGGATCGAAGAAGTCACCGGAGCAGCGGTCGTTGGTGGCAGGAGAAAGGGATTTTGGGGCTTTTGGCTTGCCAATACTTGGTGAAGATGTGTGGTATGCAATAGGGCTTCTTTTATAGTCCATAGGAGGCCTTTCCAAGCCTGAAAAGAAGCTTCCAAGCTCGGAAAGGCTTCACGAAATAAGATACTCAAACCTTTGAAAGGTTCGCATGACCTTTTGGGAAAGAATTGAAACCCAAGACCGGTCTCATGTGGAAGGGAAGTTCATAAAGAATCTCTGGTTCAATTTTGGGAAGATTTGATTGAGAATCAAGCAAGAAATCTCCGCTCAAATCTTGCCGGAGCAAGGTGCGTTCACACCAATGGCGGCAGGGCTAGCTTGTAAAGAAGATGACAAAAGTTAGGGACCAAAATGTAGATTTTTCAAAAGTTAGGGGCACAGGTGTGAGAAAAAATAGTCAGACAGGATCAAAATGCAAACTTGGTCAATATGTTCTCATATTGGGCCCAAAATTTGATACAAATCTAATTTGGACCTAAGGAATTTAATGTTGAAGTTGGATTTTGGTTTTGACCTTGTTTGACTAGGTAATTTATGCAAAAACTTAAATTAGGGCAAAAGTCTATCTGTCGCTCTGTTTTGAGTCAAGATGGGTTCTGACGGTCAAATTGAAAATACAAAATCCTAGAGAGTAATTTTCTATGAATTTTAGAAAGTTTAGGTGAATTTTATCCTAACTAGAACCTCAGTTAACTAAGTGAGTCTATTTTTAGGGTTTCAGATGTTCATTAATTCCCGTAACGCGTGAAAACCCATTTCGTTCACTCTTTTTAGGGAAGGTCACCTAGGGTCGTAGAAACCCGAACTCCATTTTAACAATCGCCTAGTGAGTCTTTCACTCTTTTCACTAGATACTTAGCACTTAGAGTCCTTTTCAAGTCTTAGGCAGGTT
Organism: Thalassia testudinum; assembly: GCA_037157565.1. Lineage (NCBI taxonomy): Eukaryota > Viridiplantae > Streptophyta > Magnoliopsida > Alismatales > Hydrocharitaceae > Thalassia > Thalassia testudinum. The sequence goes on from JAZHRO010000025.1 coordinate 11,215,858, forward strand.
GGGTAGTCGTAAAAAGTTATCCTGAAATTTTCAAACTCCAAAAGTACAAAAAAATTAAAAAAGAAGAAAAATAAAAAAATGTGTACCTTGCCTTTTCAAATAAGGTGAGGGCTTGGGCAGTCTACATTCTGGCAGACACCTGAGCACTGTCGAGTTTTTGTAATTAGGTCTTGGGGTTGAGATTTCCTAAACCAATCGACAAATTTTGCCTAAGTAATCAAATCTTGATTCTACTTTTATACATAGCATTTAGGTTAATTTTGCTAGGGACTAGCAAAAAGTAAGCGTGGGGTATGATAAACACACATGAATTCATGATAAAATGCTTATTTATGATGGTTCATAGGCTTAGCATTGCATATCATGTTATAAATATTACATAACATCCATTGCATGGCATTTAGGATAGTTGTGTATTATGTAAATTAATTCTTTCATTTTCTATGGCCAGGAGGTAGTGCGACACTTTTACAAGTTTCGGATGAAGAATCCGCCTGTATGGATGAATCCAGAGCGACGATCGCAGTTCGTCAATGCAAAAATCACCCTGATCAGAGCTCCGTAGCACCCTCTACAAAAAGAAGATGGACGGCCCAGATGGTGCCACGTGGCAACATCCAGGCCTCCCCACCTAAGCCATCACGTCCCTAGCCTTGCTGCAAGAAGAGATCCCAGCCGTTGGATCTCAATCCAACGGCTGAGACACACGCTCCCATAGCTTATGGGCGACCAACCTCAAGCAAGGATTCACCTCGACCGTTGGATCTTCATCCAATGGTCAAGGCGCGCGCGACCGCACCATCCTCCACTCGAAAAAGTGGTGCTTTGGCCAAATGGTGAAGCACTTGCTCCTCAAACGAGAGGTGCGGGTTCGAGCCGCAATCCATCGCGCTCGCTATAGCGCCGGCTGAAATAGGGTCGCTCGATCTCGAACGGGCGGTCGTAATTTTTCACGCTCGATCTCGAACGGGCGGTCGTAATTTTTCACGCGCGATCTGGAGCTGCCCACCGACGCAAGGATGCACGCCAGGTCGCACGCACGCAATCAAAGGCGCTCACTTAAGTCGAGCGGATGCACTGTCGATCGTCGAATTTCCACGAGGGTGCGATTCGTGAGCATTCAAAGCAGCGAAGGCGTGGTCCGCGGGCATCTCTCGACTGTGCGATGCTTCCTCTGACAGTTGTCAATGCATGCGCCAGCAGTGCGAGATTCAAACGTGGGCCAGCACACGTTCCCTCTTCGCGATCTCAGCCATCGATGCCCGATCCAACGGCTGACGATTGTTGTGCCCTATGCCAGCTGCAGCTGAGCTTCCAAGTGCCAGCCAAGGCGCGTGAATGCTACAGCAACACCTCCGGTGGGTCTTTAGCGACGTCTTAAATGTAGCTAAAGACCCGTGTGTGCAAACCACCTCCTTTCCACCACTATATAAACACCCCTACACCCCCCACTCCTCTTCATCTCTACCTACCCTACTCCTACCTATTCCTAAGCTCTAGTAGCCTACCAAAGCTCCATTAGAGCTTACTCTCAAGCTCCAAAGGCCTCCTATTAGTGTAATCTTCCTATTTCCCACCAAATATTCATCCTTCATCCCACCACCTTCACAGGTTGCCTTGGAGTCGTTCTCCCACCTCCATTCCGGTAGAAGATCACCTCCGTCTCCTCACCTCCATTCCAGAGCCTCGGTGAAGAATTCTTGTACCCGGCGTCCTCCTGCATCTCACCTCCTTCATCTAAGCTTCTGCTAGGCACCGTCATCTCACCGAAAAGTCGATTCGGGAGATTTCCTCTCACCCCTATCTCTTTTATGCTTTCATAGATTATTGTAATAAACATTTGTGTGATATATCATAGTTGTTTCATCTCTCTTGTGATCTATCTTGCTTGCTTCTTCTATAAAAATAAAAGAAAAAAATAACAAAACTCCAAAACACCAAAAAGAAACAAAACGAAATGAAGATTTCAACCAAAGTAAACGTTACCTCCCCGTGTTCGACCCGGGACTCTTTTGGAGTTTCGGTTATAAATTGTATTTGATAGACGCGTTTTGTGAGCTACGACAATGGGTTCTCCAAACTGTAATTTTAATTCGCGAAACACGACTCATCACGTAGGCACTCTATGAGCCCTCTGGTGCTGCCCCCTCACCACGTGCCACCCTCACATGCCCTGGCCTTCAGCTCGCGTGTGCACCTATGCACAACCATGCCAACATCGGCCAGCGCCGCCTCCATCTCTTCGCGCATTTGCAGCCAGTGGGAGGAACACTAAGCACCCATCGGCCTTCTCCTCTCCGACCATCTGGCTCTGGCCGCCGGTCACCACATTGCCACCACCGCCACGAAGCTCTCCCTTCATGCTATGTCCGATGAGCTCCTCACCTCCGGCCTCTCCTCCCACGCATAGGAGGTCTTGGAAGAACCTCCCCGGTTTCACCCTCTATTAAATTTTACATCTCTATGCCATTGCCACAACCTTATTTTTTATTTTATTAATTAAATATTGTGACTAATTTATGCAAATGATGTCCCTCTTTCTCGTAAATGCAATTCCAACTTTATCTTGCATCATTTCGTTAATCTAAAGGGGATTTTGGCTTTGGTTACTTGAATTAATTTGTGAATATTAGTTTTCGAACATTGTGAGTTTCAATGGGCACGTTATTCCCTGTGGACAAGACCCGCTCTTTTTGAGTGGTTAATTTTAATTGTTTTGATTAACAGTTTTCCACCACTCCTTACTATTTTGACACGTTGATGAAACTACATTCGCATGTCATAATTAGTTAATTTTAATGTAGTTTCATAGATTAATATAAATAATTAGCATAATAATAGGGCTAGTAACTTAATTAACACCTTTGCATATAATAAATTTAAATAATGTTAAATTGAGCATATTACAAGATTAGCTTTATGCATACAGGTATTGCATGTTTATTAAAGTCCTATTATTAAATATGCGTGGAGAGGAGTAACATTATTACGTAGTCTTATTTTATATCAACAATTAGATATTCGTTCAATTGATCAGCTTAGGTTGAACCTAATTCTCTAATTAAACTCAATTTAAATTAATTAATATTTATTTAGATCAAAATCTATTCTTAATGAACTAACTCAATATAATTTCATTTTTATCCCATTTACTTTTATAATATTATCTTATTTTTTTTCCGTCCATCTTTCCCATCAATTCACTCTTTTCATTTAAAGAAAATAAAAAAAAAAAAAAACCCACCCATACACCCGCATTTCCATAACTTCTCCCACCATCTCGTAAACTCTTCAGAACCGTCCTCGCCCACTCCCACTGTACACACGTCACCCTCCCTCTTAATCTCTCCTTCCTCTTCCCATTTTTCCCTCTCTCTCTCTTCCATCACACCAACCCACCACCACGACAGGGGCGACAACTCACCCCCCTCCCACTCTCAACCGTACACTCTCTCCCTCCCTTGTAAACTCCTCCTTCCTCCTCTCCTTTTTCCCTTTTTTTTTCTCCTTATAGACCAGCGGCCACCCAGCAACCCCCTGTCGCCCACCTTCCTCCTTCCCCAAATGTAGGTATTGCAGGTGCATCACCACCTTCAAATCCGCCAGCGTCGACCCCCTCGCCTCCTCTGCTCCTTCCTCGTCGACGCCCACGCAAGCCGCAACCGCCAGGCCCTCGCCTACGCTCCCGCTCTCTCCCTCTCTTCTTCAACCTCCATGGTCACCAACAACCCACCACCTTTCCCTTTTTTCTCTTCTCCTCTCCACATCAATCACTTGTAGCCACCATCAACGACCAAACATGCCCCCTTTGTCAACGACGATTGCTGCGATTGGCATTCCCTCTGTCTCTTCCGCAAAGCTCTTCCCTGACCTCTTCCTCTTCATCTACGTTGGTTGCATGAGCACATCTCCTTTCTCTTTTGTGTTTTACATTTGATGCTCTTAATTACCGTAGAAAAGATAGTCACATTGTTCAATGAAATAGAATTTATTTTAATACAGCTGGTCATGATTGCTTTGATTTTTTTATTTTTGACATAGTCTTCTCTGCAAAATTTTATAAGTTTTAAATTTTGCTTAATTTATTGTTGATATTTTTTTTAATTTAGTCTATGTTGAAATAGTTAGTAGGTGATGTTAATGTTTTATTATTCGTATGCATTTAAATTGTAAAGTCTCCTTTTATCAAGTTTATTTCCATAAATATTAATAATCTTTGTTATCTCACAGGGAATAGTTAAGATAACATTAGATTTTAATTAGGTTTCAGGTTAATTATTTTTTTTCCTTAAATTTCATAACCAAGCTTAGCAACCTAATTAAGAATTACTTTAAAGTCTCCCAGCGAAATAACTCGCACTCACCAAAATTACTAATAGTTTGATATAAATTTTAAACTTGACATTTTAATTGTGCTATAATGATGTGTTTTAACTAAAGCGATTTGAGCGTGTCACGCATCATTTCATGTGCGAAAATTATTTCAAAGTAAAAATCGTCTCGTCAGCTAATTAACTTTCTGCAACATTCGTCAAACAATAAAGTGCTATTGTCGGATTTTTGTCTCCGACAATGGTATCAAAAATATGATGGACGATTAACGGTTCGTACTAAAAAGGATTTTAAAATGTCATTGTTGCAGTATATGTCACAAATATAAACCGTTGTTGTATTAATTTTATTTATATACTTAATTTTTATTGGTTTATTACAGGTTGTTCATTGGGAGGTAGTTATTGATATACATCACTCTCTAAGTCCAATAATATTATTTAATTCCAAAAAGATTGATTTTATATAGAAGAATTAATGAAGAATCAAAGAATCAAAGAATGAATCAATTATACACAAAAAAAGGAATTAGAATAATTACAATACTTGAAAATAATTATATACAAACAAGCATAACAAATCATGTATAATTACTTTACATTATTTATTACAACTTATAATAATAATAATACATAATAATATGTACTATACTAATATCTAAAATAACATATAATATATCTACAGCGACATGTAAAAGTGTCACTAAAATCTTAGAAAAATTATATACATAAGGTAAGGTAAAAAAACTAATGTCTATACTAACGTTTATTACTATCTACAGTAACATCTATATCTGTCACTAAAGCTATAGCTTATTTATATACATTTATAACTCAAACAATACTATTATACTCTAAGTATACTTATATACGTATATTACTTATGTTATTTACATATATACAGTATACATATATACATACGCATACACACACTACACGACTCACAGAGTTCATACTAACACATAACACATACACATGCACTCAACACTCAGGCACATGCACATTTTTGAACTCTTCTCTTCTCTCTTTAGATCAGTTCATTAGCCGGTTTAGATCGGCTCTTACCCGAAAAATGGTTCAATTGGCGAGTAGCATTTTCGATGGATACACAACACCCATCACTAGGTGGGATCAGACCTCTACCAAGGCCACCCTAGTTAACTTTAGGTACGTCTTTAACCGAATCCATGCACAATGCACAGCTCCCAACCATGCATCGCATGTGATGAGAACCTCATCATGAACCCTAACTAGCACAATTTAATCTAAATAAGTGTAAAAAAACTCCTACAAAACCTAAAGAGAGGCCTAACTCGGAGAATTCTGAGTTAAAGAATAATACAAATTATAAGGGGTAAAACTGCAATTTCACCAATGCAGTGCGCAAACAGGGAAATTAAGGGTCTTAATGAAGGTCAAATGAGCTTAATAAGGAGAGAAGTGGGATGATTTGATCTGAAAAGGGTTATAACAACTTTTAGGAATTGAATGACATTCTATAACCCTAAAACAAATCCACTTTAAATCATGAGGTTCGAGGCAGGATAAAAATCAAATAAATCCTCTAAAATACATGGAAAAATGTTCTCTAGGGTTTAGAACCTTCAATTTAGCCTTTGTAACATATTTTGACCTAAAATGAGAACCATGCCCAATTTATGACTTAAATTGGTTTTTGCGCAAATTGGCCTATCAAACATGGTCCAACCTAAAATAAAATTTCACCATTAAAATTCTTAGGTTCAAATTAGGTTGGTATAAAAATTTGGGCTTAAGAAAAGATCATCTTGACTGACTTTACAAATTGGTCCTCTTGAATTACTTTTTGACCCTTATCTTTTGAAACCCTTGCAAAAGTCCCCCTAACTTTCTCGTCGTTCTTTGCAGAACGGTCTTCCCTGTCGTTTTTGCGCAGCACCATACCTCCGGTGACCTTGCGCTGAGGATGGCGCCGCGCAGGGCAAGGCGCCCGTCGTTAGGAACGAGCGGGGGGTTCCCTGCGTCGTCCTCTGTCGCAGGGACCCTCCCCTGACCTCTGCAATCGATCATGCCTCTCGTGCGAACGCACGAGAGGCATGGGTGTCCATTTCCAGCTACACTCCGGTGAGCACGGCACGTCGCCTCCTCGATCTCCTCTCCTCGCCAGTGCCTATATAAGGCACGCCACGTCGCTCGGTCTGCCGTCTCCTGCAAGCTAGTTTTGGCCGAGAGAAACTCTAGATTTCGTCTCTCCCCTCTCCGGTCAGGTAGCCCGAGCTTCCCGCGATCCTCCCTCCTCCTCCTCGTCACTCTGCTACCATACCTGCAGTAAAGCCCACTCTGCCCCGTCGTCCCACGCCAGGCCGCACCAGCTGGCGTCCTCAGATCTCCTCCTCGTCGCCGACAACCCCCCTCCTGGGCATCTTCGTCCCCAGCTCCGGCAGGCACGAGCCGGACGCCTTCCTCTCCCTCTTCGTCAACTAAGTAGGTAGGAATCTTCCCTTCTCTCTCCCTTATATTTTCCCCTTCTTAATTTACCATTTTGACTCACCGACCGCCACTGTCCATCACCACCTTCTCCATCTCCGATCGCCATCTCCGGCGAGGTCGCGCCACCTCCACAGACCACCTCACCCCTCGCCGACAAGCCCAGAAGCTCCCCCTCACTCCACTCAAACATTTCCCCCACTCCATTCACCGCCCTTGACCTCCCGACCACCCATCCGAACACACCCATTTCTGCGCACACAGTCTGCCCTAGGTGTACCTCCACAGGCGCTCTCGCGCCTCGCCGACCCGCGCACTGCCTTCGCCACACTCCGGCGAGGCTCCCTGCGTTGTCTGATGTGGCCGAGAGGCTATCCTTGTGATTTCAGGTCTCCGGCCCCTCACCGCCATTGACGAGCTACTGAAGCTCCTTCGCAAGCAGCTCCAGGACGCCTCCAGCCCAGGTGTGAGCCCCAGGCAACGCGGGTTGCTTCCGTGAGTGCGCCCAGGTTCGCGATTGGGGTTGCGAGCTTTCGCTGCTGCCCCAATTGGCAGCGCCTTCTCACCTGCGGGCGCGTACACTGGAGGTGGGAATTTAGTCCCACCTCGTAAGTGTGTGGCCTCGTGCCCACACTTAAATTGAAAAAGTGAATTAAGCTATTCGCCTTCGATACACAGGGGTCAGGTCCCTCACCCACACGCCGCGCGCCACGTGCTCGCACCTGCCCTCGCCCGCGCTCACGCCCCGCGGGTCTGGGCCGAACCCGACTAAGCACTCCTCGCCCACCATCGCACGCTGGTGGGCCTGGTCCCGGGCGCGCAACCCGAACCCGATTACTCAGCTCTGGGAGAGCTTTCCCAAAGAGAGATTCAGAGAGAGAGAGACGCGGGGAAGGGGTAGGGGTAGGTTTTGCACTGATCGTTGTGTGTGCGCGCAGGGAAGAAGGAAAAAGAAGAAGAAGAAGCAGGCGAAGGAAGAAGAAGAGAGGAGGAGCGGCTGAAGACTTAGCCGCACTGAGCAGCTGCTGAAGAAGAAAGGAAGGAGAGGAGTTGAAGAAAAGAAGAAGAGCCGCACTGTAGCAAATGCATAGTTAAGTCGTCTGAGCACCGAGTCAGACGACGGAAGGGCAGCAGCTAGAGCAGAAGAAGGCAGGCTGAAGAAGAAAGAATGAAGAGGAACGGCCAGAGTAGAAGAAAAGAAGGAAGAAGAAAGGAAGACTTAGCAATTGAGAGGAAGAGAAGGCAGAAGCCTCTGCAGCCGCAAGGAAAGAAAGAAGAAAATCAAAAAGGAAGAAAGGAGAAAGAGAAAGGGTCACCACAGCCGCAGCAGAAAAAAAGAAGAAAGAAAGAGAAGAATCAGCTGCAAGAGAAGAAGAAAAGAGAAGAGGAAGAGAGAAGAAGAAGCCAACAAAAAAGAGAACTTTTGCTCTCTCTCTCTCTATCTCTTAATTTTTGTAAAACCTTATATTGTGAATTTATATTTCTAGAATTATAGTTGCTCCCTGAGTTCGACCTCAGGAAACTTGTCATTCCGAGTAAAAAAATTATATTAAACTGGTAACTGTTTTGTCATATACCACAACGACTATAAATAGCAATAAAGACCAAACACGCCACCAGCATGCTAATCTCATTTCAAAGCTCATTCATGTTCGTATAGAGGATGGGTATGTGTATGTGGCACCCAATGCTCATGACGTCTGAGCGTTGGACGTCACAAAACATATATAAAGAGTTGCGCTGCCAATCCAATGTAGCTACGTGATTTCGCATGATTTGGCCCTCGATTTGAGGGTCCAATTTAGGTTTGAATTTAAATTCAAATATATGGTTGAAAATCCCTTATATAGGACTATATAATTATATAGTTTATTTACAAAAATAATTAATTTTACTATATAAATAAATTAGTTAAACTTTACAAATTATACACATTAGTTTAAGTATTTATTTGTTAATTTAAGTATAAATTACTTAATTAATGGTAAAATTGATATTATACACTATTAATAACATATTAAATTATTTAATGCATATTTTTATTGAATTTTACAAGTTTTATTTTAATTTGTATATATTTAAATACACGTTTTAGCGTGTTATTCAAATAAATTAGGTATAAATAGTGCAATACAGTATAAATATGGTTAAATTAGTTTAAATTACTTAAAATAATATAATACAAATATACAGTATAAATTAGTTCAATAATAACTTAATTTACTAATTTATTTTAATTTAATTAGTAAATTACCTAGTAAATTAATAAATTAATTATTTATTATACAAATATAAATTAAATTAATTTGTAGGTATTCTAGTGTACATTATATATATAATTACATATTTATAGTATCAGTAGTAAATAAGAATATTTATAGGGGTTTCTACAATTATATAGCTTATAGTATATATAAGTTAATTAAATTAATATCTACTTATTTAATAAAGTTATATATATATTAAGTTATCCTAAATACTTAATTTATACTATATAATACATATATAAGTTATATATGTAATTTATATACATATTTACATTATATACATATATGGCTTAATATATAGCTTATATATACATGTATTTACATAGTATACCTAGTGTTTTTGGGTACTTTTTGAGTTTTTCTGATTTTTATGGATTTTTTAAGTATAATAGAGATATGGGATGAGAGAGAGAGAGAGGAGAAGAATGGAGTGTTTGTGGATTTTTTTAGGTTTGAGTTCGTTTACTGAGTTTTAAGGTATATTGAACCGTCGGCTAGTATGTTCTACCAAGTTGAAGGTTCAGAATACCTTGAAACTTGGTACACACCTAAAAATATATATAATCTTACTCGCCACACATTTATTTTATTTTTTTTTGAAAAATTTTCATTATTTTTATTTATTTTCAAGTCTAGCTCATTCTAGGCTTTAAAAAGAATTTCAATGAGTGCCTAAGGCCTACAAATGAAGTTTGTGGGTTGACAATATAGTGGAATGGTTCATTTGTGTTCAACACATCATATAAATGGTGCTCAATCAGATAAACATGATTTTTTATTTAATTTTATCATATTTTCCATGTTGGGCAGTTGGAGACATGCTAACTGACAATGAATATAATTAAGACATTACAAGCCATTCAAATGAGATTTAAAGACACATATCAATACATGAATGCTTCTACATAGTTTTTACAAGATATAGAACATACCAGCTCCTCAAAATGACCTAAGTATCATCTACTGCCATACTTCAGCTCGATAAAAGCAACAATAGCTGCAGCAGTAGCTCAAACAGTAGCAACAGTGTTGCTGTTGGGATTCAGTAGCAACTTCCAGCAGCCAAAGACATACTCCAGATGTCTTAAAGAAAATTCCAAAGGGCTACTGTGTTTCTGATTCTTCAAAATTCAGTACCAAAAATCTAAGATCAGACTTGGTAGAGTTTGATCTTGAATCATTAATGCCCAAATTAGATGTTCATTTTTGTTTAAAAAATCTCTTTAAAACCATATTTTAAGGGTCTGAAAATTATATTTATAAAAATAGAATTGCAATCCCCTTTGAAAATCATTTCAGATCCTTTTAATTCTCAATCAAATCTTCAATGTAGAATCATGCAATTTGTTGTATGGAGGATCAAATGTTACCCCAAATTGGGCTTTTACTTTGGATCTTTTTCTGATTTAATCACTCAATCTTCTTGAACACCATTGATGGGTGATCAAGGTGATTTTGTGATATGATCAAGATATGTTGGGTCCTTGTTCTATCTCAAATTAGAGTTAATTGATTTTCGTTGATAAAACTCTCCAACATAGGGCTTAAATTAGATGTATGCTCATCCGTATAATCAAAACCAAATCCACAAACCTTGGATTCCTTGCATACACCTATTCAAGCCCATCCAATCTCAAAAAGCTCGATTAAATCCGATAAAATCCAAATGACTTCCAAATCACTGATCTGAACATTAAAAGCCATTTTCAACAAGATCGAGCAATTTGAGTTGATGAAAGAAGATCGGGGGGTCTTTGTGGAGTTGAGAAATGAATGAGAGACCCCCCAAATTGATTTTTGGCGTTAATTTCATATCTGAGATCCAAGGTTCTCAGGTTTGAAATTAAATCTTAATGTATGGGTGATCTGTGAAGTTAAAATCGAGGGAATTAGAAAGCGATCAAATGGAATGTAAGAGGAGATTAATGGTGATGGTGATGTGCATGAAAATCTCTCTGATTTAAATTGATTAGAGAGACATGGATTGTAGCTAAATTACTCTACTCCTACGCTAATCTAACACTACAATTTATCTAGAAAGCAGTTAAACTATACTAAGAAAGCATTGAAAACCTAACTAATTAGAGGAAGGGGACTTTCTTGGATCCGAAGCTGGCAGCTAAGGAGGATGAAAGGGAAGGAGACCTCTAGTAGATGAAGGTGACTCTCATGGGCCAGTAGCCGGTGGCTCAAGGTAATGAAATGAGGGAGAAAGTAGTCCCTGTCATAGACCACCGAAGGAGGGAGCTGCTGGAGGGGTAGACGAAGGGATCACTTAGGGGGAGAGAGAGATCAGGTGTGTGCGTGAGCTGAGGGAGTGCTTAAGTAGAGTTGAGAGTGATTCTGGTCATCGTGAGGTGGGATTAAGCATTTAGGGCAAGGACGGTCATGATGAGAGGAGAGGAGGGCGGGAAGAGCCAAATTGAAGATGGGTCATTGGATGAGATCTGGAGTTGGTGGTGAGGCTACACAAGGAGTTGCGCAAAGCTTCGATTGAGTTTGAGCCACAGAACAAGAGGATGGAAGATTGAACAGCCTTGATGGCTCATGTTCTTGCGATGAACAGTGCACCAAGAGGTGCACTATTCTCTTTGGTGTAATGGTGCTTTTATAGAGACAGTCCTCAAGTGAATCGGTAGAAATTTTGTAGAAGAACCCATAAGTGGTATAGAATGAATGCAGAACTATCCCTGGAATCTTACAATTCGGTCCTTGTAGCCTACAAATAGGTCCCTGGAGGTTTTATAATGAATGAAATGTTATGAATGAAGGACCTAAATGTGAATCTCTAAATGCAAGGTTCTAATGACATCCAAATGCTACCAAGTTTTTATTGAAGCTTAATTGAACATATTAGAAGTTAATTTCACTCTTAATTTGATGTATTGAGCTCAATTGTGTGTTTAATTTGTAATTGGATCATCATTTTGTATTTATTAATAGAATATCTTAATAAATGACCTAATTATGCATTTTTAACACAGATTTGGTGTTTTAGGTCTTTTCTATGAATTCTCACACTTAACCCTTTCTTTGTGTTAATTTGATTGTGTTTAACTTAGTTTCTACCTTAACTTGGACATTTTAGTTACAATAAGCCACACCTCATCATCAGCCACCACCGCGTCTTGCTCTCCTTCCCGTTGTCAACTGCGTCGCCACCGTGACCGTCCACGACCATGCTTCGTTCATCTTCCTCAACTTACCACAGACCATGCCTGTCCTCATCACCTCTGTCTCCTTCATCCTCAATCGCTGCACCTCCAACAGAGGACGTACATCTCCTCCACCCAACAAAGGCCCCACGCACGGTCTCTTCTTTCTTCTCCTTCTCCGGTTTGGCCTTCTCCTTTTCTTCTCTTGCTGCCCATGCATCACTCCCACTGTGAGAACCTGACACCACCACCTTCTCTGTTCACATCGAGAATCCATCAACACCAATGCCTTAGTCACCTCATCCCTCACCATTAACAATCGTCCTCACTTACAGCCATGTGCGACGGCCATAGCCACCAGTCGCACTGCGTCCTTCCTTGTCATCTTCTTCTTCATCTTCACCACCGAAGAAGAACCCATCATTGACGATAAACACCTCCGCGCAGTAGCCACCACTGGCCTCCGTTCTCCTCTCTGTCGACTCCATTAGACTCGCCTCAACACCACACACACGACCACGCCTTCAGTTGCACCAACCGCGACCCACACGCACCCTTTCATCATCCCACTGTCACGCGAGCCTCTCCCCATCGTCTGGCCACCATCGGCCATCTCTATCGATGTCATCACCTTCATCGGAATCCCCTCACCATCGGCAACCTCCTTTGAGCTCCACACGACCGGTCGTGCACCCCTCTTCTCGCATGAGCAAGGGGAGCACATCCCCTGTTTCTCTAAAGTAAAGGGCCTATTAAAAATTACATTCGATGCCATTGGTGTGAGAGGATTTAAGGATTTGATTATTTTATTAAGTTGAAATTGCATGCATATCCTCACATGTTCACTCTCTTTCTCTCACATACTCACACTCTTTAGATTTCATGTTCTTCTCCATGTGTGCGTAACATAATTTCAGGAAATAATCTTTGTAATAATTTTTCTGCGATTTTATGTGAGCCTGATTTATTGACACCTCTTTATGCTCTTATTCCATTTGTTTCTCTCTGTGGATATGACCTAACTCTTCATGATTAGTTTTTACTGATAAATATTTTTATTTGGGATTTTTCCACCAAGTGAATTACGATGACATATTTTTCGATATTATCTTGCAAAAGCAAAAATCTCCTGATCAAGAGGTATTTACAGGGATTCCCATGAATTCATAATATGATGGTGATCGTGAAATCATAGTAAAACTATTTACGTCTCATAGTTGCAAAAACACATCATTTTAAATTTATAGAATCATCTCCTAAAAATCATAGTGTAAAATCAGGTGTCTCATAGAAAGGGAAGGATGTATGGATGATTCCTAACTTAACAAAGCTATCCAATTTTTTTTGGAGATTTTCTGAAGTATTTTTCTGATTTTTTTGGCTTTTTGAATAGGAAACAAGGAAAATAAACAATATTGACTCCTAAGCAAAGATGCAATTGGACCCTAAATGGTCATAAAAATTCACCAATTTTATAGGAGATTCCCTATTTAATGAGAGAACCGCTACAAGTTATTTCACGCAATTTGGATAAGTATAAAATTTAGAAAAAAATATGAGAAGTCAGAAAATTTCACTCTATTTTGCAATTTGACCTCGTGTCAGTGCATGAATTTTATAAAATAATCTATAAAGAGTTGCACTCTGAATTTGGCACAATGAAACTAGACTTGAATCCCTATCAGCAAGCAAAATTTAATGATTTTATGATAATTACACTGCACAAATGATTTTTTTAAAATAAGGCCCAGACTCTGAATCATTACAAATTTCTAAACTAATCCTAATAACTCTTTTTTTGGGGTTTTTTGGGTTTTGCAATTTTTTTGGGGCTTTTGTAATAATAAAGCAAACACAAGGAGACGTAAGAGAGATACTAGAAAGTGATGAAAATATTATCGCAACTCAAGTAAAGTTCTACAACGAATAAAGCAAGTACAGAAGCAAGAAACAAGGGCAAGAAGGCGAAGAATAAAGAGTAGGAATTAAGTCGTAATGTAGTGAAGCTTTAGAGAAGTTGCGATGGTGATAGGGAAGTTCGAGTATTTTTGAATTTAGAAATTGGTTTAGGTGATTTGGAATATTTATGGAGAGGATTACAAAGGTGGCATGGACCTATGGAAAAATTCCAGAAAGCCACCTAGGGTTTTGGGATTTTTGGTAGTGGAATTAGGGTTTAGGGTTAGGTTTTTGTGGTGAGGTTTTGGGGAGTAGGAATATGATTTAAGGATAAGGTTAGAGTGAGGTTTAGGGTTTTAGGAGTTGGGTTTAAGGTTTAGGATTAGGAAAGTTGATCAGGATTAGGGTTTCAGGGTGACTAGTGGGATGATTTCTTTTCTTCTCCACTCATGCAATTTAAATTGACTTGACATGACCTGAACCAAATAGTCTGCACAAAAGAGAACCTCAATTAGTAAACATGGAATTTAGGCTCACTTATGCAATCCTAAAAGCTAGTATGCATGTATGTAGATATTTATAATATGTCTTGAACATATTGCAACTAATGCTATCGGCATAATTAAGTATGTTAACATACAAATAAGTACACTTATCAGATGGGATCTGTTGGATCTCCATCCAATGGATGGAATTAAATCCTAGTTGATTTTTGCATGATTGGCCTGTAACAAATTGTGGGGACTTTGGATTATGTATCCAAACATCATTTAATTGTTATCCAAATATTTTGGATCAAGTCCAATCAAATTAGGCTCAATTAAATATTAAATCAAATGTAATTTAACTCTTTAAATAATATTTGATTTATTTTACAAGTAAGAATCCACCAAAATTATTTTTGGTTTCATCATGCTAATAATGAAGCATTTAAAACTCGAAGAATTTTGGTACTACGCCTCCTTAAGTATTTCAAATACTCATGAATCCTTCACGCGTGGAGGATAATATTATCCTTGAGGTCTAATCACAATAAACAACTTTGATTCTCCCTTGTGTAATATTATTTTTGACATCTCTTTCTATCATTGGGATGAAAAGTAATGTTAAATGATGGTAATACCATCATGAGTCATAACTAGCTTTAATTAGTCATAATCAGGAGTTAAACGCTCCTACGTAATCACCGGAGAATCGTAATTCACGGCATATCCATTCTGAGAAGAGTGCATTAAATCAGGGTTAAATATGTAGTTTTAACAGTACATCATGAATGCAGAGTAATCACAGGGTTTCCCTGGGGTTAATCTAAGGTCTAATGAGCATTAAATTCTAACAAGAGGGTCCACATAAATAGAAACAGGGTTTCACGCACTTCAAGAACTAATTCATAACCTAAATTCATAATTTCAGACCCACTTGAATTACTGAGGTTCTGGTCAGGATAAAATTCAGCTAAACCTTCTAAAATTCATAGAAAAATATTCCATGAGGTTTGGTCCCTTTGATTTGACCTTAGGAACCTATTTTGACTTAGAATAAAGTCTCGGACGGAAAGTTTCCTTAATTTGGGTTTTTACGCAAATTACTTAGTCAAACTTGGTAAAAACTGAAATGAAACTTCACCATTAGATCCTTGGGTCTAAATTAGGTTTATACCAAAATTTGGGCCCAATCTAAGTCCATCTTAACGTAGTTTGCATTTTGTCCAGTCAGACTCTTTCTCTCTCACATACGACCTTATCTTTTGAAATCCTTGAAATTATGTCCTTAGGTTTTTCATTGTTATAAAGACCCATTCTATTCTAAGTCTTTTAAGACGTCTGGACTGTCAGTCAGAGGTCTGGACCCCTTCCCAGAAGTCTGGAAATTGAAAATTTTGTGCGTAGTGTCGCGTCTGCAGGCTGGCTGCAAGCAGACAGTCTCCCTCTTTTCTCTCTCTCTTTTCTCCATAGAACCGTAGCCACTCCCTCTATATAACCCTCTCGCCCCCTCCTCTCTTCTCCACTCCACTACCACCACCTTCCTTCCTTCCTCTCCACTGCAGCGAGAGGGATGAGCGAGAGAGAGGGCACGAGAGCAAGGAGCGAGGAGGAGAGGAGGCGTGAAGAGAGGAGGTGCTTGAGCTCACAAGCTCGTGGGAGCTCACCGGAGGACGCATGGTCGAAGCGGCACGTGCAGGAGGAGGAGCGCGTCGGGGGAGATGTCCCCGACACTCTGCTGCAGCCGAAGCTTCAGACGAGGAGAGGTAGCGGCTGCGTGCAACGAGAGGTGCAGGAAGTCGGTCTGGTTCTAGGATTTTTCCAAAATCAGACGTATGGCGTGACGTCTAGATGACGGGTTGGATGTCTGAAAGTAGAGTTTTGCGAAGATACGTTCCTATTGTGGTTACAACCATGCAGGTCACACCGCAAAGCCAATTTGTATGGCTAAAAGTTGGTGATTCGGTCTGTAGCGTGCAGGGATAGCTTTGGGAAGGTGCGGGGCATGCCCTCCCACACGTCTTGGACATCTGGCCAGCTTACCAGACGACCAGAAGCACTCCTAGATGATTGGAGGAGAGGTCGGATGTCTGGAGCTGGGTCCAAATGGTCAAGTAGGGGTTCTGGATGTCTGAAGTCGACGCATGAACCTGAGGTGAGACCCTGGTGACTTTTAAGACGTCTGGACCTTGTGCCAGACGTCTGATTTAGGTCTGTAGTTCTGTTTTTGACCCGTTTAGGGTCCGTTTGAGGTCTGTTTTACACAAACAAGATATATGTGGTTTCCTTGTGAGTTCTTCTATATGTTAGAAAGCCTTATATACTGTTCTGAACATTCTGTTGTGTTATGTTCCTTGGTATAGGATTTCGATCTGTTGCGTATTCGAAGCCTTTAGAGGCATGTAAGCTTGCTGTTCGAGCCCCCAGTACTCCCGGATTGTCTGGTAGATTGGTTTCCCCTGTTTTAATTATAAAACATGAATGCATATGTGAAATTGGATAACTAGAAACCTAGGATGTGGCATGAATCATAGGATGAGAAGTACTTACACTGTTTGTATGCGTGTTTGAGATTGCGGACATAAATGAATGAATAGAAATATAAATAATTGCTTGTTAATAAATACGAGTTGCCTGTGAAATATGAAATGCCTGTGCTAGTTAAACAGTTACTTGTGACCTTACTTGTTGTATATGTTAAATGGTGGAAATACGAGCTCCATGTGTATAATATGAGAATGGAAATATAAATGATGAAACTTGCTATGGAACAACATGTTGAATACGAGCATGAACCCTACGGGGAATTAGGAGTAGAGCTCATGTGGACAAATGGAATGGATCTAGAAATGTGAGTAGGAAGTGTGCTGGCCCTTGAGTATTTGGTATTAAGGGGGAGCGACTGTCCCCTTTTTAGTGTAGAGCAGAGCTAGCTGCCCTTGGGTTGGGACCCAGGGTTAGGAATGGCCACTCTACATCGACTCCTGTTGGCCCTCGCGTACACAGTACCGGGGAGAGCTATTAGTGTAGGGAGGGAGCTAACCACCCTACGGGGCTCGGGGTTAAGCTAGCCAACCTACACGGACTTTTTCTTTGTCCCTCTGGGTAAACCGGGGTAGTAAGACAAGGGTGCACGGACTGTGGAGGGGCAAGACCCCTCTTTGGTTCTGAGGGGCTAGACCCCTGTTACTGAGAGGGCTAGGCCCTATATTGTTCCATGCTGTACTTTGGGCGTACCTGCTAGTAGAAATGATTGACCGCATGCCAGTGTAGGGTAGCTACCCATACCTTATTGTGCGTACCGTAGTCACCGCTACGTCTAGACAGTGACCTCGGGGTGGTTGATTGGGAGTAGGATTAGCACAGGGAGACTCTCCTGGCCAGGAGAGCACCACGTGTGCCTTCTACTCTTGGAAAAGACTGCAATGAAGATCATTCCCACGAGGAACATTCGAGATCAAGAAAGAAAATCTGAAAAGTAAACCAGTAGGTAAAAAGGAATGACTTATAAAATAAAATAGTTGGAAAAGATAAATTACCTGTTAGCTTTTACTGCTTTAGTTAGTTTGGTTACTACTCTATTTAACGTTTGCTGACTCCGTTTTGCTTATAACCCTTTACAGGTACAGGAGTTGAGCAGCCCGAGTCATCGGCTGCAGAGGGTGTTAGGCCCAGTTGAGCCTAGTCGTAGTTCCTATTTTTGTTGTACTTCATTTTGCTAGTGAGTTTAGACTGTTGTTACCATTTCTGTTTTTGTACTTTGTTCTACTTTACTGTCGTGGTGGTGATATGTACTGTTAGCAGCTTTTACTTCCTTTACTGCTTATACTCTTTTACTGTTAGCTACTTAGCATATTGAACGTGGTTTACTTTCCTACTTTTTTGGTTATTTCTTATTGGATGACTGGGTCTTGGGATTAGTCGAGTCGAGCCGGTCTCGTGTCCTGTAGGGATTCGGGAACCGGGTCGTAATAGTTGTTCTTTGCAAATGGGTCCCTACCACCATTGGTGTGAAGAGAAACTTCACCGTTGAGATTAGAGCAGGGATTTATCGCTCGATTCTTAATCAAACGCTCCCAAATTTGAAATGGAGATTCCTTTAGGAATTCCCTCCCAAATAAACCTAGCCATGGACCTTGATTCATTCCCAATCTCCCATGCAAACACATGGAAGATGTGGGTATCCTATGTGCGTGAAGCTCTCGAATCTTGAAAACTTCTTTCCTTGCTTAGAAACATCCCCTAAGGCCTATAAAAGGACCCAGGATGCAATTTCGCTCTTCCTTAGTTAAGTACGAGGCCAAAAACCCTCTTCCTTCCCTATCTTCGGCCTCCTCTGACCTAGGCTCTGGTGACCTCCACTCCCATCATCCTACAAACGACCAACGACCAAATTGGCCCGTCCTTCTTCCTCATCATCTTCCGCGTCTCACCAGCCACAGCGAGGGCTTCCTCCCTATCTCCTCGCTGCCGTCTCCCTCAACGGAGAGTTCATCTTCCCCATGTCCAGCCATCACATTGGCATGGGAATCTCTTCCTCTTCATCCTATAATTAGGTTAGACTTCTCTCCCTTCTCTTAAACCTCTCTCTCTCTCTTTCTTTTCCTAAATAGATCAACAACCACACCTCTCCCCCTTTGTCTTCTTCCACTCCGGCCAAGCTTCGATGAGGTCGTGAGCCTGCTACACCGCACTGCTTGCCTCACCACGACTCCCATAAGCATCGCCGTACTCCCCACTTCAAAAGCCTTCTACCAGTTTCATCCTTCATCGACCCAAACACTCCAACCACCAACCCACCTTAGCACCTCCATCTCCGACTTCGCACGCCCTTCACACACATGCCCACGCCATGCAAACACAACCACTACCTTTGCCATCACTTGGCAATTCTTTTTAGCACATTTGACGTGGCTGCAAGGCCGTTCTTTGAGTTTCAGGTACTCACCCAGCTTCACCATCGCCGTTGTCTCGTCCAACCACGAACGTAGTGCTCTGGCCGTCTTCAACCAAATTACTACCCCCAGGTCTTGCGGAAATCTTCCAGGCATCCTTCTAGAACCTTAGTTGAGACTCCTACCTATTGCAGCTGTTCCAATTAGAGAAGTCTCTCTGTTGCTCTGCACGAAGGAGATGTGGGACATTTTGTCCCACATCAATGGAAGAGGGGCGTGTGCAAACCCATAAATTGATTTTGTGATCAGAGCTATCTACCCAAGACATTGAGGGGTCAGGTCCCTCACCACCATGCACACCTGCCTACCCGTATACCCACCTACTCTCACTCTTTGCCTGCGACTCACATCCATAGGCCTGGACATTGTTCTATACCCGTTTACCTGACCGATTACCCCATTATAGTTGGGTCTTATGAGAAAAGGAGAAGGAATTGTGAGAGAGAGGGGGAGGGTTTTGCTCTTGAGGGTTTGGCCTTGTGCTGGAAGAAGGCTAAGTGTTAGCTGTGTCTATGAAGAAGGAAAGCTCAGAAGGAGAAGGGAAGGTTGGAGAAGTTGAAGAAAAGAAGGCTTTGAAAGGAAGGAGAGGCTTTGAAGAAGAAGAAAAGAAGAAGGCTTGAAGAGAGAGAGAGGCATGAAAGAAGAAAGGTTCTTTGAGAGCCTTAGCCTTGTGCCTGTGCTCACATAAGTCGTCTGATCTGTTTTTGCACTGTTGAATGATTTAAGTACTATAGTTTACCTTGAATTCTAATTGAAGTAATTGAATGCATGCTTAATGAAGAGAGTAAGTGGTGATTCAAATCATAATTATTTTGATTCTCTCTTCTTTTTGATTCCATGATCTTGTGGGCTTCATTGAATAACAATTTGATCATACTTATTCATTGCATATTTGTTATTATTGTGCTCATTGATTCTGAATGAAGATTATTGTGTGAGTTCCATATTTGCTCCCTGTGATCGACTTCGGACTCCTTTTAGAATCTGAGTTATAAATTTAATTATTTTTGAGCGATTAAGGCTTTGCTACGATTATTACTCCTTAAAACTCCTCGATAGCTCGCTAAACACTAAATCCTTTCCCAAATGACTATATCCTTTTCTTTCATGCTTGAGTTTAATTAGGACTCTGTAATCACATGTGAAATTACCTTTCCCAACATACTTGGATGGAGCTCCTTCCTCCAATCTAGCACACTCCTATGGGGCAAATTTGTGTAATCCCTTCGAGCGATCATGTACCCCTCATCCTTTCCCACAGATAATAACTTTCCAATGTCAGCACTGAGATAGGTGCGTCTACTATTAGTCTATCGAATGTATGCATTTATGTACAGAGACATATATTTGCCTTAGGTTAAAGGATACTCCTCCATGATTGCATCAGAGATGGACTTCAATTATCTTCTGTTTCATTAGGTTAACTCCATAACCCAACCTGCATGACAATTCTAAATCTCCATACAAAACATCACTCAGGCGATGGCCTCTTGAGAAAGTTGCCATCTCAACTCAGACTAAAAACAAATGATCGAATCGAATGATTTCTTGATGTGCTACTAGATCCTTTAAATCGTTCAGATCTTCGAGTAAACACATTTTAGGTTTATTTTATCTGACTAAGTATGTTTTCCTATTCATACTAAAGGACCCAATTCATGCATTGAAAATAATCTAATTCTTTTATTAAGATGAAATATAACTCATTACATTGTTCTGATGGCTCGTTTAAGGCACACAAAATCCAACAAAAGTTTCTTGCCAAGCCATTAGATGATATTTATAAGGAACCAACCATTCTTAATACAACACTACAAGAATATGGACTTTTGATGCTAAAAAGAGACAGCATTAGTAGCCTTGTTGTTTCATTTTGCCGTCAATTATAAACAAAATGCGACGTCGAATTATCGTCTCCCTAATGGATTGATTGTAGCTTTTGCCGTCATTTTATAATCGACAGGATTTTTATTTGTCGCCATTTAGAAAAGAAGCAACAATGATTATACGTTATATTTTCCCTCCTTAACACGTCACTTGTGGATTTTTTTCCGTTGCTTAAATGTAAACGCCGTCGCTTTTAAAAATGACGATGTAAATATTTTTACCATCGCTTATTAGATAAGAGATGAGAAATAGGCATTTTTTTTTTAAATTCTTAAATACCGTGGTTTATATATCATTGGCGTCACTTATGAACCAACGACGTAAATATTTATAACGTTAGTTATCAAATAGCCATTTTTTAGAAAAAATTACGTTGAACGCCGTCAGTTATTTACAAAATCGACGACAAAAGTAAAGAAACTTTTTTTTTTAATTTGAAAATAATGGGAAATGCCTGCTATTCCAAATGTGTAATATTTAAAAACTAAATAGTTTGATAATGCTATTATACCCAGGGAAACACCTACTTTTATACACAATGTCGAGAATGAAAACAAGTTTCATATTCTACAAAAATAAAGTATGATAAAAAGAATTTCATAATGAAATATTTATATATAAAAGAAAACATGTAATAATAAGAAAAAAGGAAATATCAAAAAACTGTTGCGCCTATGCCACTAGCTCCACCAACCCCGCCCATATCATCGTCGTCTCGTCTGTGGGTGGTGTGATTGAATGGAGACATATGCTCTGACTATCCCTTATTCAAAAGGAGTAGACGCTATTGAATCTTATCATCCGTCTTACTCATCTAAGACTACATGGCATTTATATGATTCTTCTTCTCTGCCTTTCTCTTCTCCCTCTCTTCCTCTCATCTCTAGAGTGTGTCGATCTTTTGGTTCAACTGATCGATGACATTAAATGAGATGGACCCTTTCCTTCCATACCAGTTGGCAAGGTGTGCGCCCTCCCCGTGCTACGAATGAAACCACCGTGGTTCGGTGGCATCACAGTCCTAAATGCTTCCCCTGGATCCAGAGGTTACTGGACACTGTTAGAGTTCTCATCAGAGGGGGGATGCACCAAGTGAACCATTCTCACCTAAACGTATTAAAAATTATTACTATAATATATATACCAAGTTATAAAATTTTTGAATTTAAGAAACTTACATGTCTTTGCTGGTATAACTCATGAATCCACCTACGAGCACCCTTAGCTGTAGCCTTACTATGGGTGACCTCGTAGTCGTCCATTGTACTCATCTCTCTCCCATCATTCAAAGCGGACTGAAAATATAAAAATGAAACAATTTTATTAAGATCATCTCTAAAGTAAAAAACTTTCAACTACAAAGTTGTTATAATAAACTTACGTTACGACTCTTGACCATCTCAATGCTTCTTCAACCCAGATAGTGGGTCTAAGCAGGAGCTTTGGCCTTATTGGCCTTATTTTTCCTTGCTTGCTCCTGTAATAAAAGCATATATATATAAATTACTAAATAAATTCATATTTTATTATGAATTTAAGATATATGAATTTAATATAAACATTTAGAATCAATTACTAACCTCTGCTTTGGGATCCATCCATTACTCTCATGTCTTCTTCCAATGTTTAGGCATGAAATTAGGAGGGCAATTCTCCATTGCCTCCTCGTGCGACCTATTCGAGAAAAACTGAATAACGAATATAAAATGTTAGAAATAATATATGAAATCATATATATAATAAACAAGTAAATGTTTAAAAAATTTTACTTTTCTCTTTGTCTCTGTCCTCCAATCTCTGTGGAGCTTGGCGGCGTGCTTAAGGATATACCTAGGGACATTGGGGTTGTCACCCCAATCGTAACTCATCTACATTTATTTTGAGAAAATATATCATTCTTACATAAAAATAATTTTAAGATAAAGTTATAGCAGTAATATTTATGATCTGTTACATTACGTCCAACTGTTGGAGGAGCTGCCTCTTCAGCTCTGCGGGCACCCTCCGCCAGTCGAAGTAGCAAAGTGGCACGATGGACTTCACCATCATGCTCACTCGATTGATGAATCCCGGGTAATTCTCTGCCTCCTCCATGGATCTAAGCCTGATCATTATTCTAAGGCCCTCGGGGACACACTGGAGATCTAGATTCTTTGTCTTCCCCTTTCCTTTTCTTACTCTACTTGTGTATACATTAATTATATATATCAAATATTTAATAAGTTCTGAAATATAAAAGTAAAATGCATTTAAAAAGTATAAGAGTTTTTACCAGTACTTGTACTCGTCATGCTTGGGTCCACATGTACTGGGGGCACACTCTCAACTTGCTCCTCCTCCTCGTCATCGTTCTCATCCTCGTCCTCCTCCCCTGATGCCTACAACTCCGGCTAATAATCTGGATCAACCGATACTCGCTTTGCCTCAATAGGAGGAATCTCCTTCCCCTTTCCCTTTCCCCCCACATATATTACATCACAAGATTATGCTAGATCCCCGGGTCATAGAAATCGTGACTGAGCATAGGGGATGGCTTGGGCTGGGTGGATGGCTTTGTCAGAGAAGGAGCCTTTTTATTGGCTTTTTCTTAAACCACTTCGTTTGCAACAACAAATAAATACAAAAATTAATACAACTGAAAATAATATACAAAACATTAATGCAAAAATAAACAATTACATAAAAGAAACCTATAATGAAACAAATACACAAAGGAGGTACACAAATGCCAAAATATGAAATGCAAAAGTAAACCATAAAGGAATTGTTACTATCCTTAGATATCCACATCTATTGCATTTGAATCTAGATGTCCTTTCGTTAATTCTGTAGGTGCACTAGAGGGGGTGAATAGTATGAAATAAAAATAAATTCAAATAAAAACAATCTTACAAATCAATTACCACAGGACACAAGTATTTTTAGGTGGAAACCCTAAGGGTAAAAACCACCACCTAAGTCTTCTCGACTTAGGATTTCTCAATCTATGGAGTAGATCAAATCCATTAACCATACTACTTAAAATGAGGGTAGTACAACCTCAATTACAACCATACTACTTTAACCCTAGGATAGTGTACCTCAAAGCCCCTCTTCTTTATGAAGGGTATTTTGTCTCATAAAGGAGACGGTAATTAGCCACGTGAATACCCAACCAAAATTGCAAAGCAAAAACCTATAGAGCCCAAAATGTAAGGATTAAAGCTAAGCTTCTATAGGCAATAAGACTTCCCTAATGCGGAAGTCGAGTAGGTGTGATTGCACAGTGGGTTGCTGCTATTGTGTGTGAAGTGTGAAGCATAGAGTACAAGGCCACAATCTTTTTCTCGTTGAAGTCTCCTTTTTGATCACTAAAAATGGTGGAAAGAATTGTATCAAGATATGTTTGAACAAATGAGAGGCCTTCCTCTATTTATAAAGGCCTTAGGAACCTTTAAGAAGTCCTTAGAGAGGCCTTATAGCCATTGGAAATAAATCCCAAGAGAATCAAGCTGAAATCAGGGTTGTGATGGCTTTGACAGTAAAATCAGACGGGTAATTTTTATTTTAGACGTTTGGTGCTTTGTCTGATGAAGGTTTTGGACGTCTGATCCTGAAGGATGGTTGTTGGTAGGTATGATTCCGTATGCGAAAAGATTTGAGTTCGAAAACCCATCGTCGCAGTGCATAGAAATCCGCTACTAGATAAAATTTATAACCGAAACTCGAGGTGAGTCCCGAGTCGAACACGGGGAAGTGGACGTTTAGTTTGTGGAATCGCATTTCGATTTTATTTGTTTTTGGTGTTTTTATCTTTTGTGATTTTTTTGGTATTTTATAAGGCAAGTGATTAGGTTAATAATATCTAGCTAATCTACTTGCAAAATAAGAGAGAGAGAGAAAATATCAATATTTAGCTAACCAAAGTTTACTATAGATCATCAAGGAAGAAATTACACCTACACTAGAAAGCAGTAACGAATAGAATGAGTTGAGAAGAATCCCCCTCGGCAGTTGCTTAAAGAACAAATCGCTCTGATAGTGCCAGGACGGAGGTGATGAGAGGCTGGAGGAAGGAGAATGGCATCGGAGGAAGGAGAACAGCATCAGAGGAAGGAGGATGGGGCGGGATAGCATCACGGCGAGAATCTATTTCTCGAATGTGGTGAGAGGATGGACACGGGATGCTCCACGAAGGGGGGGTGAGAAGTGGAAAAATACTATTTTTCTACTCTAAAGGAGCATCCCGAGCTTGGGACAAGCTCCCTCTAGATCCTTGGAGGTGGAGAGGGAGAGAAAGGAAGAGATGAAGATGGATGGAGGGGTGTAGGTCCTTTTATCGTGGAGGACAAGGGAACATTTCGTGCATGGGTTAATAGTGACATTCAAAATGTCGCTAAAGATCCTCCCTAATCATCGCTGAAGGCCATTGCACGCACCCACATGCGGTGCTCACGCATGTAGCAGTTGGCACTGAGGTTGGAAGACTCGCAGCCATTGGATCGAAATAGAACAATCACCATCGCACATTGATCATGCTTGAGATCGAGCGCTAGCCCTGCATGAGATCGAGCGTGGAATCGCGCGTTATCACCCGCATGCAGATCTTACCCCGTCACCCATCACACCCCGTTGCCGTTCTCATCGCCGCTCGATCGCCATCAAATGCTTCAATTTCATCCACATGCTCCCTTGCTAAGGATTGGACACGTCGCGAGTCTTGAACTCGTGTCATGACTTTGCGAGTGACGCTCGCGACCGCTGCGCTACAGGTGTGGTTTGTCGCCTGGACACACATCTGGAGGCAGCTTCTCGGTCGTTGGATCTTTATCCAACGGTTGAGATCTCCTCAAGAAGATGTTCTTTAGGGGTGAGCGGTGGCTGCGACTGGTCTTGGGTGGCTGTGATGGCTCCATGTGGCGCCATCATGGCCGTCTGTTTTGTTTGCTTTGTAGGTGGCACCATGGACGTCGGATTGGGTTGATTTTTGCATAGTTGGGTTGCGATCGTTGATCCGGATCCATCCATGTGGTTGGATTTTTTGTTTGAAGCCTTGATTTATGTCACCTAGCCCCTTGGCCTTTGATCTTCCTCGGGCTGCATAATGTGCTACGGAACTCCGA
Organism: Thalassia testudinum; assembly: GCA_037157565.1. Classification (NCBI taxonomy): domain Eukaryota; kingdom Viridiplantae; phylum Streptophyta; class Magnoliopsida; order Alismatales; family Hydrocharitaceae; genus Thalassia; species Thalassia testudinum. The sequence goes on from JAZHRO010000025.1 coordinate 11,242,402, forward strand.
TCAAGATGATTTCGGAGGCGTTAAACTCCGATCATCGTCCTGATATGATCCGTATGGTTGAATCGTCAATCTAAGGCTCTAGAATAAATCTCTTTTTCTCCTGACCACAAAACGATGCAAATTAACCTAAAATTTATACAAACTATTCTAAATGCAGAATGATGCATGCTATGCAATATTTATAATATGGAATGCATCTATAAGGTTAGGAACATGCTTAAATAGGCATTTTAACCTAAATGGATGTGTATACATCAATGGTCTCTCTGGATTTGTTTAGATGTAGATAAGGATCTAGTCAGATGTCTAACTTAGATATTTAAGACGTCTGATAAAATTATTGGACGTCTAATCATGTGGGGGTTGTTTCCTGGATTGAACCAGATCCAAACAAGGTTCTAGTGTAAACAAGTCAGACGTCTGATTGGACATCTGATCAAGGGTCTAGACATCTAGTGATGAAGGTCGTCTGCAGGAATGGATTCTCGAGAAACTAACGATTAGATTTAGTTTGACAAATCATGATTTGGGTCTAATGTCTCTTTATCAGACGTCTAAGGGTCTCTCTAGATGTCTGGGAATAATATTAAAATATTTCTAAATGGCCTCTTGAGGATTTTGGTCTGACAGTCCAACGGTCCTATTATTAGACGTCTATTAAGGTTATTAGACGTTTGGAAATTAGTAAAGATGCCTAAATGGAAGGATCAGAGATCAAAGATTTTCGGCCTAGGTTATTGGATGTCTGGTGAAAATGTCAGACGACTTAAAACGAGTTATCAAACGTCTGGTAATCAACTTAGATGTTAGATCTGTCTGTTTGATTCCTATTTTGGCTTTGTAATTTAACTTTTGATTTTGCCTAAGTGTCCTAAGGTTGTGTAAATGTTCCTAGGGCTAGAGGTGTTGTACTCTGGGCTCTTTACAATATTTCTAAGAAAATAAAGAGCAAAAACATGAATACATGTACATGGAATAAACATCTATCCTATTCTTCATTTTCCTTCTTTAAGCTTTAACCCTAAGCAAAGCTCCATCTCCTCCATCAAGATCCTCCATCCTGCCATGGATTTGAGCTTAGGCTCCCCACACTTGATATCATTTGCATTTACCTTGAAACTTAAACTCAAATTCAAATGTTAATTTACAAGTGTTTTGTTATCATCAAAAAATGAATGATCGTGGTACCCTTACACCAACAATCTCTCCCTTTTTGGTGGTGACAAAATCATAAATAACACTAAAAAATTCTCCCCCTTTTTGACATTATCAAAAATGTTTAATCAATCATTTTATCTTATACTCCCTTAAAACATACTCTTCTAAAATGAGGTTAGCTCCCCCTTTTTGACATAATTATTAGAGATGTGTTCTTCAAGAATCTATTATCTCCCCCTTTTTGACATAATAGGCTCATTTTTTCTAATGACATGCACTTCTTTTGTCAAATTCAACAATTATAAGGGTTACAAGAGTTCACCCCCTTTTTAATGGAAATATAGCTTCAAAAGTTTTTAGAGAATTCCCCTTAAATACATGCATTTCTATGTAAGTTTTAAAGATGATCTCCCCCTTTTTCAATGTAATTATACCATATAACAAATTTAATTTTCTCCCCCTATTTTGATGCTAATGAGATCATCAAAATCAAAAAATATTTTACCTCCAATGATATAGATTCCAACCTCCATACTCCCTTGATGAATTCCATATAGGTAGCTTCTTGGATCCGCACCAAAATCTGCAAAATAAGATTGTACAAGGGATATAGGTACCCACATCTTTTGGGTCCTCTACAGTTAGTCCTTCTCAACCAAGGCTGGGGTCCACTTGAAGTCCAACCACTTGGCCTTTATGCATAAAAATTCTTGGTATGTTCACTTCTAGGATTAGCATTGACCTTAGTTTTTCCTTTTGTGAAACTAGCTAACTTATTTAGCAACTTATCCAATTTTTCTTTAAGACAAGCAAGGTCATTTTCAATGAAACCCATATTACTTTTAATAAGCTATTCTCCTCAATCAATTTAGTGTTATTTAAGATTAGGTCATGATTTTCTATCACAAGAGCATTCTTTTCACTCTGAAAAGAATTAAAAGAGGCATTCAAATCTAAATCTTTATTGACAAGATTTTCTATCTTAGATTTTAAGGCAATAGACTCCTTTTTCAGGTTTTTATTTTCTAATTTTAATGACTTACTAAGAACATAAAGTTCTTTTAAGGCCTCTTGTAACTTATCTAGAGTGAAAGAATTTACCACTTCGTTGTTGTCCTCATCCTCGCTTTTATTCGCAATGGCCATGAAACCAAGACATGTAGTTTCATTTTTCGATTCCTTCTTGGGTTCCTCTTCTTTCTCCAAGAGGAATGCCTTCTTCTTGTGCTTCTTCTCCTTCGTCTTTTCCTTCTTCAAGAGAGGGCATTTCGATCTAAGGTGCCTCTTCTTGTTGTAATGATAGCAATGAGTTGATCTTTCCTTCTCCTTTTTTTTCCGTTCTCTAAGCTTAAGGAACTTAACAAATTTGTTAGTTAAAAAATTGAGTTTCTCGTCATCGAAACTTACCTCGCTATCCAATGCAGCTTTGAAAGCAAGATTTTTCATCTTTGGCTCCGGAGTGACTTCTTTCTTTGCTTCATCTTGTTCTCTTAAGCCATGAGGTTACCTAAGAGGTCATCCATGTTGAGCTCTTCTAATTGGTGAGCTTCCTCAATGGCAGTGACTTTTTGTTCCCACTCGTTTCCAAGGGAACGAGGGAGCTTCGATTGAAGTTCTCCTTGAATGGTCTTTGCTAAAGCTTTAAGATTGTTCACTATTAATGTGAACTTAGTATACATCTCACTTAAGCTTTCATTAGTTTTAATAGAGAAAGATTCAAATTCTTGAGAAAGAAAGTTAATTTTAGTTGTTTTTACCTTAGATGTACCTTTGTGAGTTACTTCAAGGGTGTGCCACATCTCGTACGCTGTTGAGCATTGCGACATCTTGTTGAACTCCTCCAGACTCAATGTGCAATACAACGCATTCATCTTCTTTGCATTGAGGGAAAGTTTCTTGATTTATTGTTGCAAGTATCCTCCCATGGGTTTCTTTGGGATGTCTTAAGAAGTCTCGCATATCTCCCAACTCGAGTAGTCATTTTTCTACAACCACATACACATGTGTAATTTCCAATAGGGATAGTTTTTACCTTCAAAGTATGGTGGTTGTATGGTGGATTGCCTCTCGATTTGTCTCGTAACAAAGATGCTCCCCTCCATGTTCGAATCCTTGCCAATTTGTAATGCTAAAATCGTGAGTCTTCGCTCTAATACCAACTGTAGGTGCACTAAAGAGGGGTGAATAGTGCAGAATAAAAATAAATGCCAATAAAAATAATCTCATAAATCAATCACCATAAGATACAAGTATTTTTAGGTGGAAACGTCAAAGGTAAAAATTACCACCTAAGTCTTCTCGACTTAGGACTTCCCGATCTACTGAGTAGATCAAATCTACTAATCGTACTACTTAAAAGGAGGGTAGTACAACCTCAATTGCAACCACACTACTTTATCCTGAGGATAGTGTACCTCAAAATCCCTCTTCTTCATGATGAGTATTTTATCTCACGAAGGAGATGAGAATTCGCCACGTGAATACCTAACCAAAAATGCAAAGCACAAACCTATAGAGCCCAAAATGTAAGGATTAAGGCTAATCTTCTTTATGCAAGAAGACTTCCCTAATGCGGAAGTAGAGTAGGCATGATTACATAACGAGTCGGTGCTCTTGTATGTGAAGTGTGAAGCTTGGAGAGCAAGGCCACAATCTTTTTCTTGTTGAATTCTCCTTTTTGATCACTAAAAATGGTGGAAAGAATTGTATCAAGATATGTTTGAACAAAGGAGAGGTCTTCCTCTATTTATAGAGGCCTTAGGAACCTTTAAGAAGGCCTTGGATAGGCCTCATAGCCTTTGGGAATAAATCCCAAGGAAATCAGGTTGAAATCAGGGTCATGATGACTCTGACAATTAAATCAGATGGGTAATTTTTGTATCAAACGTCTAGTGCTTTGTCTGATGAAGGTTTTGGATGTCTGATCTTGAAGGACGGTTGCCCTGGATTTGTTTGGATCTTGACAAGGATCTAGTCAGACATCTAACATAGATATTTAAGACGTCTAAGGGTTAGATTTGGTTTAACAAATCATGATTTGGGTCTAACGTCTCTTTATCAGATGTCTAAGGGTCTCTCTGAATGTTTGGGAACAATATTAAAATATTTCTAAGTGGCCACTCGAAGAGATTGGTCTGACAGTCCAACAGTCCTATTATTGGACATCTATCAAGGTTACCAGAGGTCTGAAAGGGCATTTGTAAATTAGTTAGGACATCTGAATGGAAGGATCAGACATTAAAGATTTCCAGCCTAGGTTATTGGACTTCTAACGAAAATGTCAGATGACTTAAAATGAGTTATCAAATGTCTGGTAATCAACTTGGTTGTCTGATTTGTCTATTTGATTTCTGTTTTGATTTTCTAATTTAACTTCTGATTTTTCTTAAGTGTCCTAAGGTCGTGTAAGTGTTCTTAAGACCAAAGGTGTTGTGCTTTATGCTCTTTACAATATTTCTAGGAAAATAAAGAGCAAAAACACGAATACATGTACATATAATAAACATTTATCCTATTCTTCATTTTCCTTCTTCAAGCTTTAGCCCTAAGCAAAGCTCCATCTCCTCCATAGAGCTCCACCATCTTGCCATTTATTTGAGCTTGGGCTCCCCACACTTGATATCATTTGCATTTACCCTGAAACTTAAACTCAAATGCAAATGTTAATTTACAAGTGTTTCGTTATCATTAAAATCAACGATCGTGGTGCCCTTACACCAACTAATTCCTGATATGCTTTAGATTGTGTGTTAAAATGATTACGTGGTATTGTTCCTATTTGTTATGACCCGATCCTCGAATCCCTACAGGACCCGAGACCAGCTCGACTCGACTAATCCCAAGAACCAGTTGTCCAACAAAAAATAACCAAAAAGCAGGAAAGTAAACCACATTCACTATGCTAAGTAACTAACAGTAAAAGAGTACAAGCAGTAAAGGAAGTAAAAGTTGCTAGCAGTATATATCACTACCATAACAGTAAAGTAGAACAAGGTACAGAACAGAAAGAAGTAACATCGATTTAAACTCACTAGCAAAAGGAATTACAACAAAAATAGGAAACTACTGCTGGGCTCGACTAGGCCCAGCGCTCTGTGCAGCCGGTGACTTGGGTTTCTCGACACCTGGACCTGAAAAGGGTTATGAGTAAACAGAGTCAGCAAATGCTAAGTAGAGTGGTTACAAACTAACTAAAGTAGTAAGGCTAACAGGTAAATTTATCTTTTCTAATTATTTTATTTTATAAGTCATTTCCTTTCACCCATTGGTTTACTTTCACATCTCTTTCTTGATCTCGAATGTTCCTCGTGGGAACGATCTTGATTGCAGTCTTTTTCGAAGAGTAGAAGGCACATGTGGTGCTCTCTTGGCTGAGAGAGTCCCCCGTGGTGATCCTACACCCAGTCAACCACCTCGAGGTCACGGACAGACGTAACGGTGACTACAGCATGCGCGATAAGTGCTTGGATAGCTACTCCGCACTAGCACGTGGTCAGTCATTTCCGTTAGCAGGTATGCCCAAAGTACAGCACGGAACAATATATATCCTAGCCCTCTCAGTAACAGAGGTCTAGCCCCTCAGAACCGAACAGGGGTCTCGCCCCTTCACAGTCCGCATACCCTCGTCTGACTACATCGATTTGCTCAGTGGGCCTGACAAGTCGGTGTAGGGTGGCTAGCTCTCTCCCTGCACTAGTAGCTCTCCCTGGTACAGTGTATGCGAGGGCCAACAAAAGTCGGTGTAGAGTGGCAAATCCTAATCCCAGGTCCCAACCCAAGGGCGGCTAGCTCCGCTCTACACTAAATAAGAGACAGTCACTCTCCTTGATACCACGTACTGAAGGGCCAGCACACTTCCCACTCACATTTCCAGATCCATTCCATTTATTCACAGGAGCTCTACTCCTAATTCCTCGTAGGGTTCATGCTTGTATTCACCATACTGTTCCATACCAGGTTTCATCATTCAAATTTCCATTCTCATATTATACACATGCAGCTCGTGTTTCCACAATTTAACATATACAACAAGTAATCTCACAGGTAACTGTTTGATTAGCACAGGCATTTCACATTTCACAGGCAGCTCGTATTTATTAACATGCAGTTGTTTACATTTCTATTCATTCATTTATGACTGCAATCTCAAACACGCATACAAACAGTACAAGTACTTCTCGTCCTAGGATTCATGCCACATCCTAGGTTTCTAGTTATCCAATTTCACATATGCATTCATGTTTTATAATTAAAATAGGGGAAACCACTCTACCAGATAATCCGAGAGTACTAGGGGATCGAATGGTAGACTCACGTGCCTCTGCAGGCCCCGAACACGCAACAGGTCGAAGTCCTATACCAAGGAACATACCACAATGGAACGTTCAGAACAGTATATAAGGATTTCTAACATATAGAGGAACTCACAGGGAAACCACAGATATCTCATTTGAATAAAATAGACCTCAAACAGACCCGAAATGGGTCAAAAACAGAACTACAGACTCAAATCAGACGTCTGGCACAGGGTCTAGACGTCTTAAATGTCACCCGGGTCTCACCTCAGGTTTCTGTGTCAACTTTAGACGTCCAGAACCCCTACTTGACCATCTGGACCTAGCTCCAGACGTCTGACCTCTCCTCCAATCGTCTGGGAGTGCTTCCGGTCGTCTGGTAAGCTGTCCAGATGTTCGAAACGTGTGGGAGGGCGTGCCCCGTGCCTTCCCAAAGCTATCCCTACACGCGACAGATCGAATCGCCCACTTTTAGCCATATAGATTGGCACTGTGGTGCGGCCTGCATGGTCGTAACTGCAAGAGGAACGTACCTTCACGAAACTCCACTTTCAGATGTCCGGTGTCGTCACCAGACGTCCAACCCGTCATCTGGACGACACGCGAGACATCTGATTCTGGGAAAAACCCAGAACTAGACTGACCTCCTGCTCCCCTCGCCGCGTGCAGCCACGACCTCTCCTCCTCGTCTGCAGCTCTGGCTGTAGCAGGGTGTCGGGGATGGTTCCTCTGATGCACTGCTCCTCCTGCACGCGTTGCTCCGGCCGTGCGTCCTTCGGCGATCTCCCACGAGCTCACGAGCTCAAGCTCCTCCTCTCTTCACACCACTCCTCGCTCCTCGCTCTCGTGCCCTCTCTCTCGCTCGTCCCTCTCGCTGCAATGGAGAGGAAGGAAGGATGGTGGTAGTGGTGCAGTGGTGAAGAGAGGAAGGGGGAGAGGGGTTATATAGAGGGAGCGACTAGGGTTCTGTGGAGAAAAGAAGAGAGAGAAAGGGAGGAAGGCTGTTTGCGCGCAGCTAGTGCGCAGATCCGACCATGCGTACAAAATTTTTGATTTTCAGATGTCTGGGAAGGGGTCCAGATGTCTTACCAGAGGCTTTTGACTAACAGTCCAGACATCTTAAAAGGCACAGAACAGAACGAGTCTTTACATCATAACAAACTTGAAGGAAGTTTCATCCCCGAAACTTGAGCTAGCTTGGGTGCGGTAGGGAAATATGCACGCATAACAAACTTAAAGAGGACCGAAGCCGGTCCGAAAAGTCATACCCTCAAAAAGCTCCGGGTACCGCTCTCGCATCGCTGCCTAAGGCTCCCAGGTAACCTCCTTGTATCGCTGGCACCTCCACAAGACCTTCACCAGGGGTACCTGCTTCCGTCTCAAACCCCGAACGGCTCTGTCTAGTATCTGCACTGGTCTCTCGGGGTAGGTCAGGTCGTCACCGACCTCGACACTCTCGTGGCTCAGAACGTGACTGGGATCAGTGACGTACTTCCTGAGGTTGGACACGTGGAGCACGTTGTGCACACTAGAAAGCTTGGGTGGAAGGGCAAGCCGGTAAGCAACGGGTCCTACCTGCTCCAAGACCTCAAAGGGCCCCACAAACCTCGGCGCAAGCTTCCCTTTTACCCCAAAATGATGTAGGCCCTTCATGGGCGAAACACGAAGAAAGACGTGATCCCTAATCTTGAACTGCACCTCTCTACGCTTCCGATCGACATAACTCTTCTGTCTACTCCTGACAGTGTGAAGTTGTCTGTGAATCTGCTCTATCACCTCCTGACTCTTCCGGATCAGCCTGGGGCCACCCTCCCACTTGGTCCCCACCTCAACCTAACTCAAGGGCGCAGTACACCTCCATCCGTATAGAGCCTCGTAAGGTGCCATGCCGATACTCGAGTGATAGCTGTTATTACATGCAAACTCTGCCAGGGGTAGGTGCTCCTCCCAAGAGCCTCTCCAGTCTAGTACACAGGCACGCAAAAGGTCCTCAAGTGTCTGTATAGTGCGCTCTGACTGTCCGTCTGTCTGGGGGTGGTACGCCGTACTGAACCTCAACCGTGTCCCCAAAGCTTGTTGAAACTCAGCCCAAAACTAGGAAGTAAAATGGGTATCTCGGTTGGATACAATCTCACGCGGAACTTCATGCAGACGTACTGCATCACGAATATACCTCTCTGCCAACTGCGCTGGTCTTAAGGTCATTCGGATCGGCAAGAAGTGTGCCGTCTTCGTCATTTTATCTACTATCACCCAGACTGCGTTGTGTCCTCGCTGGGTAACGGGTAAGCCCACCGCCAAGTCCATGGTGATGCTCTTCCACTTCCACTCTAGCATAGGAAGTGGCTGCAACGGCCCTGTAGGCCTCTGATGCTCTGCCTTCACCTGCTGGCACACCAAATACTACTAGACGAACTCACCTACATCCCGCTTCATCCCTCTCCACCAAAAGTCACATCTCAGATCATGATACATCTTCGTGTTCCCGGGATGTATGGTAAATCTGGACCCATGCGCATTAGTCAGGAGCTCTCTCAACAACTCCTTATCCCTGGGAACGCGCAAACGTCCCCTCATGCACAGCACCTCATCGGTAAAAGAGAAGTCTCCTGGGTCCCCTGACAGCACTCTGTCTCGCAACGACTGCAGGTATGGTTCAGTCATCTTCCCTGTGATGATGCGGTCTATCAGCTCTGGTCTCGTTTGTCGTGTCACCGTCACTGCTCCACAATGCCCCTGTAACTCTAGGGGTCGCCAACTGCCCAACTCCTCCATGAGTCTCCAACTCTGTGCTTGTAAACTGGCCAAGTGGGCGGGCGCCTTTCGGCTCAAAGTGTTGCCACCACGTTGGCCTTCCCTGGATGGTAGGAGATGCTGCAGTCATAGTCCTTCAGGAGCTCAAACCAATGTCTCTATCTCATGTTAAGCTCCTTCTGATCAAACAAGTACCTGAGGCTCTTATGATCCGTGAAAATCTCAAAGGTCTCATTGTAAAGGTAGTGCCTCCATGACTTCAGCGCGAAGATAACAGTTGCCAGCTCTAAGTCATGGGTAGGGTAGCTACGCTCATGGGACTTCAGTTGCCGTGGAGCGTAAGCGACATCGTGACCCCACTGCCTGAGCACACCCCCTAACCCCTACAACGAAGCGTCCGTGTAAACCACAAAACTGCCATTGCTATCTGGGATGGTAAGCACAGGAGCTGAAGTCAGCCTCTCCTTCAACCCCTGAAAACACGCCTCACAAGCATTTGTCCAAGCAAAGGGCACATCCTTCCAGGTCAACTGAGTCACAGGACGTGCAATCTGCGAGAAACCCCTGATAAATCACTGGTAGTAACTTGCCAGTCCCAAGAAACTATGTATCTCTGTCACTACATGTGGCCTCTCCCACCTGAGTACCGCCTCAACCTTGGTTGGATCCACAGCCAAGTCATCCCCTGAAATCACATGGCCCAAGAAAGTCACCTGTCTCAACCAAAACTCGCACTTGCTGTATTTGGCATACAGCCTGCGTTGTCTTAAAATGTCCAGAACCATCCGCAAGTGTTATCCGTGCTGTACCTGATCCTGCGAGTAAACGAGCACGTCATCAATAAATACCACCACAAACTGATCCAGTTACGGTCTGAACACCCGGTTCATCAAATCCATGAAAGCAGCGGGGGTGTTGGTAAGCCTAAACCACATGATCAAAAACTCGTAGTGTCCGTACCGGGTGCGAAAAGCTATCTTGGAGACGTCGGTCTCCCTGATCCTCAACTGGTGGTAGCCTGATCTCAGATCTATCTTAGAGAATATTGTGGCACCTCGTAACTGGTCTAACAAATCATCAATCCTCGGTAGCGGATACCTGTTCTTGATGGTGACCCTATTCAACTGTTTGTAGTCAACACAAAGGCACAGGGTACTATCATTCTTTTTCACAAATAACACAGGGGCTCCCTTCGGGGATGCACTAGGCCTCACAAAGCCCTTCTCCAACAGGTCCTATAGCTGTGACTTGAGCTCTCACAGCTCAAGTGGCGCCATCTGGTTCGGTGCCGTAGAAATGGGGCTAGTCCCCGGTACTAGTGAGATCTCAAACTCGATCTCACGCTCAGGCGGTAGTCCTGGCAGCTCCTCTGGAAACACATCGGGGTACTCTCTGACTATTGGGATGCTCTGTAAGTCTGCTACGGGGATGGGCTCTACCACTACACAAGCTATAAAGCCCTCACACCCCTGGCCCAAAAGTCTTGCTGCCCGAAGTGCAAAAATGCACTTGAAACCTCCATCCACCGGCTGTCCGTGAAACTCAAAGGAAGGCATCTCCCTTATGGAGAAAACGAGCTTCCTCCCAAAATAGTCCACCAAGGTGTGGTAAGCAGACTGCCAATCCATCCCCAGAATCATGCCAAAATCCTCCATCGGTATCACGATCAGGTCAGTGGGGAGGCTGTGTCCCCCAATATTGACCTCATAGTGTATGTAGACCTCCTCAGCTACAAATAGCTGATCACCTGGACCTCTGATCACAAATGGATCCTCTAACAACACGCAGTCTTGTCCCAAACTAACAGCAAAACTCGCAGCAACAAATGAGTGTGTGGCGCTAGAATCAAAAAGTATGTAAACTAATCTGTTGGAAATGGTAACCATACCTGCCACCACAGAACCTGATGCCTTGGCGTCTCTATGTGTCAGGGTGTTGATACGCCCCTCAGCTCTCGGTGCACAAGAAGCAGCCACACTCTGCGTCGAACAGGTAGCCGCTGGCTGGTACCCTCCCCGTGACTAATGTCCTCCCCCACACGCCTGGGAACCACGACCACTTGCTCGGCCTCCAGTGCTTGGTGCAGGGAGCATCTGCTGCGCTCCAGCCCTAGACGAGTAGTCCCTCCTGATGTGGCCCGGCTGGCCACACTGGTAACAGAGGGGGACTCAACTCCCTCCCTGGGTAGGTCCCTACTGACGGCTGGGCGGGGGTCCAATGTCGATAGCTGGCGCCTGTCGAGGGCCCCCAAAGACCACTAACGGCCCCGCAAAATGAGACGGCTCTCCCGTAGGTGCCACGTGCCTCCTCTCTCATCGGCCCTGTGAGTACTCTGGCTGGTAGGGCCTCTTTCGTCCTCTGTCGGTGTCTCGTGCGGCCGGGTTGGTCTCCTCATACATCATAGCTGCCTCCACCACTCTCGAGAAGGTTGGCAGCTTTAGGGGCTTGACATACCCCCAAATGGCAGGCTGGAGCCCCTCAATGAACCTCCATAGGCACTCCTCCTTCGTAGCTACAGCTGTCGCAGCAAAACGTGACAGCTCCAGGAAGCACGTGCGGTACGCACTAACAGTCATCGTCCCCTGGCGGAGAGTGTGGAACTCCCGCCTTCTCTGGTCCTGCCAAGTCTGCGGGAAGTACTGCTTGTAGAAGAGGGTCACGAACTGGTCCCACGTCGGCTCTCCCCTCTCTTGGCTTTTGACTGTCCTCCACCACCTGTGTGCCGCACTCTCCAGTTGGTACGTGGGAAAGGCCATTCGGCACTCCGCAGGGGGGCGAAGGGTGTCAAACTCCTTCTCAATCTGCTCCAGCCAATCCTCTGCCTCAGACGGGTCCTCATCCCCCTTGAAGGAGGGGGGCTTCAGCTTCCGGAACTGTCCGAAAAGCTCGTAGTGCAGCTACAGTAGGGGAACGGGCACGCCTCTAGGCAGGGAGGGCTCGTGCTCAGAAGTGTCATAGTGTGGTGGGGGCGGTGGAGGACCACCCCCTCCCCCTCGTCCAACGCTGCGTCGGTCTCTCGGCCCCACAGAGGACTCCCCCTCCACGTCCCCAGGGAGAGGCACCCGTGGAAGCTGGTGGAGCTCCTCTCGTACTATGTCCCGAATGAACTGAGCAAGGTCCTGGGCCTGAACACCCGGGAGAAGTGGTGGGTCAACTGGCACCTTGGGCTCGACACGTCTGCACCTCTGACCTCGTCCACGGCTGCGTCCGCGGCTCTCCTCAAGAACTCCACAGCGAGGCATCTCCTACAAGAAGATGCGGAAGACAGAACAAAAAGAAGTCAACTCTAACGGACTTCAGCGAAAGAAACTCAGAACATATGTCAAGCGGTACATTGTGGTGTGGTGGTCAACCCAAGGGACCGGTTTGTATTTGTATTTTTATTACTCGAAAATAGAAAGTTTCCAAGGTCGAACTTAGGGAGCAGCACTTGATTCTAGAAGTGTACAAAATCATAATTTACAATATGGATATATACTATTTTACAAAAATTAAAGGAAAATTTGTTCTTCTTTTCTTCTTCTTTTGCCTCTTTCTTTCTCTCTTCAGACGTCTGACTCCAAGGGTTGGACGACTTAAACTCCACTTGCTACAGTGTTCTGCTTCTTCTGTTGGTTCTTCTTCCTCTTGGCTTCTTCTTCTTCTGCTGGTTCTTCTTCCTCTTGGCTTCTTCTTCTTCATTTCTTCTCTTCTGTGCCAAGTCCTCTTCTGACTTCCTCTTCTTCTTTTTCTGCTTCTCTTTCTCTTCTTTCTCTCTACTTCTCTGCTGTGCGAGGCCTTCTCTGTTTTCGTCTTCTTTCCTTCTCTTCTTCTTCTCTTCTGCGCCAAGTCCTCTTCTGACTTCCTCTTCTTCTTTTTTTGCTTCTCTTTCTCTTCTTTCTCTCTGCTTCTCTGCTGTGCGAGGCCTTCTCTATCTTTGTCTTCTTTCCTTCTCTTCTTCTTCTCTTCTTCTCTGCTGTTGCACTATCTCCTCCTCCTCCTCCTCCTCCTTCTTCTTCTTCTTCTGCTTTCCTACATAGTGTAAGGTTAGGAAAAACCTAACCCCTACCCTCCCCATGTCTCTCTCTCTCTCAAATTCACTCCAGGGTTCGCTCTACCAGAGACTTAATCGGGTAAGCGGGTCGGGTGACGCGCCTGGGACCAGATGCACCTGCGTGGGTGGTGTGCTAGGTGTGCACAGGCAGGGATTAATCGGATTTGAATGCCAGGTCCGTGGGAAAAGTGTCACGAACGAGGTGTGGCGGGGGTGCGAGGGACCTCACCCCAGTGTGTTTCGTGGCGATAAGCCTGAAACACAAAATCAATTTATGTGCGGGAGCCTGCCCACACACTTCCGAGGTGGGACTAAAGTCCCACCCGCTTCCGTGCTTGCACCCGCAGCAGAAGTCCTCGAAATTATAGCAGGTGTGGAGTCTCTTGTCTCCACTCGAAGTCTGGGTGCGTGAGTGCTGCAAACCCGCACCACCTGAGGGCTTTGCCTGGAGCTGAGCGCGACCTGGAGCAGCTTGAAGCTTGCTTCAAGCTCTGAGATAATGGCGGAGAGTGGCCTGACCCTGAAATCAGTAGCACGGCCTTTTGGCCACGTCAGACCACAGGAAAACCTTCACCGTATCATGGCGAAGGTGGGGTGGGGGTTGGCTGGCCGTGGGGTGGCCTAGGCATGCGTGCCTAGGTTGCTCTGTGGTTGTGTTTATGGGTTAGGTAGGGGGGTGTTTAGGGAGGTGTAAGCGGTCGATGGATGGGTGGAAGATATTTAGTGGTCGATGGCGGTGGTGAAGAAGTTGGTGGCGAGACGTGTGGAGGTGTGGTGTGATGGGTGCGTCTCGCCGGATGTTGGCTAGAGGTGGGGAAGATGGCGATGGACAGTGGCTGTCGAAGGGTGATCTGTGAAATAGATTGAGGGAAAATAAAGAGTAGGAGATGAGGAGCTTATCTGGGGTACTTGGAACGAAGGGGAGGTGGAGGAGACGAACGGCACGTTTGTGCCGTCGTCGGAGAAGACGACCCTGAGGGGGAGATAACAGCGACGAGGAGGACAGGATGGCGTGCGCTGGTGTGGCGCAACGCAGAAGATCGAGGCGAAGTGAACCCTGCCGATGGTATGGCAGCAGAGCGACGAGATGGAGGAGGAAAAATCGCCGGAGCTTGCGGGCTACTTGGCCGAAGAGAGGGGAGATGAATTTTGAGGGTGTCTACGGCCAAATCAAGCTTGAAGGAAGCGGTAGCCCCTGCCGTTCCTTAAATAGGTGCTGGCTGGGAGGGAAACGTGAGGAGGCGGCGTGGGCTCCTTGCCGGAGGTATGGTCGGAAAAAGACCCATACCTCTCGCGTGTTCGCATGAGAGGTATGGTGGCCAGCAGGGCATGGGAACCGGTCCATGAAGAAGACAACGCAGGGGATCCTCCTTTCAAGTCTGGGGTCGGCTCCTTAGGTTTGTGCAGCGCCATCCTCCGCGCAAAGTCGCCGGAGGTATGGCCTGCACAGTGCGGGGGCAGAAGGACCTATTTACAGAAAGAGACGAGGAAGATAGGGGGTTTCTACAAGGGTTCAAAAAGTTAAGGGTCAAAAAGTAATTGTTGAGGATCGTTTTGTAAAGTGGGTCAAGGAAACCTTTTATTAGGTCCAAGTTTTGGTATAATCCTAATTTGGACCTAAGGAATCCAATGGTGAGGTTGGATTTTAGGTTTGATTATGTTTGACCAGACATTTTGCATAAATACCCAAATTAGGTCAAAAATTGGGTATGGTTCTCAATCTCGGTCAAGATAGGTTCCATGGAAAAATTGAAGGTTTTAAACCCTAGGGGATATTTTTCATGAATTTTAGAGGGTTTAATTGATTTTTATCTTTCCTGAAACTTCATGAATTAAAGCGGATTCGTTTTAGGGTTACAGAATGTCATTTAATTCCCAGATTCTGTCATAACCCTTTCCTGATCGAATCACCACACCTTTTCCCTTATTAAGTCCATTTGACTTGTGTCTTGACCCTTAGAGATCCCGTTTATGTATTGCAATGGTAAAATTACAGTTTTACCCCTTATGAATTTTTTTATACTAAGATTTATACTTCCTTGATTTAGGCTTTCCCTTAGGTTTTGAAGGAGCTTTTGTACACTTAATTAGGTCAAAATGTGCTAGTTAGGGTTTATGATGAGGTTCTCATCATACCCCCATGCCTAGCTTTTTCTAGTCCCTTAGCAAAAATTTAAGGTTTTAACCTCTATTCTAGACCATGAATTTCTTTCATCAAATTTGGTATGTGCTTTTTCTCTTGTATCCTTGATTAGGTCAGAATGCCAACCATAGTCCTAAAAGGTACTGTAGTACCAACCAAGATCTAGATCTGTCTAGCTATAGCCTCAGTCTTTAGCAAAGGTTTTTAAGGCCTACGGGAATTAACCTAAAGTTTATTGGACTCCGTGGTTAAAGCACCCGTGCTTGAGATATTTTTAGCCTTGGTTCAGTCTGCGGTGCGTTTTGTAAGAGAGAGACAGAAGGTTTATTTGTTTGGAGAGTTTTCTCTCTCTTTTCTTTTTAATTCTAGCTTAGGATTGGCTTCTCAACCTAGTCTGTATCAGATTCCTTGTCCCCATCATCAATCCTCAAAGGTCCCTGGCAATCAATGCTTCTAGATAGCACCACCCATGGTAACCCCCAGAACCCTGACTTTTGAGATTTCAAGATAATCCCGTCCATGGTGTTCTGTGGTTGAATTCAGACCCTGGCAATTGACACTTTGTGATAATGCCATCTATGGAATCTGAACCAGCAGAGTGCCTACATGCCCCCAGTAGGATTTGTAAATATCCTAGGAGACAAGCACCGAGGAGATGATATGTTGTTATGCATCTTCGAGGGGAATTTCCCACCTCTCCGCACCAGGAACTCATCCAAATCAACTTGTGTTGATCGGCCACTCCTAATCTAGGTGACATTTTCAGAATATTTGAAACGCTTCTGCATGATTTTGATATTTATGCTCGCTGAACTGGACTGTGTGTGTGAATTTAGGTGCTTAGGTTACTGAGTC
Source organism: Thalassia testudinum (assembly GCA_037157565.1). Taxonomy (NCBI): domain Eukaryota; kingdom Viridiplantae; phylum Streptophyta; class Magnoliopsida; order Alismatales; family Hydrocharitaceae; genus Thalassia; species Thalassia testudinum. The sequence goes on from JAZHRO010000025.1 coordinate 11,258,639, forward strand.
CTGTAATCCGAAGGTCAGTTAACGAGGCTGAATACTCCCTATGCCTTAGACATAATACTTAAGATTTTCATTTTCCTTAACCTCTTGAGGAATATCTAGATCTTAATGGGTACTGAGAGTCTAGCCAAGAATGCCCAAGGTTTGCGTTCTTACTAATCTTGTTGTGCACTTTCGCTTTACTTTTCCTTAATGTGGTCTAGAACTTTGGTTAATTCTTTAATTTCTTACTAATGACTATCCCTTTTCTTTTTCATTTTGTACTCCTTTTTAGCATTCTGCTCTTTTTCTCCTCCTCTTTCTGTAAAGTTTACCAGCATTTTCTTCCTCCTCAAAAGTTTTTTTTTTGTATATGCGGATTTTTTTTTGTTGAAACCTTTTCTTGTTACGTCATTTCATTGCACTTTCATACCCCCCCGCATGCCTAAGGTTTGCAATGTCCTCATTGTACAATAGGTGATTTTTTTTATTTGGTCAGGTTTAAACATTAGGACAGATATTTAGGTGAGTGGATGGGTCGAGGTGACTGTTGCGGATGATTTTTAATCTCAGGTAAGAGTACTTCAGGTGAAGTCGGCTGTCCTAAGGAATGAACCTAAAGTGCAAAGAAATGTCAGAAAAGGTTTTGGTTTTTCAAAAAGAATGATGGGCTGCCTTCCGTTAAGCGTTGAGTTTTACACCATCGGTTGGGTGCAATAAGTTCAGGGAGAATGGAGGATAAATGATGACTCAGCCAAATCTATATTGGTTACGTTAATGAATGGTTTGAGTCTCTGTCCATTCATGATGAAAGGTTCGTAGTCGTGGCTGAGTGGAATGATCTCGACGACTCCATTTCCAAAAGTCGGTCGGACAAGATATGGTCCGACCCACTTGGATCGCAGTTTCCCAGGGAAGAGTTTGAGTCGAGCATTGAAGAGTAGGACCTTTTGACCAGGGTGGAAGATCTTTCTGGATATGTGCTTGTGATGAAAGGCTTTAACCCGCTCTTTGTAGATTCACGAGTTCTCATACGCATTAAGGCGCAATTCATCAATCTTGCTTATCTGAAGCTTTTTGTGGGTTCCAGCCTTAGAAAGATCTACGTTGCAGCTTTGTACTGCCCAATAGGCTTTGTGCTCCAGTTCGACGGGAAGGTGACATGCCTTCCCGTACACCAGTCTAAAAGGAGACATGCCTAATTGGGTCTTGTGGGCGGTCCTATAAGCCCACAAAGCTTCCGGAAGTCGGGATGACCAGTCCTTCTTGTCAGGTCGAACAGTAACCTGCAGGATTTTCTTGATCTCCCAATTTGACAGCTTTGCTAGACCATTAGTCTGGGGGTGGTAAGGAGTAGAGATTCTGTGAGACACCCTGTATTTGGTCATCACTGACCTGAACTGAGCATTGGTAAAATGGGTCCCTCCATCAGAGATGATCGCACGAGGAATCCCGAACTGTGAGAAGATATTTTGATGAATGAATTTGATGACGATCTTGTGATCACAGGTTCGGGTTAGAATGGCTTCGATCCATTTGGACACATAGTCCATAGCAAGTAAAATGTACTCGAAGCCATCCGAGATGGGGAAGGGGCCCATGAAATCAATCCCCCAAATATCGAAAATCTCGCATATAAGAATCGGCAACATGAGCCCCTTCCCCAAGTTTGGCAACGACTGCATGACTTACAGTGACTGTATGCCTTACAGTGATTGCATGCGTCCTTGAAGATAGTGGGCCAGTAAAAGCCACACTGAAGGATTTTTGATGCAGTTTTATGCCCAGAAAAATGGCCACCGCATGCCTGGTCATGGCAAAAAGAGAGAATGTCATTGATTTCGACCTCTGGGACACATCGACAGATGATTTGGTCAGCACCTATGCGGAATAAGTATGGGTCTTCCCAGATGTAATACTTGGCATTGGAGCGCAACTTATCTTTCTTAGCCTTTGGCCAATCAGACGAGATCTAGTGTGATGCCAAGTAGTTTACTATATCAGCAAACCATGGAAGCCTGGTACCAATAGTCAAGAGGTGCTCATCAGGAAAATGCTCCGTGATGGGTCCAGAAGGGTTGATGATCTCAGAAGGAAGGCGTGACAAGTGGTCAGCTACCACATTCTGTCTTCCCGCCTTGTCGCGAATCTCGAGGTCGAATTCTTGCAACAGCAAGATCCATCGGATTAAACGAGGCTTCGCGTCCTTCTTTGTAAGGAGATGCCTCATAGCTGTGTGATCCGAGTAGGTTATGACGTGGGAACCCAGGAGATAAGATCTGAATTTTTCGAGGGAAAATACTACAGCTAGAAACTCTTTCTTCGTAACCATGTAGTTACGCTGAGCCTCGTCAAGTGTCTTGCTAGTGTAGTAGATGACCACGGGTTTCCCATCAATCTTCTGCCCAAGAATCTCTCCTACAGCGAAGTCAGATGCATCGCACATGATCTCAAAGGGTTGAGACCAATCAGGGGACTGTAGGATCGGGGCTTGGGTGACTCGGTCACGAAGGATCTCAAAAGCTTGAGTGCATTCCTTGGAAATCTCAAAGGACACATTCTTGGAGAGAAGAGCAGTTAGGGGGTGCACGATTTTCGAGAAATCAGGGATGAAACGACGGTAAAAATCGACATGCCCCAGAAAAGATCGGATGTCCCTAATCGAGCTAGGCATAGGAAGTCTAGAAATCATATTAACCTTGGCTCAATTTACCTGGATGCCTCTCTCAGAAATTAAGTGTCCCAGGACAATCCCCTCAGGCACCATAAGGTGGCTCTTTTCCCAGGAAAGAACCAGATTTACGTCAATGCAACGCTTGAGTATGTGAATCAAGTGCTGGAGGCAATCATCAAATGATGCCCCAAAAACTGAGAAGTCATCCATGAAGGCTTCCAGATAATCACCTACCATATCAAAGAATATGGTAAGCATGCACCGCTGAAAAGTCGCAGGTGCATTGTAGAGACCGAAAGGCATCCTTCGGAACGCATATGTCCCGAAGGGGCAGGTGAACGTGGTCTTTTCTTGGTCCTCTAGATGAATCGCCACTTGGTTATAACCGGAGTACCCGTCAAGAAGGCAGAAGAATCTATTTCCCGCTAGTTTCTCGAGAATTTGATCAATTAACGGTAGGGGGAAATGATCCTTCTTCGTGGGGGAATTGAGTCTTCGGTAATCTATGCAAACTCTCCATGAGTTGGCTATACGGGTAGGTATGACTTCTTCGATTTCAGTCATGATGGTGGTGAGCCCTGCCTTTTTAGGCACAACCTGGATTGGACTTACCCAATGACTGTCGAAGATCAGGTAGATGATCCTTGCATCTAACCACTTAATGATCTCTGTTTTCACGACCTCCTGCAGATTGGGATTTAGACGTCTCTACATCTCACGTGAAGGTCGTGCACCCTCCTCAAAATAGATGTGGTGTGTGCAATAAGAGGGACTTATTCCAGTCAAATCATCGAGAGTCCAGCTAATGGCTCTGCGATGTTTCTGGAGAATAGCAATCAGACGGGATTCCTGGTCAGGTGTGAGTTTGGAGTTTATAATTACCGGAAGTGTCAGATTGGAACCCAAAAAGACATATTTCAAATGATTGGGAAGGGGTTTGAGTTCAAGAACGGGGTTATCAGCAGCAGCAGGTGGTTTAGAGTGAGTGTGGGGTACTAGGGTAGGAGTTATGGGTCTTTCTGGATCAAGTTTTGACTCCTCTAATTGCGGGTCTATATCTTCTTGTGGTTGATGAGGGATAATCATGTTGTCCTCAATTTGTGGTTCATCAACCACGGCTTTGATGTCACAAATTTGTTCAATGACACTGCAATTAATCCCTTGTTAGGCCTTGAAGATATCAATCTTGAGAGTCTGGTTTCCAAATTTCAGCTCTATTTAGCTCTCTTCACAACTTATATTGGCCCTTGCAGTGGCCATAAAAGGTCTCCCTAGTATGATAGGCGTATCCCTTGGGTTTTTAGGTGCGTCCATATCTAAAACTATGAAATCTACAGGGAAGTAGAAATCCTGCACCCTAACAATAACATCCTCAAGAATTCCCTTAGGTGACTTGATTGATCGATTGACTAACTGTAATGTCACCTCGATCGGTTTCAGTTCAGATTCTTCTAGATGGTTAAGTAGGGATGTGGGTATCAAGTTTATGGAGGCACCTAGGTCCAATAATGCTCTATCAAACTGGGTCTCACCAATCTTATATGAAATCAGGGGAGTGCCTGGGTCTTTTGCCTTGGGTGGGAGTCTACTCAGGATTACAGAGCTGGTTTGCTCTGACAATACAATTGGACTCCCACTCTTGGTTTGCGACTTACGCTGAGGTGTACATACGTTCTTCAAGAATCGTGCGTAAGCCGGTACATGGCGAATTACATCCATCAAGGGGATGTTTATTTGGACCTGATCAAGCTCTTTCCCTTGGTCAAGGCCTCGGAAAATGGAACCTTGGTTGGTTCCTCTAGGATAGGTCCAGGTTTTTGATCTGGGACAGGGATAGGCACATCCTGGATGATTGTCCTAGGGTTTGGGTTACTACCAGGCTTGTAGTGGTCTGGATAAGGTGGATCTTGGGTTGCCTTACCACTACGGGTCGCTACCGAATTTAGTCCTGCCTTGTTCTTGTTGGGGGTTGGTCGAATGGGCTGCTGCTATTGGTAATCCGCATAGGAGGTTGATGCTTCCATCCCGTCAGGTGATGGAACAGAAGGGGCCTGATAGATCAAATGTGCTTGGCCTGGGTTTGGGTTCATAATGCACCGCTGGGTCGGCATGCTATTTGGGTTGGGAAAATACTGAGAAGGAAGCATCCCAGGTTGGCGGGAATTTGCCAACTGGGAAAGTTGGTTGCGAACCTCAGTGATTTCGTCCTTATGTTGCTTCTGGATAGCCGCATTCGTTCTCTAAATGTCATCCAAAGTCTAGAGGATAAGGGACATTTGATCTTGGTTGGGCCTGGATGGATAAGTGGGGTTGGGGCGAGGCTGAGGCGGTTGATAAGGACGAGGGACTTGTGGATGGGGCTGAAGGGGTGGTCTTGGATTCTGAGAATTTCCCGTCCACTGGAAATTGGGATGGTTTTGCCATCTAGGATTGTAGGTGTTGGAAAATGGGTCATTCTGGATGGTGTTGAGGTCCTCACAGGTTTCAGGAGCCTCAAGAAAGTCGGAGAATAGGGGAGTAGGGTTCCCCCGGCAAGGATAGAAAGGATCGGAGGTGCCTCCGGTCCTGGAGTCAGATGGGGGTGGATAAGAGTCCTTCCCAGGAGAAGGTTGGTGGAAAATGTTCTGCACAGTTTCCTGTAAGGTAGGGGGCTGTGTGAAGGAGTTCTGCACAGAGGTGGCTTGCTGCAAGTGCTGAGTCAGCTCATCCACCTTCTTTTCATTGATTGAGACATTGTCTAATCGACTGGCCATTAATTCCAGGTCGACTGATGCGGATAGGCCCTGCGTCTCATGTGCCCCCCTAAGGTTCGTCGCTGCACGGGTATTCGTCCGGTCGAATAGTCCCATGGAGTCATTGTTGATGGAGTTCTCGCACATACTCTCTAGAATCACCCACACGGTGTCCTCTTGTTGACCCATGATATTTCCTTCTCAAGTTGCATTAACTAATAGTCTAATATCTTCACGGAGTCCCTGGTAAAAAGACTGCACCTATTCCCATTTAGGAACTCCGTGATGGGGGCACTTTCTCATGAGATCCTGGAATCGATCCCTTGCCTCATGAAGAGGTTCTCCCATCTGCTGCGTGAAGTGAGTAATCTGGTGACGCAAGGCATTTGTCCGACCAACGGGGAAGAACTTCTTCAAAAACTCAGACTGAAGTTCTTCCCAGGTGTTGATCGGGCGGGTTTGTGTCTGATACCAATGAGCCACCTTGTCCATAAGGGTGAAAGAGAACATCTTCATGAGCAAGATATCCCGATTCTATGCATCTGACCCAAAGGTCTAGGCCAGATGCTTAAGCTATTTGATATGCTGGAAGGGATCTTCAGAGTTAAGCCCAAAGAATTTGGGTATGGCATGAATCATGTTGGGCTTCAATTCGGAATCAGGTCCTTCAGTCGGGATTCTGACTCGAGGCTTAATTGATCGGAGGTCCACAGTGGGATTATAGTGATCTCGCATCATGGGGCACTGCAGTGGGTTCATGAAGTTTTGGAAGAGATCATTGAGTCGCTGGAGCTGGTGCTCAAGATTATTCTCTTCTTCAATAAGCTGAGCCATTGTGGAAGAAGGGGAATTAGGTTCAGAGTCACAAGGGAGGTCTATGTGAAGTGGTTGTCGCACAAATAAAGGTACCGAGGCTTGGCCTTGGGGAGAGTGGATTTCTAGATGAGGTTATAAGGACCTCCTATCGAACATGCACCGATGGATTGGATGAGGTTAGAAGGTGCCGGACCCAATCAAGACACCCAAAATATTGGGTGACTATAGAGGTTCGGGGCGGATGATACCCCTTAATCAGAAGGTCGTCCACCTGAGAATTACTTGGGCAGCCAGAGAGGGTGAGTCCCACGAAGATCCCTACACGGTAGAGTGCCCCCACGGGTTACAGGGTTTCCCCCACTCGACCTCTTGTCATTGAGATTCCAGGTAGACCAGAATGGGGACCTTGACCTTTTAAGTCTACCACTTTTAATTAGGATCAAGGTGCTTAGGGTTTCTCTTGAACTTTAACCTTTTGTGTGCAAAAAGTGACCTAATTTAAAGGTTGGTTGATCCAAGGGATCAACTTCACCTATTAGTTCCTGTGAGAGCTTATTAGGTCCTTTCTTTTATGATTCAAGTGAATTAAGAGCCGGCTTGCTTAGGGTTTCTCTTGTCAGGTCTTTTCAAGTAATGGCTTAGGCACACTTCTTTTGGGATTTTTCAGTTCTTGATTAGAAGGTGTGTCTCTAAAACCCTAGCTTAGAATCCTAGGTTGGCTCTAATTGGTCCAGTTAGTTGCCTCAGGATTAGGTAACTAGGGCTCAAGCAAAAAGGCTTTAGCCCTAATTACCTTAAGTGGATATGCAGATAAAATGTGTTGAAATTTAAAAGCAGGAAACTCTGTGATTTACTTTGTATAAAAGACAGGTAACCTTAGATTATTTTTCTTTTTCCTCTTTAGAATTTAAGGGGCTTAAGAGAGAGGATAGAAGATTACCTGTCCCTTGGTGTGGTTGTTGTGCGGCTACTTGTTTCTTCTTGCCTTCCTGTGCCTGCACAACAAAAGAGAGATTAAGTCAGTAGTCAATCAGAAATTGTGATTTAATAGCTTCTAGAATGCTCGTTGCTCCCTGGCAACGGTGCCAAAAATGGTGGTCGGCCCAAGGGACCGGTTTGTATTTGTATTTTTATTACTCGAAAATAGAAAGTTTTCGAGGTCAAACTCAGGGAGCAACACTTGATTCTAGAAGTGTAAAAAATCACAATTTACAATATAGATATATACTGTTTTACAAAAATTAAAGAAAGGAAAATTTGTTCTTCTTTTCTTCTTCTTCTTTTGCCTCTTTCTTTCTCTCTTCAGACGTCTGACTCCAAGGGTTAGACGACTTAAACTCCACTTGCTACAGTGTTCTGCTTCTTCTGCTGGTTCTTCTTCCTCTTGGCTTCTTCTTCTTCTTTTCTTCTTCGGCTGGTTCTTCTTCCTCTTGGCTTCTTCTTCTTCTCTTCTTCTCTTCTGTGCCAAGTCCTCTACTGACTTCCTCTTCTTCTTTTTCTGCTTCTCTTTCTCTTCTTTTTCTCTCTGCTTCTCTGCTGTGCGAGGCCTTCTCTGTCTTCATCTTCTTTCCTTCTCTTCTTCTCTTCTGCGCCAAGTCCTCTTCTGACTTCCTCTTCTTCTTTTTCTGCTTCTCTTTCTCTTCTTTCTCTCTGCTTCTCTGCTGTGCGAGGCCTTCTCTGTCTTCGTCTTCTTTCCTTCTCTTCTTCTTCTCTTCTTCTCTGCTGTTGCACTATCTCCTCCTCCTCCTTCTTCTCCTGCTTTCCTGCACAGTGTAAGGTTAGGCAAAACCTAACCCCTACCCTCCCCACGTCTCTCTCTTTCTGAAATTCACTCCAGGGTTCGCTCTCCCAGAGCCTTAATCGGGTAAGCGGGTTGGGTGACGCACCCGGGACCAGGCGCACCGGCGTGGGTGGTGCGTGAGATGTGCACAGGCAGGGATTAATCGGATCAGGGTGCCAGGTCCGTGGGGAAAGTGTCGCGGACGAGGCATGGTGGGGGTGTAAGGGACCTCACCCCAGTGTGTTTCATGGCGATAAGCCTGAAACACAAAATCAATTTATGTGCGGGTGCTCGCCCACACAATTCCGAGGTGGGACTAAAGTCCCATCCGCTTCCGCGCCTGTGCCTGTAGTAGAAGTCCTTGCAGTTGCAGCAGGCGTGGAGTCGCTTGACTCCACTCGAAGTCTGGGTGCGTGCGTGCTGCAAACCCACACCACCTGAGGGCTTCGCTTGAAGCTAAGCGCGACTTGGAGCAGCTTGAAGCTTGCTTCAAGCTCTGCAATAATGGCGGAGAGTGGCCTGACCCTGAAATCAGTAGCACGGCCTTTCGGCCACGTCAGACCATAGGAAAACCTTCGCTGTATCACAACGAAGGTGGGGCGGGGGTTGGCTGGCCACGGGGCGGCCTAGGCGTGCGTGCCTAGGTCGCTCTGTGGCGATGTTTATGGGTTAGGTCGGGGGGTGTTTAGGGAGGTGTAAGCGGTCGATGGATGGGTGGAAGAAATTTAGTGGTCGATGGTGGAGGTGAAGAAGTTGGTGGCGAGACGTGTGGCGGTGTGGAGTGATGGGTGCGTCTCTCTGGATGTTGGCCGGAGATGGGGAAGATGGGGGTGGACAGTGGCTGTCGAGGGGTGATCTGTGAAATAGATTGAGGGAAAATAGAGAGTAGGAGATGAGGAGCTTATCTGGGGTACTTGGAATGAAGGGGAGGCGGAGGAGATGAACGACGCGTTTGTGCCGTCATCGGAGAAGATGGCCCTGAGGGGGAGATAACGGTGACGAGGAGGACATGAAGGCGTGCGCTGGTGCGGCGCAACGTGGAAGATCGAGGTGAAGTGAATTCTGCCGATGGTATGGCAGCAGAGCGATGAGATGGAGGAGGAAAAATCGTCGGAGCTTGCGGGCTACTTGGCTGGAGAGAGGGGAGATGAATTCTGAGGGAGTCTGCAGCCAAATCAAGCTTGAAGGAAGCGGTAGCCCCTGCCGTTCCTTAAATAGGTGCTGGCTAGGAGGGAAACGTGAGGAGGTGGTGTGGGCTCCTCCCCAAAGGTATGGCCGGAAAAAGACCCATTCCTCTTGTGCGTTCGCACGAGAGGTGTGGTGGCTGGCAGGGCATGGGAATCGATCCATGCAGAAGAGGACAATGAAGGGGATCCTCCTTTCAAGTTTGGGGCTGGCTCCTCAGGTTTGTGCAGTGCCATCCTCCGCGCGAAGTCACCAGCCTGCACAATGCGGGTGCAGAAGGACCTATCTGTAGAAAGAGACGAGTAAGATAGGGGGGTTTCTGCAAGGGTTCAAAAAGTTAAGGGTCAAAAAGTAATTATTGAGGATCATTTTGTAAAGTGGGTCAAGGCGACCTTTTCTTAGGTCCAAATTTTGGTATAACCCTAATTTGGACCTAAGGAATCCAATGGTGAGGTTGGATTTTAGGTTTGACCTTGTTTGACTAGACAAAAACCCATATTAGGTCAAAAATTGGGTATGGTTCTCAATTTAGGTCAAGATAGGTTCCAATGGAAAAATTGAAGGTTCTAATCCCTAGGGGATATTTTTTCATGACTTTTAGAGGATTTAATTGATTTTTATCCTACCTGAAACTTTGTGAATTAAAGCGGGTTTGTTTTAGGATTACAGAATGTCATTTAATTCCCAGATTCTGTCATAACCCTTTCCTGATCGAATCACCCCACTTTTTCCCTTATTGAGTCCACTTGACCTGTGTCTTGACCCTTAGAGATCCCATTTATGTACTGCAATGGTAAAATTATAGTTTTACCCCTTGTGAATTATTTTATACTCAGATTTGTAATTCCCTGATTTAGGCTTTCCCTTAGGTTTTGTAGGAGCTTTTGTACACTTAATTAGGTCAAAATGTGCTAGTTAGGGTTTATGATGAGGTTCTCATCATGGTGGTTACTCTAGTTACATGTATGTGATTTGGTTATTCTCAAGCTAATTGGTTCATTTCTCGGGACGACCTTGCTCTGATACCATCTTGTCATGACCCGGTTCCCGAATCTCCATAGGACCCGAGACTGGCTCGACTCGACTAATCCCAAGACCCAGTTGTCCAACAAGAAATAACCAAAAAGCAAGAAAATAAACCACATTCACTATGCTAAGTAACTAACAGTAAAAGAGTACAAGCAGTAAAGGAAGTAAAAGTTGCTAACAGTACATATCACCACAACAACAGTAAAGTAGAACAAAGTACAGAACAGAGAGAGGTAAAAACGGTCTAAACTCACTAGCAAAAGGAAGTACAACAAAAATAGGAAACTACTGTTGGGCTCGACTGGGTCCAACGCCCTCTGCAGCCAGGGACTCAGGTTGCTCGACACCTGGACCTAAAAAGGGTTATGAGTAAACGGAGTCAGCGAACGCTGAGTAGAGTGCTAACCAACTAACTAAAGCAATAAGGCTAACAGGTAAATTTATCTTTTCCAATTATTTTATTTTACAAGTCATTTCCTTTCACCCATTAGTTTACTTTCAGATCCCTTTCTTGATCTCGAATGTTCCTCGTGGGAACAATCTTGATTGCAGTCTTTTCCGAAGAGTAGAAGGCACACGTGGTGCGTTCCTGGCCGGGAGAGTCCCCCGTGGTGATCCTACACCCAGTCAACCACCCCGAGGTCACGGACAGACGTAGCATAGACTACGGCACGTGAGATAAGCACACGGGTAGCTACCCCGCATTGGCACGCAGTTAGTCATTTCCGCTAGTGTGTACGCCTAAAGTACAACATAGAACAGTATAGGGCCTAGCCCTCTCAGTAACATGGGTCTAGCCCCTCAGAACCAAACAGGGGTCTCGCCCCTCCACAGTCTGCGCACCCTCGTCTGACAACCCTGGTTTGCTCAGTGGGCCTAACAAGTTGGTGTAGGGTGGCTAGCTGAACCTCGGGCCCCGTGGGGTGGCTAGCTCTCTCCCTACACTAGTAGCTCTCCCCAGTACAGTGTATGCGAGGGCCAACAGAAGTCAGTGTAAAGTGGCCAATCCTAACCCCAGGTCCCAACCCAAGGGCAGCTAGCTCTGCTCTACACTAAACAGGGGACAGTTGCTCTCCTTGGTACCACATACTCAAGGACTAGCACACTTCACACTCACATTTCCAGATCCATTCCATTTATCTATAGGAGCTCTACTCCTAATTCCCCGTAGGGTTCATGCTCGTATTCACTATGTTGTTCCATACCCGGTTTCATCATTCACATTTCCATTCTCATATTATACACATGCAGCTCGTGTTTGCACAATTTAACATATAGAACAAGTAATGTCACAGGTAACTATTTGACTAGCACAGGCATTTCACATTTCATAGGCATCTCGTACTTATTAATAGGCAGTTGTTTACATTTCTATTCATTCATTTATGACTGCAATCTCAAACACGCATACAAACAGTGCAAGTACTTCTCGTCCTAGGATTCATGCCACATCCTAGGTTTCTAGTTATCCAATTTCACATATGCATTCATGTTTTATAATTAAAATAGGGGAAACCACTCTATCAGACAATCTGGTAGTACTACGGGCTCGAACGGCAGACTTACATGTCTCTGCAGGCCCCGAACATGCAACAGATCGAAGTCCTATACCAAGGAACATGCCACAATGGAACATTCAGAATAGTATATAAGGATTTATAACATGTAGAGGAACTCACAGGGAAACCACAGATATCTCATTTGCGTAAAACGGACCTCAAACGGACCCTAAACGGGTCAAAAACAAAACTGCAGACTCAAATCAGACGTTTGACACAAGGTACAGACGTCTTAAAAGTCACCAGGGTCTCACCTCAGGTTCCTGCATCGACTTCAGATGTCTAGAACCCCTACTTGACCGTCTTGACCCAGCTCCAGACGTCCGACCTCTCCTCCAGTTGTCTGGGAGTGCTTCTGGTTGTCTAGTAAGCTGTCCAGATGTTCGAAACGTGTGGGAGGGCGTGCCCCGCACCTTCCCAAGGCTATCCCTGCACATGATAGATCAAATCGCCCACTTTTAGCCATACAGATTGGCGTTGCGGTGAGGCCTGCATGGCCGTAATCGCAAGAGGAACGTACCTTCGCGAAACTTTACTTTCAGACATCCGGTGTCGTCACCAGACGTCTAACCCATCGTTTGGAGGACAGGCCAGACGTCTGATTCTGGGAAAAACCCAAAACCAGACTGACCTCCTGCTCCCCTCGCAGTGTGCAGTCGCGACCTCTCCTCCTCGTCTGCAGCTCTGACTTCAGCAGGGTGTCGGGGACGGCTCCCCCGATGTACTTCTCCTCCCGCACGCGCCGCTTCGGCCGTGCGTCCTCCGGCGAGCTCCCACAAGCTCGCGAGCTCAAGCTCCTCCTTCTCTCTTCACGCCAGTCCTCCTCACTCCTCACTCTCGTGCCCTCTCTCTCGCTCGTCCCTCTCACTGCAATGGAGAGGAAGGAAGAAAGGTGGGGGTGGTGGAGTGGAGAAGAGAGGAAGGGGGGAGAGGGGTTGTATAGAGGGAGCGACTAGGGTTCTGTGAAGAAAAGAAGAGAGAGGGAGGAAGGCTGTCTGCGCTTAGCCAGCGCGTGGACCCGACCATGCATACAAAATTTTCAATTTCTAGACGTCTAGGAAGGGGTCTAGACGTCTGACCAGACGTCTGACTGACAGTCCAGACATCTTAAAAGGCTCAGAATAGAACGAGTCTTTACATTATTGGTATAACCCAACCTCTTTGTCAATTATCGGAGACGTAAAACACTTGTACTGCTTGACATGCCTATGTGTATGGTTTAAAAGACTGAAGAATTTGACGGTTACAATTTAAACTCAAGAATTTGTGTTTCTTGTCAATTTTGAAACCAATGCCCTCTTTAAAAATATCAAACCAATGACATTTAAACATGACAACTCTGTGATTATATCTAAAGTTGATCTCCACAATTTCTTGGATTTCATTGTAGTATCTATCTAGATTGGTGTTAAGATCAGAATCAACAACTCTGGTATGCTGTGTAACCTTTCTATTATCAATTTCTTTTATTCTGAATCTAGACCCATTTATTATATACCCAGAGTGGTAATGTGCATAATGTAATGGTGTATCGGTAATTACATCAAAAGTTGGTATCCATCGTGGGTCATTATTGTCTTTCAATTGATGAACATGATTGTTGAACCAATCCAGGAAGTTAAATTCAGATGTACTTAAATGAGATAATCATTGGAATTCCTCGTTGAATGGATTAATGTCTATAATTTACTTTAAAATATATAGATGTGCCCAACGTCTGTCAATTTTTGAAATTGGCTTGTATTCTGTACGAGGAATAGGCATTTTTCTAATATCAAAAATCAACAATAATCCTTCATCATTTTTATTGTATTCCCCCTCATAGTTCCTTCGAAGTTTATTAAAGCGATTGCCTGTTTCATTCATGTACATGGATGTAAAATTTATACTCCACGAGATAATCTTCTACAATTGAATCTTCCAACTTTGCTTTATTCAAGACATAATCTTTTAGCTTTTTCAAAAAATGCTCCATAGGATTGATCCATCTGAATTGTATAGGTCTATGATAAACGCCAGTTTATCATTATTCTTGTGCCCTAAAACAAACCTAACTCTTAAGTTTTAACTTCGTAAACGGGTTTTTGGGTTGCATTTAGGCATCGATTAGGTTAGGCATGCATTGCACATTTTATTGTGTTTTTAATATGTTTATTTTAGTGTTAGGGTCAAACAGATAAACATATCCCTAAAACCCTAGCACTCATGAAGGCAATTGGTGAAGAGGAAGCTCATTCCAGCTAGAACTCAGCCAAATCCAGCTCATCATAGTTGGATACTAGCTCACTTGAGTTGGAGTTAGCTCCATCAAGCTCCATTCAGCTCATTTTAGCTGAATGGTAGCTTAGGGCAGCTCATATTAGCTCACCCTAACTTAAGTCAGCTCTGACCCTGCTTAACTTATTTGAGTCTAGCTCACCTTAGCTCCATTCAGTTCACTGGGAGCTTTAGCTAGCTCAACTAAGTTGACTAGAGTCCTGTGGTGTCGGTCGTGGTTGGCGCGCTTGGGCTGGCATGCGAGGAAGAGGATCTGCGCCGGCCAGTTGCGAGCGCGTAGAACTCGCGACAGAGCGTGCGGAGAGGGAGGCGAGGGCGCCTGCAGCTTGCGCGGAAGCTTGCAGGTGCTGGCAGGGGTGCGGGGAAGCGCTTGGCCGGCCGCTGCAGAGGCGTGCAGAGGCCGGTTGCGGGCGGAAGAGTGTGTGACAGGGCGGAGAAAGTGGGAGGCAGAGAGGTCTGTAGGCACGCACAGAAAGGGCTATGGCACCTGCAGGCTTGCGCGGAATGGCTGGGGGTTGCTGCTACTGCCGCTGCTTAGCTGCTGCTGCTGCCAAGCTGCGAGCTTCTGACCTTGAAGCGTGAGACCATGGCTGAAGGTGCGGGAACGTAAAAAAAAAAATGAGAATAGAGGCACCACGCCCACCGGCTCTTTGAAGAGCTGGGCGGTGGTGGTCTCACTGTGGTGGTGTGCACCACAGTGAGGGCTCCTGCCCGCCGGGTGTCTCCTCGGAAGAGGAGGGCTGGTGTATGGAGGGAGAAGGAGGAGAGGACGGCCTGGAAGGGGAAGTTCTGCAGGTGGTTTTTTTGGCTGTTGGACTAGGCTTGATTTTGCAAGAAGGAGCCGTGGTTTTTTATAGGAGAAAAAGGCATGGCCGTGCATGGCTCATGCACGGCTACGACAGGGAATGGCAGCCGTAGGGAAGGGCTGGAGGGAGAGGGATGGAGAGCAGGGAATGGCAAGTTGCAGCCGCGGGAAGCATTTCAAAAATCAAGTGGAAAAAATAAAAAGATGGTGGATTTTGCAAAGATGCACTTGAGGAAAAATGTAATCGCAAGGCCATTTTATTTCATTCTCCTCTCCTCTCAATTAAATGCATGCATGCATGTATTTTTACAATGCAACTATGGAGACCTAATATGCATTGGTAATGCTAGGAAATAGCACAAGATGGCACAATTGCAGGCGTATTTTTGCGGTGCAATCATACCCCCATGCCTATCTTTTGCTAGTCCCTAGCAAAACATTTTTTGTAGTATTTAGAAATGATCTTAGGCTGAAGATTTTCTTCTGAGTCGATATAGGTGTGTTTATTGTTGGATATTGTGAGAACCAATTGTAGAGAAGACTACCAGTACTTTAAGTCTCACATGACATAGATCATCTCTCGACTAACCAAGACTCTTGATATTTAAACCTTAAGTACGATTTTCAGGATCCAAGGGGTTTTTGCCGTACTCGAGAGCTCAAGAGATTATGGCTTATGCATAGTGAAGGATCAAGACTGACCAAATGAACATTAAGACTCAAACCTAGGGTTTCATGAATTTTTAAGTAAAGGTTGGTTCCAGTTTCAGCTTGTGTCTTCGGATTGACCCTTAAGAAGATGATGGAAACTCAACTCCCATTTTCTGATATTTGTGGCTCAAAGAGAACAGGATAGAGCCCTTTTTAGGGTAGCGGCTTTGCGAGATATATTGACTTATTTGCATCTTTCTTTTTTTAGAAACATGTGTTAGTATATCTCTTACAACTTTATTTGGAGGAGCACACATTTTTTTTTCTTGCATATTTATAAATAGGTGGGAACTGTATGATACCATAAAATACCCAAATCCTATGGATGCCTATCCACCTGGAGACGCGTGCGCGGGCTGAGGCCGATTGCGGCGCGTCGAGTGACCAGTAAAGTGAGAAGCTCACCGGTCACCCCACTGTAGCCACAGTGTCGCGCAGACTCGCGTGAACAGTGGCTATAGTGGTCGTTGTAGTATTGTGGTGAGTATTCCCGCCTGTCACGCAGGCGACCCGGGTTCGTTCCTCGGCAACGGCGCCAGAAAAGATGTGGTGTTGGTCACGGTTGGCACGCGAAAAGATGTGGTGTTGGTCGCGGTTAGGTTGTTAATATGATGATTTTATCGTTGAAATGTGTATAGTGGTTAACCTAAATCGGACCTAGCCATCTCTTTACAAAATTTTTTAACCTGGCCTACTGATTGCACAGCAATCATAGGTCTTAATTGACCTAAATTAGGCTAGGACTTAGCATAAGTTAGGGTTATTCATGCATGCATATGCATTATCTGCATCTTTACTGCTTTCCTTTAGCTATGCATGAAATATTATAATGTCTGATTAAGTGCATTATGTCGATTGCAGGGAATAAGCTGATCAGGAGCTAGATCTGAAGCTGGATCAGGAATAACGGGAGTTGTAGCAGAGCTGGAGCAGAATGCCTAGTTTAGATATAGGAATAATAATGTAAGGGGGTTAAAGGTTTTCTATTCTATTAAGTAGAAATAAAGCAGTAAAATGTGAAGAGCTTAGGTCCATCCTAGCCCTAGGATAGCCTAGAGACTTCCCCAAGCCTTAGCCACCCTTAGATTAGGTCACAACACCCTAGGAAGCCCTAAAACCCTAGTTCCAACCCTTCTCTGGACGTCCAGATAAGTTTTAAGACGTCCAGGACCCTTAGCCAACTCCCGCACACTTCAAACCCACTTCTGCAGTGTTATTGGACGTCCAGACACTTTGTCAGACGTCCAATTTCTGCAGAATACCCAAAACAGAACCCGAAACCCTTCCTGACTCTGATTGGACGTCCAGACAACAAGTCTGGACTTCTGATTTTTGAGTATAAGACGTCTGATTATATAATTAGACGTCTGATACTGCTCTCCAATTCCTATTTTGAGATTTAAGCCTTGATCTTGGATCTCTAGGTCCCTAAACCCAATTCCAACCCCATAGGAACCTAAGTTAAGGTGCCCTAACCCTAGTACATCACCTCTAGACCTCCCTAAGGACCTAATTAGGTCCTCACTAAACCTAATTGACTTGGATCTTAGTCAATTCCATCAGCCTATTCAATTGGACTCATTGAGTCCAATTAAGCCCTGATCTCAGCACACACTGTCCAATTGGACTCAGTGAGAGTCCAATTGACCTAGACCTGACTTAATTGAGTTTTTTTACTCTCAATTAAGTTTCCACACACCCAATTAAACTTGTATTAAGTTTAATTTCACTTTACCTTAGTGAATTAGGGTTTATAACCCTAATTTGAGACCTACCTTGACCTAAACCCACTAGAACCCAACCTAATCAACCTAGCCACCTAAGTTTCGACCCACACACACCCACACACACCATCCACACGAAAATATCTACCCTAGAGTTCTCTAGAACTCTCTACCATGTGTGGTTGCCTTGGTTGCCAAAAATAGAAACCAAGAGCCATTCAATTTTTAGATCCACATTTGGTGGATCTAAAAACCACCATCCACCCTCTCTCTCTCACTCTCCCACGAGCTCCCACCATAGGCCTCTCTAGAGAATTCCATAATTCTCTAGAGAGCTTCCCTTAGGTCTATAAAAAAGACCCCTTAGGTGGCCATTGGCACCCATTCACTCCCTTGGCAATTGCTCTCCATTGGTGCCATTCACGCCACCTCCACTTAGCCACTCACTCCACCTCCACGAGCTCACTACCACCACCATGGAGGACACCATGCCGGGATGCTGGATCAACCCTACCTCTCTCCAAGGGTCGGCCTAAGCTACATTGGCCGCCCCTCATTCTCTTCTCAACCACTCCACAGCCATCAGGGACCACCCCTGAATGCCCTCTACTCTTTTAGCTCTAGATCATGCTTTTCATAAGTTTTACTGCTTTCATTTACTGCTTAGTAGAGTAGTTTCTCTTCTCCCCCAATGATGCATGCGAAATCCCCCCGTTGATTCTTGTATGCAATCGTTTTCTGGTAGTTAGATTTAATTTTAAGCATTCATGTATAAGCTTTCCTCTAGATTTCCTTGTGGAATAACTCTCCCACGATGAATGAAATTTCATTTATATATATATATCTCTCTTTATATGTTCGAAATCACCATGAGCTGAATGATTATTTTATTTGCATGATTTAAGTGCCTGTTCTTTAACCGCCTATATATTGCGCACCAGAATATTAAGTAGAGCGGCTTTAAGATCGATTTCAAAAATAGAAACACGCCTCCCAGAGACGAACGACCGGGACTCAAGTCTCGTTATTTTACAAAACAATATTTTTGACGAACGTTTTGCGCGACTATACTACGACTTTCGATGACTTTCAAATGCGCGAAAACGGCTTTCCGTCACCTACTTGATTTTATCTTGTCACTTTTAGGCCCAGGGTCGAACTCAGGGAAGTGGGGTACAAGTCAAGTTTCTATGCCTTTCCTACAACGAGTCTCTTCCGTTCGTTTATTATGTTTTTGGTGTTTTTCTTATTTAGATTTTTTGCTGGTAATCTTTGTCCTTGAGGCACACCCTCAAAATTGGGTTCTTGGCTTTTAGCCAAAACAGAGTTCCAAGATGGGTCTTGCTATTCGCAAGACGGAGTACCTGCAAGTCAAAGATTATCTTTTCTCTTTTATATATATTTTTTGTCTTTTTACTATCAGGAAAGCAAAACAGAAATAAAGTAAATATACTATATATATATAGGTATATAATATGTATATAAAGGGGTGGGGGTGGAGGCGGAGATGGAGTGTAGCACGGTGTCGTGTCGGTCGTCGTCTAGAAAGACGCAACCAATAGGATGAAGTGCCGCTTGTAAGGTGTAGGATGGATGGTGGACGATGAATGCGAACACGCTTTTTTTTTGTACGCGTGTATCGAGGAAATATCAGCAACTGGAGCAGATATTCCCGTGATACAGCGTATGGTAAATAATGTGAAAATATATATATGTATTTATGTAAATATATCTATATGTATATATATATATGGTTATAAATATATAGATATATATATGTAGATATATATGTATATATATAAGTGTATATGTATATATATATATCTGTGTGTGTGTGTGTGAATGAATATATAACTATATAGAGGTATATATATATGTATGTATAAGTATATAGTAATGTATGTATATATAGATATATGTATATATGTATATATATATATATATATATATATATGTATGTATGTATATATAGTTATAGATATATATATGTATAGATGTATATATATATATATATGTATGTATGTATGTATGTATATAACACTATATAGATGTATATATATATATGTATATATATATAATAATAATAAATGTATATAGGTATATGTATCTAGATATGTATATATATGTATATATGTATGTATATATAAGTAGGTGTGTATATATGTGTATATATATATATATATGTGTATCTATACTTAGTTATATAGGTAATATATATATATAGATATATGTATATTTATATATATATATGTGTGTATAGATATATGTATATATGTATGTATGTATATATATATATATATATATATATATATATATATATATATATATATATATGTATGTATGTATGTATGTATGTATACTAATACATAAGTATATAGATACTACTATATGTATAAATATAAGTGTATATATATATATATATATATATATATATATATATATATATATATATATATATATATATATATGTATGTATATAAATATATGTATATATATAGGTACATATATATCAATATATAAGTATATGTATGTATATATATGTATACAATAGAGTATAGGTGTGTGTGTTTGTGTGGAAGTGTGAGTGTAGGTGTGTGTGAGCGTCGGTGTAGAGAGTGCTGTGAGTGTTGTGAGAGAGAGAGAGAGAGAGAGGGAGAGAGAGCACTGCTGCACTGCTGAGGGGTGGAGTTAAGGCGTCTGAGCTGCAGGGTCGACGTCTGAAGGCTTCCGTGTGCGCACGCATAAGCGCGTATGCGCGCAGAGAAGAGTGCGCTGGAGGGAGTGTTGGCACGGAGAGGACCCAGCTCCCAGCATTGCGTGGAGTGGCTGGAACGGGCACTAGCAGGCGCGGGCGAAGGGAGCGGGCGAAGACAGGCGCGCGTGGGCGAGTGCGGGCGAGGTAGACAAGTGCGGGCGAGTGCGGGAGACGCAAGCGGAGACGCGTAGGCAGGCGCGCGCACGAGCGAGGTCCTGTTGCGGCGCACCGTGTGACCGGTAAAGTGAGGAACTCTCTGGTCACGCCACTGTAGCCACAGTGTCGCGCAAACTCGCGTGAACAGTGGCTACAGTGGTCGTCCGCGCCGCGCAACTAGGAGCCGCAGGTGGTGTGAGCGTGGCTGGCTCTCGACTGGTGCACGCGGGCTGGCGTGCGAGGAAGAGGGTCTGCGCCAGCCGATTGCGAGCGCGGAGAACTCGCGACAGAGCACGCGGAGAGGGAGGCGAGGGCGCCTGCAGCTTGTGCAGAAGCTTGCAGGTGCTGGCAGGGGTGCGGGGAAGCGCTTGGCCGGCAGCTGCAGAGGCGTGCAGAGGCCGGTTGCGGGCAGAAGAGAGTGCGACAGGGCAGAGAAAGTGGGAGGCGGAGAGGTCTGCAGGCGCGCGCAGAAAGGGTTGGGGCGCTCGCAAGCTTGCGTGAAATGGATGGGGGTTGCTGCTGTTGCTGCTGCTACCGCTGCTTAGCTGCTGTTGCTGCCAAGCTACGAGCTTCAGACCTTGAAGCGTGCAGCCATGGCTGAAGGTGCGGGAACGTAAAAAAAAAGAAGAGAACAGAGCCACCATGCCCACCGGCTCTTTGAAGAGCTGGGCGGTGGTGGTCTCACTGTGGTGGTGTGCACCACAGTGAGGGCTCCTGCTCGCCGGGTGTCTCCTCGGAGGAGGAGGGCTGACGTATGGAGGGAGAAGGAGGAGAGGACGGCCTGGAAGGAGAAGTTCTACAGGTGGTTTTTTTGGCTGTTGGACCAGGCTTGATTTTGCAAGAAGGAGCCGTGGTTTTTTATAGGAGAAGAAGGCATGGCCGTGCATGGCTCATGCACGGCTACGGCAGGGAATGGCAGCCGCAGGGAAGGGCTGGCAGGGAGAGGGATGGAGAGCAGGGAATGGCAAGTTGCAGCCATGGGAAGCATTTCAAAAATCAAGTGGAAAAAATAAAAAGATGGTGGATTTTGCAAAGATGCACTTGAGAAAAAAATGTAATCGCGAGGCCATTTTATTTCATTCTCCTCTCATCTCAATTAAATGCATGCATGCATGTATTTTTACAATGCAACTATGGAGACCTAATATGCATTGGTAATGCTAGGAAATAGCACAAGATGGCACAATTGCAGGCGTATTTTTGCAGTGCAATCAAGTCCACCTCAGCTTAGGTCCAGCTACTCCCAGCTCCACTCAACTCAAGTCAACTGAAGATGACTTCACACAGCTTTGGCTAGCTCAAGTCCAGCTCTCGGGGACTCCACTTAGCTCAACATAGTTGAGCTAAGCTACCTTAGCTACTCCACCTAGCTAAGTCCTCCCCAGGAAGATCAGACCCGGCTCACCTTAGCATATTTTAGCAGAAGCCAACTCACTTTATCTTAGCTTAGCAGCTAGCAAAGAACTAGCAAGCTAAGCCAGCTAAAGCAGCTCTGTGCAACTCCCAAGAAGCTACCAGCTCTAGTTTAGATCTAGACATCCCTTCCTCAACTCCTCCCTAAACCCTACCTCCAGTATACCTCCTCCTCTACTTACATACTAGTTAAGCTAGCTTAGCTAGCTTAGCTAAGGACAAAGCTAGCTCCACCTACATGGCCTCCCAACCTACCTAGCTAACTTCATCAAAAAGAGACCCAAACCTTGTCCACCTAGCTCCTACTCCTAAAACCTCCTTTTGGCGCCAACCTACTCACGTCCTTTCAACCCACTACCACCACCAAAGGGCACCACAGAAGTGGCGCCAATTTTCCCTCCAAAAACCCCCTCCATCACCACCATATCCCTACCCTTCCATGGTTGGCACCAACTTTAAACACACCTTAGCCACCATTACTGCCCCCATGGCATCCCCTTAGGTGGCGCCAACTAACCCCCTCCATTGGATCCCTTTAACCACCCATAACTACTCTTTTAACCCATCCTAGCCCTACATGTGTCTATGCTAACCTCTCCCTTCATATGTCCTATATATACCCCCCTTAACCACCACCATAATTTCATCCTTTGGCTTCATAATATCCACCTACAATCCACGTTATAGTCGACCAAGAGAAGAAGGAGAAGAAGAAGATTAAGGGG
Organism: Thalassia testudinum; assembly: GCA_037157565.1. Classification (NCBI taxonomy): domain Eukaryota; kingdom Viridiplantae; phylum Streptophyta; class Magnoliopsida; order Alismatales; family Hydrocharitaceae; genus Thalassia; species Thalassia testudinum. The sequence continues at coordinate 11,280,956 of JAZHRO010000025.1, forward strand.
ACACTTTGTCCCCTTGGTGCCTTCCCCTCTTCCCTTCTCTCTCGTGCCCTCACCAGCCAGAGGAGTGATGATAACGTCATCATCAGCCATATCTAGCTTTAATTAGTCATAATCAAGGAATAAATGCTCCTACATAACAGCTAAAGGACCATAATTCACTGCAAATCCATTATGAGAGAATAATAAGAAAACAAGGGTAAAACTGCAGTTTTAATAACATATCTCAATTTCAGAATAATCATGGAGTTTCTCAGGGGTTAATCAAAGGTCAAGTGGTCATAATTGTCTAACAAGTAGGTCCATGCAGACAGAAACGGGTTTTCACGCGTTTTGAGAATTAAATGACATCTGAAACCCTAAAAATAGACCCACTTAATCTATTCAGGTTCTGGTCAGGATAAAATCCACATAAATCCTCTACAAGTCATAGAAAAATATTCTCTAGGGTTTAGTATGATTGATTTGACCATTGGAATCCAATTTGACCTAAAATAGAGTCTTAGATAAATAGTTGCCCTAATTTGGGTAACTATGCAATTTACCTAGTCAAACTTCGTTAAAACCTAAATTCGACTTCACCATCAGATTCCCTGGATTCAAATTAGGTTTGTACCAAAATTTGGGCCCAATTAGAGATCATCTTGACCTAGTTTGCATTTTGAGCCAGTCTGAATCTTTTCTCTCACACACATGCCCCTAACTTTCAAATTATTTACAAATAGCCCCCTAGGTTTATCATCTTCTTCACCAACAGGTCCCCACTTCCTGTAAATCCTAAACCTACTTTGCCGGTGACCTTTAATTGAAGAAATCTCCCTGATTGATTGATAAAACTCTCCCAAAATAGATAGGAGGATTCTTGATGAAATTGCCTTCCATTTGAATCGCATCTTTGGCTCTACTTCTTTCCCAAAAGGTCATGCGAACCTTTCAAAGGTTCGGGTTTCCTTTTCGCGTGAGCTTCCCAAGCTTGGAAGCTTCTTTCCAAGCTTGGGAAGGCCTCTTATGGCCTATATAAGGTCCCACGATGCTTAGGCGAACTCCCTAGCTAAGTTTTGGCCAAAATACCCTCTTCAAACTCTTTCCTTGGCCATCTTCAACTTAGCTCCAGCGAACTCCTCCCTCTGTCGCTCTCCGACCTCCCAACAACCAAATTGGGAGTGCCATCATCTTCGTCTCCTTCGTCCACGCCTGGTGTGCCAAAGCCAGGGTCGTCCTCTCCCTATCTTCGCCGTTGTCCTCCTCCAGAGAAGTTCTCTTCCACGACGTCGGCCAATCAAAGCCGGCATCCTCCTACCCCTTTCGTCCAGTTAGTTTAGTTAGTTAGGTTCCTCTCTTCTGCTACTCTCTTTTCCTCCACCAAAAACCAAAAATAAACCCTCGACGTCGTCGGCAACCACCTTCTTCCTCTGCTTCAGCCACTCCCCCGGCGAAACCCACCACTCACTCCACTACTCCAAACGTTTCATCGAACCTCCCTACACCTCTGCCTCAACTCCACGGACCGAACCCTTATACCTATTCGCCTTTCCACCCACACAAAAGTGCTACTGAGCAACCCATCAATTTTCGACCTCCTCTGCCTTCGCCAGCCATCTCCGACCCCCCTTGCAGCACGCCACCGCCACCAACGCCTTCTCCACATCTTCGTGATCCTACTGAGCTTCTCTAGCAAGGTCGCAAGGTCATACTTTGTGTTGTAGGTTGCCGACCAATGCCGTCATTACCGAAGACCTTCAAGCAAGCTTTGAAGCTTGCTTCCCAGCCAAGAGCTCCAGGTGCGAGTCCCAGGTGATGTGGAATCGCAACACAAACTCCTTCACCCGGTCAATTGGAGTGTTTGACCACAACTCCTATGCAAATTGGATGAAGACACCTCACGTAGCTCACGACCGTGTGTGAGGAGAAAAGATGTGGGATTATTCTCACCTCGGATAGGGAAGAGCCGTCACAGCGGTGTAAATTGAATAAGTCACACAGCCTTATCGCCTCCTAACACGAGGGTGAGGTCCTTCTTACCCGCACTTCCCGACCCGCCTAGCCCGCTCCCACACCTCGGCTACTACCCACGCCAATAGCCCCTGTCTCGGTACGTGGATCCCTGACACCTGATTACCCAAGCATATGACCGGACATTGAGAAAGAAAAGGGGAACAGAAAGAGAGTCGGGGAAGGGAGGTTTTGTTCTTTTGTGCATTGGCTAACACTTAGCCAAAATTCGAGCCCTTTCCCTTGTGTGAGAAGTGAAGAAGAAGAGGAGGTTGAAGAAGAAGGCCTGAAAAAAGAGAAGAGGAAAAGGCACAGAAGAAGAGGCTGAAGAAGAAGCAAGGCAGAAGAAGTCAAGAGAAAGAAGAGAAGAAGTACAGTGCCCTCTTGGCACTGTAGCAGTGGACACTTATGCCGTCTAGCTAAAAGATTCTGTCTTCTGATTTGCTTGACTAGGAGTGCACTGTGCACTAAAGTTTGTATGGATTTAAAGTGGTTGATACTGTTCATTTATTTAGATCATTAAGTAATTATTATATGTGTATCTAAGCTAATAATTGGTGATTCAAATCACCATTATTTTACCTTAGATGTCTTTTTGCCTCATTAAACTCCTGATATACTCTTTCTTAGTAGAAAATATTATTTGAATAGTTATTCTTCATTGAATATTTAATGTGACAGGTTATTATTCATTGAAAATCTATATTCTACTCAATTTTTTGTGCTCATTTATATTATTTGTTGAGATTAGCATGTGAATGCAATACTTGCCCCCTGTGTTCGACCTCGAACTTAAATTTGAGTAATAATTTTTTATTTGTTAATTGAGCGATTTAGAGGATACTACAACGAACGCATATTTAAATCTCTTCATTCGCTTGACTCAACAAGGAGCAGCCAGGAAAGGAAAACCTTAGGAGGAGGTCTTGAGGGTGGTGCACGCCACCCTAGGAGGAGAATTGTGGGTGGAGATCATCCACCTTTGGAGGAGCAAGGGCATGCCCCACCTTTAGGCTTGCCAAGGAAGGCATCATTCCGGAGGAGCTATTCAAGGAAGGAGTTGGAGAGAACCTTTTCAAGCTTAGAAGCAACTGAGCTTGGGGCAAAGACTCTCTCCTCTTCAACACCATCATTAGGAGGATCTTTGTTTTACTTTTATTTTTATCCTTCATTTTGTAGTAGAAGCATTCCTCTACGAGCATTCCTGTAAAATAAATTTTCTCCATTTATAAAGTTTCCTTCTTTGTATTTTGTTGCATCTTTACTTGTTATTTCTAGCACTTTTCACTCCCTTTCTAATTACACTAGGTCTCCACATACCTAGGGTGAGCTTAGAGAGAGGCCATTTCTGTCACTTAGATACTAGCATTAGCATTTAGGTGTGTTCATTTTCTTGCTTTCAATTGTGTATTTGCCTGTTACTTTAAAATACAAAAAAATCTTATATTCAAAATTTCCAAAAAGAAAGTTGATTTCCTCTTTGTTAAGCAAGATTATTAAAAGTGCAAACTTGCCTCCTTGGACGACCCTAGATACCCCACTATATAGGTGATGTAACCATGTTTATATCACATAAACCATCTATTTATGCATGTTCTTAAGCGTATAGTTGCATCATACATTATAAATATTGTATAACATGCATCATCTTGCATTTAGTTTAGATTGTATTAAGTTTAGGTAACTTTTCTCTTTTTGTGGTCAGGGTACAGGGTGATATTTAATTGGGGCCTTGGATTGAAGATCCAACCTACGGATCTGATCAGGGAGATAATCGGAGTTCAACAACTCCAAGATTGCCCCAATCGGATTTCCGTAGTACCAGATGCAGTCTGAGAGAGATAAGAGGTCAAGGGGCAAGGTGATGTAAATCTATACCTCAAATGACAAATTCGACTGCACGGATGGGTTCAGATTGACGATTGTAGCCCAACGGTGCGAAAATTGGTCCAATCTGTCATCCGTGGCACTACCTACAAGTATATAAAGATGGACAGCCAGGATGGTGCCACGTGGCACCATCCCAGCCATTCGCATGTGCCATCAGCCCGCTCCTCTTCCTCAAAGGCCTCTCCATTATGCGATCTCAAGCGTTTGATCTTGATCCAACGATCGAGATTCACTCGAGGCCGTGCCCCCTCTTCATCTGAAGGCGAACACTCAATGCACCTCAGTCGTTGGATTTTCATCCAACGACCAAGGGCGCTGAGTGTTAAAACAATAAGAGACCAAAAGTCCCCAGTAGCACAGTGGTCGAATGCGCTACACTTCGCAAGACACGCGTTCGACTCGTAATCAGAGGCGCGTGTGGATTTATGTCGACTATGCGATTAGCTACGAACGGTCCGGATCTACCAATTAGGCGCACGTGCGATCAGACGTGGCTCTGCACGCGGCATCGCACGTGCATGCGTGCGATGAGAAGGCGAGCGATGTAGAGTTTTAAGCCGTCAGATCTCTTGATTGGATGGTTGAGAACACCCAATCGTGCGTGAGCGTTGAGCGTAGAGGAAGGAGAGGAGGTGGGGCGTGTGCACATTCTTCAGTGACATGGGGTTTTTAGTGACGTTTATATCTGTCACTATAGACCCCCTCATATATTATTTTAAGATGAAATGACCTTTTTGCCCCCCTCCAATCTTCACCTATAAAAGGCCCTACGACCCCAACACTTTCTTCATCACTTCCTCTCTTCTCTCAACCCCTCCAAAGCTCTAAGGGCTTGTCCCAAATCCAGGATGATCCATTAGAGTTAAAATTAGTATTTTTTCACCTTCCCATCCCCATTCATGGAGCGTCCGCGATTGTCTTCTCACCACCATTTGGGAAGCGGATCCTGCTGCGACGTTGCCCTGCCCCATCCTCTGTCATCCGTCTTCGTTCTCCTTCATTTCGCATCTCACCACCTTTGTTCGGGCCCTCCGTCAACGCAGCTCGTCCTTCAAGCAGCTGTCAAGAAGGATAACTTCTCTCCACCTTCTCTTTTATTGCTTTTTAGCGTAGATTTCCTGCTTTCTAGTGTAATAAATAGTTGTAATGAACATCATTCAGTAGTTATGAAATTCATGTTTATTCGATCTTTGTTTTTCTCTTTATTTGTATCATTCTTTTCTCTCTTTTCTATTCATTATTTTTTAAGTAGATAGCTAGTGTAGATTCAATTCAACCAGCTAATCTGCTTCGTGACAACAAGTCAAACATGATTTTTGATCAAATGTCCGTCTCCCTATATTCGACCGGGAATTCCTTTTGAGTTTCAGTAAATTTATTTGTTGACGGATTTTCTCGTAAATTGCGCTACAACGGGTTTTCCAAACTCAATCTTTTTACGTAGATTTTCTGATACAACACTGGGTTTTATAAATTTTGAAAGCGATTGCGAAATAGCGTGTTACAACGACTAAAAACCCTCTCTTTACTAATCATGCTTTTCTTCGCATTAGTCCATCGATTTTCATTTCATTTGCAAGATGCAACGTGAGATGAACCATTACATCGAAGAAGGTTGGGGAAAGAATTTGTTCCATCTTATAGGTGATGATCTCATACACAACCAGGGAGGTAAGTTATAAGTGACCATTATCACTCATCATGTAGAGTACGATGGGTACATACTCTTAAATGGATTAAATCCATCGCTTGCAAGACCCAACCATATGTTTCTTGCCTCTAAAGAGAATGAACTATTTTTGTCGTCAAATCTCTTCCACCCCTCTGAATCAGTAAGATAATGTATTCTTTCGTCTTAAGATTTATAATCCTAGCTCTATGTCATCCACCATGCAGTTTTACTTGATATAAAAAGATATTGAAGCCCAGGTGTTAATGAAAAGTAACGAAGAACCTTCTGAGATTGTTTCTTCTTAATTTCATGTTTAACTCCCTTATATCTCTCATATCCACATTCGGGATAGTTACTCAAGTTTGCGAATTCATTTTTGAATAGAATGCAGTCATTCAGATTTGCATTAATCTTCTGATGATCCAAAGCAAACTTATGATTCTGTTTCCTTGCCTCGTACCATGAAGCCAGAAAACCATTGGGGTTATTCAATAGCTTGGCATTGAACTGAAGTATTTTTGAGATGAATTTAACACTTTCTCTATTCATAACCTTAAGTTGAAACATCCTCAACAAAAATGACAACTTAGATATGCTCATAACCCTAGGAGCAGTAGATCCTCAGTCGCCTTATCAGCATCATAGAACAGATCATAACTTCTTAACAGATCTTCCTCATCTGCATTTATATCATCTCCTACTCTCATCTCATTTAGCATTTCTTGTATTTCTTCACCTCTACTATCAGCAGTCTCTTCGTCAATCTCTTTGTCAACAGTCATTTCATTGTTTCTAACTTCCTCAGTAAAATCCTCTTCATGAGCAACCCAATTAGTGTAATGTTGCCACCACCATTACAAATCAAGTGCTCAAGCATAGTGTTCTGTTAGTGCAAGGAACCATTCAACATCTTCTATATGGGCAGAAGATCTTAGTGAGCAGTTCTCCTCGCCTAAATATCTTCCTATCATCATGAAAAGCTCAATCTAGAAATGAAATTGCTCCATACTTATATCTGGTGTAATATGGACTCCTCAATCCAATCCAAGACTTGTTCATGATAACCTAGACTTATAGTAAACCATACATAAGTTGGAAAGAAATATAGGGATGATGTGTATATTTTGATGAAGATTTTCACTTGATAGCACATCGTTGAAGATTTGATCACAATGTTACTTGTTACATGCAACCAGTGCATGGAGAATTTCGACAGCATCTCCCTGCACTGCTCCAGTATATCCCCAAGACTATTCCTACCTACATTCCCAATAGCACCCAATTAAGGGCACTTTAGGAACATAGCTAAAATTAGTTGCTATACAGGAGAAGAGCGAGAAGATGCTGCTAAAATTTCTCTAGACACTGGTTATATGTAATAAGTAACCCTAAGTTGTGATTAAATCTTCAAGGACCCTTTTTATCCTGATAATTCTTCGAACTAAAGATGATCGACACTTATTGCATGTTATAAAGATAAAGTATCGTGCATGTAAGTGAGGTATATAAACACTCTGTGATGTCCATATAGCATGATCATAAGTCTCGACGGGTGAGTTTTTTGACACAATTTAACTCAGACAACCTGTATCTTAGGGGTTAGAATACCTATTGTTTGGCCTTAAGTGCATCTACTACAGTGGAAATGTATGTATCTAAGCATTAGAAATTTCAACAGAGTTTCCCCCTAAATTTTGGAGTTTTCTATAAATCTGTATATCAAAATAACATTGATAATAAAAGTTTACAACAAGCTGCATGCATGAAATCACTCGTAATGGTTTGTTGATTTAGCTGTAATACTATAGGGGATTGAGTGAAGGCATTCTTTACTATGATAGGATAATTCTTGTTACACTTGGATTTAGTGTTAATTTATTTCAATAGAAGGTGCATTATTCTTAAGGATGCCAGGACCATATCAACAAAAATATAGGGGGTTTAAAAGTTTGTTTTGGTGAAATTTTAAGATTCTTGATTAGATTGTCCTTGGTACTTTTACAGAAATCTAGTTGGAGTCATGTATTTAAGCTTAGACTTTAGGGTGGGTCTTTCAAGATAATCATTTGACTGTCATCTATGGTGTTGTAGTTGTTTTATTCATTTATACTCAATTTTGATTATCGGGAGACATTAATAGAGTTAATCGTTGATTTTGTCCTATGATAGTTATTAATTGTTCTTTCATCCATACTTTTGGTTTCAAGAGACATTTGACATTTTGATGATATTGCACTATGTACTCTTACATCTTTCTTCTCTTTTCTTCCTTATAAACAAATTATCATCTTGCAGAAATATTGCCATTAAAAAAAATTAGGTGGATGGTGGCATCTAAATGATTATTATCTATCAACCTATTTAGACATTAAAAAAATTCAAAAAATTTCGATAGAGCTTTCCCTTAATTTTTTTGAGTTTTTCTATAAACCTGCATATTGAAAATAACTTACATGTTCAAAGTGGGCACACCCCACATCCTTTTAATGGAATAAAAAAAAATTGTAAGCACATCCCACATCTAACGAAAACATAAAATATCATTAAATTAAATTAAAAATATTAAAATTATACCTCCAACAATAACAACCTCCAAGAATGTTTGTCACCGATAATCTGTAATTTCAAAAATAAAATTAATTAAATAACACATTATTATCTTATTAAAAACTTTGCAACTTATATAAAATTATTATAACTATTCTAATTGTTTTGTTAATAACATATCTTAGCATAAGATATAAGTTAAGGAGGAGGAGGAGGACAAGGAGGAAGGGCAATAAGAGGAGGAGGAGGAAGGGCACTGGGAGGAGGAGAGGAGGTTAGGAGGAGAGGTGGAGGAGAGAGCTCAATTTAACCTATTCGATAGTCTAGATAGTTTAATAGTCCAATCCAACTATCCTTATTTTCATACAATAAAAATGTAAGCACAAAATGGTATGAATGTTTTCTAAGTTTGGTAGCTTCTTTCTATACATTCAAACCTACTATGGATGTTTTATGGAATGAAATTAAACCTAATTGGGAACTAAATGGATCTTTCGCTTTGGGGTCAATTGACTCAAGGCTTGTTTTGATTAGAGTGGAGAAAGAAGATGATTTGGTCCAAGTATTTCAAAAGATGGAAGCTATAAAGCAAAAAATAATTTCAAATATAAGGTGGTCACCTAATTTAAGACTTAATAAAAGGTCTTCTATATGTACTATTTGTAATTTCCTTACTTGGAGTGGTGAGATCAGTGTGACGTAAAAAAAATGCGTAAATATAAAGCAATCTAAAAAAGACAATCACACAATGTACACAAAAAGTTTTTAGGTGGAAACCCAAACCGGGTGAAAACCACCACCTAACCCTCTCGAGTTAGGGTTTTCCGATCAACCTAGTTGATCAAATCCACTAAACGAATCACTTTAAAACGAGGGTGATTCAACCTCAGTACAACCACGCTACAAGTACGAGGGTAGCGTTCCTCAACCCCTTCTCTCCACGAGAAGGATTTTGTCCCACGAAGGAGACGGGAATTCGCAAAGCGAATACCCAACCAAAAGACAAAGGTAAAATAAACAACAGACCTATAGAGCCAACAAAGTAATAAACCTAAGCTTCTATAAGATTTAGGAAACTCCCCTTTGCAAGGAGTGCGTCGACGATGACGCGGTGCGTGAGCCACGCGACGGCGCAACTTCGCTCTCGTGAACTACGGTGGGAGAGCGGGTGCGCAACAGCTTGATGCTCTCAAGAGAATGGTGCTTGAGCTTGGAGAGCAAGAGCTAGCTAGGACACAAGAGAGTGGAAAGTGTAATACAAATTGTTTCTTGTGTATCTTGGTCTCTCTAGGTGTGTCTTGGTGTGTAAAGGCTCCCCTCTATTTATAGAGGCCTTAGGAAGGCTTTGGAAGGCTTAAGAAAGGTTCTATAGCCGTTGGGAACAAGGCCCAAGTGAATCAGCCCGAAAACAGGAACAATCATTGTTCTGACAGGCTTATCAGACGTCTAATTCTAGCATCAGACGTCTGATTCAAAGGTCAGACGTCTGATTTTGGGCGGGTCTCTCCCTGACTTTGATCAGATCTAAACAGGGTTTTTACGCAAGTCCATCAGACGACATACAGGACGTCTGGCACTATGTCTGGACGTCTGGAAACCTACTTTTACTGTGGGAATTGATTTCCAAACGTTGCAACGGCTAGAAAATCTCTGAGAAGAGATTTTGGGTCAGCTGAGGCAAAACGGTCATTTATCAGACGTCTGGACAGTCCTATGGACGTCTGATAAGGCTTTAACGGTCATATCTGGAGTGTTTGCGAAGCCAGCCAACGGTCCACTAATTGGACGTCTGGCAAAGTCATCAGACGTCTTCTAAGACGTCTGGTTTAAGGTCTGGACGTCTGATTTCATCAGACAGAACTAACTATGTCCAGCCTAACAGTTATCAGATGTCTGAAACAACAGTCAGACGTCTTAAAATACATTATCAGACGTCTGATTTGGGAATTAGACGTCTGGAAAGTCTGTTTGAACCCTATATTGGTTTTCTAAGTATTCTACAGATAACCTAAGTATCCTAGGGTTGTGCCGGTGTTCCTAGGACTACTGTTAGGGTTCTTTGAGGCTCTTTAACATGAAATATCTAAGGAAATAAAGAGCAACAAAAGAAACGAAAAATACAACAAGTACAAAAGAAGGAAATCTATCCTATTCTTCATTTCCTTCCATCTTCAATCTTTCACTCCACGCGAACCTCCTCTGTTTTCCGTCAAGCTCCTCCAATCCGTCCTGGATGCGAGCTCGAACTCCGTCTAAACACGTCCACATTTGCAATTGACCTGAAATCTAGGACTCAAATTGCAAATGTTAAATAACACGTGTTTTGTTATCATCAAAACAAATGATCGTGGTGCTCTAGCACCAACACTATTTAGGTTGGATTGCCTTATTTGAATTTACATCTTTATAATAGGGGTGCCATGATTTCAATTGCTGGTGCTATTGGAAATTTCATAGGCCTTGGTTATGATATTTCAATGAAGGCCAAGTTATCCAAGAAGCACATGAGAAGTCTTCTCTAATGTCTTGCCTAAGAATCTATGATACCTTTGTATTAAAAGTCAAAGGCTACACAAGTAACCTGACCCAATACAAGAACTATGTAAGATAACTAACCCCATCAAACTATGCCTAATCTCATTTGCATATCAATCATTCAATTAAAAACCCTAGATCAGAATCTGCTTACATTTATCCATTCATCTCATTTTTCTCAGATAATTCTCATTTTCCCTTAACATATATGTATATTTGTGCACATATGCACACATATATTTATATGTATATGTAAATATATATATAATAAATATATTTACATATATGTAAATATATTTACATATTTGGGCAGGACAAGTGGAGGAGAGGAGGAGGGCAGGAGGAGGAGGAGGGGGATTGGAAGGAGGAAGTAGGGGAGGGGGGTCAGCAGGAAGAGAGGAGGAGGAGGAGGAGGAAGAGGAGAAGGAAGTGATGGTAACACCATCATTTGCCATAACTAGCTTGAATTAGTTGTAATCAAGAGATAAATGCTCCTAAATGATTGCCTAAGGACAGTAATTTCACTCAGGTCTGTTTTGAGAAGAAAATTATAAAATAGGGATAATTTTATTATCTTAATATCACATAACAAATGAAGAGTAACCATGAGATCACCCAGGGGTTAATTGAAGGTCAATTGAGCATTAAAGATCAGGAAGTGGGTCCACACTGACAGAAATAGGATTTCACGCATTTTGAGAACCAAATCAATACATAAAACCCTAATTATCGACCCTGCTTGAATTGAAGAGGTTCTGGTTAGGATAAAATTTATCTAAACCTACGAAAATTCATAGAAACATATTCTAAGAGGTTTGGTACCTTTGTTTTGACCATCTAAACCTATTTGGACCTAGAATAGAGTTTCAGATAGGAATTTACCTTGATTTGGCTTCTATGCAAATTGCATAATCAAATGTGGTCAAAACTCAAATCCAAGTTCACCATAGGTTCCTTGGGTCCAAATTAAGTTAAAACCAAAATTTGGGCTCAATCAGAATCCATCTTGACCTAGTTTGCAATCTACTCCCTTAAATCTTTATTTCCTACACCTAAACCCCTAAGTTTTAAATTTCCTTGCAATTCAGTCCCTGACTTTGTCATCTCCTTCTCAAATCATCCCTTGCTGCCATTGAATAGTAGGTTACCTAAACAGAAACCTAACACCCAAACCACTAATCTTCACGAGGAGATTTCTCCTCCAATTCTGGGTTAAATCCCTCCAAATTTTGAGGGATTGATCCTGAGGAGATTCCCTTTCAAACCCACCTGATCTCGAGCTGATTCAAAGCCTAGAGCTCAAGTGAAGCTCAAGAAATCCGTGAGAAATCCCAAACCAAATCATGAGAAATTCGCGATGAATTTCCTAGTAGAGTTCTATTTTAAGCTCTATAAAAGTTTCCCAAGATCCCAGTGTGAATTTTAGCTCGATTTAAGGCCAAAAACCCTCTTCTTCCCCGGCCATCCCCGACTGAAGCTCCAGCGACCCAACGACCAAATTGGTTGGCCCAACATCCTCACCTCCTTCCTCTACGTCTCTTCATCCATAGTGGGAGCGTTCTCCGCCTTCATCCTCACCTCTTCTCACCACCGGGGAGTTCGTCTCCTCCGACCCTGGCTAATCAAAGTCGGCTCCAATTCCATCCCTTTCATCCAAATGGATAGGTCCCTTCTCTCTCTCTCCTTAGACTCTATCTCTCCCCTTATCTATTCGATTCGACCGCTGTACCACTGCCTCCCCCTTTGTCTTCTCCCTCAATAGCAACGCCTCCGGCAAAGCCTCCACGCCATCGCAGACCACCATACGCCCAACTACCACCACCAGGAGCTTCCCCATCCATCACAGACCAAAACCCCTCTCCCAATTTGAAGCTTCATTCATTTTCCCCGTCGGACGACCCATCCTTCCGCCATCTCCTCCAACATCATCTGGCCACGTCCAACCTCCATTCGTCAAATCACTACCATCGACACACACACCGTCCTTCAGCGACTCTTCTGAGCATCTTAACTAGGGCATTTAGCCCATGTTTCTTGTTTCAAGTGTCGTCTCTCCCATCATCGTCCTCGTAGTCGACTGCCATTCTCCGACCATCATCCCATCACCACACCACAACTAACAACTGCAGATTGAAGCTGTGAAGCCCTCCAAGTTTTCAAATGGAGAATTGACCCCAGCAGCAGCTCAAATTGCGAAGACCTCTCCACGCTGCGATGCGTGAAGGAAAGAGGGGACATTAGTCCCACATCGTGAACGAATGAGACCAGTGCAACAGATAAAATGGAAATGTGATATCAACTGTTTGCCTTGAACGCATGGTGGGTCAGGTTCCCCATGCATGCCTTCACCCGCGCTCACACATATGCGGGTTTGGGCCAGATCCAATTCCCGTTAATGTGCAATTCGATTACCTGGCTAAGAAATGAAGAGAATCTAAGGAGGGTTGGGGGTGGTTTTGCATTGTTCAATCTCAGGGTGCGTGCCAACACTTAGCGTTTCTGAAGCTCTGTGTGTGTGCCTTGTGTTGAGGCTTTTTCCTTGAGCGGTGCCTTGTGGGCTTAGCGATTTAAGTCGTCTGACTTTAGGGTTTGACATTTGAAGGTTATGTGGGATTATTTGAGGTATATGCTGAGCAAAATTGAGTAATTTGATACTTTGGGATATAAGCTTGATTGAGGGATATAATTGGTGATTTAAATCACCATTATTCTTTTTGTCCCAGTGTTTCTGAGATACAATTTGGCTTCTTATTGAATATATTTTTGAGTGTATTAGTCGTTGAATATCTTTGTTGCAATTGATTATTGTGCTCATTTGATTTATATTACGATTAATGTTGTGAATTCCAAATTTGCTATCTACGAACGACCTCGGACTCATTTCTTGTTTTCGAGCACTTATAAATTTTAAATGCTATTGTAATTTTTGTCATTATACTATGATGCAATCATTTCCTAAAATGAGGATTTTCGCCATCAACAGGAAGTAGAGAAGGGGTGGTGACGAGGAGTGGCAACGTAGCAGTGACGGTTTGGGTGTTTGGGAAGATGAATAGTGATGGGGGAGGATCGGCCTCTGCACGCATATAGATTAAGGGACCTATACCGTAGATTTAATTACTAAGCGACGGCAAATGTCAAAATAGAATTCTGTCATGTGCCCAAATGCTCTTTCTTGGTAGTGACGTCAGCAGGCAAATTTAAAACCTAGATTTGCCATTGCTTGTTTAACAAAATGTCGGCAAATATATATTTACAATTGCTTTTACAAACGTCATTAAATATTAAAACTACCCTCACGTAGCCATTGATCCTTTTTGTTAGAGATGGGAGGGGGCAAATTTAAACCGCCCATTCGTTGTCGCTTTATAAAAATATTGATGGCACATATTTATTTAACATTGCTTGTATAACTAACGGTATATCCCATTTTTCTAGTAGTGCATCTAATCCCATGGTTGGATTAACCCTTATGCATTTTTCACATTGGTCCTATTTATTTAGCTACTTGGATTTTAATACCTAAATTACGTTTAATTTTCATCCAAATACTAAGATGATTTTGCTCCAGTTTTGTTGGAAAATTTGGGAGTCCTAAGTTAGGCAAGGATGAGGATACTTAGGTTTTAGGAGTCACTAATCATAGGGATGTGTGCTTGAGATCTTTCCACCTAGACCCTTTAGGTCATTTCTAAGGGATGAACAATTCGCCAGTGGCATCACAGAAGCATGAAAAACCATCGTTTAAAACTTCAATTGAAAGATGATTCAATGTCCAAAATCGAATAATCAAATAATTAAATGACCTAAACTGGAATCACATTAGAAAAACTAGCCTTTTCTTATTTCGAGATTGCATAAAATATAACTTATACCTTCATGGTGGCGTAGTACAGCACTGCACATGCCTTCGACAATAAGCCCCAGTGCAAACATGAGTCCTTCTCGACACACATATGAGGCCCTGGACATCGAGAGCACTCAACAATAATCATGTATCACAAACCCTTTGTGAACCTGAGACAACCCTCGCCTCAAATCCATGTGCATGACCATGGGGTTCCCAACAAGATTGCCAAATCATGATCCTTCATAGATTGGTCATTGAACTTGCTTGTTAGCCTTCCAACAAGTTTGTTGACTTTCCAACAACAGAGTTGTTCATCCAACAACACTTGTTGTTGGACTTGCAATGAGATTCTTGGACTTCCAACAACACAACAATCGATCTTCCAACACTTTTGTTGCTCGTCTGAGAAGAAGGGAGAAGGGAGTTGGTGCAGCTCCTCTCTTCTCTTCCCTAACTCTCCTTAGGGGTGGTGGGATTCTCTCTTATGAGAACTAATAATTGATTAGGTCTTTTAGCCTTGCCTTTAGGATATTTATAGGGATTTATTCTAATTCCAATATGGTGGGAATCGTTAGATCAAATCTAACAATTAGCATCAATTCCTACTTGAATAATTGCTCGATGGCCCTTTACTAATTTTAGCCATTTAGGTTTTGATACCCAAAAGTCATTTAATTTCCATTCAAATCTTTCTGGATCAAGACATAACACTTTAGGCTCAATTAAAAGTTAAATCAAATACTTTTTTATGCTTTAAATAATATGTGACTTCTTTACAAGTAGGAACCCACCAAAATCATTATTGGTTTCATCACACCAATAATGAAGAGTTCAAAATTAGTAAAATTATGGTGCTCCGCTTCCCTCAAGTACTCCAAATACGATGAATTTGTCACATTGGAAGATATACGTAACCCTTAGGATTAAATCCCAGATTCACTATCCATCCTAACATCGGTTACACATTTTTTATGTTCTTCTTATATAATTGGGACGAGAACGATGACTAAATACTTTTCTAAAGGACTATCTTCTACTCTTTCATGTATGGGTTTGATTAGGATCTGTACGACCATGCATGAAATTTCGAACTTCCCAATATACGTAAAGTGAGCCCAAGTCTCCTGATTTGCTGTGTACACCTATGACAGCGGACCCCTGTGATCCCTTCAAGAGATCATGTGCCGCCTCTCTCATACACACACTAGCTTTCCAATCTCAATACCAAGGTGGGTGCATTAATTATCAATCCACTAAATGTGCATATTTATACATAGAGACACATATCTATCTTAGGTCAAAGGATACACCTTCTTTGTGACAGTGATAAGAGAAGGAGCTCTGCATCTCCATCTCGTTGAGTCAACTCCTTTATCCAACTTGCATGACATTCCTGAATATCTATTCCCATGTAGAGGATGTGCATCAATGGCATAAGTCAGGCAATAGTCTTTAGAGAAAATTGCCACTCTTCTCAGATTGGAGATAATAGTTGGATATCGTAATTGTTATTGATGACCTATTGAAATCCTCGATCCAAATTGTTTGGATCCTTTAATACCTATCATCAGTATATCCAACATGGCATAGTGCATTCTCCCAATTGTATTGAGGGACCCATTTAACTATATTAGTGTGTCAAGATGATTTGACACTTAAATCTGAATCACTGATCAAGTGATTTGACTTAGGTTGGCTTGCTATAGGCACATAACTCCAATAGAGATATCGCTATGGTATTCTAAATTACAAAGTTGATACAATACACCCTCTTAGTCGAGAGGGTGGCTTACACCCCCTCTTCTGCTTAGTTAATTGTTTTAGGGTCACAGCCTCTATAAAGTGCTGAGTATGACTCTGTGATACCCATATGGAGAGCTACTCTATACTGACACATGGCCAGTCGTTTTCACTACACGGTACGAAAGAAACAATATCAAACCTCTTACAATTAGTAACACACACCTACTCCCACCTATCAACTCGGTTGGTGATAACACCACGCAAGGGGGTAGTAATTAGGTTGAATATGGCCCATCTTTAGAATAAAAGGCACAACATAAAGTAGAATAGGAGCATTGCATGCATCAAGTACCAAGATTGCTTATAAACTGTATTAATGGCCATTTGTGTAAAGCATTTGTCAAAGCAGGCCTCAGATGAGCAATCGGACCGCACGGATGGATTCAGGACGACGAACGGAGTCTAACGGACTCAAAATCGGCCAAATCCGACATCCGGAGCTCCCACAATGGGCCCAAGAAATCCTGACCGTTGATCTGGAGATCAACGGCCTAGAACGCGCCACGTCGCCCCGCCCCCGCCGCCCGCACGCCCCCAAGCCAGCCAAGGACGCATCTCGGCCGTTGATCTTCGATCGAACGGCCGAGATCCGCGCGCTCGCCCGCGGTCGCCGCGACAAAGCGCGGGCGTGGCGCAACGGTTAGCGCGCACGCCTGCGTCGCGGCGACGCGCGTTCGATTCGCGCGGAGCGAAAATCATCTGCGGGCGAAGGGCGCGGCAAAATTGAGCCGCGCGATCAGAAGCGAGCGGCTAGGATCGCGCCACGCGGCGCGACGACAGCGCCCCACCTCCCACGCGCGCGCACACGCCGGGCGGAAACGCGCGCGCGCACGCGCGCCCGAAGCGCGATCCTAGCGCAGGCGCGGGAGGATCTCAGCCGTCCGATCATCAATCGGACGGCTCTCGTTCGACGCCCACGGATCGCGCCTGAAGAGAGAGAGGGGCGGGCGGCTGACCGGCGGCAGAAGACCTTCACCGACGTATATGGAAGCGGTTTTAGCGACGTTCTGGATGTCGCTAAAGCACATTCTTCTTTTAGGAAGCCCTTAACTCTATTTAAACCCCCTTCTACCACCATTCAAGGCATCCTCTCCCACTTGCAACTACTCCACTCCTCTCCTAGCTAGTCTTAGGCACTCTTGTAATCGCCGGAGACGACGAGCCGCCGACGGAGCCTCCTCCACCGCCGTGGCTGCCTCGTCGCTCTCCACTCTCTCTCTACCTCTCTCTCTCTCTTTTAAGCTTTCATTTACTTATGTTGAAGCATGTATTTAATGTTGTAAACCATGAACTATGAATGCATGTTTAATGAAATTGTTTTTCATTTAGTTTCCTTTTTAATTTCTGTTCAAAGTGCATGATCAAAATCAAGAGCTTTCTAACCCTAAACTCTCTCTATCTCTCGCTCTTCAAAACCGTTTCTTTCGCAAGCAAAACTCCGCCTTTTTCGTGACAACAAGTGGTAAACAAAATCCGATTTCCACGCCTCCCTGAGATCGACACTCGGACTCACCTCCGTCTACTTCTTTTAAAACCGACGTATCAAGTGCAACTATAACGACACCTCTTAACACACACGCACGAAGGCACGTCAGTTGGCCAAATAGCCTAACCAAAGAGTCACAGGGAGGCTAAAAATTAGCCTTTAGCCATAAACAAGTATAGTCATCCATGTTGTTGATACCAGACGAGGCTTATTGATTACTGTCACAATTATTTCCAAGTTCATCAACAATTTTCCATCCATGTTTTCCATCACTTGTTATATTCTAGGCATAGTGAGTATTTCCTATCCCTTAGTATTTCCATCTTCACATAATGTCATAATAATTTCAAGTGTCAATAAATATTATGGAGTCTTTGTTCATAATGGTACTTATTTCATTTAGCAAAATAGGAAAGTATTCTTATTTATTTTAAGAAAAGGGTTTGTGTGCCTTGTTATTATTAATCCAGACATCCATATCCAAGTCATCAAACCATTAGTGTTATTTAGCGGCATAAACCAATTATTTAATATTTAAGTACCTAGCATGAAAAATTAATCATAGTGCAGAAATCATGTACTCAACAAAAAGGAAACTAACAAGTTTAGGCATGAGAATTAACTAGCTTGATTTTCACTAATTCATTCACCATAAGTCACAACTAAAGGAAGGCCTACTTTACCTAGGGTCATCAAGAGGTTATGATGACTTTAAATGAATAGGTTGGAGGTTCCAGATGTTGCTCAAGCCTCCTCAATCCCCATGCACAGTCTAGTGTTATGCCCTAGGGTGTCTGAGCCCCCAGATGTAAGGTGTTAGAGCCCAACCAGTAGACCCACCTCCCCCTTGACTTGTTGTCTAAGGATACATCTTAGGATTCAGAAGAGCCACCTACCCAAAAAAGAGGAAGAAAAGAACACTTGCATTGTACGAGTATGGCTGGCATGTTACACTGGGGTCCCCCTAGATGCAAGGTGTCCAGACCCTAGTCCACAAAAGGCACAACAGGGAAAAATTCCTTGAAATAGGAAGAAGTAGAAATAAAATTCAGAGAGATATACACTGGGTTTGCCCTTGTATTGACCTTTGAAAAGAAAAAAACAATAGGGAGGAAGCTACTAATCAAGTAAGATAAACCTTAAGACAATATTTTCCTTTACTTTGGGTCACCTAGCACTTAATGAAAACCTAGGGTTCAACCTAGTTGCCCACTTGATAAGTCACCCATTTCACACACTATAATCTAAGATGCTTAATACTTTGGTTTTTACCAAACCGTGGGAGGGTTGACTGAGCCATAAAAAGTTGGTTCAGTGACCTAGACCTAAGGCTGATAGAGTCTCTAATTAGATTTAGGTAATCTGTATTTTGGTCGATACCCTGAGCACTGTTGAGTCTTTGTAGTTAAGATTTTGGATACAACTTCTTTTGATGTGGTGAAAAGTGGATGCCAGAATTTCTAATCTATTTTAGCTCAAACTTACTTTTTAATTTTTCGTAAATTATTTTGCTAAAGGACGTAGCAAATGATAGGCTTGGGGGTGTGATAGATACACATCTAGCACATTTAATGTCTAAATTAGGCTAGTTCCTAAGTAAACACACCATACTAAGGATATAAATATTGCATTAAAGGCATTCTAGGCATAGTTGGATCATGTATGCATTCGTACATAATTTACGCATAATATGACATCTATAATTTATGTAGGAATAAATGTGGGAGTTGAACCTGAAGATAGAAACTTGAAGACAAGGCTTAAAGAAATTGCACATTTTATGAGGAGCAAAATGAAAATTTCCTATGCCATAAGGGTATTCCCATAATGTTCCCCTATCACCTAAGTTCTCACCTAAGCCCTAACATCCCTCCCTAAGCCCAAAGAAACTCCTACAACCTCTGGACTTCGCTACAAATCTCACCTAAGGAGGGGACCACACTAATCCAGCAGCTTACGTGCATACCATTAGTGAACTAGCCCAATCACATGCAATCTACGCATGCTGTGCATGTGTAGCTCGCGTGGCTTTAGTAGGCCCACCCCTTCCACCCTTCCCATAAGTGTATCACACGCATCACACGAACTCATCACATGCCAGCCTGGCTCTACACCCACAACACCCACACACTCACCTCGTGCCAACCCCAGCCTCGTGCACTTAGCATCGCTCAACAAGTGGCCCACGTTGGTACCGCGTAGTTCACGTGTGCCTCGCATACCCAGTGCATGCACACAACCTTCCTTCACCTATTTAACCACTTCTTCTCATTTGCATAAGGTCATTCTCTGACACATACTTCTTGTTGGTTTTGGGAGACTAATTGCATCAATCGAGATGCGATTGATATATGGTGACGTGATAATTCATGTTGAAATCAATGAGGTTTGGTAGAGATTTTTAGTCTCATACTGGAAGTGGACAAACCTCTTAGTGGGTGTAAAAGGCTTTTGCCTCCCATGGCTTATGTAGCAAAGACTAAGAGGTGGAGCTAGGGACCACACACGTGCACGTATGTGCGCACACCTTGCCTTGCCTCGGTTCAGCTCGGGTTTGGGTAAGAATCAATTTAGAACTTGGAACTTGGACTCTTTTGCTACGATTTTTTAATCTCATGATTTTGACTTGGATTGGTTGATCAAAAGGTAAAATTGATCGATCAATGAGTTAAATTTGGTCGATCAATTGGTTTGGTTGACCAAAAAGTTAAGTTTGATCGTTCAATTGATTTTGATCGATTAATGAGACTAAATTGGTTAATCAATTACAGTATTTCCATAAAATGAGAATTTTCATAAACATCGAGTCATGGGCTCTATATACGGGTCATAGGGGGCTCTCATTTGACACATAATAAGAGTAGAAAAGCTCTCTCCACTCTCTCTCCCCTTTTTTTCCGATCTTATCTCTCTTTCTTGGTGCATTTGTTTGATGTGAGATTGATAGAAAAAGTCTCCAATCAGTTTTGTTGATCTTGCACAAGGAGATTGACGGATCCACGAGAAGTTTTTGATTGATCAAACCATTAAATTGGTAGATCAATCAAGAATTTGGTTGACAAAACAAATTTCCTTGGTTTCATTCTTCTGAGGTGGTTTTCGAGGATGTCCAAGATCGGAGTTCGTCGAATCTTAGAGGTGGATTGTCATATCTTGGGAGGAGTTCGTTAGACCCTGACGTACCGGTATTGTGGGGAGCGATATATTCTCTAAGGGAAGTTCTTAATGGGTGCTTCGATCAGGGTAAAATTTCTACACCAAATAACCATCTTCTTCCCTTCTTAATCTCTACACCTCTCCTCCACCAAACAAAAGGGACCTCTACCACCTCCACTCCCCTCTCTCTCTGCCACCAGATACTTCATTCCCTTAAACCTCTTTACTCCACCACCTTGGTGTGGCACTTCTCCGGACTTTCTTTCTCCCTTGGCATCTCTCTGGTGCTCCTCCTCCTTAATATCTTCTTCAACAAGCTTCCCGTAACTTGGTGACAGTGACACCATCACCGTTACCCCACAAGCATCAACAAGAGAAGCTCCTTCTCCTCTCCTTCCCTCTTTTTCTCTCTCCACCCTCTTTCTATATTATGTATTTTCTCTTTATTTTGATCATTGTAATGAACTTGATTTAAATGAACTCAATCTATTTCATTTTGTTTTGTGTGAATGAATAGTGCTCTCTCTCTTATTCTTGCAAAGTGCCAAACAAATATAAAAAAAGTGACACAAAAAGAAGTAAAACCTAAGTGATAAGTGGATTTCAAGTGATTTGATTCCTTGGACGACCTAAACTCACCAAGAGTCTGGTAACAAATTTTATTTGAATGCAAACTTTCATGCTACAATGACCATTTTATTTAAACTTCACGATTTATTGCAAATCAAATTGGTGCTGTTTGCGAGGAGGTGACGAACTTTTTTTTCGCTTTCATTTTCGTTTGTGCTTCCCAGATTTTGAACCCCACTTTGCCTTGGTCTATTTTCTTGTGTGTAGGGAAGATCGTGTGGAAGTGTAGCTAGAATGAAGAAAAGTGGTAGATCAAGAGTGAAAGTGTAGGTGAAAACGCCCGGTAAGTGCTTCTCTTCTTACATTTCTCTTTCTTAGAAGAAGAAAAAGATTTTTTTTTTTTGCATGATCCTTAGGTTAGTAAGTGTTTGTTGGCTTACTTTATAAAAAAAATTGACAAAATAGAAAAATAAATAAAAAATCTCTATTGGTTGTGACGTTCCCATGGTCTCACCTTCGGAATCTATAATCTAGATAATCCAGAAATCTGCTAAAATCAATTTCGTAAATTGTAGACTTTCTAAAATCATAAAAATTCATTTGAACATGTATTAGGAAGTCAAGAACTCACCCCTAAAATTTTAGGATGAAATTCTTTCTAAAAAAATTTAAAAATTTGTGGAACAAACCTAGGTCAAGACCTAGACAAAATTTGATTTTTCTGTATTACTTGATTTCCAATGAATTATATACATCTCAAAATCACCTAAAATCACTCTTCCTTGATTCCTGATCAAATCAAGAGTCCTTGAAAAAATTGGGGAATTTTCTTAGGCACGACTACTTGGTGATTCAATTATTTTTGCTATTGACCCAACACATTGAAAAATTAATAAAAAATACAAAAATGACTCAAAACTTCTTTAAAAAATACTTCCTGTGATTGCCATTGAGTGATGTTTGAGAAACATTTGTTGAAATTATTTGGCCGCACTACACACTTAATAAAATCAATTTATCCATTGGAAGCTACTTGATTTTGGGTTCAACTTCTAGGGTTAATCTAGGCACAAAATCTTTGTTTGATTTATAAAAAAAAATATTAATACTCGTTGATTGTCAAAATTATTGTGTGCTGGTGTGTGTTGTGCTCAAATTAAGAAAATATTATCTTTAAAAGGGTACAAAAGCATTATTTCTAGAGAAAGGAGTTATCCTTAATGATTTATTTTCTCCGTGGGCGCTGCGAGGTATTTAAAACTCTTTTTTCAAAAGTAAAATATTATCTTCTCGTACTTGCTATGTAAACCCTTATGCTTGTGATTCCTTTCTTCTCACGAGCTCACTCAAACTCATTCCGGCTTCAGTGGCCAAGTCAAAGCTATGAACGTCTAATGTTCTTACCTTTACTAATCATACTGACATCGAAAATCTTACATGCCACATCATTTGTCTTCTGTAACCGCACCAAGAAGTCGGATTCCAATAACAACAATCACGAATTCCCCAAACCCCGCAGCAAATTCGTAGAAGCCAATCATAAGACGTCCCAATTTGTACTCCTCACTGGTCAAAAGATTTAAACTTTACCTAATTAAATACCCTAAACCCGCAGTCATCACCACCTAATTGGGCCATGTGACGTCGCTACGTCTCTACCCTTCACCAACCCGAAGCTGTTAACGGTAAGCTCTCCGTCATGGTAACCGGGGTCTTCCCCTTCTGTGACCCATGTACACGTTACATACGATTAGCAGCAAAAACACCAATTTAATTATTAAGAAGTGGTGATCGATCCGTTCCTACAAGTCATTATTTGCAAGATCCACAACCGTATCTTCGGTGTGGGGGTGTGATCGCCCATATCTAGACGTTGTTCGCGCTAGGGATGTCTCTCCCTAAATATCGGCGAGGGGAATCGAGGCAGCACCTCTCCAAGTTGCGAGATTGGTTAGGCTCCTCTCCTCCTCCTCAAAGCAAGTCCTCAAGGAAGCACCACCCCACTAGTTGAGAGATTGATTTGACTCCTCGTCCTCGAAGGTAGCCACCCCCTTCCCCCCCACCCCCCCACTTCTCTCTCTCTCCCTCACTTTCTCACACATGCTGCGTATAGATCCTTTCAAATGTGTTCTCTGTTTTTCTTTTTCCAAACAAGCTATTTTGACGGATGGCCTTCTTTCCGATTCTTCCACTGCCTATTCTCCCACGGAACAGAGCTTTCTCTGTTTCCCCACAGTTGTTTTACCAGAAAAGTCCTGTGGTTGGAATAACAGGAGAGTGGAATTGCTAAGGAAATAGGTGAAATTCGAGTCTCCGCGTCGGGGGCTTCTCCCAAAGTTCGATTTCGTAAACTAAATTGGGGGAGAGACAGAGATCAGTATCGAATGGTTTCATCTTGCGCAGGACCCTCGAAAGCCGAAATTGACTGATCATGAATGGGCTGATTAAATTTGGATTGATAAATATTTTCCTTAAATTATTTTCTTAAGGAAAATATCAATACTCATTATCCTATGATTGACCAAGTTTGACCTTCCTTATTTTTAGGTCACGTTGACTTGATTTGCATCCAACAAGTGTCAGGAGATTCATCTTGACATGCTTAATCTATATTTGGTCTTGGTTCGAATTTTGGGTCATAAAAGTATAATAAACTTAAAAGAGTTTCATCTCCAAACTTCAAGTAACATTATATGCGTAAACAGACGGATAAACAGAAAGTTCATAGCAACCTTAAAGGGGATGAAAGTAGCATTTCAGAACTCAGTAGTGAATAACTTTGTGTGTCGTTCTCTCATCTCCGCCTTAGATTCCTATGCTGCCTTTTCGTATTTTTGGTTCATCGAGAGTACCTTGACTAGAGGAACTTCTTTCTTTCCCAACCTCTTGGCGATCCAGTCCAAGATCTTTATAGGTTGCTCCTGGTAGGTTAAATTCTCCTCGATCCCCACATCGTTGCAGCTTACGATGTCTCTTGGCTCCGAGATGTACTTTCCCAGGTTGAAGATATGAAACATGTTATGAATACTAACCAATTGTGGTGGTAACCTGTGTTAGTATGCAACAAGTTCGACTTGCTTGAGAATCTCGAATAATCTCATGAATCTTGGCCCTAGCTTGCCCTTCCTCTTGAACCATTATATATCCTTCATGGGTGAGACCCTGAGGAAGATGTGGTCACCATCCTTAAACTGCAACTCTTTGCTCCTTCGATCTGTGACTTGTCACGGTGTGGAGCTTCTTGTGGATTTGGTCTATGACATTTTGGATATGGTGAATCAACCTTGGCCCTACATCCCACTTTGTTTCGATCTCCATTCAACAAAGAGAAAACATGCACTTCCATCCGTAAAGTGCCTCATATGGAGCCATATCAATGCTAGAGTGATAACAATTGTTGTATGTGAACTCCACCAATGGCAGGTGCTACTTCCATCAGTCATTTCACTCTAGGACATAGGCTCGCAACAAATCCTCTAGTGTCTGAAGTGTGTGCTTGAACTGCTCGTCTTTTAAGGGTGGTACACTATGCTGAACCTCAACTAAGTCTCTAAGGCATGCTGCAACCCTTTGTAGAATTGAGAGGTAAACCTGGAATCTCTATTTGAAATAATCTCCTTCAGAACTTCATGAAGAGATACGATATCCCAAACATATAACTTGGACAACTGAGTTAGGCCATAGGTAACCTGGATTGGTAAGAATCGTGCATTCTTCGTCAGTCTATCAATGATCACCTAGATGACATTGTGATCTCTCTGAGTGAGTGGCAATCCAACTATTAGGTATATCGTAACACTCTCCCACTATATGCCTCTAGTGTTTGGTCTTCACTTGCTAGGAAATTAGGCACTGCTTGATGTATTCTCCAATATCCTTCTTCATCTTGTGCCACCAAAAGTCTCTCATCATTTCCTAATACATCTTATTATTCCCAAGATGAATAGTCAGTCATCAACTATGGGCCACTACCAGTAAATCTTTGTGGGGTACATCATCCTAAGGGACACATAACCATCCACGTAGCCTTAGCATCTTATCCACGAAGGTGAAGTCCCTTGGATCTCCAACCAAGACTCGGTTACGAAGGCTTTATAAGTCTGGATCTATCATCTATCCCTCCATGATGTGATCCATAATCTAAGGATGCACTTGCCTCATCAAGGTAGAAACTCCTAGATGACCACCTATTTCCTATGATCCCAACTACCAACCTCTAACATTTGACTCCATCTTTGTGCTTGCAAACTAGCTCTCCTGACTAGTGGCTTCCTACTCAGGGCATCTCCACCACATTTGCCCTCCCTAGATGGTACATCATAGTGCATTGTAATCCTTCAGAAATTCCATTCAGTGTTACTATCTCAGATTTAGCTCTCTCTAATCAAAGGGGTACTTCAAGCTTTTATGATTTGTGTGGATCTCAAAGGTCTCTCCATACAAGTAGTGTCACCGACTTTAGATCAAAGATGATCACTACCAACTCCAAATCATGTGTGGGGGTAGTTGTGCTCATGAGGCTTTAGCTATTTAGAGGCGTAGCCAACCATGTGCTCTTCTTGCATGAGAACACACCCCAAACCCTAATGCAAGGCGTCTGTATGCACAAGGAAACCACTGGCACTGTTTGGTAAAGTAAATACGAGAGCCGTGTGTTGAGTCACGTCGAAAGTTATATTTAGGAAAATGTCACATTGTAGTATAGCAATGAAAATCGCAATAACATTTAAATTTATAAGTGCTCAAAAATAGAATGAGTCTGAGGTCGTTCGTAGGGTGTAAATGTGGAATTCACAATACTAGTTGCAACTATAAGCAATGAGCACGATAATCCACAATAAGACATGCAATGAATATCAATAAAAAATATATTTAATAATAGCAATTGTATCTCAAAAATCAATGGGATAAAAAGAAGAATAAAAATCCTAAAAATGGTGATTTAAATCATTACTTAAATCCCACATTCAAGCACATATCCCAATGTAATTAACCAATTCAATTTCTCAATAGTGGTCTTGAGCCACTTATTCCTCAAATTCCACATCAGATAAGCATCTGATTTAGCCTTAGATATTTCCATTGTAACTCTAGGGTAGATGTTAGTAAGGCGCTACAAACGCCTTAAGTCATCAAAGTCTCAGCACAAGCCACAGCTCAAAGCCTAAGGCACACCAAGCATAAGCCTCAGAAAATCAGAATTCTCACTAAGTGTTGGGTGTATATGCACAAATCTCGAGGTACACGTGTGCACGAATCCCAACGCAAAACCACCCCCCACCCTCAGATTTTCCTCTAATTGGGTAAACAGATTCAGGTAAAGTCCAGGCTCATCAGCATGGGTAGTGAGCAAGGAGTGAGAGAGGAAGAGTGTAAGGGACCTCACCCCTCGTGCGTTCGAAGTAAGCAGCTTAAGGAAGCAAGCCAATTTATGTGTTGCGCTGCCTCTGTTCGTTCATGATGTGGGACTAAACATCCCACTCTTCCTCGCGTATAGCTGCAGAGGGTTGAAGCTTGAATTGGAGTGGTCACTTCTGCTGCTTTCTTCAATTGACGTTGCAGGTGCCTTCAGTAATTGGTTCTACAGCTGAGGTGGTATTGATGACGATTGTCGACCGGACCACGGTGATGAGTGGCGTGTGGTGGAGGTTAGGTGAGGAACCCTAAAATACACGAAAATGGGCTTTTGGCCCCAATTAGAGCATTCAGGATGTTCATCGTGTCCTAGGGAACACGATGGTGGTGTTTGTGTGTGGTTTGGTGCTTTGTGGTGGTCGGACAGAGTTGGACATGATCGGCGATGATGGGTTTGTTTGGGGGAGTGGTAGGGTGGATGATGTTGGAACCTTGTTCCACATCTTGTTTTGGCGTTAACAAAATTGTCATGGATTAATGTTTACCATTAAGTATTTTTCAGATTTAGGTGAAGGAGTAAGGCAAACAAGAAATGATGGAGGCATGATGGTAAGAAGAAAAAGATCATGTCATGGAGGATGACAAGAATGAGTTGAGGAGAAGAACATCTTCGACCCTTTGTTTTTTTTAGTTTAGGTTTTCATAGATTGTATGCCTCTTAACAAGAGAATTTAACTTAGATCATAAAAATCAATTAGAGATAAATTAGGATTTATATGGCATTCATTTTCGAAGTACGTAATGGATTAAAATGCTTAAAATAGGTACTTGTAAGCAAGTACCAGTACTGTTCATCAGTATTGGTATTTGTAAGGTACAGGTTTGAGAATTCGTCTCAAATTGTAAACAACAAGTACCGATACCAACCATGAGTACTGGTACATGTTAGCCATAGGTTGAAGCCTTTATTCTGGCCTGAACCTTACAAGTACCGGTACCCATGATGAGTACCGGTACAGATAGGTTACTGTGCCCAAGGAATTTCAAACCTGGGAGTCACAAGTACCGATACCCATGATGAGTACCGGTACCAGGACTCATGTACTGGTGCCAGTGAGCTGCTAGTACCGGTACAGGTACTTTAGTACCGGTATCAGCTAGCCGTTGGCCCAAAATAGAACAGCAGAAATATTAATTCCAACAATATGAACATTGGGAATTAAATCCCAACATCTAATAGACGAGTGTCCTAGGTCCTAAATTCTATAAAATGACCCTAAGACTCTTTGTTTGCACACAAGAGACAAGAGAAAAGAGAAGAAAATTCCTAGAGTTATAATTCATATTTTCCACCACATATTCGAGAGAAGAAATCGTGTTTGCTGCTTTCCAATCGTGCTACGGGTTTGCAAACACATTGACGTGTTTTATTCTCGCAATTCAACACGATTCGCATCCTTTCTAGGCTCTCAAATCGGTAATATTATTTTAATTATTGTTGAGAGGCTTAGGAACTTAGTTATAAGAGTTTTCTTTTCTACACCTGTATTTCATTTATTTTTGAGCATTTGCTCGTTGGTTTGTAACAAACCCATTTTTGTACTTAGGTTGAGGTAACCCATTAATTACCTCGATTTAGTAAATTGATTCTCTCGGGGTTGAGAGAATCGGGTTAAAAATCCTAAGCTGGGAGGCTTAGGTAGTGGAGTACCCAAGAGAGGAGAACCAGTATACATTTTGTGTCCTTTTGTGGTTTGAATTGATTGTGCAAATCTTTCTTATTATTACTAATATTGTTCTTGAGTGTTTGTGCACGTAGCCATATAGATATTCCATATTTTAGATCCTATCAAGTGGTATCAGAGCTTGTTCAGATGAAACCCCAAATAGGCTTAGGGCTTTTGTAGGTGGAGCCAAGGCGGAGCTTGTGGTTGTGGTTGCCTGAAGTTTCGTTGTTGGTAGTGGTTGCACGACCTCGCTGGAGGCGTGGCTGGAGTCGGGGAAGGTGGAAGGGAAAGGAGGTGTATGTTGGTCGAATTGGGGTTGAAGCTATGTTAGAGATAGAGAGGGAGAGGGTAGTGGTAACTAAGAGACAAACAAGGGCAGGATTGGTGCCGGCTTTGATTGGTCAGTGCCAAGGATGAAGGTGCCTTCGGTGAGGGGTAGGGTGGCTAGGAGAGGGAGAGATGGCCTCCGCTTTGGTCGACGAGAGGCAGAAGAAGGAGAGGAAGGTTGTTGGCCAGCCAATTTGGTCATTGGTTGGTCAAAGGATGATGGGGGAAAGAGGTCGGTAGAGCTGTGGCCGGAGAAGAGAGGAAATGGCTGGTTTTGGCCTGTAACTGAGCTCAGAAGTACGTTAAGATGTTGAGGAGTTTAAATAGAGGTGTCTGGGCCCTTGGATTGCACGAAATCAGTGCAATTTCCTCGCAAAATTTGCAAGGAATTCATACTGAAAATGTGGGTTCGCTAGGGTTTTAGGAGGCAAATCAGGGTTTGGGATTAAGTCCAATAGATTAGGCAACTCCTATAGAGCATTCCCTCTAAATTTGGAGGGATTTGGTTGAGGAATCAAGGAGGAATCTTTGATTGAAGGTCAGAAGGTTTGAGTTCACACTCTAATGGTTGTAGGGACTAGAATGTAAAGACTATAAGTTAGGGACCAAATCATAAGAAATTTGAAAGTTAGGGGTCTAATTGTGAGAAATAGAGATTTTAGGGACTGAGTTGCAAATTAGATCAAGATAGACTCTAATTGGGCCCAAAAGTTTGGTTCTAATTGAATTTGGATCAAAAAAATCTAATGGTGAACTTGGATTTTAGTTTTAACCATTTTTTACTAAGTAATTTGCACAGAAGCTCGAATTTGGGCAAATTCCCATATGAAACTTTGTTTTAGGTCAAAATAAGTTAAGATGATCAAACCAAAGATACTAAACCTCTTAGAATATTTTTCTATGAATTTTTAGGAGATTTATATGAATTTTATACTGACCAGAACCTCTTCAATTCAAGTAGGTTGATAATTAGAGTTTTGGTGCTATTTTCACACTTGAAATGCGTGAAATCCCGTTTCTGTCAATGTTGACCCAATTTTTGGTCTTTAATGCTCAATTGACCTCTAATTAACCCTTGGGTGATCCCGTGGTTACTCTGCATTCTTGGTGTGATGTTAAAACAACAGAATTAACTCTATTTTATTGTTCTCTGCTCAAAATGGCTTAGAGTGGAATTATGGTTCTTCGGCTATTATTCAGGAGCATTTGTTTGTTGATTTCAACTAATTCATGTTAGTTATGGCGAATGATGGTGTTACCATCACCATGGTTAGTTTCTCCTTTAGTGTTTAGAAGTTGGACTCACATTTATAGGGGTTTGGATTTTAATAACCAAGTTGAAACCAAATTAAACCCTTATTATATCTATAATAGTGGAATTATGAATTTCTTGCAATCAAATTCCCTACTTTAAGGCCTAATGGAATAATTCTCTTATGAAGGGCCTTAACAAATGTGTCAAGGGGCTAAGTGCAATGGGACTTGAATTGATAAACCCTTTGTTAAATAGTGTTTTAGGGTGGGAGGGATAAATTGAAATTTAGCCATTTTTTTGTTTGAGAAAGAGACAGGACCTAAACCCCATTGGCAAATCCATTGATTCCTCCCTTTCCTCCACTAATCTCCCTCCATCTCCAACCACTCTTCCCCTCCTTGCTAGCTCTCGTTGTTGCTGTTGTTGGCCAAGTCGTTGATGCCACATTGTTGTTGCTTTTGTGCTGCTACTGGTGCGGCTGGCATGGATGTTGCCGCCACTTGTGTGGCTATTATTGCTACTTTTGTGGCTGTGGCTACTACGACTGTGGCTGCTGTTGCTATTATTGGTACTCCCTCCTCTTCATTCCCTAGCCCTAATTTCCCCCAAATCCTAGGGATTTTGGTGCCCCAAGTAAAGGGGGTTGTTGATTGATGCTATTGTTGTTGTTGCTAGGGGTGTTTCACATCCCTTAAGACGAAGGGAAGGAATTGCAATGGTAGGAACCCATTTGGGAACCTCTCCTCCAAGCCATGGTAGGGACTTTTTCTTCCCCTTGCTTGTGTCTCTCTTGGTTCCATGGTTTAGGAAAAGTGATGATGAATGTTTGTGAGATATGTGCATCATTGTGAGTATGGGTTTGTGTTTGCGTGTGAGTTATTCCATGCATGTCAAAATTTTGAAGCTTTGAGAGGTTTATGTTACGCTAAGGTTTTCATGAGGGGATTTATTTTCTTGGTCATTCCCTAGTTTCAAATGTTCCTTGGATGCTTAAATATGTGAAATCAAGCTTGATGTGTGGGGGTAAAAGATTTCATTTAGGGATTCACTTTAGGCTAAATGACTTATAAGTATATTACTATTACTGGGAGTACCTGGTATTGGTATTGAAGCTTAGTACCAATACTGGCACCCTATTGGCCAATTTGGAATAGTAAGAGCTTAGTATTGGTACTAAAGCTTAGTACCAGTACTGGTGCACATGATCCACCTTGGTTATCCCACAATTTGCCCTAATTTGAGAATGAATGGAGGGATTCCAAACCCATACCTAGGGTGTTGAAAAAGAACCCCCTATTTATCTATCTATCTATCTATCTTCAAAATTGGAAGTATGTAAAGAGCTTATGAGCTTTCTAAAACAAGGATTAAAAGTCAATGTAATTTGTCTAAGTAAAGACCTGAATTAGAAACATTGAACTTGTTAATGACTCTGTTATGAGTCTAAGAAGAGAGTTTTTTGATCTAAGGTCTTGAGTAAGAACCAAGTGATGTAATAGGTTTATAAGGTTGGATGATCCTAGTATGGATGAAAGAAAAGGAATAAAATATGATTAGCTCATGATAGGTGGGTCCATAAGGTTGGACATCTCAACCTCGTGAATTGTTGGTTCACTATTGTAGGTTGAAGGCCTAAGGAAATTGAAGTAGTTGGCAGCTACTTGAAGTCAACCTTATAACTTGAGAAGTTCTGTTCATGCTCGAGAATGCTTTCGAAAATGTATGTTGTAGTATTCTAAATCAAGTGATACTTTAGAAAAAAATGGATTGTCTCGCTTTCCTAAATCTAGTATTTTTTTCATTTTTACTTTTTTTGATTTTTTTGGTATTTTCAATAATAATGATGGCAGGAAAATAATCTAGACTACAACTAGCAAGGCATATAAAAGTAAACATAGAAAATAGATGAAAGCTTCTTTTTATTGAAATCGCAAACAGAGTTTACAATGAAGATGAAAGAAAATATCAGAGTAGAAGATTCAAGGAAATAAAATGGAGCTTTGAGACGAAGCCCTGTCGGAGATGCGGAAGGTCGGAAGCGAGGATGGATCCAACAGGCCAGCAGAGGTTGGCAGCTGCAGCCCTAGGCAAGAGAGGCACACGCCCCAGGTGGGGAGGCTAGTAGGGTGGACGACAATGGTGATCTAAGGTAGTGCACTAAGGTAGAGAAGGACTAATTCAATCTTTGGAATGGTGGGGGCTTAGGTGTTTTTATAGAAGTATAGGAAAAATTATGGATCGTAGGATCTAGATCAAGGGTTGTAGTTGGTCCACTTAAGCAAAGTGAAGGAGGGCCATTAGATGGAAATCTAAGGGTGCTAAGGGGTGGTTGGCTAAGTGAAGGAGTAACATGGTCCTTAGGATTGGTCTAGATTAGATGCTATGATGTGGCATAGGTCATGGTGTAAGTAGGAACACTATAGGCCATAGGATAGAGAATATAGGGGTGGGATTTATCCAAGTGTTGGCCAACTGATACGTCCACTTTAATGGACATTAGTTATGCCTAAGAGCATTTAATTTGGAGCTGGAAATAGATTTTGAGCATGCATTACAGAAGAATATTAGTTAAGCTCGAAAATTATCATTCCTAAATTTCTCAATTGATGTGCTTCATTTAAATATGTATTTAACATACATTCATATAATGATTTATTATTGTTTCTTCTCTTGTAGGAATTAATTAGGGATGAAGATTTGGAATGTTACAAACTCCAAAAGAAAAAAAATCACTAGAGATTCATTATCTTTGATTTCTCTAATTCTCCCTCTCTTTCCTATTTTTCCACCCCCTCTTATTTCCTTTCTTGCTCTATTTTCTTTGGAGGGAAAATGCACACACATAAACCCTATGCACCAACAGAAGATCCTCACAATCTCTCTCCTCGATAATTTCTCTCTCTTATTCTCTCATTCTCTCTCTTTATAAGGCCCATCTCTAAGACATCTAGGACTCGGCGGGGACGTTTATCTCCTTTCCACGCATCAACTTTTCGCAAGCCTACCTTCCACCTCCATCTTCTCCATCCACCATTGCGTGCCTACCACACCTCTGCCAACAACAAAGACATCCTCACATTCACCATCACGAGTCGCCCACGACCTCAACATTCCCATCACCGTGGTCGGTGGTGACAACATCAACATCTGCAATTGCGACGACTTGTCATTGACTGCGTTTGCCCTGATGACCTCTCTCCGATGTTCTAGCTATCATGAGCCTCCGTCCTCGACCACGTTGATGAGCGAGAAAATTGTTGCAAAAAGTTTGTGTTTGAAAACTTGTTGTAAAATTCTCAAGGAAATCTGCTACCAAATAAATTTCACCGAAACTCTGGTGAGTCCTGGGTTGAACATGGGGAGGCAAATGCTTGATTAAAAATCATGTTTGGAATTATTCTCACAAAGGAGAGTAGTTGGTTGAAATTAATCTATGCAAGCTAAACTACTTAAAGACAAACAATAGAAGAAAGAGAGGGAAAAATGAAGAGAGAATGAACAAATATTTCATAACCATAGAATCATGTCAATTACATCTACTTGCAAAATTAAAACTACACCATAAAAGAGAGAAAAAGATAGGGATGAGAAAATCCTCCTTGATGGTTGCTTGGAGAATGAGCTACGTTGATGGAGCGCCCGGAAGATGGTGGTGAGATGCTGGACGAGGGAGAACAGGGTTGGAGGATGGAGAACAAAGCAGGGTGGCATCGCAGTGGGATCTGCTTCCTAAATGATGGAGAGAAGACAACCACAGGATGCTCCACAAAGGGGGTGAGAAGATGGAGAAAGTTTTGACTTTTTTACCCTAGAGGAGCATCCTGGGTTTGGGACTAGCTCCTTAGAGCTTTGAAGAGGGTGAGAGAGGAAGAGAAGGGATGAAGAAATGTGTAGGAGGGGTAGGCTATTTATAGGTGTAGTCATGGGGCTAATTTGGTCATTTGAAAGCTTAGAATTTAATATTGGGGTCATTAGTGATGTTTATGATCGTCACTGTAGGCGCACATCGTTGAAGGTGCACCTACACATAAGCCGTCCATCGTGCATTCGATGCCTCTCGTAGTGCCACGTCAACACCGCCTCGCCTTCAACTGTTCGTGCACCTCATCGCACCCGATCAACCTCAGCCGTCCGATTGCTTACAATTACATGCACTTTGCCTTTGCAATGCACTCTACGCTGCATATGATCGCGCGTGTGTGATGAGCGCTCTCATCCGACGCATGAGAGGGAGCCACATTGCCGCTACATTAGCCGTTCGCCTCGCATCCAGCGGCTGAATTTCACTGCAACCGCTTGCGCTCTTGATTTGAGGCAGGGCAGAGCTCAAACATGCGTCCTGCCTCTTCTGGTAAGGCGCTTGACCATTACACCGTGAGCATGGATGGTTGAGTTTCTGAAATTCCGCACTGATGCTCTCCACCGTTGGATGATGATCTGACGGTGGAGATTAATCTGAAGTTGATGAAGTAGAAGGGATGGGGTGCTCTTAAGGCTATTTGGGCAGCTGGGATGGCACCACGTGGCGCTATCTTAGCCATCCATCTTCCAATGCTTGTAAATGGTGCCATAGGTGTCGGATTGGGTCGATTTTTGCACCGTTGGGCTGCGATCGTCGATCCGAACCCATTTGTGTGGTTGGATTTGTCATCTGAGGTACGGATTTGCAACACCTTGCCCTTTGACCTCTGATTTTCTTCGGATTGCATCTGATGCTACGAAGGTCCGATCGGGGCGATCTTAGAGGCATTAGACTCTGATTGTTACCCTGATCAGATCCGTACAGTTGGATCTTCAATCCGAGGCCTAGATAAATAGTGCCCTATCTCCTGATCACAAAAAGGATAAGTTAACCTGTACTTTGTACAATCTATTCTAAGTGTAGAATGATGAAATGCTATGCAATATTTATAATGCTAAATGTAATTATATGCCTAAGAACACACATAATAGATAGTTTATGTGAAATAAATGTGTCTACATCACCCCCATGCCTATCTTTTACTAGTCCTTAGTAAAACTACACGCTATTTATACATAGAATTAGGATCAAATTACTTGGGAAATACTTATTTTACAACACTAAGAACTTTCTACTAAAGACCTAGACTGCAAAGACTCAATAGTGCCCGGGTGTCTGCAAAAATGCAGACTGCCCCAAGCCCTTGTCTTATTCAAAAGCAAATACATTTTATTTTCTTTTTGTTCTTTTCTTTTTTTTTTGAGTATTGAGTTTCGGGACAGCTTTCTATGGCTACCCAACCAACCCAAGACTCAAAAAGAACTCTAAGTTCTAAGTATCTTTTTATGACTGTGATAGGCTCACTGATCGGCAATTATAACAGACTTTAGTTTTCTACGCCCCTAGGTGACCTTAAGAAGAATTTCTGCCTAAAGGTGTATCTGTTTGATCGGTAGCTTTCTCCCTACTTTTTATTTTTATGGGGTCAACACAAGGGCGAACACAGTATATATCTCTCAAGTTTAGTCTACTTCCTGCTTCATCCTACATGTTTAGGAATTAATCGTGCATTTAGTGAGATGGGTTCTGGACAATCGGCCAATGGGACGTCAAACCTTCAACAACTTGCTAGCTATACTCATGCGATGAAGTGTGGCTTATTTATTTTTTCTTTCTTCTTTTCTATTTCTCATCAATTTTTTTTCTTTTTGGGTAATTTTCTATTTTTTCTCTTTTTTTTTTTGAGTAGGTGACTTCCCTAATCAAAGATTTACCTTAAGGCAATAAAATGAGAATGGTCGTGTAGTTAGGCTCTGGACAACCGGCCAATAGGCTGCTACCCACGACAACTTGCCAACCATACTACCCTAGGAAGTTCATTAGCTACCCAATTTTCGATAAAATCGTTGAAAAGTGAGTTAGTGCAAATATTGGACACTCGGGTTGATTAAGCCTAAAGACCTGAAGAATCTAAGTTTTCAGGTCCTATTGTATCATTTCCTAAAGTTGACAAATTTCTAATGTCCAAGTTCTCTTTTCCAAATTCAATTTTTTTTTGTGTAAATAAGAGAAAATAAAAAGAATCTATGGAGCTAACAAAATAATTCAGAGAAGGATATCCACCCCCCATGCCTATCTAATGCAATGTCCTCATTGTATTAAAAAGACATGAAAAGAGTGGAGTAGAGAAGAAAGCACCTGAATTTCGTGCTTAACAGGTTAGCTTCGAGATGAAAATAGTTTGCATACGTGCTGATTTTATTGCCTTCAGCTAGGTATACTATATAAACAAAGAAGAAATAAATAATTCACAAATGCAGGTTAGGATCAGAAGAAAAAGATCAATCCTAGGACCCGCAAGGATATGTTCATAGATGTGGACCAGATTGTGGTGTAGACCCATGCCCAGGGTCGAGTGTATCTAAGGTTCTGAATGAAAATTTCCCAAAATTGAAGATCATTATGAAAGCAGGGCCGAGCCTGCGGTTTGTGAGGATGCAACTTAAATCTGACAAATCGAACAATAGGAAAATTTGTATCAAAACGATAATCAATTAATTTATGCTTGGGTTGGACATCCTCTGAGTTGAAAATGTCATAAGGGTCATAGTAGAAGGTTGGTGGTTTTAGGTCTATAGGAACCCTTAGATCCAGAATTCTATTCCCCCTAAGGTTAACTTCCCAAATTTTTATTTCCCAACTCCTATCCTCGGTAATCATAATTTCGAATTCCAGGACCTCCTGCATGTTATTTACCCATCTAAAATATGCAAGTCCAATAATTATGGTTGAATCAGGACAGACTTGGGTACAATGATTTCAAAAATATCATCATTCAGCACTTTAGGGTGTGGTTGAGGAATGAGACTATTGATTGAATCATCCATGATGTCAGGATTTGAATCCTCTTGCTAGCCCCGATGGGATCACAATCCTCAATTATCGTGCTATCAAATGATTCATCATTCTCCTCAAGCTCGTATGTCTCACTAAAATTATCTTCCTCAAACTCAGGTGAGAATTCACATAAAGATTCTTCACCATCAGAATCAAAGAATTCTGGATTCACATGAATATATGTCTCAAGATCATATGTTGTTCCTTGGTCCATAGAGACATTTTTCCGTGTACCCTGGTTCAGGGATCTTAGGTGAAAGAATCGATGTATCCTCAATAGGTTGCTCTAGACCAATCTAGTCATCCTTGATCTCATAAAATGTGTGCCCCTTATAGGTAGCCTAGTTCTCTAGTCAATCCAATAAATACTTGTTAATATCGTCAATCATTTGAATCAAAGGCTCAAATTCTTCAGTGTATGGTGTTGGTTGAGCTTCTAAAGATTGAATGGTGTTCCTTAAGTTAGCCAACACTCTATCTTGGACCTGGTTCACCTGAATAAATGGTTTGATTCAGGGTTAGGTGGGTTTGGGTTCAGTTCAGTGGAGTTAAGAAATTGAGGTTCCTGGGGCCCTCCCTAGTAATAGGTCATTTTTTATTGTTCATAAAGGGGTGGTGACCCATATGCAGTGTAATCCTGGGGAGGGTATGGGTTATAACCATCATATTCTTCTTGATTGTAGTTCGTATTAGGTTATCCATAGGAAGGCAGTGATCTATAATCGGTGTAGCTCGGAGAACGATAAAAATCAAAGTCATGGTCCAGGGTTAGACCTTGAACACGGAGGTCTAGAATTGTATCCCTAATCCAAGTTACCCAACTAGTAGATGGTTGAGTATAGTACGGGTCGGGATAATAATCATCATATTGGGGATAAGATGTGTCAGGAGGGTAAGAGTGGAAATGCGTGTAAGATGTGAAAGGATACATGGTGATGTGTGAGGGAAAACAAAGGAGAGAAAGGTGCCTTACAATACAATCAAACCAAACCTGTCCTTAGGTGGGTAGCCTAAAGACCTACAGACTCTTAGAACCCATCTCGAGATGGAAAAAATGATTTGGTTTACTTCTATCTGGTCTATCCAACCAGTTAGAGGGAGGGATTGGGGAGAAGGTTCTTCCTTTGGCTTGCGCCTCGGGTTCCTTTAATACCCCCCAATTGTGGTCGTTTCACACTACTCCCCTAGCTAGACATTAGATGGAATAGTAGAAGTAGATTAATTGAAAACAATCTCAATCTGGGCCCCAAAGAGAGAGTCAATTCTTATGGCCAACGACTACTCAATTTTAGTTAGGCTTAGATTTGATTGTGCTCTGGAATGTAATGGGTCCTTTTAATGGGTTGTGCCCTTAAAGATTGATTAATATGTGTGTGCGTGTACAACAAGGTTTTCAAACAAGGATTATTGATGATTTGTCTTTTAGGGTTCAACCTTGTTTAGTAGCTTTTAGGATTTGATCCTTAGGTGTATTCAGACAAGATTCAGTTAAAACACCAGGTTTTGAAAGCACATGTTCAAATATTTTCCTTTAAAACTCAAAAGAATGTGGAGTGCCTGGTTAATTCCTAAAAGTTGAATTTTAAGAGGTAGCTACTCAATGAATCAATTTTATGTTAAGTGGTGCGGCTTAGACAAATCAAACAAGTGGCTTGATGCACCACTAATTAAGGCACCGAATCAATTTTAGCCTATTCTGATGTCTAATCACTTAATCATATAGTGTTGTTCAGGGTGTAGATCACGTAAAAGATAAATGCGTTGTAGTATAGCGCGAAATATGTCTCGACAGATAAATTAACGGAACTGGTGAGTCCCGGTCGATCACAGGGAGGCAGAAAGCGCTTTTGATTTCATGCGTTTGTTTCAAATATAAAATAAATCATGAATTGGATACATGCATTGAACAATCAATCACAATATTTATATCACAAGGAGAGATTGAACATGAATTGGATACATGCATTTGAATAAAACATAAAATAAACAAACTACTGTTGTAATAGAACAAGGGCACCACAGGTGGTTCGTGGTGGCCTTCTGGAGAGGTTGAGGAGAGTAACGACGATCCGCCGAGGTGGCTCAACAGACACTTCGGAAGAAGATGCAGAGACGGCAGCGTAGAAGACAAGAAGGTAGAGGAGCCGTAGAATGAAGAAGAAGAAATCTATTTGAATGCCTTTGAAAGAGGACCCTTAGGCCTCTTTTATAGTTGTTGTGAAGGGTATTTAAGGCATTGGAGCCCTTAATTTCGTGCAATAGCCTTAGGTTGATCAGATCCATTGATTGAGAGATCAACGAACCTGATTAGGCCTAAAAATACCCTCCAAATCCTTCTCCATTCGTGGATTCAATCTGGAGCTGACATGTGGCACTCTATCAGCCCTTTGATCTCCTCAAACGGTCGTGCGCTCTTGTCGCTCGCCGTTTCTTCTTTCGCGCGCACCGCACGCTTATCGATCGCGCCTCAACTCCTTACACCATCTCAGCTGTTCGATCTCTCAATCGGACGACCTAAAAAGTTGCAGTGCTGCACCCCTTTGAATCGTAAAGTGCGTACACGTGCGTCTCTTTGCGCGTCATCAAGCGCTTCCTCATCTGACACCTCCAAGCCTAACACGCATCCGCGTCTCTACCGCTCGATTGCCATCTGACGGTTGAATTTCATCCGTGCGTGAGCAAATCCCACATCGTGGCTCAAACCCACGTCGTGCGTTGGTTGTTGCGTGTGCTGACCATTGCGCTATGCGTGCAAATGGGTGTGTTTCCACTTCTTCGATCGGCTACCCTCAGCCGTTGGGTGAAAATCCAATGGCTGAGGCTTGATCTTCCTTGATGAGGCTGAGAGGTAGGGCGACGTGGTGCCTCTATGGCCGTTGGATGACAATCCAATGACCCACAATGGGGGAGAAAATGCCTTCAGAAGTTGGGGGCACGGTGAGGGGTTGCTGCAATGGTGCCACGTGGCACCATCGTGGTCGTCCATCTTCTTTTCTTCGTAGACATTACTATAAGCCTCCGATCGAGTTGATTTTTGTGTCGTTGGACTGCAATCATTGATTCGGATCCATCCATACGGTTGGATTTGTCATCCGAGGTCTGGATCTTCTTTTATTTGCCCCTTGGCTTTTGCTCTTCTGTGGACTCCATAGAGTGCTACGAGATTCTGATTGATATGATCTTGGAAGCGTTGGACTCCTATCGTCGTTCTGAGTAGATCTATAGGGTTGGATCGGTCATCCACAGCCTTGAATTACCCGTAATTATTAATACCTCTCAAATAGCAGATTATTATGTATAAAACATATAAATCATCTCGGATACAAAGTACGATGCGTATGCATGCAGAATGCCCATGTTAAGCTAGGTTCTACCTTAAGTCAGGCAAATTAGGGCCTATGATTGCTGCACAATCAAGTGCGTTGAGTTATACTGCATCCTTAGGTCGGCTCCCGGTTAAGTGATTGAATCAGACAAGAGTGGTGCACTTTAGTGTGGGTGTGGGTGTATAAGGTGTGTAAGTTTAAATAAATCCCACAATCAGATTTATATATATGTGTGTGGGGGGGGGGGGGGGGGGTGGTGAGGTGGGTGGGAGTGACAAACAAACAACTAAGACTAACCTTAGGGTTTATGCAAGCTCCTAGGTTAATTAGGGTTTACGCTATTAGGTGGTGAAATGAAATCTAAGGGGATGGGATGTGGGGTACACTTACAAACCCTTCAACTGCACTTTGCTCCAATTTACTGCTTATGCTCGCCTCGAGAGAGTACTTCCAATCACAAAAAGAATGGAGACAAGTGAGGTAAACGACAAGTAAGGCGGAAAACATGGGAAATCAAAGAGCGTTGCCTCCCCAAAAATGGTACCAACATGATGAGAGAGAAAATCGTTGCGAAAAGTTTGAGTTTGAAAACCTGTCACTGTAAAATTCACAAGAAAATTTGCTACAAAATAAATTTCATCGAAACTCTGGTGAGTCTTGGGTCAAACACGGGGAGGTGAATGTTTGATTAAAAATCACGTTTGGAATTATTTTCACAAAGCTAAGTAGCTAGTTGAAATTAATCTGCGTAAGCTAAACTATTTAAAGAATAAACAATAGAAGAAAGATAGAGAATAATACAAAGAAAGAGAAAAATAGAGAGAGAATGAACAAGTATTTCATTACCATAGAATCATGTCCATGACATCTACTTACAAAATTTAAACTACACTAGAAAAGCAGTAAAAAGATAGGGATGAGAAAATCCTCCTCAATGGTTGCTTGGAGAATGAGCTGCATTGATGGACCGCCTGGACGAGGGTAGTGAGATGCTGGACGAGGGAGAACGGGGCTAGACGAAGGAGAACAAAGCAAGGTGGTGTCGCAGTGGGATCCGCTTCCCGAATGGTGGTGAGAAGACAACCACGGGATGCTCTACAAAGGGGGTGAGAAGATGGACAAAATTTTGATTTTTTTACTCTAGAGGAGCATCCTGGGTTCAGGACTAGCTCCTTAGAGCTTTGGAGAGGGTGAGAGAAGAAGAGAAGGGATGAAGAAACGTGTATGAGGGGTAGGCTATTTATAGGTGTAGTCATGAGGGTAATTTGGTCATTTAAAACCTAAGAATTTAATATTGGAGTCTTTAGGGATGTTTATGTTCGTGATTGTAGGCGAACGTCGCTGAAGGTGCACCTACATGTGAGCCATCCATCTTGCATCCAACGCCTCTCGTTGCACCACATCAACACTGCCTCACCTTCAACTATTCAATGCACCTCATCGCACTTGATCAACCTCAACCGTCTGATCGCACGATCGAACGGCTTAGAATCGTGCGCGCTTCCCCTTCGTAACACACATTGCATCGCGTACGATCGTGCATGCGATTGCGCGTAATTGCGCACGTGTGATGAGCACTTTCATTCGATGCACGAGAAGGTGCCACATCGTCGCTGCATCAGCCGTTTGCATTGTATCCAATGGCCAAATTTCGCCGTAATTGCTCATTGATTGCAAAAATGTGTTATTTGTAAAAATAAAAAATTAAATCATTGCAATACTTAATTTAGATCGCTTTTGAATTTATAAAAGATCGAGTACTCAATGAGTATTCGGGTCGTCCCAAGGGAGGTAGGAATGCTTTTTCTTAGAAATCAACTTTCTTTTTGGGTTTTGAAATATGTATTTTTTTAGGGTTTTGAATAAGGGTAGAATAATTGTATAGAAAATGGGAATTGGAACTACGAGAAATCAAAGCAACAAGTGCCTGGATTCTCCAACTCACTCCAGGCAAGGGATGCTTGAAATAATGGAGAAACAAGTCACAACAACAATCACAAGCTAACTAAACAGAAAGTATAGGAATGCTTCTTGAATTGAAAATTTGTTTTTACAACGGGTTGGAGAACTCACAAGTGAAAGGGATTCCCACTTGTAATCTTCAACACAATTCTAACACTACACTACCATAAATATATATATATATATATAAAGTGTGTAGAAGAAAGCTTAGGAAAAAGATGATGTTGCTGTAGACTCCCACTCTAATTCAAGTTGCCCTTGAATTGAAGGAATCATGTTCCTGGCTTTCCTTCCTTTTGGTAAGCCCTAGGTGGGGTGTGCCTGGCTCCTCCTAGAGTGGAAGATTTCCACTCCAAATCTCCTCCTTAGGGTGGCATGGACCACCCTTCTTGGTTCTCCTCTAGTTGTCTTCCTTGCCTGGCCTTCCTCCTTGGTTTTGTGGTGACACGAGGAAGAAGAAGAAGTTGAACCCACCAAGTAGACAGAGTGTCTCCTTGATCTTCTTCCTCCTCTCCTTCCTTCCTTGGACATTGGTAATGGTGGATCTAGGTGGAGAAAAATGTAACCAAGGATGATTTGAAATGGGTAGTTAATGGCCTTTTTATAGGATGGGTAGGGGGGTAGGTATGGTTAAGGGGTGGACGGCTAAGATGGCTTATAGGGGGTGGTTATGGGATCCTAGGGTTAATGTTTAGTGGCACCAAAATGGAGAGGCACCTATGGATTTGGTGCCAACTTTAGGTGGGTGCCAGGGTTAAGGTTTGTGTAATGTGTTGTAGGGTTAGAATGTGTCTTGATGATGGTGGTTAATGGATGTATGGCTAGGGTTTGTTGGCGCCACATGAGGGGGTGTTTCGAGGTGGTTATGGTGGGGTTAAATGGGGTTGGCACCAACTTTAGGATGGGTTAAGGATGGCGCCATTTGTTGGATGGTGGAGATAGGTTAGGAGGGTAGGTGTAGGGTGGATGATGGGTTTATTTTTGGCTCCAAGTATGGAAGGGTGTAGGTGTTGGTGGCTCTTGGTTTGGGCGCCAAAAATAGGTTGGTAAGTGGGTAGTTATTTGTTGAGGGGATGCTTTAAGTTGGTGCCATCTTAAGGTTTCTAGAAGGGGGGTTAGGTGTAGGGTTTAGATGGGTTGAGGCTTAGGTGGATGGTGGTGATGAAGGAGATTTTTGGAAGGAAAAGTGGTGCCAACTTTAGGTGGTTTTGGAGGGAAATTAGTGGTGACTTTTGGTGGTTAGTGTGGTGAAGGGATGCTTTAGGGTTGGCGCCAAAAGGGTAGGACGAGGTGGTAGCTTATGTGGACTTAAGGTCAGATATTTTTGGTGGAGTTAGCTAGGTAGGATCTTGGGTGATGATGGATGGCCATGGAGTAGAGGAGTAGGTATTGAGCTTAGCTAAGCTAGCTTAGCTAGTAGTGTAGTAGTAGAGGAGCTAGGGTTTAGCTAAAAGGAGGTAGCCAGGAGCTGTCTGGAGATGAAATAATTCTCTCGGAGCTGATGATGGTTGAAGAGGTCTTCTTAGGAGCTCAACTACTTAGCTTAGCTAGCTAGTTCTTATGCTAGTAGCTAGGCTTGAGTAGTTGAGCTACGTTGAGTTGGTTTCAACCTAACTGAAGCTAGGTTGAGCTGGAACTACCTCTGATGAGAACTCCTGAGCTAGCTTAGCTATTAAGTAGGCAAGTTGTCTCTAAGTAGAGGGAGTTCAGCTACCGAGAGTTGGGTAGAGCTGGACCTGAGATGAGGTGAACTTCTGTCAACTAAGTTGAGCTAGCTAGAGCTCCTAGGGAATTGATTGGAGCTAGGATGAGTTAGACTCAACTAAGTTGAGCTAGATTTGAGCTGAATTGAGGTGAGTTGAGCTAACTTGAGCTACCATCCAGCTAAGATGAGCTGAATGGAGCTTGAGGGAGCTAAACCTAGCTCATGTGGGTTGATAACCAGTTGAGATGAGCTGGATCCAGCTAGGGTTCAGCTGAAATGATCTTCTTCTTCACTTTCTACCTTCT
Source organism: Thalassia testudinum (assembly GCA_037157565.1). Classification (NCBI taxonomy): domain Eukaryota; kingdom Viridiplantae; phylum Streptophyta; class Magnoliopsida; order Alismatales; family Hydrocharitaceae; genus Thalassia; species Thalassia testudinum. The sequence goes on from JAZHRO010000025.1 coordinate 11,325,275, forward strand.
TGAGTGCTAGGATTTTAAAGGTTTGATCATATGCTCATCCTTAACACTCAAGTAAACATCTCAAAAACACAGAAAGAATGCAATGCATGACTAACCTAGGTTATGCCTAAATGAAACCCGAAAACTCGTTTATGGAGTTAAAAACCTAAGAGCTAGATCTGTTTTAGGGCATAAAAATGATGATAAACTGGCGTTTATCACTTGCACTCTTGATTTGAGGCGGGGCGGGGCTAGAATGCGCGTCCTGCCTCTTCTGATAAGGCGCTCGAGCACCATGCTGCGAGCCAGGATGGTTGAGTTTTTGAAATTCAACGACGGTGGAGATTAATCTGATGTTGATGAAGAAGAAGGGCTGCGGTGCTCTTGAGGCTATTTGGGCAGTTGGGATGGCACTGCATGGCTCCATCCTAGTCGTCCATCTTCCAATGCTTGTAAATGGTGCCACAACTGTCGGATTGGGTCGATTTTCACGTCGTTGGGCTACGATCATCGATTCAAATCCATCCGTATGGTTGGATTTGTCATCTGAGGTATGGATTTGCACCACCTTATCCCTCGACCTCTGATTTTCCTCAACTGCATCTGATGCTACAGAGGTCCGATCGAGGTGTTCTCGATGGTGTAGACTTCGATCGTTGCGCTGATTAGATCTGTATGGTTAGATCTTCAATTCGAGGCCCAGATAAATATTGCCCTGTCTCTTGACCACAAAAAGGGCAAATTAACCTACAATTTGTACAATCTATTCTAAATGCAGAATGATGCATGCTATGCAATATTTATAATGCTAAATGCAAGTATATGGCTAAAAACATGCATAAATAGACATTTTATGTAAAATAGATATGTCTACATCACACGTCCATCACCGCGAGCCTACTCCATCACCACAACGTCTCGTCCGTCCTCAACACAGCACGGGTTCTTCATGTCCTCGACCTCCCATCGTGCCACCATGACAGCCGTGCCTCCTTCTCTGGTTTACACAGTCGCAGCAACCTTCTCCTTAACTGCAAGCATCATTGCCTCGCACCCAACAGCAGCTTCTCCACCATCAGTGACCTCCCCGCAGAGCTCATCTATCTCGACTCACCACAGCACCTCCGCGCATTGGCCACCTTCAGCTCCTCCTAGTGTCGACCGATCTCAACCGCCCTTCTTCGTCGTTTTCATCTCCTTCACCTTGAAACTCTGTCACAACTAAAGAAGAACCCATCAACCAACGAGTCCCTCCGTGTGCAGCCACCACCGGCCTTCGTTCTCAGCTTCGTCAACACCACGTGCCCAACCACGCAGTTAGCTGCACCTCCGGTGACCCACACGTGTGTGTGCACCAACTCATTGCAAACGAGCATCTCCTCGCTGTCCGATCGGCTCTGACCGCCTCCATTGACGCTGTCACCACCATTAGAATCCTCTCATCACTGACGACCTCCTTCGAGCTCTACACCGCTGGCGGTGTCCCCCTCTCCTTACACAAGAAAGGGGAGTCATTCCCTTGTTTCTCTACAATAAACCATGTATTAGTATTTACATCTCCACACCATTGACAACTTTTGATTTTTGATTTTTGTTATTTTATTAAGGTGAAAATTGCGGCATCATACTTACCCTTTCACGTTATTGTTCAGCTCTTTTATTCACCTTATTTCACACTGGATTTGGATACGAATTCTGCACCTATGGCCAGGATTGATATATGTGAATGCTTTCATTGCATTTGTGTCTTCCTGTGATACGACCTGAAGTTGTATAATTTTAGTATATTTTTATTAATTTTTTATTGAGAATTTCGACCACATGATTTACTGCGATGATACATCTGACTGTCATTATTTCTCGATCTTATCTTTAAAGCGAAATTTTCCTCGATCAAATGACGCCATTGCCAGGGAGGAAATAGACGCAATAGATTTATGTGATTATTTTCCTGATTCATTCTGAGGTGCACATTTATCTGACTATTCTCTATTTTTTTATGCGAGGAATCTGACGAGCTGATAGGTGTGACGGAGCCCTGACGTGGACCTTGAGTCGCACCCACGAGACGACGCCAGGTGACAGAAGGAAACCTGGATCCCACTTTCATAGGGGATTCACCTTCGTCGTAGATTTGATTACATGTCAGTCTTCTAGCCCTTGTAGCATTAGGGTTGGTTTTCGGGGGTTTGTCCCCACTTTCTTTAGCAACTAAGGCTATTTATCTGTGGTGTGAATGATTCAATTTTTGCTTGCTTGCTTCTAAAAGAAAAAGAGAGAAATATCAAGCTACCTGATTAGGAGTTGCATACCCTTAGGTGTGCGCATTTAGGGGTGATTGAATAGCACATTAGATCTACTTCTTTGCATTGCGTACATTATTTACATGAAGATTGTTGGAGTCAGGTATACCTTTTTATCTTTGCATCCAACTCCTGTTCACGCATTGCATTGTGACTAAATTTCAAGAACACCAAATTGATTGAATTTACCTAATTCAGTGGTCACCTAATTGAAATTGGGACTGCTAATTAGATTCGGACTTAAAAACAAAATCACATTTGATATGATCAAAAAGACTTGTGTGTGACTCTTTACAAAAAAATAAATAGATTTCTAGTGTGATGCACACTTCTTGCACTGAGCACACACTTTACGCACCGCATTGGGTCTCGATCCTCTAAGACTATAGGCATCAATCTCTTTATCGGTGCAGACCCTCCTAGTTTGCCTTGTAGTAGTGGTATTATCCTGTGACCAAGAGATTTGATACTTTAAGGAGGGGGACACCCCTTAAAGGAACAAAAGGATAGTTAAGAGCACTGCATACGTATCACCTCAAAGGAAGGGTTTGCCCTACTAGCATGCCTCAGTTCCATCCTTAGAGTACCTTGTCTCTAGATCACTTGAGAATATCATTTACGCAAGGTGTAGGTCTTAAGGCACTCGAAGGTCGGCTTAGGGTGCGTAAGTGATTGTGTAATGTGTTTGACCACCAAGAGATAACAAAATTGTCCCACCCATCTTCTCCAAAGAGTCTGTCAAGGACCTTAAGTCACATTCACCCTCTTATACCACTATGGTGGGAATGGATGGGCACAAACTTGACCCCAGTTGACAACTATGAGTAGGTTGGAGGTTGACCAAAATTTGCTCTAAGAAAAAGGAGAGTCCCATTGCCTTGTGTTTGATTGGGGTGTGTTTTTCAAGTCATGTTTTGAATGGATTACAATAACTACTTCACTTCCTACTTTCACCCCTGAACACCTAATCCCAATCCCATGACTTGCACCTATCCATCCTCTGATGGATATCCTGATGAACAATGGGATCATTTCTACTCCTACTATAAGAGCATTAGTCTGATTAATCTCCAACGCTATGATGATGAGCAGAACCTAGGAGAGGGGTATTCCAACCCTAGCTCTTCTATGACTATGCCCAACCCTCCCACCCTTAATGATTTTTCTTATCGAGGTTGGACCGATACTCCTAGTCAACTTGAACCTGAGATTGACTATCCTCTCCAATCTGATAATAGCCTCTCCTCTTTTATGATAGAAATGCAAAAACAACAGAAAGAAATGATGGAATCTGTAGGAGAGATTTTGAGGAATAGTCAAAGAATAATTGAATAAATTAGCCAGCTTAGCGACACTCCTCTAATTGATTCTGATCCCTACCTCTATAACCCTGATCACCAAGATAATTTTGAAGAAAATAATGACAATAGGGATCCTATTTTGAGGAGTAGCTATCACTTAGACTCCCCCCATGAGATACGCCCACTAGAGGAAAACAATCCCGGTGATTATCCACATGATCTTTATTGGAGTAAGATGAAAGGGAAGAGGGTACCACTAGAGGACCTTGACCCTGGTGCTAGCATACTTCTCACCCCTGATGACCCAGGTTAGGGTCATGTTGTGCACACCGCTTTCTCGATCGATCATGTGGTAGAACCCCATTCTACCCTTAGTGAGCCCAGTCCCGATCCTCAACTTAGGGAACCAACCCCTACCATACAACATTCTGAGGATTTACATGTACCCAACACAGGTAACCCTGAGGGAATTGATACCGACTTAGAAGACTTGGATGAAAGGGACATGGAGAACTGATTTTCAAAGAAGATAAAATAATGGAGGAGCCCGAACTTCAAGTTTGGAGTGACTATAAGGGGGAGTATGTATTATTTGATGACTTATCTTCTGAGGATGTGACTGATTTAAGAAAATCTGGAGTCCTACCCAATGTTGATTCTAAAGATCATTCTCCCCAAACATTGGATCCCTTGGCAACAATTGATACAACAGAGGAAAGTGAGATTATCACTGATGACCTGCCCAACTCACCTAGAACTCAGCTCTTGAAGGAATGAAATCTCCAGATGTACTTAACCGTGACCTTACTGACACTCTTCCCATCGATGATTAGAGTACGGGTATCAATTCCCCTAGAATTCTCCAGGAGGATTCGTCACCCTTCCTTAGTGACCAAGACCCTCTTTTATCTCTGACTTGCTATGAATTTGACACACTATCCCCCAGATGGGCCTTCCCGAGACACAGCCTGATCTTATTTAGGAAACTGCACCTCAAGTAGACATAGGACCAAAAGAGATTTTTATACCACCTACATTGAGAATTTAGGAGGACATTCAAAGTCAATATACATTACCTGATTTGTATACAAAGAGTCCTAGGGCTAACATGGCTTATCATGATAGGTTGTTTGGACTAGATTTAGAGCATACCAAACCATCCTTAGCTTTGGTAACCATTCTATAACCGCAAGACTTACACTCCTTAGAAACTAACTTCCTCAAGTCTCTGCTCACTATTTATTCTTCAGGGTAGATAAGCTGAATGATACATCTTTTGGTAGAGTGGTAGGTATGGATTGATGATTGTCCATGTCAATCCATCGTCCCTAGGGTGTTCTTCTTAGCACCCTCTCTTTCCTACACGCATCTGCTTGAGGAGCCATTGTCTCCTCTCCCTGTACTCCCAAAAGTCACTACTCATGAGTATTATATGAGACCTCCATAGGTGGCTTAGGAGTACCCTATTTTCACCTGTATTTGGCGAGCATTTGGCTTTACCCTCCATCACCAGCTTATCAACATCTTGGGTTACTTCTTTACTAGACCAGGTTTGTTACATATCTTTTTTGGTTCTCCTTCTACTTCCCTTCTAGATCTTGACTTGCACGAATTGGCTATTAGGAGACATCCTAATGCTACCTCAGGTAATATCTTTTCTTGCTTTTACTTTCTAATGAGGACATTATTAGATTTAGGCATGGGGGCGGTATAACCTGAGGTTGTACATATAATTTATACATACTCTGCGTTGCATAAAAAATAAAAAAAAAGAGAAAGGGAGAGGAAAGGAAGAAGAGGAAAGGAGATAGAGAGGAAGTGAGCAAAAAAAAAAAATGTTGGTCCCAGTATTTGATTATGGAAGAATTACCTAAGTTTTGGGCTAGAATGAATGATGAATTAAGTGCTGAAGTGCTAAAGAGAAGGAAATAAGTGAAGGATATTGACTTTAGGCCTCTTGGGCCTATTTGGGCTTAAACATTCAAGTATTTGTTAAGATCTGGACTATTCCTCAAGAGGTTGTAGGAGTTGCGAAGCCGACATGTTAAGTCTAAGGCTTAGGGACTATTCGACCTCGTTTTCTACCCTTTGGGTTGTGGGACTTGGTAACCTAGGCACCTAAAAATCACACACTAGTCTGGTTTAGTGAGCTTAATGAAGGATAATGCCAAAAATGTTCTGTTCCAAGAAGAGAAAAGAATTTCTCGAAGATCTGGCTTAGGAGTGGCTCGAAAACACAAGTTGATTGGAGGAGTTCCCGCCGAGGAGAGGAGTAAATACTCTTGAATATGAGTTATAACATATCGTCTCCTCAGTGCTTGTCTCCTAGGATATTTAAATATCCTATCGAGGGCATATAAGCACGTTGTGCTGGTTCAAGTGTCATGGGCGGCACTAAGTTCGTGTTTGGCATGTCCAATTCCGAAATTGCACAATTCCAAAATTAGGGGTGTAATTTCGAAATTAGGCAATTCCACCCCTTTTAGTGGAATTATCTAATTCCACCAGTTAATTCTACCTGCTTTTTCTTTTCGACTAATTTTCTCCTTATTCCGCCAAACAAGCACCTCAAGTGGAACAAAACTCCTTAATTCCTTTGATAAGACAACAAACCCAACCAAATACTTGGGTGGAATAAAACCCCTTAATTCCTCCATTCATCCTACTTCTAATTTTTATTCCTTCTAATTATTTCACTTACCAAATAGCACCTAGAGATTCACTATCTCTGATTTCTCTAATTCTTCCTCTCTTTCCTATTTTTCCACCCCCGCTTATTTCCTTTTCCACTCTCTTTTCTTTTGGGGGAAAATGCACACACATAAACCCCACCTACCAATAGAAGATCCTCTCAATCTCTCTCCCCGATAATTTCTCTCTTATTCTCTCATTCTCTCTCTTTATAAGGCCCATTGCTAAGACGTCTAGGACTCGGGAGGGGGGGGACATTCATCTCCTCTCCATGCATCAACTTATGTGAGCCTACCTTCCACCTCCATCTTCTCCATCCACCACCACGTGCCTATCGCACCTCTGCCAATAGCAAAGACATCCTCACGTACACCACTGTGAGCCACCCACGTCCTCAACATTCCCATCACCACAGTCGGTGGTGACAACACCGACATCTGCAACTGCGACGACTCGTCATCGACTGCGTTTTCCCTGACGACCTCTCTCCAACGTTCCCCCTATCGTGAGCCTCTATCCTTGACGACGTCCATCACCGTGAACCTACTCCTTCATCACCATCGCGTCTCGTCCGTCCTCGACACCGTGTGACCTCTCCGCGTTCTCGACCTTCCATCGTGCCACCGCAACAGTCGTGCCTCCTCCTCTGGTTGCTGCAAGCTACGACAACCTCCTCCTCGACCGCGAGCCTCAAAGCTCCATACCCAATAGCAGCTTGTCCACCACAGGCCACTCCACCATCAGCGACCTCCCCGTAGAGATTATCATCCTCGACTCACCATATCACCACCGCACATCTGCTACCTTCAACTCCTCCTAGCGCTGACCGATCTCAACCGCTCCTCTTCATCATCTTCGTCTCCTTCATCTTCAACAGACATCAACCAACGAGTTCCTCCACGCACAACCACCACTAGCCTCTATTCTCCGCTCCGTCGACGTCATCAGCCTCGCCTCGATGCCACGCGCCTGACCACGCCCTCAACTGCGCCTCCCGCAACCCATAAGCATGCATGCACCAAGCCATTGTCGGAAAGCATCTCCTCTCCGTCCAGCCAGCTCCGGCTGCCTCTGTCGATGCCATCACCGCCATCAGAATCCCCTCATCACTGGTGACCTCCTCTGAGCTCCGCATCATCGACCGTGCCCCCCTCTCCTTGCATGAGCAAGGGAAATCTTTCCCTTGTTTCTCTACGGTAAACCATGTATTAGTATTTACATCTCCAAGCTATTGCCAACTTTTTATTTTTGATTTTTTGTTATTTTATTAAGGTGAAAATTGCGGCATCATATGTACCCTTTCACGTTATTGTTTAGCTCTTTTATTCACCTTATTTCACACTGGATTTGGATATGGATTCCATACCTATGTCCATGATTAATATATGTGAATGCTTTAATTGCATTTGTGTCTCCCTGTGATATGACCTGAAGTTGTGGTATATGTCAGTATATTTTTATTAATTTTTGATTGAGGATTTTCCACCACATGATTTACTGCGATGACACATTCGACTATCATTATTTGTTTATCTTATCTTTAAAGAGAAATTTTCCTCGATCACCAACCACAATGGAGTATTGTGGAAGCTAAGTGGCCCACCATGTGTAGGGTTTTAGGTCCATGGATCTTAGGTTGGAGGGGTAGGATGAATCCTAAGGGGATATGATCTTAGGAAGGCTTTAGGGATGGGATAAGATCTAGGTTTTAGGACCTAAGTAGGCGGCTAAGGTGGTCAAGCTGAAACATCTAATAGGGAGATTAAGGCAATCCTTCAAAAGACGATAAGAGCTCATAGAAAAGATTGAGCTGAAAAATTAGATGATGCATTATGGGCTTACCGTACAACTTACAAGACCCCTATTGGAATGTCCCCCCATTGGTTGGTGTATGGAAAAGCATGCCATTTGCCAATAGAACTTGAGCATAGATCTTTTTGGGCAATAAAGAAATGTAATATGAATCTTGAACAAGATGGGGATCACAGAAAATTACAAATGAGTGAACTGGAGGAATTAAGAAATGATGCATATGAGAATTCTCGGATTTATAAGGAGCGAATGAAAGGTTTCCATGATCGTCATATTTTTCAGAAGTCTTTTGAGCCAAACCAACGTTTTTGGCTTTACGACGCCAGACTTCAGTTATTTCTAGGAAAGCTTCGCTCTAAATGGATAGGCCCTTATATTGTTGTGTGCACCTTACCGTGGAGCTGTAGACATAGCAGATACCAATACCGGGTACACTTTTATGGTTAATGGACAAAGGCTTAAACCCTATCTTGAGCATCAGGAGTTTATCAAAGGTATTGATAAGCTTGCTCTTCTAAATCCTATCCCTAGTTGACTTTGTTTCTTTTTGCTTGGTTGAAGGCGAAAAACTTAGTGCACATTGGAGGCAGTCCAATACCTTCTCACCCCCCTTCTTGCTTTCTAGAGCACTAGAGCACCTAAGCACACTAGTGACTTGCACCATGACTTTCCACGGCCCCATCTTCCTCACCTTCACCTATTCACCTCACCACGGCATGGATCTCCCTTCAGATGTACGATTATTGATCCTGCTAAAAGCGAGGGAAGTGCGCTATGAAGAGATTCATGCACTTCAAGAATCTCCCTTTTGTGGGAGATGTAATATGGCTAAACGGCGTAGGGTGCAACTTATGGGATTATGTGTCAAGTGTGGCGTGTACAACCACGCCAATGATGGCATATGTTGTTGTTATAAGAAATCCCATCAGGATTGGTATGTTGATCATCTACACATCCTTAAGTATGGACTGAGCGCCAATTTCCCTTATCCTCCTACTCTTCCATTTAAGAGAGCCATAGTGGAATTAGTGAACCAATACTTTGATAGATATGGCATCACCTTCATACCAATCGGCAGAAGGCGTTAAAGTACTAACCTTGGACCCATGTGGGAAAAGTAGCACTACGAGACTCTACTCCGAGTTTATTAGAAGTTTCTGGTGTTATCAGGACCATAGGACTTGTTAGCATTTCTGATAGATGTGGGAGGCATAGCACTGCAATGCTCCACATTCGAGTTATTTAGCTGGCCTCTTTTCTTTTGAGTTAACCTATTTGTACTTTAGTAGGATAGTGACTTCGAGCCTGATATGGGGATTAGTTACCTCTTGAGGATAGAGTGTAGCCTAGTGAAGCCCTATTCCTTTAGATGTTAGCTATTACTCATAAATAGACTAGAGTTAGCATTACCCGAGTTAGCTCTAAGATGTGTAGCTTTGCGAGACCTAATAGGGTTATATCGAGGTGCTAATATATGTCACTATACCAAGATTTCATCACGAGAGAAGAGTAACTTTGTGAGACTTCTTGTGATTTTGTTACATCTTGAGGATTTGACGTAAAAAGACTCAATCATGGTGAATCCATGGGTCGAGTTTTCTTATAGAGGCTTTCTTTTTCTTGGTCTGTAAATAACCGAAAGCCATGCTTTTCTTAGGTTCAATCTTGTATATAAACAAGGTTATTTAACCATCCTTTAGATTTTGAAAATAAATAATTTTTTTTTAATTTTTAATCTAGTTTTAGTTTTGTAGGTTAGGTAAGCTGGATGGCTCACCATCACAAGTGCTTCACTACATTAGGTCATATCTATCTAAACTACTCCCTCTCTTTTATTTTTATGCCATTGTGGACAATGCCATTTAAGTTGGGGGGTGGGGAAAACCTGTTTTCTTTCCCGTTATTATTTGACGTGTATTTGTTTTTCAATGTGTTGTGTAAGCTGCAATTTTTGAGTTTTAGCTGAATTATTTTTTTTCAAAAAAAAAACATCAAAACTTGCATGCTTTATCTTGTATTTTGCATTGAAAAAAAAGTTTGTAAAGTTTTAGTTGTGTTTTTCCATTTGTTTTTATTTTTGTTTTTGAAGGATGATGAAAATGCCCCTTTAACCAGGAGTTGTTACCTTAGGAAGTACACTTAGGTTTAACTTAGTGGCTCTTCAGGTTTTAGACTTAATTACCAAGGTGACCAATTAAGGTCTAGGATTTTGACATATGTCAGGCATTTTAGTCTTGTTATTTCCTGGCAATGAGTTGAAGAGTGAAGAGTAAACATGATTTATTTTCAACCATCTGCTTAGAAGAGTTTGAAATTTAAGTATTCCCTTATATTCACTATTCACACTGATAAGTTGTCAGGCACGAATGTTCTTAGGAGTTTGGTTTTTCAGAGTTGCAAATCTTAATTACTATTCTCCACTTCACTTAGGAGGATTCTGAACCACTTTTGGGAAGCTCTTATTAGCCTCCTTGGAAAATGGAATAAATTCACCTAACTTGTTGAGTGTGATTTAGGAGAAGAATTAGGTTCTTTAGAAAAATATATATAGAAAAAAAGAAAGAAAAAGAAAGAAAAAAAAATAAAATCATCAGAAAAATTTTATAAAGTCCTTTCCTTTACTCCATTTTTAGTGGGAGGCATTGTATATATCTTGTAAGAAAAAAAAGAAGAATCTAATACCATTAAATAAACTTAATACATGTCTTGGGATTCATAAGCCTTCGTGACTTGAGCCAACAAGTCTTTTGGAGTCTTTATCACTCAGTACCCTAAGGCCAACTAGTTTGGAAGTTGTAGATGTAAGGCTCACTACAGGGGTCACGTAGAAAGTCCGATGAACGTAAGATATGCTGGGAGTTGATAAGTAGTAATCCAGGACGTACTAGGAAAGAATCTAAGGTGATTGTAGAGATTAATTGGACTAATAAATTTAGGCTCTGGAGACTAGATTTCTTCTATTTTGGCTTGTAAACTTATTCAGTCCACATACACGAATACTTGATTTATTTTTAGCTTTTTTCTAAACTTTGGGTTTTAACTGTAAGTTCTTTAATAATTCACTTGTGACACTTTGAGCCAGGAATAATGAGAGTCCTTTATCTTGATTTGTCACTGAGGAACTATTGAGCAATTATTTAAACCTAATGTTGTACAACTTAAGTTAACAGTAATGATTGGTTAAAGTGGGTCTTGACTTTACATTTTTGTTATTTTTCTTTGTTTTATTCTGATCTTTTGCTAGGGACTAGCAAAATGTAAGTTGGGGGTGTGATGAAACTACATTCGCATGTGATAATTAGTTAATTTTAATGTAGTTTCATAGTTTAATACAAGTAATTAACAAAATAATACGGCTAATAGCTTTTCAAAAAATAATAGAACTAATAACTTAATTAACATTTCCGCATACAATGAATTTATGTAGCATTAAATTACGTATATTTACATACTTTTACATATTTTTTCTATGTATGCAGTTAATGTAGGTTTAAAAGAATCCTATTATTATAATGGCATTGTGAGGAGGAACTTATTTTTTATTCCTACCTATTTTAATTTCAATTTAATTTTGGCTAAAGTAATTAGTTAAGGTCTAGTTGAATCCTTTAAATTAGGTCGATCTTAATTAATTAAGTTAACCACATTTTTATTTAAGTTAACACATTCCCATTTTAACCCCATTTATAAATTCATTTTTATATTTTTAATTCAACACCTCATCCACCTAATTTTAATATAATCCTTTTATCCATTTATCATATATTTTAAATTCCCTAATTAAACAACCCACACTTCCCTCCCACGGCCATGCACACACCCACATCTCCGTAATCTCCCCACCCATTTTCTCTCGTAACCGTCTCTCTTCCTCTCTTTTTCTCCGTCTCATTCTCCCACCGAGAAAGGCAGGCGGCACCCACCCTCCTTCCCTCACCTCTCTCGAATTTCCCTTCTCTCACTCTCAGCCTCTCCTCACCGCAACGGCAGCTCCATGCCACCGCGGTTGCGATCTCCGTTACCATCTCCACCAGCTCCTCATCTTTCTCAGTCTCTCCATCTCCCCTATAATCTCTCCTTCCTCCTCTCATTTTTCCTTCCCTCTCTTCTCTTGCAACAACCCACCACCACCACCACTGAGAAACAACCCATTCCCACTCCCTCCGTACTCCCTCTCCCTCTCAAACTCCTCTTTCCTCCTTACCTTTTCCTCTCATTTTTCCTCTCGTCTCCTTCACCCTGCGTGGATCACAGCACCACCAACGTCACCCACCAACATCATCCACTACCATCACCACCAGCTCCATCACCACCTTCAAAACCGTCAGTGCCGACCCCCTCTCCTCCTCTTCCTCCTCCTCGTTGACGTTCTCTATCACCACCAGGCGGCGCCAACATCACCTCCATCTTCCTTCCCCTTCCTCCTTCAACCTCCATTAACGACCATCAGCGAACCCAACACCTTCGGGCACCAAAGACGACCAACCCTCACCGCGGTCGAACCCAAAACCATCTCGTAATCCTCCTCCACTTCATCCTCTACCTCCTCGTCAACCCACTTTGATCAATTGCGACCCTGACATCTTCGATTTTGCCTACGACCCACAGCCCACCTTGACCCCTGTTTTTCCCCGGCCTTCATCTTTTCCTTCTTTTCTCCTATCAATGAAACCACCATCAGCCACCAATACATCACCACTATCACTGCCGACGTTTCCCCTCTTCAATCTCTCCCCCTCTCCTTGCTCCAACTCCCTTCCTCTTTCACTCAACAACGATAACCAACCACTACCACCAACAACCGCTGCCACCTTCCCCTTTTTCCTCTTCTCCTCTCCACGCCATTCTCGCCAACTACCAGGGACCAACGCAACTGCTGCCTCTGCCACCATCACCACCTTTAAAGTTTGATATATGTAATTACGCTTTCATTTTTCCTAGTTAAATATTTTCAAGGTCTACGGGAAGATTAAAAATTGTTCTAACGGTAATTGGAATGTTTGTTTCTAAATGTTAACGTGGTCTTGTCCGTAAAATTATTTAGATTTTAAATCTTGGATAGATGTATGTTATTTCCATTGAATAGAAGTTTAAGGTCAAGTTTTTATAAATACGTAGTTTAATCTATGTAGAATTAGTTAGCAGTTCACATTAATGTTTTAATATTTTTATATTTTTTAACTTCAAGCCTATTTTTAATCCATCGTTAAGTTCAATTTTATAAATATTAATAATATTTGTTATCTCATAGGGAATAGTTAAGGTAACATTAGATTTTAATCAAATTCCAGGTTAACTAATATTTTTCCTTAAATTACATAGTCAAACTTATCAACCTAATTAAGAATTATTTTAAAGTTTCCCAGTGAAACGACTTCAACTTACCAAATTATTAATAGTTCGATATAAATTTTAAACTTAATATTCTTATCGCATTATAATGACGTAATTTTAACTATAGCGATTCAAGTATATCAATAGGTGGCCGATCATAGGTGAGGGGCTATGATCCTTGGTGACTGACCACCTAGGTGGATAAGTTCTTCTTCGGATGGCCACTAAGGAGAGGATATGATCTATGTGTAGGCCCTTAGATCATAGGTGTAGGGTTAAGATCGACTTATCTAAGCTTAGGTTTTCTAAAAATAGGTAGGTCTAAGACAAGGTATATTGGGTGGAGTAGATTGTCCTAGAGGTTAAATGTAGGAAGGAATTAGGGAAGGACATGTGTCCTCCCTTGTTTTCAAGTCTTCTCTTTATCTTTATTGCTTGAGCTTTTGTCTTGATCTCCATTTAATCTTCATTATTTTAGCTCCTAAGTAGGTGAATCTTCTTCAAACTTTATTCTTTAGCTCCTTAGCTTATTCACTTAGACTTAACACTTACATTATTCACAAGAAATCTTAATTATATGCAAATTGATTATAAAATATATGCATGGCCTAACTATACACCTATGGTTATAATGCAACATATATACAACCTATATGCACTAAACTAGCATAATATAGGCAAGTTATCATTAATAATTATGCACTTATCAAGTTCCCAATTGCAGTGACAGGCCATGCGCTGTCATCGAAATGAGGTACTTGTAGGTACCTGAATCCCACTCAAAGTGTTGGTACTTACACGTAGGCATTCACATGAGTAGATGATAGCTGAGGTACCAGGTAGTCACACATGGGTGCTTGCATGTACAAATGACAGTTGGGATATCATAGGGGCACTTGGTCATGACCTTAGTTAAATGGTTGACTAAGAGGGCACACGTAGAGCACATGTTCCTAGCAGGAGCATTAGTGTAGCTCATTAAAGATCTGGTCAACCCCACCACCGATGATTTGGAATGATTTATGATTAGACCTTAATGGACTTGAATTAAGCTTGCCCTTCACATCCTTGGGCATTGGCTTGAGTAGCTCTCAAGAGACCTGACTCTCTTGATTGATGTCAATAACGTTCTTGTATAAAGAGCACGGGTATGCCTCTCTCGAGGGTCACTAATGTTGTTAGCCTCTCCCCTAACCAAGGAGAGACTATCAAGTTGGAATGCAAAAGAAGGATACGTCTCCTTCTCATTTACGAAAGAGGAATGATTTCTAGAATCTGACTGTTAAGGCAAGTGAGAGTATGAATAACAATGATAAGGAATCATGGGATAATTGCCGGGAAGGGGCAGTATGGTTAGTTAGTTTGTAGTTTAAGGACTCGTACACTATTTGTTTTCACTTGCTAGTACACATAGTTTAGTTTTCTCTACTGAGCTGATTAGCTCATCTTTACTTTATAACCTATTTTCAGATCTCGATGGCATAGGGTGGTACATTGGTGGTAAGCCAATCAGAGAGGATTTACTTAAAGCGAGTGATACGTCACTTCTACAAGGCTTTGTAGTTTTTCGAAGCACAGATAGTGGAGTTGCAACCCCTGAAGACACTGTGGGACCCTTCCACTGAGGCCATGTGGGATGCTTTGATTGAGTTCGTGACCGCATCCTACCTCCTTCACCAAGAGATCAGTTGAGCAGGTTACTTGAGGGAGGTATGAATCACGTGGTGGTGAGCTATTGGTAGATATTGGGGTGTGGTAGCCTGTTTGTGTTTTGTTAGTTTAAGCCCTTTTATTTTCATGCTGTAGATAGTGTAGCTAGGCCTCGCTTTTGATGTCATTTGTAATATAAGCAATTTTTGTGATATGTGAATGTGGTACATGAGGAATAGTGGCTCATGTAATTATTATATTATGGTCTAGGGTTCATTGTGGTTTAGTTTTTGATTTGATAGTATGTTGTATATTCTTTTTATCACATTGTTGCAGGGTGTGCCCATATTTTGGTTATGTTTTCGTTATGCTCTGGTTGCTTGTGAATATAGGGTGTACCCCCTGTGTTAAATTATATTCATGCATAGGCTTCTTTTACAAGTATAGGTTTTTGGGGAAAATATGATAAAACAAGGGAAACTCTGTCGGATTTTCATCAAAATTTGGCTCTTTAGTTAAATAATTTTTGTTGAACTAATTAACACGTACTTAAAGTATAGACTACGTACAACCCTAAATACTTGGTAACTTGGACCTTAGCACCTCCACACCTATTGATCTAGTTTCCGATCATCAGAAGGATAACAGGGCATGATAACATTCTTTTATCTAAACAAATGGCACATCCTTGGAAGGTAACTCTCTTCAGCCAAAACTCGTACTTAATGAATTTTGTGTACAATCGATACTGCCTTTAGGCATCCAAAATGCTGCCTATGCTAGACCTCATCATAGGAGTAGATGAGGATATCGTCAATGTAATCAACATGGGGGGGGGGGGGGGGTGATTTGTGCTAATAAAAATACATAGCAATAAAAATCATACCACAAAAATGTAAGCCACAATAGAACACTTGAATTTAGAGAGGAAACCCAAGTAGGAAAAACTTCTACCTTGTCATCTCCAACAGGGTGGTGTACCTCAAGTATAGAAACTCCTTGAATAACCCTTAAGAAGGTATTTTGTTCCTCTCTTCAAGAAGAACAAGAATCTCACAACTCGAGAACCCAAAACTTTCAAAGAATGGTAAAAACTGAAAGTTACATCAAATCCTATCAAGGCAAAAGCAAGTGTAATTGCAGATAAGTGTGGTAGGACTATGAGAAATACTCCCATAAACTTCCCTTAGTAGAAGATAAGAGATTTGGCGTGAAGGAAGCAGAGTAGAATGACTTTTGAACGCAATGTATGCAAATTGTGTGCTTTTGGAAGAAACTTCTCAAGAATGATTGAAAGCTTTTTCAATTGATAGAGATGTTGTGCTTTGATCCAATACCCTTAGGAGGTATTTATAGAAGTGTTTCATGCCTAAGAAACCCTTTAAAATTTGAGTTATAGCCATTGGGATTCAAATCCAAAAGATGCAATTTTGAAAAGATGCATGAGTTTCACAACTCTGAAATTAAACGTTTAATTGAAAAAATGAATCTTTTAATTTCTTCAAAACATAGCTAAGTAACTACCTTCTAACTAGATAATAAATGTTCCTAAATATTTAATTTTAATTTATAATCAATTTTTGAATATTTATTTAAGTGTTTCAAAATCTTTAAGCCAGATCGATGTGATATATAAATATAGGGCATATGGCATTTTACAAAGATCTATAAAATGTAAAAATAAGCTCTTATCTTTATGGTCCACAATTGAAGCTCTTTAATTCATTATTACTTGAATTCCCTTATGTTTTCCTTCAAGTATTAACTTATCATCATCATCAACTCTTCTTTAGATTTATGCAACTCATCAATTAAGTTCATCAAAAACATTATGACATATTTTGTAAACATTAAAATCAAGTTAATTAGTGCCTAGCACTAACAGTCAATAAAAGCCACCACACACTGGCCTAGAAAAGGATCAGACAAACTATTCATCAAGTCCATGAAAGTTGTAAGGGCATTCGTCAATCCCCAAATAATGACATAGGAAGAAACTTGTAATGTTTGTATTGTGTTCGGAAAGCTGTTTTAAAAACAACTGATCCTTTGATCTTTAGCTAATGGTAACCTAAACATAGGTCAACCTTAGAGAATACCATCGCACTTCACAATTGATTCATTAGCTCATAAATTCGTTGCACTAGTATCTATTTTTCATGGTCAGCTCGTTCAACTTTCAATAGTCAAAGTATAATCTTGATGTGCCGCCATTCTTTCTAATGAGAATTACGAGATCTCCTTAAGGTGAAGCACTGGGACTGATAAATCCCTTCTCCAATAACTCTTGTAACTGAGACTTGGGCTCTCTTAGCTTGGCAGGTGCCATCTGATGGGCTATATGTCATAGATTTTACAATTTATTAAGCTAGGATGAGCTTAGTAATCCTTTGCATATCTTCAACCAAGGTAATCTTGGAACTGAGTAACCACTACTTTAGGATAGCAACTTGCAAATGTAAGATGGGTATGTAGCTAATTCACTCCCAGAATGGTATTGCACTCCAATTCTTGATAGTCACCACATCTACTAGTTGATCACTTCCGTTCAGACTGCACCATCCTTAGAAGTCGTCGTCACAATAAGGATTTACCTTCCCTTTCCACAAGGAAATTAGCATATCTCAAAATAGTGTCCAAATCCTAACCAAATACTCCATTCAGCGACCTCTAAGATGATAGGTATATTATGGATGCCTTAATTAACATCATCCCAGATAGTAGACCAACATTAATACAATGACAAGATTATTGTTTAATTGAGGCGAGATCAATGTTAAAATCAATGTGTCGTAGTATAGTTGAAATTGCTCGAAAACAAATAAATTTTATTATTCGAAGTTTAAAGTCCGAGGTCGAACACAGGGAGAAAATTGGGATCTAAAAATCAAGAGCACAACTTTCAAATTTGATATAATATGCAATGAAAAATCAGAGTTATAATGCAAGAAATGTAAATAGATCCACAGAATATCAATGTATATAAAGAGCAAAAAATTGGACGTCTGATTTATAAATGTATAGATGCTACAGTGCTTCAATTGCTCTTCTTTGTCTTTTGTCTGATCTCTATCTCTGATCTCCTTCTTCTTCTTTCTTTTCTTTCTTCTATTCTCTGTCTCTGACGGCCTTCTTTCTTCTTAGCTTCTTTTTCTTCCTTCTTTAGCTGCTCTGGCCCTTGTCTTCTTCTTCTTTCTTCTCTGATTTCTTCTTTCCTTCTCTTCTGCCTTCAGCTCTTCTTCAGCTTCCTCCTCTTCAGCTTTGCCTTCTCCTTCCTTGGCTTCCTCTTCTCCTGAGAGAAAAACCTACCCCTACCCTCCCCCGTGATCTCTCTTCTTCTTTCTCTCTTAGACTCTCTCTCCCAGAGCCTTCACGAGTTATCGGGTCGGGTATGCGCTCCCGGGACCGGGCCCATCGACGTGTGTGGTGGGCGAGGAGTGTAGGCTAGTCGGGTATACAGGTCAAGGCCAGGTTCGCAGGTAGTGGGGTCACGGACGAGGTAGTGAGGGTGAGTGGGACCTCACCCTGTGGTCAGGAGGTAATAAACCCCTGTCACTTTTGCAATTTATGCCACTATGTCCACTCCTCTACTTCCGAGGTGGGACTATGTTGTCCCACCTTCTTCACAAGCGCCTGCAGCAGATGTCTCCTCTGATTGCAGTAGCTGCGTGTGTGTCAATGCCAATTGCTGGGCTGAAGATGTGCGCGAAAGGAATCCGCACGACCTAGGACTTCTTGCCTGGAGTGAGGAGTCTTGGATGAAGCTCCCAAGTAAGCTTCGTGCTTCGTCAATGGCGGCGAAGGCCTCAAACCCTGTCAGCAAGAAAACGGCCCCGCGGCCTCGCCAAAAAACGCAGGGAGCTTCACCTGAACATGGCGAAGGTGGTGCGGTGGTCGTCGTGGCGTGGCGTGGCCAGAGAGTGCGTGCTTAGGTCACCCTGTGGGTGCGAAAGTAGGTGTGTTCGGGGGATGTTTTGGGTGTGTGGCGTGGTGAGTGAGGTAGGGGGTTACGTTCAGTGAGGTGTGGCGATGCTTGTGGAGTGGTTGGCTAGGCGGATGAAGGTGAGGAGCGGCGGGGATGCCTCACCAGAGTGTGGCTGGAGGTGAAGAAGGTGGTGGTGATTTGTGGCATTGAGGGATAGTTTCAAGAAATAAAAAGGGGGAACAAGAAGAGGAGAGAGAGAGAAATTGAACTAACCTAACCTAAGGACGAAGGAGGCAAGGATGGAGGACAACTCGTGTTTGCCGTTGCTAGAGACAAAGCTCTCCGTAGGTGAGGCGGCGACGACGACAGGGGTAGAGGCAGTGTCTGGGTTGGTGCGGTCGACGCGGATGATTGAGAGGAAGGTAACCCAACCACTGGTGTTGTGGTTGGGTGACGAGAGAGAGAGGATGGAGCTGTCGGAGCTTGCGGAGAAGTTGTGGCTGACGAGGAGAGAAGAAGGTGGGGTGGACCGGCCCAAATCCAAGCGGAGGAGGTGCAGAATGATTTAGGGTTTCTTATATAGGCCCTGGAGGTTGGTTTTGTGCTTGGAAGCCAAGCTTCTAAGCACGGCCATGTCGCCGGAGATGGAAACTCAGAGAGACCCAAATCTCTCATGCGTTCGCATGAGATTGGGTAGGAATTAGGGTTCATGATCGAGTTCAAACTGAAGGAGGTTTCTCAGAGAATCTCCCTTTCAATTTTGTAAGGGATTCTTTGAGAGATTAGAGAGTTCTTGCTTTTGAAACCTCACCAGAGTAGAATTTCCTCTGCTATAATGGTGGAGGGATCTAATTGCAAATAATGATGAGGAAGTTAGGGGGGTTTCTGTAGAGGTTTTCAAAAGTTAGGGGTAGAAATATAATTGGGCTGGACTTGTTTGCCAAGTAGGTTAAGGTAAATTCCCCTTAAGTCTAAATTTTGCTAAAAACCTAATTTGGACCTAAGGAATCCAATGGTGAAGTTGGATTTTAGGTTTGACCACGTTTGACTGGGTAATTTACACAAAAACCTAATTTAGGGAAAACATTTGATCGGGACCCCAATTTAGGTCAAAGTAGGTTCTAAGGGCCAAATTGAAGGTTCTAAACCCTAAAGGATATTTTTTCATGAATTTTAGAGGGTTTAGGTAAATTTTATCCTAACCATAACCTTGTTAAATTAAGTGGGTCTGTTTTAGGGTTACAAGAAGTCATTTAATTCCCAGAATTCACATGAACCCTTTTCTGTTTGAACCAACCCACTTTTTATCTTGTTAAGACCATTTAACCTGTGTTTATCCCATGAGAAATCCCGTTGTTGCACTGCAATGGTAAAATTATAGTTTTATCCCTTGTTTCTTACTTTTCTTTCAGAAGGTTTATTCCTTGAGTTAGGACCTCCAGTTGGTTATGTAGGAGCTTTTGTTCTCTTTTCTGGGTCAAAATGAGCTAGTTAGGGCTCATGATGTGTTCCCATCAATTATCAATATAGTTCGTAGGTAATTTAAAGTCCTTGAGATGTTAGTAGTGGGATGGTAGATATTCTTAAGTTAAGGACACACCAATTCATGCCAAGCATCACTTATCGACTATTGTTCACTCGAAATTAGGTTTTAAATCATTGCATTGCAGTATATTTGAAATCTCACAAAAAAATAGATAAAATTTATACTCGAAAAAGTCTGAGGTCGTTCACTGGGAGGAAGTAGGAATTCAATTCTCAAAATTGCAATTTAAAATAATAGAGATAAGAGATTATACTCAGAAATTGATTCAGAATAATGTGACAATAAGATCAAGTATGAGACTGCAAAAAGAATGGAGTAAAATGGTGATTTGAATCACCATTTACTCCGTAAAATAATGGCAACTGGAACTCAATAGTTATTTATGAAATAAACTCAAATCAGTCGTCTGATGGTAGGATCAGACGTCTTAAACATTTGATTCTACAGTACTCTGATTCTTCTTCTTCTTTTGCTTTTTCTGCTTCTCTTTCTCTGCTTTCTCTCTTCTTCTTCTTTTCTTCTTCTCTTGGTTTCCTTCTTCTCCTTCACAGACTCTGCTGCGGCACTTCTTCTCTTCCTCTTCTTTTGCTGCTTTCTCTTCCTTCTCTTTCTTTCTCTGTTCTTCTTACTCCTCTACACAGAGGGGGAAGGGTCTTCAGATTTTGGCTAAGTGTTAGCCAACTTCCCAGAGAAAAACTCTCCCCTACCCCACGCAAATTCTCCTCTCCTTCTCTCCTTGGGTCACACTCTCCCAAAGCCTCCAACAGTATCGGGTTATCGGGTATTCGAACCTAGAGTGCACCCGGGTCCAGGGTTGCGGGCATGGGTCGCAGCCATGGAGTGTAAGGCTTAGGTGGTAATCGGGTCTACACCAAGTTCGCAAGCACGTGTTGCGGATGAGGCACGTGAGGGGTTTGAGGGACCTCACCCCTTGTGTTTGAGGCGATAAGCCCCAGGCATAAATTCAATTTGTGCAGCTCAGGAAGGGTGTCGCTTTCCGATGTGGGACTATCCATCCCCCGTTTTCTTCGTGCAGTGCACGTAGCAGCAGATGGAGATGGTTTCACTCAATTGAATGGAGGATGACGATGGAGGCCTCAATCAAAGACCTAGAGTGATTCCTGAGATGCAGCTGCATCCCCTAGAGGTGGTGCCTGGAGCAGTAGATGCTGAAGAGAGCTTCAAAGCACGCTTGAAGCTCGCGTGTTAATGGCGATGGGGGTCGGTACCTGAAAACAACAACAAGGCCTTGCTGCCACATCAAAACGTTCAAGAATGATTGCCGGAGCATGTTGAACTTGCTGAGGGGGTCGGCGTGGCGTGGGCATGAGTGATGAGTTCTGACGGAGGTAGACTGTGCGTGTGAAGGTGGTGGTGTTCAGTGGCGCTGTAGGGGAGTCAATGGCTCTCAGTGAGTGAGGGCTTTTGATTGTCATGATGAGACAGAGGTGTGGAGCATGGAAGCGACGACGTAGGTGGTCTGTGGTGGCCGCTAGGGCTCACCGGAGGTCTACCAGAGAGGTGGAAGATGGAGTCGTGGAGGGCGTTGGCGTGGTCGAAGCAGTGTGTTGGATGTGCTGGCGTGATGAGAAGTTGAGGAGTCAATTGAGAGCGGACGAAGGGGAAAGGAGATGGTGCCGGTTGTGGTATGGCCGGCGTCGGAGAAGGAGGCTGGTCCGATGGATAGGAAACAGTGACGAGGACAGGGGAGAGGGTCCTGTTGGTACGGCTAGCAGCGAAAGAATGAGAGGAATGAGGCTCCACCATCGGTATTGTGAACGGAGGAAGAGAGGAGGCAGGGAGGGTCGCCAGACGTCGAGGAGCGATTTGGCCAAGAAAGAGGAGAGGAATTTGAGGTGTTCAAGGTCGAATTCGAGCGTGGGAAGATCAGTTTGATCTGGAGGTCTTTTTATAGGCCTTTAGAGGGAGTTTTGGGCTTGGGAAGCTTAGATGGAGTTGAGATTTTTTTGATACCCTAATCTCTCATGTGTTTGCGTGAGAGATTGAGAAGGTTTTGGGGTGTGGGAATTGGCTCAAAAGGAAGGGAATTCCTTGATGAGCTTCCCTTTTAATTTTTGAAAGGGATTTGTTAAGGAATCAAGGAGATCTTGCCAATTTTAGGTCGCCGGAGCTTGCAGGAATAGGATTAATGGTAGTAGGGACCTATTTGTGAAAACAATGACAAAGTTAGGGGCCCTTTTGTAAGGATTTTGAAAGTTAAGAGTATATATGTAATTAAATAGGACAAAGTTGCAAACTAGGTCAAGACAATCTCAGATTGGGTCCAAATTTTGGTACAAACCTAATTTGAACCTAAGGAATCTAATGGTGAAGTTGGATTTTGCTTTTGACCTAGTTTGACTAGGTAATTTATGCAAAACCCAAATTAGGGCGAATGTCTGTCTGAGATTCTGTTTTGGGTCAAGATGGGTTCTGATGGTCAAATTGAAGGTTTCAAACCCTAGAGAATATTTTTTTATGATTTTTATAGGGTTTAGGTGTATTTTATCCTGACCAGAGCCTCAGTTAATTAAGTGAGTCTATTTTTAGGGTTTCAAAAGTCATATAATTCTCAAAACACGCGAAAACCCTTTTCTGTCTGTTTTAACCCACTTATTAGCCTTTTAGAACCATTTGACCCTTAATTATCCCTTGAGAAAACTCGTGGTTGTATTGAATTCATGATATGATGGTAAAATTACAGTTTTAACCCTGGTTTCTTGTCTTTCCCTCAGAATGATTATGCAATGAATTACAGTTCTCTTGCGGTTATGTAGGAGCATTTACTGACTTAATCATATCAAATTAAGCTAGTTATGGCTCATGATGGTGTTCCTATGATACCCCCATGCCTAGCTTTTGCTAGTCCCTTAGCAAAATTTCAAGGAATTTAACTCAAATTCTAGACCACATGGCTTTTTATGCTAAAACTCTGATGTGTGCTTTCTTTTGTAGATTAGGTCAGAATGCCGATAGTAGGCCTAGAGGTACTCAAGTACCAACCAAGATCCAGGCCTGATCAGCTCTAGCCTCAGTCTGCCATGAAGGTTTCTATGGCCCACAGGAACTAACCTAAGGTTCATTGAACTCCGCAATTAAAGCACCCGTGCTTGTAACATGTTTTAGCCCAGGTTCAGTTTGCAGTGCGTTTTTGTAAGAGACAGACAGAAGAATTTTTCTTTATTTTTGGAGAGTTTTCTCTCTCTTTTCCTTTTTATTTCAAGTTTTGGGTTGGCTTTACAACACGGTCTATATCAGATTCCTAGTTCCCACCATCAATCCTCGCAAGGTCCCTGGCAATCAATGCTTCGAGATAGCACCACCCATGGTAACCCCCAGAACTCTGGCTTTCGAGATTTTGAGATTATCCCGCCCATGGCGTTCTGTAGTTAAATCTAGACCTTGGCAATCAACATTTCGTGATAATGCCACCTATGGCATATGAACCAACACAAGGTGCTTACATGCCCCCGGTAAGATATTTAGATATCCTAGGAGACAAGCACCGA
Organism: Thalassia testudinum; assembly: GCA_037157565.1. Classification (NCBI taxonomy): domain Eukaryota; kingdom Viridiplantae; phylum Streptophyta; class Magnoliopsida; order Alismatales; family Hydrocharitaceae; genus Thalassia; species Thalassia testudinum. The sequence continues at coordinate 11,349,325 of JAZHRO010000025.1, forward strand.
GGAGACGATATGTTATTGCACATCTTCGAGGGGAATTTCCCACATTTTCGCACCGGAAACTCGTCCAAATCAAATTGTGTTGATCAATCGCTCCTAATCTAGGTAACTTTTTTAGAATAGATTTAACACATTTGCGTGATTTTGATAATTAAGCACACTGAACCAGACTATGTGTGGATTTGAGTGCTTAGGTTACCGAGTCCCGCAAACGAGAGGTCAGTTAACGAGGCCGAATAATCCCTAAGCCTTAGACCTAATACTTAAGCTTCGCATTTTCCCCAACCTCTTGAGGACTATCCAGATCTTAATGGATACTTGAATTTTTGAGCCTAAAATTACAGCCCAAGAGGCCTAAGATCAGCGTTCATACTAATCTCTTTTTGTCTCTTAGTACTTTTTGTCTTTCATTTTTTTTCTTTTTGATTTGGTCTAAAACTAAGTTAATTCCTTAATCATTTACTAATGACTATCTCATTTTCTTTTCTTTTCAAATTATGCTCTTTTTTGACATTTTTATATCCTCCCCTTTTTCTCCTCAAAAAATGATATGCAATCAATTCACTCAATATTTCCTCTATTCTCCTATTTTTGTTCTTTTTTCAATTTTTATTTTTTTGATTTTTGGAATATGTGATTTTTTTTTATGAAACCCTTTCTTTTGAAGTGATTCTCACAGCATTTTGCACTTTAATACCCCCCCATGCCTACGATTTGCAATGTCCTCATTGTAAATTAGGTGGGTTCGAGTTCAGCTTAGATCGTACATTAGAATAGGTTTTAGGTGGGTAGACAGGTTGGGGTGACTATTGCGGATGATTTAAAGCTCGGGTATGGCTACCAAAGATGGAGTCAGTTGTTCTAATGGACAAACCCTAAAGTGCAATATGAGTTCAAGATAAGATGTGTCAAGGGTTTCAGGTTTTTCAAAAAGATAATGGGTTGCCTTACGTTAAGCGCTGAGTTTAATGCCATCAGTCGGGCACAATAAGCTCAGGGAGAATGGAGATCAAAAGATACCTCAGCCATGTTGTATTGGTGAGTTCAATGAACGGCTTAAGTCACTAACCGTTCACGACAAAGGGTTCTAAATCAAGGCTGGGTTGGCTGATTTCAACGGCTCCATTTCCAAAGACACGTCTGATAAGATATGGTCCAATACATTTTGATCTGAGTTTTCCTAGGAACAGTTTGAGTTTGGTATCAAAGAGTAGGACTTTCTGACCAAGGTGAGAGATCTTTCTGGATATGTGCTTGTCGTGAAAGGCCTTAACTCGCTCTTTGTAGATTCACGAGTTCTCATACGCATCATTGCGTAATTCATCGATCTCGCTCATTTGAAGCTTTCTATGGGTTCCTGCCTTAGAAAGATCTAGATTATACTTCCGTACAGCTCAATAGGCTTTGTGCTCTAATGATTGCACAGCAATCATAGGTCCTAATCAACCTAAATAATGTCTGAACCTATCTTAAATTGTGGATATTGCACTCATATCTTGCATATCATGCATTGCATCAGTTTATTTAGAATAAGATGAGATATCCTACTAGTTAATGGTTTTTATTGCTATTTACAGATAATAAAGTGATCCAGGATGGAGATAGTGGAATAAAGCAATAAAGGAAGAAGAAGACTAATCCAGATAAGAGGAGTGAGGAGGATAGCCTTATCCCTACCCTTAGAAACCATAAGATAGCCTTCCCAAACCCAAAACAACCTCCATTAGGACACCTTAGCCTTAAAACTCAAACATGGATAGCACTATCCATGTTCCTATCCCTCTCCCAAACACTTAGGAACCAAAACCAACCTTAGAAAACATAAAACCCACTCTCCAGCACCTTTTAGGACGTCCAGACATCTGGCTGGATGTTTGATTTCTGCAGAATAACAATCCAGGAAGCCAAAACTCATATTGACACAGAATTGGACGTCTAATTTAGTGTCTAGACGTCCAATTTTGTAGTATAAGACGTCTGACCACTATCCTGGACGTCTGATACTACTGTCTGGTTCCTGATTTTGGTGTTGGAAGCCCTAGCTTTCCTATTTTAACCTAGGAACCCCACCGGACACCCTAGGAAACCTAAGTAGAGACCTCCTAAGCCTAGTCCACTATCCATAGCCCTACTTGTCCTATCCCTAACCCAATTGAACCATCCCATACCTAATTGGGTGCATCTACAGTTGATTGGGTGCACCCGAGCCCAATTAGATCCACCCAGGATCTAATTAACTCATACCTATTAGGGTTACCCTAGCCTAATCACATGCACACATCTAATTAGACTTGACTTAGACCTAATTAGGTTCACTCCTACCCAATTAGACTTTCCTAAGCCTAATTAGGTCCACACCCACTTAATCTAGATTGACCCAACCTATTTAGCACCTAATCCTACCAAAACCCACAACCTAGCCCTATGAAAAACACACACACGCACACCTTCCCATTTTACTCCCACCAAACCCATGCACACTCTCTTGGAAACCCTAAAAACTTGTGTCAAACCTAGATCCAAACATTATGGCATTTGCTATTTTTGGAGCCACCAAAAGTGGCAACCAAATGGAGCCTTCCATAAAGGCAAAGAGAGGGCTATGAAATTAGACAATCTCCATACACTCTCCCATCCATACTCTCCACTCTAAACTTGCTTCCACCCTCCAAAACCTTAAGGCCGCCTCATCCTCCTCCAAGGCTCCATGGACGGTTAACTAGAGAAGCTTCTCTCCAAAGCTTCAAGGACGGCCATTGGTAGAAAAAGGGAGCAACACCCTCCTCTCTCCACTTGGGTGCACTAGCCCCCATCTTCTTATTCTTCTTGGACGGCCATGAAGGCTCACCCATAGCCTCTTGTGGCCGGCCATCTCTTTTGATAAGCGTGTAGACGAGTTTGCATACCCAAGGTCTAGCTTACACCCTCACACAAGGCCGATGGCCCTAGTGGCAACTTTCCGGCGTGAGGGATTTTCTTCTATTTATATGCTTTCTAGTGTAGATGATGTGTGATAAATTTCTATGCATAAATAATAGATAATGTTTTTGTGATTGATTGTCCTCATGTTTGCTTGCTTATATGACACTTTGGTTTGTTCACACCATGCACGGCCACCATGGCCTCATTTAGATGCACATAGTCACTTAGGTTTTTGCTAGTTTATCTAGATCTAGGTTTCAATTCGCTTTTCGAAATAAAAAAAAAAATCAAAAACACAAAAAGACAAAAATAGTAGCTTAGGTTAGATTTAGGTTATAAAAGCCGATCCAAATCTCAATTCGTTTTCACGCCTCCCAGAGACGAACGACTGGGACTCAAGTTCTAAAAAGAATAAAGATCTACGAGAGTTTCATTATCACAAATATCTTTGACGAGTGGTTTTTGCAACTATACTACGATTTCCAACGATTTCAAAATACGCGAATGCCACTCCCGTCATCTAACTCGACCAAGAGGTGACATGCCTTCCCATACACCAATCTAAAAGAAGACATGCCCAATTGGGTTTTGTGAGCGGTTCTATAGGCCCACAAGGCTTCTGGAAGTCAGGATGACCAATCTTTCTTGTCAGGTCGGATAGTGACTTGAAGGATTTTCTTGATCTCCTGATTTGATATCCCAGCTAGACCGTTGGTTTGGGGGTGATAAGGAGTAGAGATTCGGTGTGACACCCCGTATTTGGTCATCAGTGATCTAAACTGAGCATTTGTGAAATGGGTCCCTCCATCAGAGATAATGGCACGTGGAATCCCAAACCGAGAAAAGATGTTCTGATGAATGAATTTGATTACCGCCTTATGATCGTTGGTTTTGGTCGGAATGGCTTCGATCCATTTGGACACGTAGTGAACAATGAGAAGAATGTATTCGAAGCCATCCCAAACAGGGAAGGGTCCCATGAAATCAATCCCCCATATGTCGAAGATTTCGCATATGAGAATCGACTGTAAAGGTATCATATCGCGGTGGCTCATGTTGCCCAAGGTCTGGCAACGAGTGCATGCCTTATAGTGATTGTATGCATCTTTGAAAATCGTGGGTCAATAAAAGCCGCACTGGAGGACTTGTGCTACGGTTTTATGTTCGGAAAAATGTCCGTCGTAGGCTTGGTCATGGCAGAAGGACAGAATATCTTGAATTTCTACTTCCGGGATGCACCGTCTGATGATTTAATTGGCACCAATGCGGAAGAGGTACGGGTTTTCCTAGATGTAGTACTTGGCATCGGAAAGCAATTTGTCTTTCTTGGCCTTCGGCTAATCAGACGGGATCTGATGTGATGCCAAGTAGTTCACTAAATTAGCAAACCAAGGAAGTCCCATACTAATAGTCAGGAGGTGCTCATCAGGAAAATATTCTGTGATGGGTCCAAAAGGGTCGATACTATCAGAAGGAAGGTGGAATAAGTGGTCAGCTACCACATTCTACTTTCCCGCTTTATCACGAATCTCGAGGTCAAATTCTTGCAATAGCAAGATCAGCAGATTAGTCGAGGTTTCACGTCCTTCTTCGCAAGGAGGTGCCTCATTGCAGTGTGATCTGAGTATATGATAACACGGGAACCCAAAAGATATGATCTAAATTTTTCCAGGGCAAATACTATGGCTTGCAGCTCTTTCTCAGTAACTGTATAGTTACACTGAGCCTGGTCAAGTGTCTTGCTAGCGTAGTAGATGACCACGGGTTTCCCGTCTATTTTCTGCCAAAGTATCGCATCTATAGCATAATCAGATGCATCGCACATGATCTCAAAGGGTTGAGACCAATCAGGGGACTGTAGGATAGGTGCTTGGGTAACTCGATCACATAGGATCTCAAATGCCTGAGTGCACTCCTTGGAGATTTCAAAAGAGACATCCTTAGATAGAAGATTAGTCAGGGGGCGCGTGATTTTCGAAAAATCAGGAATGAATCAACGGTAAAAATCGAAGTGCCCCAGAAAGGTTCAGATGTCTTTGACTGAGCTAGGCATAGGGAGTTTGGAAATCAGATTCACCTTGGCTCAATCAACCTGGATGCCTTTTTTAGAGATGAGATGTCCTAGGACAATTCACTCAGGTACCATGAAGTGGCTCTTTTCCCAGGAAAGAACCAAGTTCACGTCGATGCACTGGCTGAGGATTTGGATCAAGTGCAGGAGGCAATCATCCAATGATTCACCAAATATCGAGAAGTCGTCCATGAAGACTTCAAGGTATTCACCTGCCATATCTGAGCATATGGCAAGCATACACTGCTAAAAAGTAGCGAGTGCATTGCAGAGACCGAACGGCATCCTTCAGAATGCATATGTTCCGAAGGGGCAAGTGAAGGTGGTCTTCTCTTGGTTCTCAGGATGGATTGCGACCTGGTTATAACTGGAGTACCCATCCAAAAAGCAAAAGAATCGATTTCCCGCTAGTTTCTTGAGAATCTGATCAATGAATGGTACTGGGAAATGATCCTTCTTCGTGGAGGAATTGAGTCTTCTATAATCAATGCAGACTCTCCACGAGTTTGCTATACAGGTCGATATGGTTTCTCCGATTTCAGTCGTGATGACGGTGAGCCCTACCTTCTTAGGCACAACTTTGATTGGACTCACCCACCGACTGTCGGAGATCGGGTAGATGATCCCTGCATCTAACCACTTGATGATCTCCTTTTTCATGACATCTTGCTGATTTGGATTTAGGCGTCTCTGCATTTCACGGGATGGTCGTGAACCCTCTTCAGTGTAGATGTGATGTGTGCAGTATGAATGGCTGATACCAGTCAAATCATTGAGAGTCCATCCAATGGCTCTCTGATGCTGCTGGAGAAAGAAATCAAGCATGTTTTCTGATTAGGTGTGAGTCGGAAGTTGATAATCACAGGTAACGTTTGATTGGAACCCAAAAAGACGTATTTGAGATGATCGAGAAGAGGCTTTAATTTCATTAATGGGTTGTCAGTAGTAGCAGGTGGTTCAGGGTGGATGTCAGGAGCAAAGGAAGGAGCTATGGGTGTGTCTAGGTTGGGTTCAGACTCCTCTAATTGCGGGTTTTGATCTTCTTATGGTTGATCAGGAATAGTTAGGTTTTCCTCGATACATAGGTCGTCAACCATAGCCTCGATATCATAAATTTTCTCTATAACTCCGCAATTAATTCCTTGTTAGGCCTTAAAGATGTTGATCTTTAGTATCTTGCTCCCAAATTTTAATTCAATTTGGCCCTCCTCACAATTGATATTGGCCCTAGCAGTGGCGAGAAAGGGAATCCCTAGTATGATCGATGTATTCTTCACATTTTTAGGAGCATCCATGTCTAAGACAATAAAATACACTAGAAAATAGAAGTCATGTACCCTAACTATGACATCCTCGAGAATTCTTTTTGGTCACTTAATAGATCGGCCGGCTAGCTGCAAAGTCATTTATGTCGGTTTAAGCTCAGATTCATCGAAGTAGCCTAGTAGGGATGTAGGTATCAAATTTGTGGAGGCTCCTAAGTCCAATAAAGCTCAGTTAAATTGTTTATCACCGATTGCACAGGAGATTAAAGGGGTGCCTGGGTCTTTTGCCTTAGGCGGGAGTTTGCTCAAAATGACGGAGTTGGCTTACACTGACAATACGATTAGGTTCCCGCTTTTGGTTCACGGCTTACGCTTAGGTGTACACATGTTTTTCAGAAATTATGCGTAAGCTGGTACGTGGCGTATCGCATCCATCAAGCGGATGTTTATATGGACTTGCTCAAAGAGCTTAACCAGGTCCTACTCAGGTGCCATGGGTTTAGTTGTCCTTTTTCCCTTGGTCAAGGCCTCGGGAAATGGAACCTTAGACGGTTCCTCTAGAATTGGCTCAAGCTCTTGATTTGGGACGCGTGTGTCCTGGGTGACCAATTTAGGGTTAGGGTTTGTATTACCAGGTTGGGAGTGGCTTGGATAAGGTGGGTCCTTTGTTGCTTTGTCATTATGAGTAGTAACAGAATTTAATCTCACCTGGTTCTGGCTTGGGTTGGGCAAAATAGGTGTTTGCTGTTGAAATCCTGAGTATGAAGTTGAAGCATCCATCCCATCAGGTGATGGGGTAGAAGGGGCCTGATAAACAAAGTGAGCTTGGCCCTGATTCGGGTTCATAACGCGCCTTTGGTTCGGCACGTTATTCGGGTTTGGAAGAGGATGAGAGGGAAGCGCACCAGGCTAACGAGCACTTGCCAGCTAGGCCAATTGATTTTGTTACTCAGAGATCTCCTCTTTGTGTTGTTTTTGCATGTCAACCAAGGTCTAGTGAATTAGAATTGTATGATCTTCGTTAGGTGGTCCAGATTGGAAGTTTTGAGTGGGCCTTGGTTGGGTGAGCTGATAAGGTTGCGGAGCCTATGGTTGAGGTTGGAATTGAGGTCTTAGATTTGGGTTATTACCCGACCACGAGAAGTTAGGATGATTACACTGTCCAGAGTTGTAGGTGTTGGAGAAAGGATTATTCTGGATGGTGTGAAGATCCTTGCAGGTCTAAGGAGCTTCGAGATAATCAGGGTACGGGGGTTCAGAGTTCCCCCAACTAAGGTAGGCTGACCCGGAGTTGCCTCTGAAGCCATAATCAGATGGAGGTGGATATGCATCCATCCCCAGGGAGTGGTAGATGTTGTGCGCAGCCTCCCTTCCTGTGGGTGGGTGCGCGTTTGTACTTTAAGGTGCAGAGGTGGATTTGTGTAGATGACGAGTGATGTCATCCACCTTTTTCTCGATAATGGAGACCTTGTCCAATTGACTGGCTACCAACTCCATATAAATGGATGCGGAAAGGCCTCTGGATTCGTGTACCCCCTGATTATTTGCCAATGCACGGGTGGATGTCCGGTCGTACGCACCCAATGACTCATTGTTCAAGGAGTTCTCGCACATGTTTTTGAGAATTTCCCAGATTGTGTCTTCATGTTGACCCATGATGCTACCACCATAGGTTGCATTGACAAAGAGCTTGATATCTTCACGGAGTTCGTGGTAAAAGGATTGGACTTGTTCCTACTTCGGAACTCCGTGATGGGGGCACTTACGCATGAGATCCAGAAAGCGATCCCATGCTTCATGTAGAGATTCTCCCACTCCTTGGGAGAAGTGCATGATTTGGTGTCGCATCGTGTTGGTATGACTAATGGGGTAGAATTTTTGTAGGAAGGCAGTTTGAAGTTCTCCTAATGTATTGATCGTGTATGGTTGAGTCTGAAACCAATGAGCGGCTTTGTCAGCCAGAGAGAATGAGAAGAGCTTTAGAAGTAATCTGTCCCAATTTTGTACATCTACCCCAAAGGTGTGGGCCAGATGTTTAAGGTTTTTGATGTGCTGGAAGGGATTCTCGGAGTTCAAGACATGAAATTTTTCGGTCATATGAAGCATGCTAGGCTTGAGATCTACCTCGGGTCCTCCCACGGGAATGTTGATTCAGGGTTCGATCTCCATCTCTGCAGGATTATAGTGATCTCGCATTTGAGGCACGGCAGTGGGTTGATGATGGCATTGATTCGATTTTGGAAAATGATGGAATTGTTGCTCAAGATTAGGTTGTTCTTCTTGGTGATCCATAGCTGATGAAGGAGAAGTAGGTTCTGAATTAAAGGATATGTCAATGTGATCAGATTATTGCACAAACATGGAAGTCGAGGCTCAACCTCGATGAGAGTGAATATCTAATGGAGGCCTCAAGGATGGTCTTAAGGACCTCCTCCCAAACATGCACTGATGGATTAAATGAGAGAAATAATGTGATGGACCCAATCAAGACACTCAAAAATTTTGGATGACTATAGAGGTTCGGGGCAGATGATACCCCTTAGTCAGAAAGCCGTCCACCTGAGAATTACCTAGGCAACCAGAGAGGGAGAGTCCCGCAAAAACCCCTATACGGTAGAACATCCCCACGAGTTACAGGATTTCCCCTACCCTGAACAAGCTTTAATACCACTTGAAGGAGCTCTGATACCACTTGATAGGATCTAAAATATATGGAATATATATATGGCTACGCGCACAAACACTTAAGAACAATATTAGTAATAACAAGAAAGATTTGCACAATCAAACCACAAAAGGACACAAAATGTATAGTGGTTCCCCTCCCTTGGGTACTCCACTACCTAAGCCTCTTAGCTTAGGATTTTTAACCCGATTCCCTCAACCCCGAGGAAATCAATTTACTAACCGAGGTAATTAATGGGTTACCTCAACCCAAGTACAAAAATGGATTTGTTACAACCCAACGAGCAAATGCTCAAGAACAAATGAAATACAGGTGTAAGAAAGAAAACTCTTACAACTAAAACCTAAGCCTCTCAACAAATGTAAATATAATGTTACCGATTTGAGAGCCTAGAAAGGACCCGAATCATGTTGAATTGCGTGAACAAAATGCGTCAATGTGTTTGCAAACCCATAGCACGATTGGAAAGCAGCAAACATGATTTCTTCTCTTGAATATGTGGTGGAAAATATGAATTATAGCTCTAGGAATTTTCTTCTCTTTTCTCTTGTCTCTTGTGTGCAAACAAAGAGTACTAGGGTCATTTTATAAAGTTTAGGACGTAGGATGCTCGTCTACTAAATGTTGGGATTTAATTCCCAACGTTCATATTGTTGGAATTAATATTTCTGCCATTCTGTTTTGGGCCAACGGCTAGCTGGTACCGGTACTAAAGTACCTATACTGATACTAGCAGCTCACTGCCACTAGAACATGAGTCCTAGTACCGGTACTCATCATTGGTACCGGTACTTGTGACTCCTAGGTTTGAGATTCCTTGGGCACAGTAACCTACCTATACCGGTACTCATCATGGGTACCGGTACTTGTAAGGTTTAGGCCAAAATAAAGGCTTCAACCTGTGGCCAACATGTATCGGTACTCATGGTTGGTACCGGTACTTGTTGTTCACAGTTTGAGAGGAATTCTCAAACCTGTGCCTTGCAAATACCAGTACTAATGAACAGTACCGGTACTTACTTACAAGTACCTATTTTAAGCGTTTTAATCAATTACGTTCTTCGAAAACGAATGCCATATAAATCCTAATTTATCTCTAATTGATTTTTATGATCTAAGTTAAATTCTCTTGTTAAGAGGCATACAATCTATGAAAACCTAAACTAAAAAAACAAAGGGTCGAAGATGATCTTCTTCTTCTTGATCCATACTTGCCACCTTGCCTCCTCCTTGTCATCATTTTCTCTTTCTCATCATCATGCTTCCATCATTTCTTGTTTGCCTTGCTCCTTTACCTAAATCTGAAAAACACTTAATGGCAAACATTAATCTATAATAATTTTATTAACACCAAAATAAGATGTGGAACAAGGTTCCAACATACCCGACCTCTCTTGTCACTGATGATCCAGGTAGACCAGAATGGGGACTTGACCTCTTAAGTCTACCAGTTTTAATTAAGAGCAAGGGTGCTTATGATTTCACTTGAACTTTTAACATGTTTTTGTGCAAGGTGACCTAATTTGAAGATTGGTTAACCCAACAAGCTGGGTCAACTTCACCTGTATTGTCCTTTTGAGAAATTTAGGTCCCTCTTTTAGTGTTTAAATGAATTTAAGAGCCTGATTTTAGGGTTTTTCTTGAATGGATCAATTCAATCAAGGCTTAGGCACACATTATTTGGAAAGATCAATTCTTGATTAAGTGTGTTTCTAAAACCCTAGACTGGAATTCTTAATTGGGTCTGATTTGGTCCAATTTAATTTGTCCAATGTGGTACCTAGGGCTCAAACAAGAAGGTGATAGCCCTAAATACCTTAAATTTCAAGTAGGTGCATAAATCAGGGTTGGGATGTTGTCTAAATAAATGTATCAAATCAGGAAACTTGATGATTAATCTAAGAATATAATGCAAGTAGCCCTAATTGATTTCCTTTTTTAGCTTTTCAGAATCAGGGGCTTAGAAGGAATTTGGATTTGTGTTTTACCTACCCTTGGAGTGGCTGATGTGCAGCTACTCTTCCTTTAATGAGTCCCTGAAACAAATCACAATCAAAAGAGATATAGTAAGTTAATACCAAATCTGATATTACAATTAAGAGATCTGAATTGCGTGTTGCTCCCCGGCAATGACGCTAAAATGTTGTTTGCTTGAAATCAGGTTTTAAATCGTTGCATTGTAGTATAGTTGAAATCTCGCAAAAAACAGATAAAATTTATACTCGAAAAAGTTCGAGGTTGTTCGCTGGGAGCAAGTAAGAATTCAATTCTCAAAATTGCAATTTAAAATATAGAGATAAGAGATTATAATCAGAAATTGATTCAGAATAATGTGGCAAGACGATCAGGTACCAAACTGCAAAAAGAATGGAGTAAAATGGTGATTTGAATCACTAATTACTTCCTATAATAATGGCTAATGGAACTCAATAGTTATATATGAATAAACTCAAATTAAGCATCTGATGGTAGGATTAGACGTCTTAAACGTCTAATTCTACAGTGCTCTGATTCTTCTTCTTCTTCTTCTTCTTCTTCTTCTTCTGCTTTTTCTGCTTCACTTTCTCTACTTTCTCTCTTCTTCTTCTTTTCTTCTTCTCTTGGTTTCCTTCCTCTCCTTCACAGACTCTGTTGCGGCACTTCTTCTCTTCCTCTTCTTTCGCTGCTTTCTCTTCCTTCTCGTTCTTTCTCTACTCTTCTTACTCTTCTCTACACAGAGGGGGAAGGGTCTTCAGATTTTGGCTAAGTGTTAGCCAACTTCCTAGAGAGAAAAATCCTCCCCTACCCCACGCAAATTCACCTCTCTTTCTCTCCTTGGGTCATGCTCTCCCAGAGCCTCCAACAATATCGGGTTATCGGGTATTCGGACCTAGAGCGCACCTGGGTCCAGCGTTGCAGGCGTGGGTCGCAACCAAGGAGTGTAAGGCTTAGGTGGTAATCGGGTCTACACCAGGTCCATGAGCACGTGTTGTGGACGAGGCACGTGAGGGGTTTGAGGGACCTCACCCCTTGTGTTTGAGGCGATAAGCCCCAGGCATAAATTCAATTTGTGTAGCTCAGGAAGGGCGTCGCTTTCCGACATGGGACTATCCATCCCCCGTTTTCTTCATGCAGTGCACGTAGCAGCAGGTGGAGATGGTTTCACTCAATTGAATGGAGGATGACGATGGAGGCCTCAATCAAAGACCTAGAGTGATTCCTGAGATGCAGCCGCATCCCTTAGAGGTGGTGCCTGGAGCAATAGATGTTGAAGAGAGCTTCAAAGCACGCTCGAAGCTCACGTGTTAATGGCGATGGGGGTTGGTACCTGAAAACAACAACAAGGCCTTGCTACCATGTCAAAACGTTCAAGAATGATTGCCGGAGCATGTTGAACTTGCTGAGGGGGTCGATGTGGCGTGGGCATAAGTGATGAGTTCTGACGGAGGTAGACTGTGCGTGTGAAGATGGTGGTGTTCAGTGGCGCTGTAGGGGAGTCAATAGCTCTCAGTGAGTGAGGGCTTTTGATTGTCATGATGTGGCGGAGGTGTGGAGCGTGGAAGCGACGACGTAGGTGGTTTGTGGTGGCCGCTAGGGCTCGCCGGAGGTCTACCAGAGAGGTGGAAGATGGAGTCGTGGAGGGCGTTGGCGAGGTTGAAGCAGTGTGTTGGATGCGCTGGCGTGATGAGAAGTTGAGGAGTCAATTGAGAGAGGACGAAGGGGAAAGGAGATGGCACCGGTTGTGGTATGGCCGGCGTCGGAGAAGGAGGCTGGTCCGGTGGATAGGAAACAACGATGAGGACAGGGGAGAGGGTCCTGTTGGTACGGCTAGCAGCGGAAGAATGAGAGGAATGAGGCTCCGCCATCGGTATTGTGAACGGAGGAAGAGAGGAGGCAGGGAGGGTCGCCGGACGTCGAGGAGCGATTTGGCCAAGAAAGAGGAGAGGAATTTGAGGTGTTCAAGGTCGAATTCGAGCGTGGGAAGATCAGTTTGATCTGGAGGTATTTTATAGGCCTTTAGAGGGAGTTTTGGGCTTGGGAAGCTTGGAAAGCTTCGTTGGAGTTGGGATTTTTTTTATACCCTAATCTCTCATGCATTCACATGAGAGATTGGGAAGGTTTTGGGGAGTGGGAATTGGCTTAAAAGAAAGGGAATTCCTTGACGAACTTCCCTTTTAAATTTGAAAGGGATTTGTCAAGGAATCAAGGAGATCTTGCTAATTTTGGGTCGTCGGAGCTTGTAGAAATAGGATTAATGGCAGTAGGGACCTATTTGTGAAAATAATGACAAAGTTAGGGGTCATTTTGTAAGGATTTTGAAAGTTAAGAGCATATATGTAATTAAACAGGACCAAGTTGCAAACTAGATCAAGATAATCTCAGATTGGGTTCAAATTTTGGTACAAACCTAATTTGAACCTAAGAAATCTAATGGTGAAGTTGGATTTTGGTTTTGACCAAGTTTGGCTAGGTAATTTATGCAAAAACCTAAATTAAGGCGAATGTCAGTCTGAGACTCTATTTTGAGTCAAGATGGGTTCTGATGGTCAAATTGAAGGTTCCAAACCCTAGAGAATATTTTTCTATGATTTTTAAAGGGTTTAGGTGAATTTTATCCTGACCAGAACCTCAGTTAATTAAGCAGATCTATTTTTAGGGTTTCAAAAGTCATATAATTCTCAAAACACGTGAAAATCCTTTTCTATCTGTTCTAACCCACTTGTTAGCATTTTAGAACCATTTGACCCTTAATTATCCCTTGAGAAAACTCATGGTTGTACTGAATTCATGATATGATGGTAAAATTACAGTTTTAACCCTGATTTCTTGTCTTTCCCTCAGAATGATTATGCAATGAATTATAGTTCTCTTGTGGTTATGTAGGAGCATTTACTGACTTAATCATATCAAATTAAGCTAGTTATGGCTCATGATGGTGTTCCCATCATCGACCCAAGGCCAAGTGTGTTAGGCTTGCATTCTTACCTCCATTGACCGAGGTTGCTTGTAAGTAAGGAGGGACTTATTAATTCCTTCCACCAACTTATGGAGGGACTCCACTTAGAAGCATTGTCTACATGGAATCGTCTCTGATTCGCCATGTTGAGAATTATAAGGCATCTCATCCGCCCTGATGGTAAGCTTCCACTACCTTAATACTCTCATCATACGAACATTGTTTGTGAGATACAAGGTCAAGTGTAGGGATATACTAGATACATCTGCAGATTCACTAGAGGGGGGATTGATTAGTGTAATCTTATAAAATTGAATTAATATGCACATATAAAATTCACACCACAAATAGGCACAAGGATTTTTAGGTAGAAAAGCCCCACGAGTAAAGACCATCATCTTTCCAGCTTAGGATTTCCCTCTATTGCCTAGAGATTACAAACACTAAACCACACTACTTTAATCAGAGGGTGGTGTAACCTCAAGCACAATACACACCAGATCTAGCTAATGTAATTTTGTCTCTGCGAGATGAGAATCCATAAGCTGGACACCCTTGCAAAAAAAAAGGAAAAACAAAGATCCTATAGAGTCACTGTTTAGTCTCTTTGAAGTGGGTTTCAAAATCATCGTGTTGTAGTATAGTTCGAATTAGTGCGAAAAACAAATAAAATTTATGCTTGAAAGAAATCTAAGGTCTAATGCAAGGAGCAAGTAACAATTAATTCTCAAGATGGCAATTCTATCAATGTATAACAATAAATCCAAGCAAGAATGATATATATGATAAAGCAAATGTCAATGAAGCAAAAAGATTAGAGTAAAATGGTGATTTGAATCACCAAATTACCCTAAGCACAAATAAGCTCAAGTATCTCAAATAATGCAACAGTAATATCAATGCAATAGTAGTATCGGTCGACGGTCAGGCTGATCAGTCAACTTAAACAGCATGTGCTATAGTGCTAGCGAAGCACTGTTCTTCTCTGTCTTTTTCCTCTTCTCTTCTTCTTTACCTTGGCTTCATGCACAGAGGGGCTCTGATTTTGGCTAAGTGTCGAAATCTCCTAAGAGAAAAGCCCTCCTCTGACCCACGCACTCTCTCTCCTTTCTCTCTCTGGGTTCCGCCCTCCCAAGGCCTCAAACAGTGTCAGGTAATCAGGTGAACATGGATTCGCATACCCAGGACCAGGCTCACCGAGTGTGGTGATGAGCGAGAAGTGAGGCATAGGTGGGTAATCAGACTAGGCCAGTGTGTAGGTGTCATGGGTGAGGCGTGAGTGGGTAAGGAGGACCTCACCCTCGTGTTAGGAGGCAAAGAGACATATGCAGAAAATCATAATAAGGCACTTCACTCGATTTCCCACTTCTGAGGTGGGACTAATCCCGCTGCTTTGTTGCGTGAAGTAACCGACGAATGCTGCTTGCAATAGGAATGGAAGGAGTGCTTGATGCTCTCAAGTGGAAACCTGGATGTGTTCCTGGGATGTAGCTACATCACTTGGAGGTGGCGCCTGGAGCTGCAGGTGCCTGGAGCTTGAAGAACAAGGCAGGGGTGACGACGGCGATTGTGGATCACCGGCGAAACCTGAAAAGCATGGATACGACCTCACGGCCCAATTAAACAAGTTCAGGACCTTCCCCGGACTACGGCAAATGTGTGGACGGTGGTCTTGTGGCGTGAGAGTGTGTGAGGTGGTCGGACGGTGGCAGAGATGGTTGTGTGAAGGTGGGTTGTTCAGAGGCGTGTTTGGGTGGTGAATCAGCAAAATAGATAGAGGGCTTTTGCCCCTTGGGTCGAGGTGGAGATGTAGGGATGAACGGCGAGGAGTTTAGTGGTGTGTGCAGCGAGATGTGCCTTGTTGGAGGAGTGGCC
Source organism: Thalassia testudinum (assembly GCA_037157565.1). Taxonomy (NCBI): domain Eukaryota; kingdom Viridiplantae; phylum Streptophyta; class Magnoliopsida; order Alismatales; family Hydrocharitaceae; genus Thalassia; species Thalassia testudinum. The sequence continues at coordinate 11,365,077 of JAZHRO010000025.1, forward strand.
GGACATGAAAGGGATGACAGTGAACGGGTGGTAGCGTAGTTGAACTGAGTGTGGTTGGGGTGAAAATGAAGTAGAGGAGTTAGGGGACTTATCTAGGTAGTTGGCAGACGATGGGGAGTAGATGCGACGCCGGTTTCGGTATGGTCGGCGTCGGGGAAGAAGGTGCTTCGATGAGTAGGAAACGGCGAGGAAGACAGAGGGAGAGACGCCAGGTGGTATGGTGCGAGGTGGAGGAAGACGAGGAAGGAGTATCTGCCTCTGGTATTGCGGTCAGATGATGAGAGAGGTCAGAAAGGATCGCTGGGAACTTGAGGAGCCTTTTGGCCAGAAAGGAAGGAGGAATGTGGGGAATTTCTGGTCGAAATCAAGCTTTGGGAGGACGGGCAGGCCCTGGGATTCTTTATATAGGTAGCAGGGGGTCTGTTGAAGCTTGGAAGGTCGCTGGAATAAGAGACCCACTCCTTTGAAGGATTCACATGAGGATTTGGGCGACTTTTGGGACTTCAGATCTGCCTAAAGAGGAAGTTAGTTTCTTGACGAATTTCCCTTTTAAATCTGAGAAGGATTTGTCAAGAAACCAAGGAGATCTTGCCAAATGAAGCTCCCTGAAGTTGTAGGAATAGGATTTTTGTGCGGTAGGGGCCTTTTTGTGAAGAATACAAAGAAGTTGGGGGCCTTTTTGTAAGAAATTCAAAAGCTGAGGGGCCACGTGAAATAAAGAAAATCAAACTTGGATCAAAGTGTAAACTAGGTTGAAACAATCTCAGATTGGGTCCAAATTTTGGTACACACCTAATTTGGACCTAAGAAATCCAATGGTGAAGTTAGATTTTGGTTTTGACTTAGTTTGATTGGGTAATTTATATGAAAACCCAAATTAGGTTAAAAGTCTATCTGTGACTCTGTTTTAGGTCAAAATGGGTTCTGATGGTCAAATTGAAGGTACCAAACCCTAGAGAATATTTTCCTATGACTTTTAGAGGGTTTAGGTGGATTTTATCCTGATCATAACCTTAGTTAATTAAGTAAGTATGTTTTTAGGGTTTCAGATGTCAATTAATTCATGTAACATGTAAAAACCTGTTTCGTTCTGTATTAACCCTCTTAATAGACTCTAAAGCACATTTGACCTTTGTTCAACCCCTGAGAAAACCCACGGTTATTCTATTTTTGTGATAGCATGGTAAATTTACAGAAATAACCCAATATTCTTATCTTCTTCTCAAATTAATGTTTTGTGCCCTTAAGACCTTCTGATGGATATGTAGGAGCTTTTATTGACTTAATCAGATCAAACTGAGTTAGTTATGGCTCATGATGGTGTCTATATCAGTCACAAAGTATCTATAAATGCTAGCTTCTATAGGTTAGGAAAACTTCCCTTCGATGGAAGTAGATTGAAGTTTATGCATGGTGAAATGATCTCTTAGATGGTGAGTGATGAACTTGGAGGGTAGAGAAGTATGCTTGAGTGTTTTAGCACAAATGAATTGTTATCTAGCTTGGAAGAGTTGGAAGTATTATGTCTTGTGTGTGATATAATGGAGGGCCACTAGAGTATTTATAAGAAGTTAGGAAGGCTCTAGATAGGTTAAGAGAGCCTTAATAACTGTTGGTAGTGATTAGGATTAGTAATTCTTGAAATCAGGATAGATTTCAAAATGATTTGCAACTGTCAATATAGTGATATTTCTATATATGTTTACATTAACTATGCTTAGCTAACTAATGCTAGTTTAAGGGTTAATTAGGGTAGAAAGCATTTACTTAGGTTAAATTAGTCATTTAAATGCATTTTGTAAATATTACATTCTTTTGGGTTTTTATGCAAGTTTCCCCTATTCTATATCTAGTTCCTTGATGTCTTTGAGATAATATGTGCAGGTGCCAGGTTTGGAGCAATTTTGAGTCTTGGAGATTAGATTTCTATGATTGGGCTTACTTGTATGAAGAGGAGCCTCATTATTTGGAATTTTAACCTATTGAGCAATTAGGCTAGCCTAGTTAGGGATCTAAATTTTCCTAACCTTGGACCAATCCACCTAACCTAATTCCAAACCAAGCATGGTAGACCCTAAGCCTAATTGTAAGCCTCTTTTGGTCGGCTATGTAGACCTACTTGAATCCCAAAACAAAATTCCACCTTATCTCTTCCTAAAATAAACCCTACGCAAAAACCCTAACCCTTCCTTATCCACTAAGTGCCACCCCCCTAGGTTTTTTCTACACCTCTAGATGTCCACCATAGAGACCCTTTCCACCCTTAGATGATCATCCTAAGACCACCATTTAAACCATATCCCTTAGTTCCAACAAATCCTATGTAGTGCATATCCCTTCCTATTTAATCCCAACCATCCAACCCTCATCCTAAGGCCCTACAACCCCTACCATATGGCTGGCCAACACCATTAGGATCAACCTCTTAGCCGTCCCCCCCTCCTTAAATCTACACCCTTCATCATCCTTCCTATGTAATCTTAACCCTCCATTTATTTCCATTAAAACCTAAAACTTTAGCCTTGATCCTAACTCTTGATCCCAACCTAATTAGATCCTAGCCCTCCATTTAGAACCTATGAAATTCTATACATAGAGAACCTACCCCCTCCCTTCATTGATAAAGTTCCTTAGTTTTAGAATAGTCCACCATCTCACCACCTTCATTAAACCTTCCCAAGTAGAATACCTCACCACTTTCTTCTTCTCATCTCCACGTCCAAGTTTTGTAGAAATTTCTGGTGGTCATCCTCCTCCTCTGTCTCTCTGCCTCATCCTCATCTCCATCTTCAAGGTGGTTACAACAATGGATCACACTCCATCTCACCTATTCTCTATTTTTCTAATTCTTTTATAGTTGTAGATTTCTAGTTCTTATTCTAGTAGATATTCTATTTTCTGTTCTAGTAGTTCTAATTGTATCGACATTTGTTCTAGTTGAAATAAAAGTTTATTTTCTATCTATTTTGTCTACAAATCTTGCTTCTCACCCCCTCTTCTATTGAATTGCCTGATTGTGATCTCCTTCTTCTCATCTCCTTCTTATTAGTTAGGTCATACTTACTTTACATTTTGCATCCAGAAAGAAAAATCCTACGCCTCCTTGTGTTCAACTCGGGACTCACCAAGGTCTCGGAAACTTTATTTATGTTTTCGAAAAAATCACACTACGATGATTACTTTCTATTTCACTTAGCAATTTCGATGGAACATATAGTCTTAGATGATTGATTGACTCATCCTGTGTTTGATCTTGGTCTGGTTAGACGTTTGATGAATGAGGCAGACGTCTAATAAAAAGGTTCTAGAAAGTAGCTCAATAGGAACTTGCCCAAGCGACGTCTGATCAAGTGATTAAATGACTTATTTGAATATAAAGGTCGTATGATTAAAAGGTTGGTCGTTTAATTACTGTAGCCAAACTTTCCTGGACTTGAGGTCTAGAGTGAGCTAGGATGTCTAGTCTAAATGTTAGTCGTCTTATAAGACATCTAGTTTTCTTATTCATTGTCTGATGTGAGAATCATTTTAGGATTTGAGCTTCTGACACAAGATCTTTCTTGATTTAGGTTTCCAAAGTCCAATGTGTATCTATGTGTCGTCTGATAGTCTTATAAGATGTTTGATGAGAAGATAAGTCATTTGATAACCTAAGGTGGACTTTGGACTACCAACAGTCACTACAGGAGACATCTGATTAGAAGATCAGTTAGCTTATTGAGAGTTTTAGGTTGTCTAATAAAGGCATTGGGCATCAGATTACTGGATACTGTCTTGTTTTAGATTTCTAAGTCTAAATTTTATCTATGGGTCCTAAGGTTATGTGAGTGTTACTTAGGACTAGGTTACCACACTTGAGCTCTTTTACATCACTTCTAAATAAATAAAAAAGAGAAAATACATCAATTAAAATAAAGATAGAACGACTAAAGATCTAATCTTCTAGCTCCTCTTGACCTTCCTCTTAATTCCTTCTTTCCTTGCTTTTTACTACTACTTCAATCCTTGTTCCTTAAATGTCAATTCTTCAGAAGCAATATAAAATCCATAAGTTTTATCATCATGAAAATCAAATAGATTAGTGCTTATGTTCCAACAACATTAACATTTTGTCTTGGCTACCCATATCAGCTTTAATTAACTTCATCTCTTGCTAACGAAGGGAGGATGGGTAGCTTAATGGCCAACTCTATCTTAATTAGTTTGTTCATAACTTGAAGAGAATATGTACTCTTGGTCCTTGAGTTCAAAATCTCCAAATGCACTATAACTAAGGATTGAGGACCCTTTAATACATCTCATTAGAGAGAAAGAAAAGAGGATGACTCAATAGAGAAATGGAAACTAAATAATGAAATTTTAAACAATGATCACCTCAGAATCTACAACTTGAACCCTTAGCCTTATCCAAAGAAAAATTTGATGACCCAAATTAATGATCCGAATATTTAATTAGATACTACACCTTGAAATAAGCCCGATACCACTAATAGTATGCAAATCGGAGCATGTGTGAATAACAATTCTTAATCCAAGTGGAAACCCATGTGTTTCTCATTTTTATGATCCAGACCTTGAATTGACAATCTGAAAATGTATTTAGTTTCCTGGTGTTACAAGGAGCCTGAAGGTATACTTTGTGTAATGATTGGACCTCAGATACATGAAATGCATGCAAAGTTGTGTGCGATCTGCTTTGGGAATTTCACCATGCAAATGACCTTGATTTTGAAATCCATAAATTTTATCAGATTCCTTGTTTCATAATGATTCCAATGGTATGCGTCTTACGAAAATCAAAGATATTTTGAATTAATTACTGAGAGATGTTTATAGTTATGGAAAGTGATTCAAAAAATAAAAAAGAAAATTCTGAATCCTACTCCACCCCTCCCTTACTCTCCCTTTTACCCACCTATAAAAGCAAGTGCGAAGGAACCCCCATCCTACGTAAACCACAAAACCCAATGCTGCCACCAAATCCCTCGCTCCCTTCTTCCCTTGTATACTTGTGCATGAGAGAGAGAGAGAATGAGGGATCAAAAAAGAACAAAGATAAGGAGTTAAGAAGAAGGCAAGATCAATAGAAAGAAGGAAGTGGCTGCAATGGTGGCATCACGGGACAGAGGAGGCACACATGGCCAGCATCAGAGTTTGTGTGAGGCATGCGAGGGTGAGTTTGAGTAGCAATCGATATGTGAAGATTGACCTCGAAGGTGGGTCCACTTTTCGAGTCTCCCATGTATGCATTGACCGAAGAAGAAATTAAGGAAGAAGAGGAAACCAAGAGACAGAGGTTGGGGGAGATTGAGAGGGAGTGGCTGAGTGAGAAAAAGAGCATGAAGAGACTGATGAGAGCTGGTTGTCCTTCCATCAGTGATGGGTTCTTGCATTCATCACATACAAGGAGGATGAGAAGGTTGCTTAGGGAAGAACAAGGCTGGTAGAACACCGTGTGGAGGTCAGCATTAGAGGTGAGCATCGACAGGAGGCTAACGAGGGTCGCTAGGGGCAAGATTGGCATGGTGGAGTTGGCGATGGAGACCTGCATGAGTTGACGTAGAGAAGAGGAAGAACAAAGGGGTTGGAGGAGGAAAAAGATGGGTTGAGTTTTAAAAAGATTATACTACAAAAATTATAAGTTTTTGTTTATTACTTTTTGGTCCTTGTGAAGAGTGTTTAATAGACTAGATCTAATGACTAGGAATTGATTGCAAATCACGGCCGTTCAGGATTGGAATTTGATGATCCAAGACCCAATCTCAGAGTTTTCGAACATGTTGGATTGGACACATTCTGCTCCAATTTTTGAGGAACTAGTTGGAGGACACGTTCGCGTGTAATAACATGAAAGGTGTGCATGTGATCTCATGCATGTAAGGTAGAATATCGACTCTTCATACATTGATCATCAAAATCTTGATTGATTAAACATGTCGTCGTTGTGAAAGTTTCATGATCGTTTTAAATTTATAAATCAGAACTCGCAAAAGATTCGAATTACAATTGAGAGTTCAAGTCTTCTTAGGGATGCTAGGGTCTAATTAACTCCTAAATTATCCTAACTATAGTTTTTGGGATTTTTCATATATTTTTTAGAATTTTTAATAAGAAGAAAGATAAGGATAAGTTGAATCAGGGACCAAATTGTAACAAAATGGGCCTAAACAAAAATTGTATAAAAATACTTTTTGGAATATCTTTCCTGTTAATAAAATGTTTGGTCATCCTTTCTTTTTCAAAAAGAAAATTGGAATATCTAAAAATTTCCATAAAATTACTAGACCTATTTTATGACCTAAATAAGACATGTACCAAATTTCACACAAATATGGCATTTGGAGCATGCATAATAAAATCAGAAATAAGTTGTAGGGACTAAATTGTGATAATTCTAGGACCTTAGTGTAATTAATTTTTTAATTTTTATATAGAACAAATTTTGGTACAGAAACGGAATATAAATTTCTTTACATTTTTGGATGAATGGAAATAAATGTGAAAAATCAGGAACCCAAACTAAGCTTTAAGAAATATGAATGACTATGCTAACATGCAAGATTATCTAGAGAGAAGAATAGCACCAGAAATAAAATATTTTATTGATGAAAAACATATGCTACAAATGTCATCAATAACTATAATTGAAGTTAACTACTAGTAACATAAAAGAACACAAAAAGAAGAAGGAGAATGAGTAGAAGAATTCATAGTGCTGACCATCAGGAAGAAGCTTGCTTGAAGATGAGGAGGAAGTTGGAGATGGCAAAGAAGATGGAGTTGCCTTGAAGATGGAGGGGTAGGAGAGGTGGTGGTGGGGACCTAGGGTTTCTAATGGAGATGGGAGAGAGGTGGAGGCTAATGGAGTTAGGGTTAGGGTTTAGGAAGAAGGGACAACCATGGTGGAGAGAGGAGAGGGGTGGCGTGGAGAGGGTGAGGGAGAGATGGGGTAGAAGAAGATTGGTGGAGTGGGATGTAGGCTTATTTACCGATGTAAGGAGGAGTTGTGATTGATTGGCGGAGGGTGGCTAGGATCAAGGGAATTGGAGGGTGGAGACTGGACTTGGAAAGTGGATGGCTGGGATTAGGGATTAGGTTACGCTTTGTTGAGGCTGAATGATGGAGGGTGGAGATTGATTTGGGAGTTGGATGGGAAGCTCTTACCAGTAGGTTCCATAGGTTAGGTTTTGGGCATGCATTAAGGTAGCGTGGAGGTTAATAGGGTGGTTCCTAATGTGGCTCCACATGGCATTTATTTAGGTTCCTGCAAAGAAGAATAGATAAACATTAGTATCATACAAGACTAAGCTCTAAAATACAATAATTAACCCTAAGATGCATAGCTAATATCATGATACACTAATGTCTAAAATGCAATATTTATAATGCATGATTAATGTGAATGCCAATGAAACTAGCTAAATTTAGGTAAATTATGTATATCTACTCAGTGTTCATCAGACGTCTATTCTTTTTTTCTTTTCATAGAAATATTTTTTTCTTGAAATCCACACACCTAGGGTGAATTCATTACACCTAAATGTCCTACATCTTGTAAAATATCTTTTTAGTCGATACTTAAATACCTATGTCTATTATCCATCTAGGAATGCATGATTTTGATTTCTAAATTCAATGCGAGACTTAGAATTTAGTTCTTGATTAAGCATGAATAATTGATAATTTTTGAAATAATATTCCATTTTGTCTATCCATTGAATTGATAATTTGATTAAAAAGAAACCTTATAATCACTTGTATCAAATGAACTCTATTTTCAACAAAATAAACACCGTTGTGATCTTTTTTTGATAACTAGATCTGAACCACTGAAAAAATGGAAAACTAAGTAGTTTAACAACTATTTGAGAAATGATGTGATTTGAGCCTCCTTTGCATTTGTAAATTAGAAACTTGAGAAAAAATAAAGATACTATGAGTTTTATGTCTTAAATGATTTAATAACAGTTTTATGAGATAAATGTGGAGTTGTTAAGCAACAACTATTGGTAGATGGTTTCCTAGGTCACTGACCTTATTAGATATGTATATTTAGTTAGTGATCATTTGTGACCAAGAACTAGGATGCCTCCCTATGACTCAAACTTATAGCTAAGTCAGGTATGACCTTGAGGTTTCCTTTTAGGATTAGATGTTGAGTGCTTTGTCTGTTAGTGTTGCAGGGAGAAGAGCTACCTAGGATAGATGACACCTTACGCCTATGATGAAGCTGTCCCTATGTTTGTTTTGAGGTCATATGTCGATCATGTCCTACATCGTGGGTCCTCAAGGCAGGCAAGACATTACTGGCTCTGGTTGAGTCCAATTCAAGGGGCCTTATTGTTAGTTCAACCTCTCCTAATATATATTTTGATGATTTTACAAAATACCAAAAAGGAAGAGAAAATTGAATGAACCACTATTTCTATCTCTATCATAACCCATTTGCAGGTCTTATTTTTATCCTGTCATCTCAAAGCGAAGGGCCAAAGGATGAAGATTTCAAATGTCTAGGTTTTAGGACAATATGCATATATATGAAAAGAGTTGTAATTTTATATTTATTGAGTCTAGAAGAGTTGTAAAGAGCCCCCATCTAGATATAGGAACTCTAGACTTAGTCTCACAACATCTAGGAAAAACTTAAAGGCTCAATCCAATTTTAGAACCAACTCATACCTTAGCATTAGACGTCTGATGGCTCTTCTAGACGTCTGATATTGAAAGATAAGTCGTCTGATACATAAATCAAAAGACCAAATACCATATACACTATCTAAAGAAATTAAACACTTAGGCCTCAGATGACCAAACTCAGTACCAGACGTCCATAAGACACTTTGACGTCTAAACACACACTCAGTCGTCCAAAGACACTACCGTTAAGTCTAATCAACCTAAATCTCCTTATGTCAAAAATCAAATCCACTCAATCCAACCGTTGAAGATTTTTTACCCTTGTTTCACGTCTTGACATGTCTCCAAATGTCCAATATTGGAACGTTAGGGTAAATTCAACTTAAAGCGAGATTTGTCAGAACAAATCTCAATCCTTAGATTTTCTAGGAATCATTAACCCGAGGTCATTATGACCATAAAATGTCCAACAATGATGCCAGACATCCAGTAGATGTCTAATCATTTTACACTAGATCCTTGTTTTGATCTGATCCAATCTAGGAACAAACCCACACTTTATTAGACATCCAAAAATTTCCTTAGATGTCCTACAATATGTTATTAAATGTCTGATCAGTTGCGACAAGAACAATGTTTAGGTCCAATCACTTTCGGTAACACTGATCCTTCTTTTCAGATGTCCAAACTTTCCATCAGATGTCCAAAGACCTTAGATCAGACGTCTGACCTGTGTTTTAGACATCTAATTCTGCCGTTAGAGACATTAATTGCCTGATTTGATTTGGATTTCGACCAAATCAATTGGGAAATGCCTCAAACGGCTAGGGGAGGCTCCCAAGCCTTCTTGAAGGTTCCTTTGAGCCCTATATATACCCCTTAACCCTCCTTAGGCTAGACAGACCCATTAGAGATAAACTACAAGCCAAATACTAGCTCTACATACTATACTACTCTATATTTTGTTGCCCTACTACTGTGCACTCTAATACTTGGACAATCACTCTGACTTTCTTACCACTTTGCTACTACTATTCTCTCAGGGAGTCTCTAATTCACCCTTAATAGCTAGACCACTTTAACATCTATTTGTGGTGCTCTATGGGGTGTTGTTTGCTTTTATTTATCTTTTTATTTACTGTAATGTGGGTGTTTTGCCTATTGGATCCTCGTCTCTTCCTTGTGAAGGGAGAAACCTCCATTTAGGGATCGGAGGTGGGCTTTGTATTAAGGTACACCACCCTCATTCTTAAGTGGTGTGGTTAGTGGATTGATCACGTAGTAATTGTAAATCCTAAGTCAAGGTTGACTTAGGTGGTGGTTTTCTCTCGGTTTGGGTTTCCACCTAAAAATCTTTGTGTTCACTGTATGATTGAATTTTTATTTGCATATTATATTTCAATTTCAGTATTCACCCCCTTCTAGTGTAATTTTACTTACAACTAGAGACGAGTTTAGATTTATAACTCAAATTTTCATGGAATAAAACAACAGGTAATTGATAGAAGAATTAATAAACGAAAGACTTAGGATTTCCACTAATTGATGCTACTAATTTCTAAATTAATTGAATCTTAACCATGCATTCCTGCCAACCTATTATTTTTAGTTTTCCTACTCTTTGCTATTTCCAGTATTCTTCTTGTTCATATTGATGCCTATTCTTGTTGCTATAATTAGGTGCCTAGATTTTTGATATGTTGTATTGGAAGATTTCTCATTAGCCTAACTTTAAATGTAGAAGAACTGTCCTAAGTTCAGGCGATAGTTGGAGAACTCTTGCAACGGGGTGCAGAGTAGTAAATGATTGAAGGATTTCAGTTACTCATCATTTCCTTACCATTGTAGTTATTTTCTTTTCTTGCTTTTTTTGTGATGTAACAGACTAGTAAACTTTTCTAAGATTACTTCTATTTTTTGCTTGGATATGGACTTGGTATTTTACTTTTGATTCTGCTCTTCATATTTTTGTTAGTTATTTATTTCATTTTTGATATGCTTCTCATGTGTATGTGTTGGACAATGAGTTATTTGGGTTTGGAATCCATGGCCTAATATTGTAAAATGTTGGGTTGCCATAAAGGAGCTGATAAAACCCTTAAGTAGATTACCCAAATGAGGATGATAAGGGACAACTCATTAACACATTTGAAGGTCATAACTCAAATGAGTAGATTTCATACTGTGCGGAAAGGAAACAACACCAAGCTTATCATAATTGAGATAATAATATGGTAATAACACTCACTAGGATTTCTCAGGTTCTCTTGACAATAGAGTTTGGTTTTGTCAAATCAGCCACGCAAGACTCGAAGAGGTAAGGAATGAATGAAGGACTCTAAATCATGACTCAATTATGATTGATATGCTGAGCTTATTTGGTTCGTTCAATGTTTATATGTGATGACCTTGCTTTGATACCATTTGTTACCAGTCAAGGCCCCACCCTAGTAGAGACCTGTGTCGATTTCCCTAAGCTCCCAAGATCTAGTCCTCTAGCATATAAACATGGAACAAAATTTAATATGCATAATGTATCACATCACATATATATAATAGATAGAAGAAGAATAACTAGACTGATTTAGTATCAAAAGAACATCACCCATAGCCATCATAATCTATGAGTACATAGTTGAAGAAGACAATATGAACTACTACTAAAGAAAACTACAATAAATAATTGCAAAAGAAAAGTGCCAAATAGACAAATCATCTACAACTACCGAGTGGTCCTTCTTGTCCTAGCAAAATTTAAAACTAGAACTAACTTAACCATAGCAACAAGGGTAAGTACAGGTCAATCCCACGAGGTGGGAATGAAGCTGATACATAAGGTATAATAAACTAAATTTTATTGATTTTTGGACTTATGAATGTGTGTAAATACCTAACACCAAAAGACACCTATAAATTATGCAAAATAGTAAATCACACTATGAACCTGCGTAAATAAAATCCTAGATAAATAATTGGTGTGCTTAGATAAATTTCTAAAAAATTTTCGAGACTCCTAACAACCTAAACTAACTACCATATAAAAATCATGGCCTAACTCAGAGAAAATAGTTCCCAAAAAATCCACGAAATCTAATTGAAATCAGAGTTTAAAACTAATATTCATGCATTCTATGAATTTTCAGAATTCTTACAAGGTGAATTTGGTAACGAAATTTGGTAGGGACACAAGGGAATAATAGGGAAACCTACAAAAAAAATTTAAAATTTTATATGAACTCTGGGAGAGATAATTTTCGTAATGGACAACTTTTAGAATCGACACTAGAATAATTTTTTAATTTTTTCTTTTTTTATACAAATGATCTAACCATAAAATTTTGGGTGCAGGTAGCTAACTACCATACACATGGGAAACAATTTTTTGGATTTTTTGATGATTAAAAATCATGTAAATAAATTTCTAATTCTAAATACAAACCGAGACAAACTAGAATGCAATTAAATGGACATGCATCAATGGTATTGATATTGTTAAAAATTTACTACATGCATAAATGAATTAAAATAAAGAGTAGTCAAATCCTAGTGTGAGGAGATCTACTGTTGATTTAGAGCCCATGCATGTTGATGTTGTTCTTGTCTATTACCGAGGAGAACCTGATGTCGCATGCGTTCACACCACCATTGAAAGCATGCTTCCTTGTTGGTGTGGATGATGAGAGCGTTGCGGAGAGTGATGCCTTAGATGAAAAGAGATGGAGAGGGACGAACAACCTACAGGTAGGGAAGGTGGTCAAGGGGGAGGGGAAGAAGAGCCTCTCTATTAGGAGCCTTCACCTCTTTTTATAGAGGTTTGGTACCCCCCAAAAATAGCCAAAAGATATTAAAAATTCGTCACCAAGTGATAAGGACATGTTTTTGTGGTCAAAACAACTCCTTATCTTAATGTAGTGGTGATTGTTGGCCATTGATTCTTCATATATACCACCATATAGCTTAGATGGGCCTATTTCTTGCTCTTTCTCTTCATTTCCTCTCTCCTTTCCTCTTCTTTATTGTCACTGCCATGATCCAAGTGCCTAAAATGCAAACAACAAGTAAATAATAAATAAATGATGTACTTAAATAAAATCATGTTAATACTAATAGAAGTAGACACAAGAATATATCTATGACATATATGTGCTATGAATACAAGACTAAATGCTAAAAATTGTCAAAATATGCACATAGAAATAGAAAAGAATGCTAATTCATCAATCCTATCAACTAGCAAGGGTGTTGTACTTGAACCAACACTGCTAGCTCCTACAGTCGCAAAGCTTGGTTGTGGCTTGCCAAGACCTGAGTATAGAGTCTAATGGGGAAAAATGTTAGCAATAATTGAGTAGAGTAACAGAAAACAACAGAAAAGAAAAACAAGGAACCAGAGTAAATCATGGAAAGTAAGGAAAATAGGTATTGTTCTAGAATATTTTCATTTTTCATTTAGTAATTACACATATTGTTGGTGCATAAGCACTAACATATTTGATTTTGATGATAACAAAACACATGGATTTTATATTATCCTTAGGGGACTGACATTTTAGGTACAAGGATTGAAGTGGTAGCAAAATGCAAGGAAAGAAGGAGCTAAGTTGAAGGCCAAGAAGAGGAAGAAAGAAGATTAGTTCTTTAGTTTTGTATTTCATTTAATGTATTTTCATTTTCTTTATCTAGACATGATGTAGAGAGCTCGGTATGATAACCTAGTCCCAAGCTACACTTACATAGACCCTAGACACTTAGGAGAAACTTAAAATCAAAATAGAAATCCAAAGTTGTAATCTCGTCATTATCAAATGTCTAATTCCTCTGTTAGATGTTTAATACTTCACAATTAGACGATTGACTTATTTACCAAATGTCTCCTATATTGACCATTGCTAGCTTGACATTTACCTAAGGTTATTAGACGTCCAACATTTTTATTAGATGTCCTCTGAGTCCATCAGATGTCTTACACACCTATCAAATGACATATAGCTAATTGTTGGACCTTGAAAACCTAAATTGAGAAAGATCTTATGTTAGAAGCTCAAATCCTAAGTTGATTCTAATATTAGACAACCAAGAATAGAAATAGATGTCCTATCATACGACCAATAATTAGACCTGACATCCTAGTTCACTCTAAATCTAATTCTCGAAAAGAATTAGTTACAGTAATGGATGACTAATCCTTTTGTCAGACGTCTTAGACTCTCAAATAATCTTCTTGATCACTTGATCAGACGTCCCTTAGGTAGTGCATATTGACCACCTTATGGAGCCCTTTTTATTAAACTCCGACCCTTTTTGTTTATATGTTTGATTGCGCAACAATCATAGGTCTTAATTGACCTAAATTAGGCTAGGACTTAGCATAAGTTAGAATAATTCGTGCATGCAAAAGTACTTGCACCTTTACTGCTTTCTTTTAGCTATGCATAAAATAATGCTATAATGTGCTGATTAGGTGCATTATGCCAATTACAGGTAATAAGTTGATCAGAAGATAGATCTGAAGCTGGATTTGAAGTTGGATCTAAAGCTGGATGAGAAGAATAAAGGATAACTGGTGTTGCAACAAAGTTGGAGCAAAAGACCTAGAATAAGATGTACTAGGCAATAATGTAAGGGGTTGAGGTTTGCTATTCTATTTAAGTAGGAATAAAGCAGTAAAATATGAAGAACTTAGTACCATCCTAGCCCTAGGATAGCCTAGAAGCTTCCCCAAGCCTTAGCCACCCTTAGATTAGGTCACCACACCCTAAGAAACCTTAAAACCCTAATTCCAACCTCTATCTGGACGTCCAGATGAGTTATAGGACATCCAAAACCCTTAACCAACTCCCACACACCTTAAACCCACTTCTGCAGTATTATTGGACATCCAGACACTTGGTCAGACATCTAATTTCTACAGAATACCCAAGACAGAGCCTAGAATCCTTCCTAACTCTGATTAGACATCCAAAATTGAAGTCTGGACTTTTGATTTTTGAGTATAAGTCATCTGATACTATTATTGGATGTCTGGAACTACTTTCCAGTTCCTGTTTTGAGATTCAAGCCTTGATCTTGGATCTTTAGCTCCCTAAACCCAATTCTAACACCCTAGGAACCTAAATTAACGTACCCTAACCCTAGTACATCACCTCTAGACCTCCATAAGGACCTAATTAGGTCCTCACTAAACCTAATTGACTTGAATCTTAGTCAATTCCATCAGCCTATTCAATTGGACTCATTGAGTCCAATTGAGCCCTAATCTCAGTACACACTATCCAATTGGACTCAGTGAGAGTCCAATTGACCTAGACCTAACTTAATTAAGTTATTTTACTCTCAATTAAGCTTTCACACACCCAATTAAACTTGTATTAAGTTTAATTGCACTTTATCTTAGTGAATTAGGGTTTACAGCCCTAATTTGAGACCTACCTTGGCCTAAACCCACTAGAACCTAACCTAATCAACCTAGCCACCTAAGTTTCAACTCACACACACCCACACACACCATCCACACGAAAATACCTAGCCTAGAGTTCTCTAGAACTCTCAACCATGTGTTATTACCTTGGTTGCTAAACTTAGCAACCAAGAGCCATTCAATTTTTAGATCCACATTTGGTGGATCTAAAAACCACCATCCATCCTCTCTCTCTCACTCTCGCATGAGCTCCCACCATAGGCCTCTCTAGAAAATTCCATAATTCTCTAGAGAGCTTCCCTTAGGTCTATAAAAAGACCTAAGGGGTGGCCATTTGCACCTATTCACTCTTGGCTTCCATTTAGTTTAGCTACATCCACCTCCACTCCATCTCCGTGAGTAGCATCACCATGGCCACCACCATCTCCACTCCAAGATGTTGGATCACCTCCTCAACCTCTCTCCAAGGGCCAGCCTAAGCACCATTGGCCGCCCCTCCTTTTCCACTCAACCAACTCAAAGGCCATCAAAGCCCACTTCCGAATGCCCTTATTTCTGCTAGATTAGTAGCTTAGTTCTTCATAGTTTACATGCTTTTATTACTGCTTAGTAGTGTAGTTCCTTACTTCTCCCCCAATGATGCATGCATAATCCCCCTTTAGATTCATGTATGCGATTATTTTCTGTTAGCTAGATTTATGTTTTCAAGCTTTCCTCTATAAGCTTTCCACTAGTTCTATGTTGCAAACACCCTGATGAATCAATAAAAGATTTTTTCTATATATATGTGTGTGTGTGTGTGTTGAGAATCACCATGTGCTTATTGCAATATATTTTGTGTGATTAAAGTTGCCTGCTTTTAATTATTATCTATTGCAACCAGCATGTCGGTACCTGAAAATATTGAGGATCTAACTATTAACGTATTTTCCGTAAACAGCCACCACATAACTAGAATCGTGCATACTAAAACTCACACTTTCACAATTGTCATCTATCTAACACATGCGCACGTAATTAGAGTTCATAATGAAAGTGGCCAAACATTGATCCGACAATTAGAAACTAGCATGTGAATTTAACCAAGTAGAGCGAAAGAGATTGATTTCAAATTTGCATAAACGCCTCCCAGAGGTGAACGACTGAGACTCAAGTCTCGTTATCTTTATAAAATATTTTTGTGATCGTATTGCGCACTATACTACGATGCTTTTTCTTATCAAAAACATGCTATACTAGTCACAACAATGTTTGACTTGACAGATTAGACTGTTGGATTTTGTATGCCTTGAGCGAGCCATCCAAGTTATGTAATACGATTATATTTGCATCTGAATAAAAGAATTCGATTATTTTCTAGTAAATGAATTGGGACCTATAGTACGATAGGGTAATGTACTTAGCTTGATCAAATAAATATGATGTGTGTTGATTCGGAGATCTAAACAGTTTTAAGGATTTGATAGCATATCAAGAAACCATTTAATTCAATTAATTGTTTCTGATATGAGTTGGGATGGCAACCTTCTCTAGGGGTCATCGGTTGCTTGATTAATGTTCTTGAATGGAGATTCAAGAACTATCACATGGGTTGGGTTATGGAGTTAACTTAATGGAATAGGAGATAGCCGAAGTCCTCCAATTCTGTCATGGAGAAGGTGTATCCTTTGACCTGCAATAAATATGTGTCTCTGTTCAGAAGCGCACGCATTTGGCAAACTAATAGTAGATGCACCCACCTTGGTGTTGATACTGGAAAACTGGTGTTTATGGGAAGGGACAGGAGATGCATGATCTCTCAAAGGGATCACACAAATCTACTACATAGGTGTATGTGACAAATTTGAGGAATGAGCTTTCTCTGCGTATGTTGAGAAATGACAATTCCACACGTGCTTGCAAAGTCTTGATGTTGAGAAGACAAGATATACCTTTAAGAAAGGTTTTGATCTTCCCTCTCATCTTAATAATACGAAGAAATGTTGAAAATAATATTATCCACGGAGGAATGACGACAGTCTAATGGAATTAAACCTCAGGATAATATTATCCTCCATGTGTTAAGATTCACAAATATTTGGAATACTTGAGCGAGTTTAGTACCAAAATTCCACAAATCCTAAAGCTTCATTATTACAATGATGAAACCAATAATGATTTTGATGAGTTCCTACTTGAAGAATAAATCAATTATAATTTAAAGAGATAAATTACATTAGTTTTGGATATTAATTGCACCTAATTTGATTAGGAAGAAAATCCAAGTGTTGGATTGCAAATAATTTAATTTAAATCCAAATATCCCATAATTTGTTATAAGCTAATCATGCAAAATTCAAGTAGGATTTGATTCCAACCATTGGATAGAGACCCAATGGATCCCATTAAATTAGGATAAGGATTTGGAATCTCTATAAGTATCTCCCAATGGGAAACCCTAGTTCCAATCATTCAATCAATTGATGACTTGATTTCCAAGCCACCACAACAACCCTCAAGAGCCACAACCACCGTTAAGAGAATAGGGAGTTCTTCCTTCACAAGTTAGACATCCAACAGCCTAATTGAACATCTAGTGTAGTAATAACCAGACATCCAATTTTAGAATTGGACACCTAAATACTGATGGATCTCCGTATCAGGGTGCAACCCTTCACAAGCCGATTGACCAACAACTCTTATTGGTCGTTTGATCAATATTGCGCTGGGTTTTTGCTCTCCTTTTGTAGGAGTTCATGTTGTGCGCTTGAGGTTCTAAAGTAAGGAGTGATATTTCCATATTTATTAACATTAATTATTCCTAAATAATGCTAGTTTGAGGGTTAATTAGGTTACAATGCATTAGGATAGTCTAGATTAATCATTTAGCTTCATTTTTTAAATAATGCATTCTGTTGGGGTTTTATGCAATTTTTCCCTTAGTTATATCTGGTACCTTGATGTGCTTGTTTGAATATGTGCAGGTACTGAGTTTGGAGCTAATTGGAGCCTTTTAGAAAGGATAACTTAAGTTGAGATCACTTATGTAAGGAGGCTGAGCCACTTTCCTAATTAAACCCTAGCCTAATTAACCCAAGGCCTAACCCAATTAGGTAAAATTCCATTAGAGGGGGGGTGAATAGTGAATTGAAATGAAATACAATCACACAAACGACATTCACCACAAGACACAAGTTTTTTTAGTTGGAAACCCAACTTGGGTAAAAACGACCACCTAAGCCTCTCAGCTTAGATTTCTCAATCGACTAAGTCAATCAAATCCACTAGCCATATTACTTAAAATGAGGGTAGTACAATCTCAATACAAACCACATTACTTTACAACTGAGGGTAGTGTACCTCAATTCCTCTTCTTCATGAAGAGAATTTTGTCTCACAAAGGAGATGAGAATAAACCATGTGAATACCCAACCAAGAAAATGAAAATACAAGAAAACCTATAGAGCCACAAAGTATAGATTAAACTATGCTATTATAGGCGAAGTGACTTCCCTAAGATGAAAGTGAGTAGGCATGTTTGCATAGCAATTCTATGCACTCGGAAGTGTAGTATAAAGCTTGGAAAGCAAGAGCACAATTTTCTTCTATTGATTTCTCACAAATTTGGTATAATAGTGAAGAATTGTCTCTATCTTTTATGGAACAAAGGAAAGGCTCCCATCTATTTATAGATGTGTTAGGAACCCTCAACAAGTCTTGGGAGAGGCCTTATAGCCGTTGGGAAAGATTCCAAGAAAAAACATGCCGAAATCAGGGCCATAATGACTCTAACAGCAGAATCAGACGTCTACTTTTTGGGTCAGATGTTTGGTAGGGATATATTAGATGTCTAACCAAGTTTTGGACGTCTGAACCTGAAGGTTGGTGTTCTTGGAAATAATTGGATCTAAACAAGGATCTTGTCTCTAAGGGTTAGACGTCTGATATTGAGTTTTAAGACGTCTAATTATGTGGGGGTTGTTCCTAGATTTGATCAGATCCAAAGAGGGATCTAGTGTACATATGTCAGATGTCTTATTGGACGTTTGATCAGGGTTCTGGATGTCTGGAATATAAGAAACTCTACAAGAATTGATTCTGAGAAGCTAATAGTTGGATTTAGGTCTGACAAGGTCCAACGTCTTTTTATCAGACGTCTAGATAGGGTCTCAAACATCTGATAATAATATTAAAATATGGGCTAAGTGTCTCGAGAAGATTTTATTCTAACAATAACCAACATCTCTATATTAGACATATGATCTAAACACCAGATGTCTTATAAGGTGATATTAAACGTCTGGTAATCATTTCGGACATTTGATAAAGCTGTCTGATTATGGTTTTGGTTATCTAAGTTTATTCTAGGATTTTCCTAAGTGTTCTAAAGTTAGGTAAGTGTTCATAGGACTTAGGTTAATATATTTTGGGCTCTTTACAAATAATCTAAAGAAAAAGAAAGAGCAACGACAAACAAATACATGAAATAGAAAAACTCTATCATATTCTTCTTCTTCCTCAAGCTTTGAGCCTAAATAAAGCTCCCCAATCCACGTTCCATGCTCCTTGATGCTTTTGTTCTCCTCCATCAAGTTGCTCCATTCCTCCATGGTCTTGAGCTTGAGCTTCTTCACGCTTGTTTTCATTTGCAATAATCCTAAAATCTTGAACTCAATTGCAAATGTTAAGATTCAAGTGTTTTGTTATCATCAAAATCAATGATCGTGGTGCACTTGCACCAACATTTGGAACCCAATTTTTCCTAACTCTAGACCCAATAACCTAACCTATTATGGTTGGCCATTATCCTATTTGAAGACCATAAATGGCTGGTCAATTCATGTGATTATCCTACATTATCTCCTTAAACTGCATACTCCTTAATCACCTTAAATCCTATCCCCTCCTTAGCTGCCACCCTAGGTTTTCTGAGAACCCTTTAGCCACCAACCTTAGTGCCTTGCCTACACCCTTAGATCATAATCCTAAGGTTCCTAAAAATCCCCCTTAAGATCCTATCCTGATCCATACCAAAAACCCAACTAGTGCATATCTTATCACCTTAGATCCTAGCCTTTAGATCCTCATCCAAGGGCCCTCCTAAAGACCATCTTATGGTCAGCCACCTTGACCTAAAAAACCACATAGTTGCCACCCCCTCTTTGCTAAATCTAGGCTCTCCATCATCTCCTTAAATCAATCCTTACCCTCTTCTAGCTTTCCAACAAAGCCAACCTAACCTATCCTTCTATCTTTCCATCCTAGCCTTTGATCCAAAACCTAATCAATCCTAGCCCTCCACGTTATACCTAGAACCTCTATAAATACACATCCTACACCCCTCCCACCCTCCTCCTTCATGCTTCCTTTGAATAATTTAGTACCACCTACATCTCACCACCTTCCATAGCCTTCCTATATAGATCCTCTCACCACCTTCCTCCATTAGAATAGGTTCTCATCTTCACACCACCTTCTTCCTCACCATCAAACTATGGCTGTCCTCCTCACCTGCTCCCAGTTTTCTTCCTCAACTCCAACTCTACTGCAAGGTGGTTGTGACCACGGACTACGCTCTAATATCTAATTTCTACTTCATCCCTATTCTTTTTTGTTTTTCTTGGTTATCTAGTCCTAGTTATAATAGTTTGACTCCTTTCTAGTAGAAATAAAGTTTTGATTTCAATTATCTTATTTGAAATCCCTACTTCTCACCCCCTTCTACTTTTATCTCATGATTGGTTTTCTATCTTCTCATCTCATTTGCTTTATTAAAAAATACAAAAAAATAGTTAGTTTGTATTTAGTTTTGTTTTCGCATTAAGATTAGATACTATCCTGTGCCTCTCTGTATTTAACTCAAGACTCACCAGAGTTCCAGTTATTATTTTTTATCTCGAAAAATCATGCTATAATGAATGCATACTTATCCCAAGAGGTTTTCACAATTGCGATAAATATACATTTGTTATAACGTAATTTTTCAAGATAAAAAATAATAAACAAAACTCTGGTGAGTCCAAGGTTGAACACAGGGCGGCGCGGGATCATATCTATTCTAAATGCAAAAATGAAACTAAATACGAACTAACTTTTTTTTTTGGTATTTTTGAATAAAGTAAGGGAGATGAGAAGATGAAAGCCAATCATGAGACAAAAGTAGAAGGGGAGTGAGAAGCAGGGATTGCAAATAAGATAACTAAAAAGAAAAACTTTATTTCTACTAGAAAACAATCAAACTATTACAACTAGAACTAGACAACTAGAAAAAGCAAAAAAGAATAGAGATGAAGTAGAAAATGAAGATTGGAGCATAGTCTGTAGTCGTAGCCGCCTTGAAATAAAGTTGGAGTTAAGGAAGAAAGCTCCGAGCAGGTGAGGAGGATGACCACAGGTTGATGGTGAGGAAGAAGGTGGCGTGGAGATGAGAACCTATTCTAATGGAGGAAGATCATGAGAGGATATATATAGGAAGGCTATGGAAGGTGGTGAAATGTAGGTAGTACTAAATTATTCTAAGGAAGCTTGAAGGAGGAGAGGGGAGGGGGTGAGATGTGTATTTATAGAGGTTTCTAGGTCTAAGGCAAAGGGCTAGGATTGATTAGGTTTAGGATCAAAGGATAGGATGGAAAGATAGAAGGATAGGTTAGGTTGGTTTTGTTGGGAAACTAAAAGAGGGATAGGATTGATATAGGGAGATGATGGAGGGCTTAGATCTAACAAGGGGGGGGGGGGGCGCCCATGTGGTTTTTATGGTCAAGTTGGCCAGCCATAAGGTGGTCTTTAGGAGGGCCCTTGGATGAGGATCTAAAGGCTAGGATCTAAGGTGATAAGTTATGCACTAGTTGTGTTTTTTTATATGGATTAGGATAGGATCTTAAGGGAGAATTTTAGGAGCCTTAGGATTTTGATCTAAAGGTGTAGGCAAGGCACTAAGGTGGGCAGCTAAGGGGTTTTCAGAAAACCTAAGTTGGCGGCTAAGGAAGGGATAGGCTTTAGGGTTTATGTTAAGGGATTAAGGAGTAGGTGGTTTAAGGACATAATATAGGATAATCACATGGTTTAGCTGGCCATATATGGTCTTCAAATAGGCTAATAGCCAGCCATAATAGGTTGGGAAATAGGTTAGGTTATTGGGTCTTGGGTTAGGAAAAATTGGGTTCTTAATTGGCTTAGGACTAGGGTTAATTAGGCTAGAGTTTAATTAGGAAAGTGGCTCAGCCTCATTGCACAAGTGAGATCAACTTAAGTTCTTCATTCCACAAGGCTCCAATTAGCTCCAAACTTCATACCTACACATATTCAAATAAGGACATCAAGGTACCAGATATAAATAAGGAAAAAATTACCTAAATATCCAAAAGAATGAAATATTTACAAAATTAAGCTAAATGACTAATCTAGCCTAATCTAATGTATTGTGACCTAAGTTACCCTCAAACTAGCATTAGTTGGGGATAATTAATGTTAATAAATATAGAAACATCAAGGAGTCCCCTCAAATTCACGAAGGGTTCGCGAATCTCACCCGTTGTTGGATCTCCACCACATAAAGGGTCACATCCGTTCATCAATGAGAAGGAGTTCAGATTTTCCTAGGGCTTGTTTGAGTAGGCATTGCACGTGGCGTGCTGCACTATGCCATCCACATGTTGGGAAACATGGTCTCGGACCTACTCAACAATCGAGGGGTTGGGAATCGAATGATTCGATCCCTAGTTTCCCATGGCATTGTAGAAGCGTGAAACATAAGCATTTAGAACTTTTCTTAGAATCACAACTCGAGTTGATGCCTGTAAAAATCTAAATAACAGAAATAAGAAACATAAACAATATATGTAGCTGAAATCATTTTGGGAAGATCTAGTATCTTCCCATTTCGGGATCCCCATGAGTAAGAGATTATACCTATGAGTGGCGTAGTAGAACACCCTACTTGTTGTGCCTCTTCAATTAAGTCTTGCCTAAGAGACTCCCTTCATCTCGACAGGCGGATGAGACCCTTTGCAACAAGGATGATTGATTCTGTTGTGTGCAACGCGAACGATTCACGTCTCGCTAACTCCTTCGCAAGTCGGGAGGCAACCGTCGCCTCAAAAACCACCAAAAAAGGCTTAGAGGATCAAATCCTCTCGGCCAAGAAGTAGCAAGTTGACCTTTTTTCTTTCTTGGTCGACTTGCTACACAAGGAGGAGGGTTTAGAGAGAACCCATGGCCTTCCAGGAGCAAGACCCTCATCCCATGTAGTAGTAGGTTGACTTTCTCCCCTCCAAAAAGACTTGCTCCTTTGTAGCAAGTTGACTCCCTCGCCTCTAAGAAGACTCGCTACTTCTTCGCTAGACAAGTAAGAAGGAGAGGGAGGATGGCATGAAGAAGCGAGTCAACTCCTTCCTTGGTTGCCTTCCAACCAAGGTGTAGCAAGTTGACTTGCTCGCCTCTAAGAAGACTTTCTCCTTCTTCACTGTAGAAGAAGAAAAAGAAGAATCAAGAGGGGGAAAAGGCCAGTGGCTCTCTCCCTTATATGTTTGCTCTTGCTTAAAGAGCAATGCACACAATTAAATCATTTAATTGATTTGATTAGGGATTAAAGCTAGCATTTCCCTTTTGGCTTTGGAGATATTTGTAAGGTTCCTAATCAAATCTTAATATGGTGTAAACCCTTGGATCTCCATCCAAGGGTTGGGATTTAATCATACTTGATTTTGCATGATTGGCCCATAAAAAATTATAGGTTGTTTAGATCTAGTATTTAAACATTAATTCATTGCAGTCCAAGCCTTGGACTTTGTACCAAATCAAATTAGGTGCAGTTAATTGCTAAATTGAATGTGATCTAACTCGATGAATCGGTTCAATCAATCAAATCAAATAGGAACACACCAAAATGATTATTCATTTTATCACTCCAATAATAAAGGGTTTAGGATCAGAGGAATTATGGTGCTATGCCTCCCTTAAGAATTCCAAATAATCGTGAATCGTTCACATTGGAAGACATATGTAACCCTTGGGATTGAATCCTAGATTCACTTTCTATCCCA
This sequence comes from Thalassia testudinum, assembly GCA_037157565.1. NCBI lineage: Eukaryota > Viridiplantae > Streptophyta > Magnoliopsida > Alismatales > Hydrocharitaceae > Thalassia > Thalassia testudinum. The sequence goes on from JAZHRO010000025.1 coordinate 11,389,152, forward strand.
TCATGGATTACATACTTTTTACATTCTCTTTGCACTATTGGGAAGAGAATAAAGATCGAATCATTTCCCAAAGTATTGCCTTCCTCTCTTCATGTATGCGTTTGATCAGGACTTGTATAACCATGCATGAAATTTTACAGTTCCCAGTATACGCAGAGTGAGCTTGAGTCTCTCAATTTTCTACGTACACCTAAGACAATGGATCTATGTGATCCCTTCCAAAGATAATGTGTCTCATGTACCCTCATATGCACACTTAGAAGTGGGCGTATTCCCTATTGATCCACCAAATGTTCATACTTAGACACAGAGACATATATCTATCTTAGGTTAAAGGATACGCCTTCTCCCTAATAGTGATATGAGAAGGACATCCGCATCTCCATCTCATTGAGTCAACTCCTTGACTCAACTTACATGGTAGCCCCCGAATCTCTATTCCCATGTAGTGGATGCGCATGAAGGGAAATATTAAGGCAATAGTCTCTAGATAAGATCGCCCTTCTTCTCAGGTTGGAGACAACAATTGGATATCATGATGGTTCTTGATAACTTATCCAAATCCTCAATCCAAATTGTTTCGATTCTTCGATATCCGTCATCAGTATATCCAACATGGCACAGTACATCATCTCAATTATACTGAGGGACCCACCTAATCGTATTGGTGTGTCCACATGATTTGACACTCAGATTTGAATCACTGATCGAGTGATTAAACTCAGATTGGTTTGTTCAGGGCACATAACTCCAATACTTGCGAAGGTATAATGCTCCTATACTCGTGGGATCCTGAAACGAGAGAAAATTAGTTCTTTCTATGTAGTTCCAAATTAAGGTGTTTTCGTTTTCAAATATTTGATCAAGTTTCTGACATTAATTCGATTTAGGTTTTGAACATTTTTTAAAATGCCAATTTTTCAAGCTTCCACTATGCCTTAGGTCAATACGATCTACCCCTCCACAGACGATTGATGACTTTATCAAATGTATAATATTGTAATAACTATTTGGATCACTTTACAATCTACCCTAATTTTGAGGGATCTTTATTATAATCACTCCCAGTAGCTATAAAGCTTCACTCAATTATTCTAGAGCCTTCCTAACACCTTTGTAAATAATGTATTAGCTCTCCGTTGCAACAACAGCAAGAGAATGAATTATTCCCACTATATCCACATAGAGAGAATAAAAGAGAGAAAGCCATACTCCTACCCTCTAAGCCTCCTACATACCTTTTGAGAGCTCAAGTCACCACGCTTAAACTCTGATCTACTTCCATTAAAGGGAAGTTTTCTTAACCTATAGAAACTAGCATTTACATTCATCTTGTGGCTCTATAAGATCTTTTGTTTTCCTTTTGTTTTGTTGTAAGGGTGTCTAGGTCGTGGATTCCCATCTTGTAGAGACAAAATTGCATCGATTTGATCCGGTGCATGTTGTATTGAGTTTACACTACCCTCAATTTAAAGTAGTGTGGTTTAGTGTTTTGGTCATTAAGAGATCAGGGAAAATTCTATGTTAGGGTGACTTAAGTGGCGATTTTATCCGTTGGAGGTTTTCCATCTAAAAATCCTATCTTTCTTGTGATGTGTTTCTATTTGTGTATCATATTTTGATTCTTGATATATTTATTTTATTGCACTAATCACCTCCCTTTAATGTACCTTCATTTGGTATTAGAGTAGTTTTTTTCAAGGTCAATGTAACAACTGGAGAGGATTCATGGTGATAGGAATCACTACAATAAGCTCGAGGCCTCCATATTTCGAGGGTATGAACTCTCCTTATTGGAAAGTTAGAATGACCACTTTTTTGCAGACCCATAGCTTCATGTTGTAGGAAAGTTGTCAAATATCGTTCCAGATGCTGGAGTGACCCACAAATGGCTACCTTAAGGAGCAGATGAGAGAGCTTTCATTGAATGTGAAAGTGATAAACACTCTCTTGCATAATTAGCCCAGAGGAGTTCAACCAGATCTCCCAATACAAAATTGCTTATGAAATATGGAGAACATTAGAGGTAACTTACAAAGGCACTGGTAAAGTTAGAACTTTGAAGATTAATCTTTTATCCCAAGAATTCAGAGCATTTTCGAAGAAGGAAGATGTGAAACTGAATGAGATGTACACAAGGTTCACTTTGATAGTAAACAACCTTAAGTCCTTAAAGAAAACCTTTATTAAAGGTGAACTCCAAGCCAAGCTACTGCATTCCCCTGATCAAAATGGGAATAAAAGGTGGCGACAATCAAGGAAGCTTGTCAAATTGAAGATCTTAACATGGATGACTTGTTGGGGAACCTCATGGTGTATAAAAACAAAATGGAGCAGAAAAAAATGAAGAATACGTCGAAATTGAAGAAGAAATCACTTGCTTTCAAGGTAAATTGCAACACCGAGGTAAGTTTCGATGATGATGAATTCCTTTAATCGCTAAAAAGTTTTGAAAGTTTATTAGGGAAAAAGACTTTAAAGGAAAGAAGAAGCAAGAAGAACTGATCATTTACTACAATTGCAAGAAAAGAGGGCACATGAGTAATGAATGTCCTTTCTTGAAGAAAAGCAATATGAGTAGCATCAAGGCAAAGAAATTTAAGAAGAAAGCATTCCAAGGTACTTGGGATGACTCAAGTTTTGAGGAAGAAGGAGAAAAAGAAAAAGTTGAGGAAATTGTGTGTCTTGGCTTCACAGTAATCAAAGATGACAGGAAAGTGGGAATGAAAGCGACCATGATGAGTTATCACATTTTACTTTTGATGAATTACAAGATGCTTTTAATGAGATTTATGAAATTAGTAGATCATTAAAAATGGAAAACAAGATGTTCGAGAATTGTTATAGCTCTCTTGAAAGAGAAAAGCATGAGCTTGTAAAAGAAAACACAAGTATTGAGATGGATAAAACTAAACTTCTTGAAGAGAATAGCACTTTTAAGATAGAATTTTCTTTGCTAAAAGGAAAAATGTATTTTGTTGAAAAAGACCTAGCCAGTCTTAAAGAAAACTCAAATAAACTAGTTGATGGTCATGCTAAGATTGTTAAAGGCAAGGCTAAATTAAATGCAAACAAATTTAGCTTTACACACCAAGAAAGGTCATCATGCACCAAAGCCAAATGGTTAGAATTCAAGTAGAACTCCAAACTTGGATGAGAAATACTAACCCTAAAGGACCCAAAAAGATGTGGATACCTAAAAATTTGGTAAATTCTTATTTTGCATGTCACCGAAACACTCCAACAGATTTAAGATACTATCTTTATTAAGTGCATGAAGGAAGGGTCAAAGTGAGTCGACAACCAAATGGATATGGAGGATGGAGTCTATATCATTCGAGTTAATCATCCTCAATTGGTGCCACCTTCATTTGGTTTTTAAGTTTCCTTCAAGTGGTAAGATTCTTTCATTGTTTAAATTGATTTTAATTATTTATTTAGAAGAAGCATTAAGATAGGGGGAGCTTATTTTGACTTAATGGAGTAAAAAGGGCAAGAAAATTTGTTAGGGGGGAGCTAAATTTATTATGTCCTTAATTTATTTTTAAAAGGGGGAGATTAGATTAAGGGAGAAATGGATAGCAATGAAGAGAAGTTTTCCATATCATGTCTTTAAAAGAAGCTAGAATTAAGGGGGAGTTTATAATTGCAACATCTCTTTGAAGCAATAATGAAGGGGGAAAAGTGTATCATAGTTCTTTTGGATAATGTCAAAATGAAGGAGAATGGAGAGACAAACAAAATTATTCTTGTTATTAGTTTTATGCCCTAAAATGTATTTTGTTTATAAAGGTTTGCCACAATAAAAAAGGGGGAGATTATTGGTGCATAAGCATTAACATATTTCATTTTTATGATAACAAAATGTATGAATTTTATATTTACTTGGAGGACTGACATTTAAGGTAAAAGGACTGAAATGGTAGCAAAATGCAAGGAAAGAAGGAGCTAAGTTGAAGGGTAAGAAAAGGAAGAAGATTAGTTCTTTAGTTTTGTATGTCAGTTAATGTATTGTCTTTTTCTTTATTTAGACATGATGTAAAGAGACCAAGTAAGATAACCTAGTCCTAAGCTATACTTACATAAAACCTAGACACTCAGGAGAAACTTAGAATCAAAACAAAAATGCAAAACTATAATTGATCTTCATTATCAAATGTCTAATTCCTCTATCACACATCTCATACCTCACAATCAGATGGCTAACCTATTTATAATACATCTCGTATGCTGACTGCTGGTAACCCAACACTCACCTTAGGTTATTAGACATTCTTTAGGTCCATTATACATTCTATACACCTATTAGATGACACAAAGGTACTCAATGGACCTTGCAAACCTAAATCGAGAAAGATCTTATGTCAAAATTTGGAATCCTAAATTGATTCCAACATCAAACATCCAACAATAGGATCAGACGTCCTATCGGATGACCACTACTTAGATCAGATGTCCTAATTCACTCTAGATCCAATTCCAGGAAAGACTTGGTTATAGTAATAGACGACCAATCCTTTTGTCAGATGTTTAGTACTCTTAAATAAGATGTATGATCACTTGATTAGACGATTAGACATCCCCTGGGCAAGTGCCTGGTGACCACCTTTTGGAGCTCTTTTTATTAGATGTCTGCGCTTTTTGTTTAGACGTTTACTAGACAGATCAAATGATTGACTCTACCAAATGTTAGATACTGTAATAACTATTGGAACCACTTTGCAAATGTCCTGATTTTAAGAAATCCTTATCCTAATCACTCCCAATAGCTACAAGGCCTCTCTTAACCATTCCAGAGTCTTCCCAAAACCTCTATAAATAACCTATTAGCTCTCCAGTACAACAACAAAAAGAGAATCAATTATTCCTACTATATCTGAATAGAGAGAAAATCGAAGAGAGAATGCCATAGTCCTGATTTCCAAGCTTCTTACATACCTTCTAAGAGCTCAATTCTCCATGACTAAACTTCAGTCCACTTCCATAGAAGGGAGGTTTCCTTAACCTGTAGAAGCTAGTATTTACATTCATCTTATGGCTCTATAGGATCTTTTGTTTTTATTTTATTTTGTTGTAAGGGTGTCTGGGTTGTGGGTTACTATCTCGCAGATGCAAAATTGCATTGGTTTGATCCAATGCATGTATTAAGGTTACACTACCCTCTGTTTAAAGTAGTGTGGTTTAGTGTTTTGATCCATAGGCGACCAAGGAAAATCCTAAGTTGGGGTGACTTAGGTGGTGGTTTTTACCCATTGGGAATTTTTCACCTAAAAATCCTTGTGTCCTTATGACGTGTCTCTACTTGTGTATCATATTTTGATTCTTGATATATTTATTTTATTACACTAATCAGCCCTCCTCTAGTGCACTTTCACATATCTATTCCTTCCCACTATTTTGGTCATCAAGCACCGAAATAATTTTTTTTTGGAAGGTTTGAGGATATATTATTGTGGCATTCCAAATAGCAAAGTTGATACAAAACACCTTCTTAGCCAAGAGGGCAGGCCACACCTACTCTTCTACTTAATTAACTACCCCAAGGTCCCAACCAAGTTGAAGTGGTAACTATGACTCATGTGAAACATATGCGGGGAACTACCCTGTAATGACACACGGCCAGTCGTTTCCACTACAGGGCATAAAAGAAATAGTGTCAAACCTTTCACAGGTAGTGATGCGTGCCCACTCACACGTTGCTACTCGATTGGCCAAACAACTTAACCAAAGAGTCGTAGGGAGGCTAGCTCACTCCTTGAATCAATCTCTACCCCAGAATAGGTATAGTCTATTATGACCCGAGTCTTTACCCTAGTAGGGACTTGAGTCGATTTGCCAAATACCCAAAATCTGGTCATCCATTGCACAAATATAGAATAACAAAAACATTTATAGTGCATCACATCACATAATGTGAAATAACAAGAATAAATCTGAATTGAAAAAGATATTATTGGAATAATCATAGCCATCACAAGTATAGTTACAAAATTTAAGAAAATGAAATAAGTACTGAAAGAAACTAATAGAGTACTGTGGAACTTGAAACAAAAAAGAAAACACCAAACTAGAACTATGACGACAGCTATCCGACTACGGTGCTACACTCGAACCGACACCATCAGCTCCTACAACTGCAAAACATGATTGTATCTCTCTAGGACTAGAGTATAGAGTCCACAGAAAATGACAACGACAGTTTAGTAGAGTAGCAAAAGCAATGAAAAAGAGAACAAAGCTAAACAAATAAAAATAACAAGAAAAGTAGTAATTGTTCTTAATTATTTTAATTCATATTCTATTAATTTTTCCATTTGTGCCTTGCCACAATTCGAGTCATTTATGTATACAAATCAGCTTCCTTGGAAGGCATGAGGAGATTTTCATACGATATCCTAGGCGGTAGATTGCATATGGCTCACCCCTTTGGCCGAGGGGACATCCCACATCCACTATTGTTTGGTTAACCACCTCGGGGTCCTAATTAACAAGGTGAAGTGATGGTTACAATCCGTGCGATAGGAATGCGGAGAGCTACCCTACACTAACACACAACCAGTCCTTTTCACTATAGGGTATGAGAACAAAACAACCTAGCCTCTCGTAATAGCAAAGAGTACCCAACACCTTGCTACCCAGTTGGCCAAAACAGCCTGACAAACGAGTCGTATGGATGCACTACTTGAGCTAGTCTTTGCCTCTAACAGGTATAGCCGACCTCGCCATTGATACCGGGCATGAGTATTGACTTTTAAGTAACCCCTTAGGGTCCAATTTAATAACCAATTGCCATTCATCCATTCCTCATTCGATGTTTTCGTTCATATTTCAACAAGGTAGATAATAATATTCTTTCTCTCCTTTCAAGAATCCTTAGAGAAAATTCCTCAATAGTTTCAAATATCAGTATTTGATCCAATTTCTTTTGTTTACAAGAGGTTATTAAATTAAGACTAGGCAAAGTTAATATCTCAACATGTACGGATTGATAGGTAGGGAATTTGTATTCTAGTTAGGCTTTTAAATAACTTGATTTCTTAACCACTGTAACATTCATTATTAATTTGACAACTTCTCTTGACAAATTAATTAATTCAAGTACCTAGGCACAATCAATTAATGAACATTTGGGAATTGAAGTATTCAGCAGGAAGAATTATGGAATCAATGGAATCTCAACATCATCCAGCCATGAATTGAAAATTTCAGGAAAATAACGGTAGAGATACTCTACCTAGAGTTATCAAAGGGGTCATGATGACTTTGAGAAACGCGTCAAAGGTTCCTTAGACTTCGCACACCCTTCGAGTGTCTGTCTATAATCTAGACAAGGTCAACATGTCAAAACAGAAAAAAAATGAAACTTAAGAGTAAAATTGTAATTTAACACTTTTGTTAGGAAATTAAATCCCACCAAGTTAGAGCACGTCTCAACTCGATTCCAATGGTGGGTGGTTCGTCGAAATCGAACTTCGAATGATCTATGAACAAATCAATCAAAAGGGATTGCTATTAGGGACTAAATTGTAATTATCAAAACTTATAGTTTTCCTTATGTAATTTTTTTAGAACTTCAACCACACCCGTCGTCCTTCCTCACTTAATCCCATCTGCATGCACTATTCACGCCATGCACGACGGATGCATGGAGGAACTTCCCCGTCGGCGCTCTACCCTGCTACAACCACAATCGGCCCTTACTAGCTTATGTTAGCCACCTCCTTCTCCTTCCCCTTATCTCCATTGCTGATTATGGGTGCAACTACCAATCACTAGACTTGCCACCCAATAGCACACTGGCGTCAAATGGTCGCCGACAAGTGCGGTCATCCCCACCTTCCCCTCCTCGTCCTTCCTATCGTACCTTCTCTCTCCCCCTCTCTTCCCCTCTTTCATTCTTCACAAGATCATTAATGGAGAGAAGAGAGAAAAAAATATACCTTATGGAGATGCGGTCAACTCTCTCTCTCTCTCTAGTCATCAACTCTGCTATCGCCGCAAGCTCCTTTTGCGTAGTGTGGAAGGGAGGAGGGAAAAGGAGTATGGAGGATGAAGAAGAAGAGACCTCTTCTTCTCTATCTCCCCTCTCCTCCCCCTCTCTTTCTCTTTCTCTTGCGTGGACTCACTTTGGGTTTGGTTGCACAGGACTTTGAGGTTGATGACTGGGAAATAGGTTAGGTTAAGGTTTTTAAGGGTTTATTTAAAGACGGAGGAGAGAGAAAAGAGGTTAGAGATGAGGATAAGAAAGTTTATTAATACTCTATCTTTGTAATTCTCACATTCTTCCTGAAACCATACCAAATGACTTCCAATTTTTACGAAATTCATCTCATTAGAAAGCTTGCGACAAGGGAATTCTAACGGTATCAATTATGACACAATTCGAGCCAATTTTCTCGAAGGTTGACCAAGGTAGACCAAAACCTGCAATTTTCATTTTCGGACTACGCGAACCCGATTCGCACCTAACAAGAGTCAACAAGTTCGTCTCAACATGCTTAATCTAGATTCGAGCTTAGATTTGGATTTTGGGTTTGGATTTCCAGACATAATATAGCCAGCCATGCTGTAGATACTAGGCATGAGACTTATAGATTACTGTCATCAGTATTTCTAGGTTCATCAACAATTTCCCATCCACGTTTTCCATTATTTGTAATATTCTAGGTGTAGTGAGTATTTCCTACGGCTTAGTTATTTGCATATTCACCTAATTCCCCAGTAACTCCAAGTGCCAGTAAATATTATTGACTCCTTGATTCATAATGCTAATTTTTCATTCATCCAATCAGGAAAGTATTCTCATTTATTTTAACAAAAGGGTTTATATGCCTTGTTCTTACTAATCTAGACATTCATATTCAAGTCATCACACCATAAGTGTTATTTAGTAGCATAAGCTAATTATTTAATATTTAAGTACCCAATATGAACAATCAATCATAGTGTAGGACTCATGTATTGATGGTAACACCATCATTCTTCATAACTAACATGAATTAGTTGAAATCCAATGATAAGTGCTCTTAAATGATCATATGAGGATCATAATTCCGTATCAAGCTGATCTGAGAAGACAAGAAACATGGTTAATTCTGTCATTCTAATATTCAATCACAAATGCAGATTAATCAAAGGATTTTATTAGGGGTTAACTAAAGGTCAAATGAACTCAAAAGACTAAAAAGTAGGCTCACATCAACTGAATCAGGGTTTCACGCATTTCATGGATTAAAATATCAATGAAAACCCTAATTATCAACCCCACTTAAATTGAAAGGGTTCTGGTCGAGATAAATTCAATCTAAACCTCCTAAAAATCATTAAAAAATATTCTAAGAGGTTTGGTAGCTTCACTTTGACCATCTGAATCCATTTTAACCAAGAATAGAGATTCAGACGGGAATTTATCTTAATTTGGGATTTTATGCAATTTACCTAGGCAAACGTGATCAAAACTCAAATCCAAGTTCATTATTAGATTCCTTGGGTCTAAATTGGGTTAGCACCAAAATTTGGGCCCAATCAGAGTCCATATTGACCTAGCTTGCATTTTGGCCCTTAAAATCTTTATTCCTCACATCCACAGCCCTAGGTTTCAAGTTCCTTACTAACAAGCCCCTAACTTCTCATAGTTTTCTCAAAATTTTTTGCTATATGAATAGGATCTTCAACCCAACTACTCACCTCTTCAAACGAGGAAATCTCTCACAATTCATCACCAAATCCCTCCAAATTTGGAGGGATTGATCCTTACATCCCACTCTATCAAGAGAACCTGATTTCAAGTGCTATGATCAACCCAATCATGGCTAACGAACTCACTAAATCCATGAGTTTCCCTTATCTTAATCATGAAGAATTTTTGATGTTTTCAAGCATTTGAGGTTTGCAACACCCTCTATATAAGTTCCCTGATGTCCTATGTCCAAAACTAGCCTGATTTAGGCCTAAAATTCTTCTTCCTCTCCTTCTCCAGCCATCTCCAACCGTGGCTCTAGTTAGCCCCCTCAACTCCTTCCTCTGGCCATCTAACCAAAAAATTAGATGGTCCTCCTTCTTCCTCGCCTTCCTCCGCTCCTCGCCGGCCACAACAGGAGCATCCAACCCATTCTTCGTCGCCGCCTACCCTCACAGGAGACTTCGTCCCCTCCGCATCCAACAAGGCACGCTGGCACGGTATCCCTATCCTTTTGTCCAATTAGTTAGTTCATCACCTCCCTCTCCTTCTCTAGAGTAGGTATAGGGTCCTAGACTTAGCATTCGACCACTTTATCACTCACACCCTCTCCGTCTTCTTCGCGTCCAGCGAAGCTCTAACGAGCTTTGTCCGACCGCTACACACACTGAAACATACAACCACTGATAGGTCTACGTTAGTGGACTAATTTAGTGCTTAAGTACATTATTATTAGGATGAAAATTTAATTTAAAGCATGCATGATATTGACAAAATTATGTAAGCTTTAGAATTATCATTTTATGCACTAATTGCATTAATCCTTATATAAAGGGGTTAATTACGAATGCAAGGTCATTTAGGGAAGGACAATTTTAGTAAGCTTCACATCAAATTCCATCTTAATATCTATGATTTCCACTAAGAAAAAGAAAGGAAGGAAACAAAATTGATGGATGTAAAACCACCGCCACCCCTTAAATGTCTCTGCCTCTCTCCAATTTGAGAATCACCACCTGTCCCCTTCCTTTTCTAATATCTCTCTCTCTTTGTTTCTCTTTTCTTTCTCTCTTTATAAATAGGGAAGGAGGCAGTTGGATAGACCATCTTCCTCCATGGGGAGGAAACCCCCTCTCCACATCCTTTCCTCACCAAACCCCCACTGTGTCTCACCTCAAGCACGCTCTGTCCTCTCCAGAGACTGCGACAACTTGCATCTCTGCACCATCGTCCACCACTATGAGCCGTTCATGACTGCGATTGCGACTTCCTACCACCAAGCACCCCCAACCACATCACCGCGAACCACCACTGTGGTCGACGGTGACAGCGTCGACACCACCACCATGATCTGCCTCGACGTTCATCACCACGCTCCATCTCATTACTATGACTGTGACATCATCATCGTGTCTCATCCTCCTCTTTGCCACCGCGAGCTCCTCTCAACCAACATGTAGCACCTTCTTCTTCGACTCTCTCATCTCTTCACGACAGCAGGAGGAAAACCACTCTCAACGCACCACGCGGCAGCCTCCCTATGCCCCTTAGTGCTCACAGTCGCGCACAGCCAGCCACCCCCACGCACACCACCAGCCTCGCATGTGGCCAACCACCTCCGCGTGCTTGCAAGAGAGGCACCACAGCCAGCCACCAACCTTCCCCCTCGGCTACGCATGCACTAGCCTCGTGTGCAACTCCTGACTGCACCATCCCCATTGCATGCGGCCAGCGCACCCTCGCACGACCGCCCACGCTACCAGCCATAGACACTACAGCACCTCCGAACTCCTGGCCTCTTCCTCTCCAACCGACGCCACTAGCTGGCAATGCACCCTCCTCTACGCAACTGCAACAACGCTCAGCACTGTCCACCCTCGCGCGGCCATGGCAACAGCAACCGTAGAGCCCCCCACCTCCCGGTGCATGCATTATTAATCTTATTTATAAGAACCCACCCACGACTGTGCACTCCCTTCATGCAACAACCACCACTGGCCATGATTCTCCACTCCATCGACGCCATCAACCTAGCCTCGACATCACGTGCCCGACCACGCCTTTGACTACACCTCCCATAATCTGAGCATGCCAGTGGGAAGCCTCACTACCAGTGACCTCATCCTCTTTGATCGGAAACCTCCGACCACCATCTCTCGAGCCACCATCGCCCACACATGGGGCTTACCACTGGCAACCACCACCAAGCACGATGCTACCGGCCATGCCTCCTCCTCTCAAGCATAAGGGAAACAATTCCCCTGTTTTGCTACAGTAAAGGGTTCAATTAGTATTTGTCATCTGTACCATTGTCAGTCCACTATTCTTTTATTTTGATGCATTAAAATATATTGAGGTGAATTTGCAACATTGCAGTTACACTTTCTCATAATTATTCAACACATGTTGATTACTTTTGATTGCATCAAATTGCGACTTAGATTGGCACTCTAATAAGCATGCAAGTGAAAATTACATGAGCTACCATTGCACATGCACTATTGATGTATTTAGAGCTTTGATTTCTTACATAAAAATTGCATAAACAGCCCTTAACTTCTCTATAAATTGGTGGTTCACATTCAAAGCAGCATATCCATTGATTGTTTTGAGGAATATTTCGGCAAACATGATTGTTACATATTTATGATCTTATTGGTATGTTCCTTCCTGTAGATACGACCTAATCCACCGTAGTTAGTTTTACTGATAAATATTTTTATTTGGGATTTTTTCACCATGCGATTTTACTTCGACAACATATTTTTTCTGACACATTATTTTACAAGCGAAATTTCTTGTTCAACCACCACCTTCCTCATGCTTCAGTGACCAAAAGCCCTAACCTAATTGGGCGTATTGGCCACTCATTCACTCCACCGAATGCACCCATAAATCGCCTCCATCTTCGACTTTGACAGACCACACACCATCATACTCGTCGTGCTCCGGCGATGCTCATGAACGTGTTAATTGGGGCTGAGAACCTGTATTTTGGTTTTTAGGTCTTCGTTGGAGACAGCTGTTATCGTAGCCATCGTCCGCCCTTCTTTGACTGTCATACACCTTGCCACCAACTCCAACTGACGCGGACGAGGATCGTGAAGACAACCAAGCCCTTGATTGGGCAATCCAACAACCACAACAACAACAATTGAAGAGGAGCTAAATCTATTGCAAACATGTGAAGAAAGAGGGACTTTTAGTCCCACATCGGAAATGGCTAAAAAGAATTTTGATATTTATGGTTTCACCTCCCTTAGCTTATCACCTTAAGACATGGGGTGAGGTCCCTCTCACCTGCCCGTGCACACATCACCAGTGCCCTCGCACATTAGCCTAGTCCCTGGTCCGGATCTGTTTACCCGATTACCCGATTACCTATGGCCTGTTTCTAAGGAGAGAGAAAGAGAAGGGAATTTCTGAGGGAAGGAGGGGGTTCTACACTATGTATCCTTGAGATTCGTGCCTACACAAAGGCAAATTTTGAGGTTGTTGGGGCTTAGACTTTAAGGCATTTGATGATTGTTGGGGACGTCTGATCTGAGAAGGAATTGAGACTCTGATTTGGTTACTGTTGGCTTTGAGAAATTGAGAATTTGATTGTGAATTGAGCCTAACTATTGAGGGTAATTGGTGGTTTCAACCACCACTTTTTGGGCTCTTTATTTTATTTTTGTTGTTTGACTATTGAGATACACTTTTGATTCTAATTGAATATATATTTAGTGCATTGATTTATTCCTTGCATATCATTATTGTGAATTTATTATTGTGCTAATTGCTTATCAATTCAATTAGTGGATTGAATTCCATATTTGTTACCTGCGAACGACCATGAAACTCACGATTTTTTGAGCACTTACAAATTTAAATGTCGATTCGATTTTCGTCACTATACTACGACGCGATGTTTTCCTAAACTACAATGGATTTCTACATCAACATGTACTCACCAAGAAGGAAACTAACATGAGAGTTGGCTAGCTTGATTTTCATCAATTCATTCACCATAAGTCATAATTGAAGGAAGGGATACTCTACCTAGGGTTACGATGACATCTAATGAATAGGTCAGAGCTCCCAATGTCGCTCAAGCCTCCTCCATCCTCGTGAATGATTTAAGGTTATGCCCTAAGGTCAAGAGGACACCATGCAAGATCAACAAGTCATCAAGAGACTATTTCAAGTTTTTTCATGAAAAATAGTGCTCATAACAAACCTTAGAAGGTACTAGATCATAGTTCAAGAATTAAGGATTCTAATGATAGCTTATTTGCGAAAAATAGACATTGTTTGACCCCTGCACTACCCAAAACAAGCCAAGAGTTCCGAACGAGGTCGGTTCACTTGAATTCGTGGTTTGGACCACCACCCCAATGTTGCTGCCACATGTCACAATGTGGTTGGACTCACAACACACCTACAGATCACACCCACACATACTCATTGCCGTTAGATTGCGTGCACACGCATGATGACACATGCTCGTAGCCTTCCCTTTCACGCATGTTGCCCGCACGCATCACTTGTGCACTTTGTGCACCCATGCACTTCTCACCTCTCTGCGTGAGGCGCATGTTAGGCACCCTTCTTGCCACACCAGTGCTCTTCCCTCACTCTCTCCTTTCCTTTCCTCTTTCTCTCTCCTTTGTTTTCTTCTCTTCTTTCTTCTATCTTTCAATGTGTGAGATTTAGGGAGAAAATTAAAAACCCAAAACCCTAATTTGGGCCTTAAATAGACTTGGGGACATGGAAGGTGATTAGGGATGGCTAAAATTAACTAAAATGCCCAAGGAGTAGGTTTAACCATGCCTTAATCTTAATATTCTTATTTTTAATGTAACTTGAGCTACGTGCATTGGATTCAAGCGAAACAAGTACCATTGGAAAGCTTGTGATGAGAAAAATCCAACAATATGATATTTGACACCCTTTTGAGGAGATTTGACTCAGAGTTGATCGAAAACACTCATTTCTCATGTTTTACGATACATTATGACCCATCTCGACCCCTATAGGTACCATTGGGTAGAACGATGCATTCACCTCTAAAATGACTCAAAACCCATATTTCAACAAAGATGACCCTTAGGCCTCCTGATTTTAGTTCACAAGCACCTATGTTTTCATTATATGTGTCTCGTGCATAACTTTTGCTACACAACTTGGATTTCCATGAAATAGGAACCGTTGGAAAACTTACGATGAGAGGAATCCAATAGTATCCTACATGACACCTTTCTAGAAAATTTTACCCTAGGGTTGACCCTGTTTGACAAAAACTCAAATTTCCTCATTTTCAGGCCACATTAACCCGATTTGTGCTCGACAAGTGTTGATAGGCTTGTCTTTGCATGCTTAATCTTGATTTGGGCTCAGATTTGGATTTTAGGTTATAGGACCCTAGAAGGGACATTGGGTCACAACCTCCTAATTTGACTCATTAGACGTTCTACTCTCTCACCAAACGTCCAGACACTCCTCTAGGTGCCCACTAAGCAAATCAAATGTCCAAGCCCATCAAATAAGGCATCTCGACTCTAGGTCAAATGTCCCTAGAAGGGACCCCAAGTCACTACTTCCAACCTAATCCATCAGATGCCCAGCATTCACATTGGACGTCCAAACTGCTTTCTAGACATCTAGTGACATGGTCAGATGTCTCTTGGAGTAATCATTCCCACTCTAGAAAGTAGACTACCCTATAGCAGGACTCTACCTTACCATCAGACGTCTAGGGACTTAACAATTAGATGTTCGATCCCCTAATTAGACGTTCCTTATAGTGTGTCTGTCGCCTCTCTCTTTGCACCATTTGCTAATCCAACTCCTAACTCATTGTTGATCATCTAGAAACATTGAAATAGAGAGAATGCATGATCCAAACCCCTTTTTACACATGTTTTGACTCAATTGAACTTGTTTAACACTTGGACTTAGATTCTAACTAATACCTAACATGAGATAAGGCATTCATACTCTATGGGTGGTTACCATTACCACTTAGCCATTGACAACGAATTTACTCGATAAGTAATTAACTTTCGTTGTAGTGCGTAGAATCGCTATCAATTTTAATAAAGCAATCGGATTGGGAGTCCAGGTCAAACACAGGGAGACAAGAATTGGAAATCATGTATGCAAATTAAAGTAAATATGCACTAATACTAACTAAGATAAAAGAGAGAGAGTGTGTGTAAGGGATAGAGATCATAAAAAAAATCTTTTATTGATGCTAGAAAATGATTACAACAAGAGTTTTTGAGAAATAAAACTAGATGCTATTCTACTAGAACAAATAGAAAGAGAGAGAGAGAGAAGATTTGGAGTGCAGTTATGGCGGTGGAGAGATCCATTGATAGAGTGGAAGAGGATGCAGAGGACATCCAATAGAGGAATGCTTGATGGAAGAGGGTGGTCCTAAGGGTGGACGACCATGGTGGAGTTCTAGGTGTTCTACTTAGAAGGTGGAGGAATTTTTGTTCTAAGGAAGAGATGAATCCAAGGCAGGGGTATGCCTAGTGTTTTTATAGTAAAAGTAGAGGCTTCCTATTGGTTGGTTTAGGCTGCCTAGGATCAAGGATCTGGATGGTCAAGATTAAATCTAAGGAGATGGTTAGGATAGGTAGGATAAGGACCTTTGGATCTAAAATGGAGGGAGGAGATAATGTTTGGTTTTTGTTAGGATTGGATGGAGGTTGTTGCAATAGCCTTATAGGATTGCTCTCATTTGTCTCGAATTTATAGCCTTGTTCTGTTCTAAATTTCAAATTGCATATAAAAGCAAAGTTGTAGCCCTCAAAATCATCTTACCAATGCAACTTGAATCACTCAATTTGAACTTAAAATACAAAATTTATGGCCAAAATACTATATGTGTCAGGCTGTTATGAATTTTGAGATTATGAATGAGATTTGGTTTAGGTTTTGCTTTTCTAAGGGATAGGACCTATTTTTGGCCAGCCATATTGGGTCTAAAATTAAGGCTCGTGGTCGGCCTCTAGGTTGGTTAATTAGATTAGGTAATTAGGCTCTAGGCTAATGTTAATTAGGTTCCTAAATTGGGCTAGACCTAGGGTTAATTGGGTTCGATTCTAATTGACTCAACCCTCTTCCAAGTGAGTTCAATCTTGAATCTCCTATCTATAGGACTCCAAATTGCTCTAAACCTAATACCTGCACATATCACACAAAAGACATCAAGGTACCAAATATAAGTTTGGGTAAAATTGTAGAAAAATCCAAACTTATGCCATATTTACAAAATGCACCTATATGACTAAACTGACTTAACTAAATGCACTCTACCATATAAAACCATTAGATTAGCATTAGTTAGACATAATTAATGTAAATATATATAGTAATATCATACCCCCATGCCTATGTTTTGCTAGTCCTCGAGCAAAACAAAGATTGACAAACTAAGCAAATAATATTTACACGAGAAATAGAATTGCGAGTTTTGAGCTTAATTCAAATTAGAAATCTCCAATCTCAATTTTTCACCAAAGCAAAGGAATTATACGCAAATCCTTAACAACAAAGACTCGGTAGTTCTAAAGTATCGACTCAAATCTGGACTACCCGAATCAAACCAGAATCTTTTTAGCCATTGGACTTGGGTCACTAAAGTAACTTTCTCTTACTAAGTCGATCCGCTCAAAGTTTGAATCGAATGTGAGAAATAATCACCTTGTGTGTGATTTTTATATGACTCGTCAAATAGGCAACTAAGTTGATTCATAGTATTCAATAAGACTTAGAATATTTCTATGCTCTTTAACAACCCATCTTCGATTAGGCCATACTAGGATTTGGCAGCTTTCTCCTTACCACTTTTCTATCCCAAGGTCAACATACAAGGTGTATATCTCCTCAGCTAGACTCCTAAGTCTCTTGTTGGCTATCTCACTATGATTGGGATGCACTCATGTAGATAAGAGATGAAAGGTATATATATATATATTTTTATTTTCTTTTCTTTTCTTTTTTCCTCTTTTTTTCTATTATTGTTTTATAACTTCCTTTCACTACTCATTTTTCTGGGTTATCTTTGTTATACTCATTTTTCTAGGTGAGTGGCTTTCCTTCATTCATTCTAAATGCATCCCATACAAACAAGAATGGTCCTAAGAGTAGAAACGTGGCCAAGTCCTTTGGACCTTGTGCTCTAAGACTAAATCTTATTGACCACTAAGGACTCAATAAAATCATTTCGAAGACGAGTTAGTGCAATGTGTAAGTAAAGATGCTTGGAACTCAAAGACTATCCAAACCATAGGGTGGAAAGATAAGTCATTCACTCGTCACCCTTTTAACTTAATACTTTTAGCTTTTTCAAATCCTTTCAAAGACTCAGAAAAATAAATCCAGATTTTAGTAAATAGTTGAGATAATTAAGTTAACATACTAAAGAGTCTAAGTGGAAAAACTTTGTTTGTACTTTTCCTAAGATCGGTAAATCCTCAAAATCGAAGTAATTCAACTTATTTCGTAGCTCAAACTCTAAGAACATCGATTTTTTTATTTTTTTGCTATTTTTTTGAAAAACTTTCTTTTCAATTTTTTTTCCAGAAAATACAATATAAGAAGAAAATTTTGGTATGCTATGTATAAAATTCTAGAGAAGAATAAGTGACTCAAAAGATTATTTACCCCCCATGCCTATTTCATGCAATACACATAAGAAAAGAGACAGATATCACCTGATAACTCATGAGTTCTGTGATAAACATATCTTGAATCAACCAAATCAAGATATAAGCTAATCTAATTCATTGGGTTGCCTCCCAACAAGAGCTGAATTTTACGTCTACACCTAGATGTGGTACAGTCAGTTAACCCTCTAAGAGGGTTATAGTCTCCTTCAGGGGTATTTGGGTCAAGTAAGCTTTAAGTCCTTGTCCATTTACAGTAAATGTTTGCCTAGTCTTAATATTTACAATTTCTACAGCCCCATCGAAAAAAGGTTTGACCACTATATACTGGCTAGACCATTTAGATTTAAGCTTGCCTGCGAATAATTTCAGTTTAGCATCAAATAACCATACTCTTTGATTAGGCTAAAAGGATTTTCTAATTATATGCTTGTCGTGAAAAGCCTTAAATTTTTCTTTGTAAATCCTCAAATTTTCATAGGCTTCACATTTAATTTCTTTGAGCTCAGTTAATTGGAGTTTTCTATGATCACTAGCCAAATTAAGATCATAATTGCATTCCTCGACTTCCCAATAAGCTCTATGCTCTAACTCTACTAGGAGATGACAAGGTTTCCCATAAATTAATTTATAAGGTGACATGCCTGTGGGAGTTTTATAAGCGGTCTGATATGGGAGTGGTTAGTGTAAATCACCATGTGGGATCCAAGTAAAGAAGATCTAAACTTTTCAAGTCTGAAAACAACAGCTAGCAATTCCTTCTCAGTAGTTGTATAATTCCTTTGTGACTTATTTGATGTTTTGCTAGCATAATAAATCACCATAGGTTTCTTATCTTTCTTTTGTCCCAGAAATGCCCCTATGGCAAAATCTGAGGCATCACACATGATTTCAAAGGATTGGGACCAATCAAGGGCTTGTAAGATTGGAGCTAGGGTCACCACATCCTTTAAGGTCAAGTAAACTTGGATGCATTCCTCATTAAAATCAAAAGGGGTCTCTTTAGATAGAAGGTTAGTCAAAGGCCTGGAGATCTTAAAAACATTTCGTATAAACCTTCTATAAAATCCAATATGTCCTAGGAATGATCTAATTTGCTTCACCGAACTAGGGGATGGAAGATTAGAGATTAAATCAACCTTGTCTAGATCAACTTCTATTCCTCCTTCTAATACAATATGACCTAGTACAATTCCCTCTTGAACCATAAAATGGCTCTTCTCCCAACTTAGCACTAGGTTGACCTCAATACATCTTCTCAAAATCTTGGTCAAGTTGTCCAGGCATAAATCAAATGAGTCTCCAAATACAGAAAAATCATCCATGAAGACCTCAAGATAGTTACCAACCATGTTAGAAAAGATGGCTAGCATATACCTTTGAAAGGTCGCAGTTGCATTACATAGCCCAAAAGGCATCCTACGTAAAGCAAAAGTTCCATAGGGACAAGTGAAGGTGATTTTCTCTTGATCCTCAGGATTAATGGAAACTTGATTGTATCCTGAGTATCCATCCAAAAAGCAAAAAAACTTCCTCCCTGCTAGTCTCTCAAGGATTTGATCAATAAAAGGCAAGGGAAAATGATCTTTCTTGGTTGCAGAGTTGAGTTTTCTGTAATCAATACAAACTTTCCATGTGGTGGCAGTGCGGGTAGGGATGGATTCACCCTTGTCATTAGTCGCAATGGTGATCCTAGCTTTCTTAGGAACTACTTGTATTGAGCTCGCCTAAGGGCTATCAGAGATTGGGTAAGTGATTTCAACATCAAGCCACTTGATTATTTTCTCTTTAACAACCTCTCGCATATTAGGGTTTGATATTCTTTGCATCTCACGAGAAGGTTGAGCCCCATCCTCAACATAGATCTTATAAGATAGTAAGAGGGGATAATTCCTTTGAGGTTAGAAATGGTCCACCCAATTGCTTGTTTGTGTTCTCTTAGGACCATAGTGAGTCTAGATTCTTGATCCCAAGTTAGATGTGCATTAATAATCATAGGGAGAGTTTGGTTAGGTCCAAGGAAGATATATTTCATATTATCAGGGAGAGGTTTAAGTTCAAGTTGTGGTGGGACCAGATTAGAAGGTGGGGAAGGTGTAGAGGGAAAATTAGGTTTAGTTAAAATCTTATTAGTTGAGGAGGGTTCTGGGTTAGTGTAGAATAAATCAGGGACCTCCTCAACTTGTGGGTGAGAACTGGACTGAGTTAAGGTGGCTTCTAAATGATTTTCTATTAATTCAATTGCCATACTTAATCAAATTGTCCTCAGAATCAATATCATCAATCAACCCACAATCAAATCCTTTACTTGCCTTAAAAATATCCAATTGTAATCTTTTATCTCCAAAGGAAATTTCTATACATCCAGTGGCACAATTAATATTAGCTTTAGCAATTGCTAAGAAAGGTCTACCTAGGATGATGGGAGTGTCTCTTAATCTTTCAGGTACTTCCATGTCAAGGACAAGAAAATCGACTGGAAAATAAAAGTCCTTGACTCTTACAATTACATCCTCAACCTCTCCCTTAGGTGTTTTAATAGATCGGTCAACTAATTGTAAGGTTACAGGTGTGGGTTTAAGCTTACCAAATCCAAATTGTTGATAAAGAGTGGTTGGTATCAAATTTATAGAAGCACCTAATCCAAAAGAGCCTGATCAAAATTTATATCACCAATTGTGCATGAAATCAACAGGGCTCTGAGATCCTTTTTCTTAGGCTGCTTAATATCATTGAGCTAGCTTGTTCAGACAGCACTACTTTTTGTGGCATTTGGGTTCTAGTCTTACGCATGGGAGTACATAAATATTTCAAGAACTTAGCATGGGTAGAAATATGTTTAATGGCATCAAGGAGTGGTATATTAACCTAGACTTGTTTAAAAAAGCTAATCAACTCCTCATTGTTAGCCACATTCTTTTTTTTTTTTACTTTTTCTAGGGCTGCAGGAAAGGGTGTTTGGGTATCTAGCAAATATGGGTCTTGAGCCTTATTATGCTCAATTTCTTCTTCAATATCATTAATCAAATCAGGCTCACCAGGACTAGGGTTAGAAGGCCAAACTAGGTCTTGGGTTTTAGTAACTTCTCAAGGTAACAGAGTGTGCAGAGGCATGTGAGTTAGAGTTAGATGCTTGGGATCAGTTAGGCAAGATAGGAGCCTGTTGAGGAATAGGAAATCCAGGTGGGTTTTGCTGGGTGAGGTTAATCACATGAGCTTGCCCTTAATTCTAGTGGAACCCTTGCTGATAGTAAGTTCAATTTTGTAGATTTTTAGGGTTTGGTATAAATCTTTATTGTTTAGTTTCCATTAATTGGCTCAACTATCCCTTAACCTTAGCCATCTCCTCTTGATGTTTTTGCTTCATATCAATAATCATTTTAATCAAGATATCAATCTAATTAGATTGAGTAGGTTGATTAGGTCCAAGTTTGGGTTGATTGTACGTTGACCTACTGTTGTGACCTTGATTGTAGGAAGGGTTAGAAGCTAGTCTGCTTTGATTCGGATTTGGGTTTTGATTCTATCTAGACCAGGAGAAATTAGGATGATTTCACCATCCAGGGTTGTAGTAATTAGAATAAGGATCCATTTTGGGATAACCCTGGATAGCTTGTACATCCTCCACAGGAAGCGTCTGCAATATTTCTAAGATTATCATTGAAATCATGGTAGAAAATTTGAGCTAGGTGATTCCTAGGAACCTCATGGGGTGGACACTTCTTTAATAATTCATTAAATCACTCCCAAGCCTCATGGAGTTGTTCCCCTAGTTGTTGTGAAAAGGTGGTTGTGGCTCTCCTAAGGGCATTAGTTCTACCTATAGGGAAGAACTTCTTAAGGAATGACCTTCTCAACTCTTCCAAAGTAACAATGGGTTTGCCTATAGTTCTAAACTAGTGTGTTTCCTTATCCCTTAAGGAGGAGGGAAACATCTTCATTAAGACAATATCTAGGCTCACATTTCCAGGTTTGATGGTTTCAGCAAGTTTGTCTAGATCTTCAAGGTGCTGGAAGGGGTCTTCATTAGAGTTCCCATGGAAAAGATTTTGGATCAGGCTAATCACATTGGGTTTTATTTCAAAATCATTTCCCCCTTCAGGGACCTAACAAAATGCACTACATGAGTTGTAGAAGGGTCATAAAAGTCTCTAAGGGACTTGAGTGGTGGTGCCAATTGGACTTGATTCTGTTGAAGTTTATGATTAGCATTGATCTGGGCTTAGATTAGAGCAAGAAGGTCAAGATTCTGATTCTCAAGATTTTCAGGCATCTCGGGTTGTTCTGTGAAGGCACACAAAATATTTTGCAAGCACGGATGATAGTATATTTCCTTTAGAGTTTAGAAAAATATGAGTGCCTAATTAAAAATCCTACAAATTTCAAACTAGGTAGGCAACTTCTAGAAAATGAATTGCTTTTAATTAGTTCAAGTGGTGTAGCTCAATACAAAGCAACTATGGCTTCTCAAACACCACTAAATGGGGAATAGAAAAACATTTTTTCAAGAATTTTGAGTCCATAAATATAATTTTTTGAAATTTTTTGTAATAGGGTCCAAAAGTTAGAAAAGACCCCCGGTTAGTGTTTCATATCAATCAAAACATACCGTGCCTAAAAATATTTTTTTCAATTTTTTTCATGATTCTCAATTATCACAGAAATCTAATACCATAAATGTCAGGTTAATTAGAGTTGTATAAAAATTCCTATGATTTTCAGAAAGTTGCAAATCAAGAAGAAAAATTAAGATGGATATCAATGTTGTCCACGAATTTTTAAAAATTGAATATAGATCAGATGAGTGCAAAATTTGAACACAATCTTTCTGACTTCAACACCTACGTCCAGGAGAAATTTAATAATTTTTAGGTAAATATAAATTCTGAAAATGATTTTTGAAACTCGAATTAGTTAACAGCCCAAATTTTACAAAGCTGGTTTTGAGGACATCAAGGGATAATGTCCACCAAAAGAGATTTTTTTTTTTATTTTTTTGTGCAAACAACTCAAGCAAATAACTATCCTAAAGATCAAGATAGACACCTAATCTAGATGGACAAATGATAATTTTTTTTTTTGAATGCAAATCTAACCTAGATTTCACGAATGATCCTAAGCTAAGATGTGAAACCTACCTCAATGTCTCGACCCATACTTTGCTCCGTCTTTGTGTTTGTCCATGAGATCCCATGTCACCGCGAAATCCTACACACAATCAAAGAAATAGAAAACATTAAGTTAGAGACACGAATGCAAAATATGGAAGAAAATATGCAAGCAAAATCTATTGCCTCCTCGGCATCGATGCCAAAAACTGTCGGCGGATTTATGCGATAAGTAATTAATGTTCATTGTAGTGCGTAGAATCACTATCAATTTTAATAAAGTAATTAGATTGGGAGTCTGGATCGAACATAGGAGACAAGAATCGAAAATCACGTATGCAAACGATAGAAAATATGCACTAATGCTAATTAAGATAAAAGAGAGAGAATGTGTAAGGGATAGAGATCATTAAAAAAATGCTTTTATTGATGCTAGAAAATGATTACAACTATAGTTTCGAGAAATAAAACTAGATGCTATTCTACTAGAACAAATAGAAAGAGAGAGAGAGACCCGTCGGAGCGCAGTCACGGCAGTGGGGAGATCCGTCGACGAAGCTGGAGAGGATGCAGAGGAGGATGCCCAATAGAGGAATGCTTAATGGAAGAGGGTGGTCCTAAGGGTGGCCGGCCATGGTGGAGTTTTAGGTGTTCTACTTAGAAGGTGGTGGAAGAAGGTGGAAGAATTTCTTTTCTAAGGAAGAGATGGATCCGCATGCGAGGGGGGGGGGGGGGCATGCCTAGTGTTTTTATAGGAAAGGTAGATGCTTCCTATTGGTTGGTTTAGGTTGCCTATGATCAATGATTTGGATGGTCTAGATTAGATCTATGGGGATGGCTAGAATATGTAGGATACGGACCTTTGGATATAAAATGGAGGGAGGAGATAAGGTTTGCTTTTTGTTGGGATTGGATGGAGGTTGTTGCAACAACCTTATAGGATTGCCCTCCCTTGTCTTGAATTTTCAGCCTTGTTGTGTTTCGAATGTCAAATTGCATATAAAAGTAAAGTTGTAGCCCTCTAAATCAACTTTTCAATGCAACTTGAATCACTCAATTTGAACTTACAATGCAAAATTTATGGCCAAAATACTAGACATGTGTTAGGTTGTTGCGAATTTCGAGATTAGGAATATGATTTGGTTTAGGTTTTGCCTTTCTAAGGGATAGAACCTATTTTTGGCTGGCCATATTGGGTCTAACATTAAGGCTCATGGCCGACCTCTAGGTTGGTTAATTAGGTTAGGTAATTAAGCTCTAGGCTGATGTTAATTAGGTCCCTAAATTAGGTTAGACCTAGGGTTAATTGGGTTCAAGTCTAATTGACTCAACCCTCTTCCAAGTGAGATCAATCTTGATTCTCCTATCTATTTGGTTCCAAATTGCTCCAAACCTAATACCTACACATATCACACAAAAGACATCAAGGTACTAGATATAAGTTTGGGAAAATTACAGGAAAAACCCAAACTTATGCAATATTTACAAAATGCACCTATATGACTAAACTGACCTAACTAAATGCATTTTACCCTATTCAACCCTTAGATTAGAATTAGTTCGGCATAATTAATGTAAATATATATAGTAATATCAGTCATGGAACATCATTTTCTTAAAATTAACCCAACTGTGAGGGATCCAAACACAACTAGTTAAGGATTCTATTGCTACACTCGAAAGAGAGTAAGCTCTTCCCTTACCTAATTTTCTCACTGCATGGATTCTAGTCCTTGGTTCTCATAGCCTCCTTCCTCTTCCTTGGGCTGAGCTCTAACAATCACCTGCTCATGATAAGGATGATCTAGATGAGGGGATGAGGTCCAGCACTCCAGCCACCAAGGAAACCTCCTTTGGATTCTTTTCCTTTGTAGGAGATTGGCGGGCGTGGAATGCGGTTGTTTAATTATGCCATTGTAGTATGCGTTCATGACGTTGGTTTTAATTTAAGAAGTGAAGTTGGTGAGTCCAAGTGTCGAACACAAGGAGGTGTAAAATCAGATTATCTTGTCGCTTTAGGTGTCACAGGAATGGTTGATTTGCTTGCTTGCGAGAAAATGCGAAAGAGAGAGAGAGAGAGTAGGGTTAGAGATCGTGTTTAAAGCATGACAACTATTTAGAAGGATGTGAGCTATCACATATGAAATATCAACATATAACATGCGGTGAACGTTTGTTTATAACTACAACAATGGATGAAAGCTTAAACAAGTGCAACATAAACTAAAGTAAAGAGAGAGAGTGCGAGGAAGAGTCAAGGCAGCCACGACGGTGAAGGGAGGCTCTGTCGATGGCTTGACAACTCTGGGACGAGTATGGAGTATTTGGTGGAGCTAGAAGTCTAGAGTAGCTTGGAAGGTGTGTGTGTGTATTCAATGCCCTTGAATGGGGTGGTTGAGGAGGTTTATATAGAGAAGAGGGGTTTCCAAACTAAGTAAGGGCTTTAGCGACGTCCGGGACGTCACTAAACCCATTCCATTAGCGTCGGTGAAGCCCTTCTCCCTCCGGTCCTTAAGCATGCGCATGCTTTCTCCCTTCAATCTATGCTCGTGCACTCGCAGCCATCCAATTCGTGGTGCAGATCGCCATCGGATGGCTGAGGGTGCGCCACGTCGCCTTCCTGCATCTGCAGAAGAATGAGCGGTCGCATGATGGACGTGCTTCGACCATCGGATTTCACTTCAACAGCTGTGATTACCCAAGCGGGGAGCTCTTAGATCGCGCTTTGCGTGCGGGGAGTGCGCGCATTGTGCGTGATCACGCACGTTCCCATTAGGCGCTTGAGGGCGTGCCGTGTAGCCTTCCTCCCGCCGTCCACGCATGCATCAATAGCTAAATTTTGATCCCACATGGGGATGCGGTTGGGTGCGATTCAAACGCGTGCCCCTGGTGAGCGTGGAGGGGCACTAATCGCTGCAGTGCGCTCGCACTTTGTTGTGGTTTTGCATGAACTCTTAGCCGTCCGATGGTCGATCAAACAGTCGAGATCACATCTTAGTGCGATGGAGAGATGGTGTGGGCGATGTTGGTGGATTTCCAACCATCCAATCCTTGGATCGGACGGCTTAAAGTGCTTTGGACGATGAGGCGAGATGCTGTGCGAGTGAGGGCACGATGGAGGTTTTCACATGGCCACTTGTGGGCCATTGATCATCAGATCAACAGCCAGAACTTCTTGGGTTGGTTGAGGGAGCTCCAGATGTCGGGTTTAAGTGATTTCGAGTTCATTGGACTCCATTCGTCAATCTGAATCCATCTGTGCTATCTAATTACTCATCTGAGGCATGTTTCAACATGCACTTGTACATATGGTCATTAAACATTGATTTATAAGCAATCTTAAATCGCAATGCATGCAGTGCCCGTATGCCCATCATGACATATTATTAGTGCACACTTGTCTTCAAAACTAACCCCAGTTGATGGAATTATCATCATTTAATGTAGAGTTATCAGAGATCTCCTCCCCTTACTGTCAATGGAGCTTTCAAGATGAGTTTCTTGGAAAGGACGATTCTCTTAGCCATAGGGTGATGAAGTGTCGACAGTGGCTTTGGTGGAGGCTCTATGTGGGGGCATTTAGCTGCTAGGAGAAGTGCACAGCAGCCCCCCCACTCCAAAGGCATTGTTTCCACCCAACACTAGTTCATTTCTCTCACCCCTGAATCCTTCCTACCCTCCTTGGTTTACTTTAAGTACTCAACTTGTCCCTTACCCAACCAAGAATCCCTTCATGGACTAAGCACCATGTCTAACTTTGATTTCCAACTTTAATAGCCTAGTAGGCCTTTAATAAACATCATTAGGCTTCTAACTTTATATCCTATGTGATTGCAATTATTTATCTTCATCAGTGTATAATGACCTTTTAGATTGTCATAAATATCTAATTAAGGTGTATTAGCAATGAGGCCTTACAAGGAGCCTTCTTAGATATTTATAGATGTGATAGGAAGGCTCTAGATGGCATTAAGTGAAGGATTTAGTCATTGGAGTGAAATCATAAATAGGTCCAATGGATAGAATTAGGAAACTAAAAAGTCATCTAACAGACAATACATGTTGGTCGTCCAACTTGTTGATTGGTTGACCAATAAGTATACTATTGGATGTCTCTTGATCGATGGGCAGTCATCCAACAACTAAAGAAGGGTAAGTAAACAAATGTGTGAATTTTTGAGCCAGCTCAACTAGTGAGTAGGCTCATACCACTTAAGTAGGAATGGCAGGTCCTCAGTTCGAGTCTCGACTAACCTAGGGGGATAGGTTTGCAGGCTATTTATCCCCCCTGCCTAGGATGAATGTGTGACTTTTGGTCAACCAGTTAGTGAAGGGTTTTGGGATTAACATCCCTTGATGTTCCTAGACTTGTACAAAGTGGTTCCAGGGTTGTCCAAATAATACGGGTGATCGGCCACTTAATGAAGAATTGGTCTTCTACTCATATGTGCAGGTTGTCCAAAATTATACGTGACTTAAGGATTGGATAGTAATTAATGAAAGTCAATTTCCATGGCTAATTAAGACAAGTGAACGTTATAAACTTAACGTTCCTCTATTAGTATCCAATCTATGTGTTGGTTGACCAATAAGTGAAGTATTGGTCTTCTAATGAGTGAGTTGGACATCTATTATAAAGAAATTGGTAGTCTAATCGCATGAATGGTCATTCAAATTTACTTGATGATGGTTGATGACATGGTTGATCAAGATAGATGTTCTAGGTCCTTAATCCTAATGGCTAGGTAAGGTAGTTAGTGTTGTGGTTTATTAATTAGGGGTTCTTTAAGATCACTCTAGGAGAAATAAAAGAAGATTACAACTCTTTACAAATGATAACAAATTAAGTCAATTACACCAAAGACTATAATTTTGCTATAAACAGTCTCCTTGAGAGTATCTTGAAGTCACTTGAGCTTGAGATGCTTGGAAAAATATCTAGAACTTTAGCTTGGTCGGAAATTGCTTCTCTTGATGAAAACTTGGTTTGCAAGTAGGCTTAAATACCAAATATATCTAACAAAGAATATCAATTCTCTTATTTTATTAATTTCTTGATTCTAATTTGTAAATCATCAAAACATGAAGACGGTAGCACCAACAGGGGTTGCGACTTTGGATCTTTGTAACTCATGAAGAGCACATCCCCAACCTCCCAAAGAAACTCCCAAGCTAAAAATTTGGTGAATCAAACCAATTGGTCCAATTTAGATCGATCCCAATCACCTTGTCTTCACCATCCACATAACTCTGGCCTCTCAAACCTCTAATGCTTTGAATCACCCTCCATATTTGACATGCACCAATAGGATCCCTTCTTCACCATTGAACCACCCCATCTTAATCACAACTAGCACACTAATAGAAAAATGCTTAGTGCACAAACAACCAAAACAACACAACCCTAAATGCAAAAGACTCTAACTGCAAAACCTTAAACCCAAGTTGCTACCTATGAGGAAAACCTTAAACACTAGATAACAAACCCCGAAATCCTCAAATAAACGAAACCCAAGAACTCACCTTTGATAGAACCATTGTAAGCTCTTACTACACCTGCTCTTCCAATTCTCCTCGATTAGGATTCCTAAACGACAAACACAGATACATGAGATTGTCATGTACATAGAGAATGTATGAGAAACGACCATGAGGGAGAAAGGAGGAAGAATAATAATAAGAAAGGAGGCTACATGGACTGGAGCAAGAGAAGTTGGAAATAAGAAGGGGAAGGAAGGAGGAAGAAAAAGGGCATACCTAACCTAACCACAGGTTGGCGGCGACCAATTGAGGTCCTTCACGCATACGCCCACCTAAGCAATACCAGTTAGACCTTCTTCATAGAATTAATGGCGATGGTGGTGGCCGAGGAGGGGTGATCGTGGCATAGACGGTGGTTGACGAGAGGGTGATGAAATGGGGAAGGTGGAGACTAATGGTGATGGGGTTTTGATTGAGTGGTGAGAGATGAAAGGGTGAGTGTGGAGGGAATAGTACAATTCCTTCCCACCATCGGTGATAAGATGACACCCCATTCCTCGGATGTCAAGACCTAGGTGTCAAGACGTCACTTTGACTTTCCATTAAACCCTTTGCACCATTTATGAGACAATCCTCACCACTTGATTGTGTTCCAAGATCTGTGCTTGAACTCAAAAAGGGTTACTTTGAACTTAATTGTTGTTTACCAAATGGAAAACACTATCGAAGTGGCACTTTTTTCTAACGGAACAAACTTTGTGATGCCAATTAGTTAAAAATAATGATTTCAGTGTTAAGACACATTTTAAGTGACATCTATATAAAAATTCCTACATTTTATGATACCTTCCTCCTTTGCATCTCTACTTTCCAACGTGAAGCATTCTCACTCTACGCCTTCCAAATGCCGTACCTTTTTGTTTCCGGTTACAAGTTTTGCTAGAGAAATTATCAGACACGTATTCTCGCTTCCGTGACTTCAAGGGCAAAGTTATATATAGTAGCATCAACGTTTACAGGATACACATGCATTGCCAGCATACAAGCTAAAGCTGAGATCGGTTGCACAATGTACCCGTTGCAAAAAATTATGATGAGGTTAGAAAATAATTAATGACCATTCATCGGTCTTGACCAACCCAAGAGCGAACCTTTCGTGAAAGAGCCTATTTTTGACTCGAAAGGGCGATCGGCATCTGGAGAAGCTTTTATTCTCCACTTCTTAACAAAATTGCACGAGGAAATTGGCATAAGCATCGTCATGACCAAGAGCAGAATCATGCAAAAGGAGAATATACTGCTGAACTCCGTATACATTAGCGTCGAATAAGCCCATCTCCTCATATTTACCTCAAGTCTGTTGCATTAAGATGTTCGAGATAAGCGTGAGAACTGACAGTGACGAATCAATCTGAGCAAAGCCTGACAAACGAGCACAAGATCCTGGCCAAGCACTGATCTCAACAATCTAATGGATGAATATCACAAATGGCCAACTCCATATATTAAGTTAGATGATGCTTGGATTACGCCATTGAGAGAGCTCAGATGATAGATTATCGCCTAATTTCCCTTATCCAGATTACACATCAACACTAAACCCTGAGGAAAACACATATTTTAAGCCATCTGAACCATTGTAGTTTTCACGGTAATGGAGGAGAGAAGCATCAGCAAGAGTTTAAGGTGCAATTTAACTACACATTACACACTAAGTCGATTATTGAAGATCTCACCATCCCACCAAGCACGCACAAGTTCAACTATAAAGGTCATCATCATCCGCACCAGCAGCGGCTGAAGCAAATGGATCGGTTGCCTGCTGAGCACCTGGAGACTCAGCCCTGTCAGGGAACCTGAACTCGGAGCCAAATCCACGTGACTGCTGCAGAGTCTGAGCAAACAGCTGGTACTTCCTTATATCCGCATCGCTGACGCTCCTGCGGGCAAACTTCATCGACTCCTCAAAGTGCACAGCCTTTATCTCAGCGACATCAGTATCTTCATCTTCTTCCATGGCCTCTGGATTCTCACTCCGCTTCCTCTCCATTTCAATGTCCTGAGGTACCTCAAAACATCAATGTAACCACATAATCATGCCTTTCTTAACAACAGATTAAGTAAACGAGAATAGGGCAAGGTTTTGCATACCATCTCAATATTCTCTCGGATTGCATACTTACAAGCACGTTGGCAGATTTCAGTGATATCAGCACCACTGAAGCCATGCGTGTACCGAGCCAGAGCAGCAAGATCAACATCTTTGGAAACAGGTGACTTCCGCAAGCATGCTTTAAAAATTTGATTGCGGGAGGGTTCATCAGGCAATGGGATGTAAATTAGTTGGTCTAAGCGACCAGGTCTGAGCAGTGCTGGATCGATGATATCAGGCCTGTTTGTGGCACCGATAATGAAGACGGTTTTCTTTGCAGTCATACCATCCATTTCAGTTAAAAGTTGATTCAAGACCCTATCAGCAGCACCACCAGCATCACCAACAGAGCTTCCACGCTTAATTGATTAGAACCATATTTAATGTCAGTTACAATGCAAAAATTTCCAAGAAAAAAGGTGGAAAGATGATTTCTGAAGCACTAGCTGCACAGATCTACCGCACAGAAAAACAGACAATCATACCTTAGTTGCAATTGAGTCTAGCTCATCAAAGAAAAGTACACAAGGTGCGGACTGACGAGCTTTATCAAAAATCTCCCTTACATTTGCCTCACTCTCACCAAACCACATTGTCAATAACTCAGGCCCTTTAATGCTAATAAAGTTGGCTTGACACTCATTTGCAATAGCCTTTGCCAGGAGTGTCTTACCACATCCAGGAGGTCCATAAAAGAGGACCCCTTTAGATGGGGACATCCCAAACTTTTCAAATTTCTCAGGATGCTCAACTGGGTATTGCACCGTCTGTCAAGAACAAGAACTATTATAATAATACACACCAAGTAGTTGCCATAAAGAAATGACATGGCAGAAGATGAAAAGAGCAGTAAAGAAAATAATTTCATCAAAAATGCAAAACATTATGTAGGATAAGAAAAAATGACCTCCTGAAGTTCCCTCTTGACATTCTCAAGGCCACCAATATCGTCCCACGAGACATTGGGAACCTCAACAACCTGCAAAGCAGAGATGGATATAGCAATCAGGTAACCTCACAATTTCACAAAACGAAACATACTTTAGGCCATGATACATGTGAACAATCATGAATCATCAATCATATATTCCAACTAAGTTGAAATATTAACAAAAAGGACTTCTTCCAAACAAGATCAAAAGGTACAAGATGCTACTGGTGGCAACTTTGATGTTGAACCCTGACCTGACCCTCAAGGAGGTGTCACACCTTAGGACTTCCTACTAATTTTTTGAAAAGACTTCCCACTGATGTTTGACAAAAGTGCCTGATATGCCCATAATTTAGCAAAATCAGACAATGAACATAAGCTTAAAAACTTACTGTTTCACGCAAGGCTGAAGGGTTTGAAGATCCCAAAGCAGTTTGGAAATGTTCATTTGTGACAGACATGGAATTTAGGATTTCAGCATCTATAGATTCATCCTCCAAATCAATGACATCCATCTTCTCCCTGATGCACTGGAGTGCTGCTTCTGTGCAAAGGGCAGCAAGATCTGCTCCAACAAAACCATGAGTATCTCTTGCAACCCTTTCAAGGTCAACCTACAGGGGAACCAATATCAAGGACAACAATACAGTTAAAGATCAGGATCAGTGGTACAAACAGGGTGGTGAAAAAAAAAGCAATTTCAGTTAGTAGGAAAATTACATCTTCGGCAAGCTTCATGTTCCTGGTATGGATACGAAGAACTTCAAGCCTTCCAACCTCATCGGGAATTCCTATGTCAATCTCCCGGTCAAATCGACCAAATCTCCTCAAAGCCGGATCGATGCTATTTGGTCTATTAGTTGCCCCAATGACAATCACATGAGCACGAGATTTTAGGCCATCCATCAGAGTCAAAAGCTGTGACACGATGCGTCTCTCAACTTCACCATGCGTCTTTTCCCTTTTTGGTGCAATTGAATCAAGTTCATCTATAAAGATGATAGAGGGTGCATTCTTTTCTGCCTCTTCAAAAGCTTTTCTTAAGTTGCTTTCACTTTCTCCAGCCATCTTAGACATAATTTCAGGCCCATTTATCAAGAAAAAGAATGCACCAGTCTCATTAGCCACAGCTCTTGCAATCAAGGTTTTTCCAGAACCAGGAGGTCCATAGAGCAAAATGCCTTTAGGAGGCTTTACACCTATGGACTTGAAAAGTTGGGGATGTCTAAGGGGAAGTTCTACCAACTCCCTAATTTGAGCCATTTGCTTCCGCACACCGCCAACATCATCGTAACCCACTTCATTTAGCCTCTCCTCATCCTCACGTTTAATTGGATCACCTTCACAAAATATTTCTGTGTCTGGTGCAACAATACAATATTCTCCAGGATCAGTCTCTATAACTTTAAACTCAATACTACGCATGCCACCTCTGACTAGGAAGAGATCTCCCTTTCTCACTGGCCGATAGGACTCCAGAAAATAAGCTGTTTTGGAATGCAAAAAGAGGGATTAGTAAAAACAGAAGAAATATGCAATAAACACTTCATGAACAACAATGATGATGACTGGACTCACGTTTCAAGTATGCATCAAAAAGGTTGCCAGTTACACCCTCTATGGTATCATCAATTGGAAGAATATGGACTCGCTTTCCATACTTTACATCAGGGCATTGATGAACACTAACTACATCTCCAAGGCGAACCCTAAGGTTAGCACGCACCACCTTGTTCATTCTAATCTTAGGTACCTCACATTCTTCATCTACAAGAACAATGCATATGGTATCCTTGCGCTTTTTTCCCTGTATAAGAGGCACGCTATAGATCAAGAGTTTCTGATAGAAAAAAATATAAGTCGCCAAACTGATTGAAATGCAACCTTAATCAGAACTGTATCTCCTCGAAAAAGTTGAAGCTCATCCATCGTTGCAGGGTTCATCGTAACCACAGAATTGTCATCATTGATTGCTTCATCAACAATAAGACGATTTGGTGCCTTTTTCCTTTCCAAGATTGCTGTACTGTAATCCTTTTTTGCTTTCCTGCATCAGACAAGGAAACATCTTAGTAAGAAAACATCTTGCAATGGAGAAATATCAAGCAATAAAAAGAACAAGTGGTTGCAAATAATGGCTATGGTGTGCAAGAGAACCCTATAAGAAATGGTAGTTAACATCCAGAGCAAAGAAAATTGAGTAAGTGAAAGACCTAATGTCTACCCTAAAAGAATTGAAAGAAAACTTAGTAAAACTACAACGCAGATTAGGAACAGGCAAATTCATAGATCAACATCCAAAGATATAATCAAAATGCAGCACTAACATCAGGTTTGCAGTTTTATGTAGTAGATTTAACCATGGGCTTGGGATCATCTTTGCAGGTTTTATGTGGTACTTTTTTGAAAAAATAGTTTTATGTGGTACATTTAACTTGGGCTGATTTCCTTTAAAAAAAAAACTTGGGATGATAAAAGATGGCAACGAAAAGTAACCATGGGCTCCCTCCCCACCCCCCCACAAAAAAAAAACAAAAAAAACTAAAAAAGAAAAAAGTAGTAATCGTCGGGAAAGGTTTCAACAAGATTAAGAATCACAATTGCCAAATTGAAAAACGAGCCTTATCCCACATTAAATCCAAACCAATAAAAGCAGATGTAAAATAAATGTGAATGAAGCAAATAAAGAGTGAACAAGTCTTAAAAATTCAACTATAGACACTCGTCCAAGAGGCCACTCACTTCTCAATTTCCATAGGATAGAAATTTTATGCTTGGACATGATGCACCTGATCCCTACAGGTATTAAATACTGACAAGTGATTTTCATAAACAGAAAATTAATATTTCAGCCATCTTAATATCTTTAGTTGTCACAAATATGTCCTTAAAACATATCTGATCATTACAATGCACATGCTCACCATGTTTGTGAAACCCAGCTCTAAACCTCTCAGAGGAAAACAATTCTAACCAAGTCAGAAGGGTAAACACCCTTTAACGACTTGCCAATTATAAGGAAGCTAAGCCAAAGAAAGTAACCAAGATGACCAAGTCTAGTTTGTTGGCAGGTATTGCTCGAAGAGGTGGAATATCTCTGTTTGGCTATAAGAATAATAATAGCAGTCAAACAAGGGCTATCCCATATATATCAACTCCTGATTTAAGATAAGACAAGGGAAATATAATTCTCATCTTCCGTCTTTTTCTTTTTGATAAGAGATCTCTCATTTTTCTTTGATTTAATTAAATATAAAAGAACTAGAAAAATAGGCACATCTCAGTTGCACAAAACCTCTTCCTGAAGTTTTATTGGTAATAATGAAATAGTTCAAACTTCTAACTGTAATTAAGCCCAAGTCTTGACTATAAACTCCAAATATTCGTTAAGCATGCCTCTACAAGACCTTGAAGCACATTCCAGCCAAGGGTGAAGCCACATACAGTCCAAATGATGCAGTATGCGTGTGAAACTCTAAAAGTAACGTATTTTTTTGAATCTCTAACATTGACATTATCATGGGATATGATATCTAACATCGTTGCCCTTCCAAGATGAAACATTGGAGTCGAGTGGATAGTACCAGATCCGCGTTATGTAAAAAGATAGCCATTAAGACATGAGAAGCGATGTATAGCTGGAAGATCACAACATTTGATATACCAGATGCATAAAGATCCTTTAGAGATCTCTCATTCCCCTTTTTCCTATATTTCACTAATTGCTTGTATACCTCTTTTTATTTAAAAAAAAAAATGAGGAAGGGTGGTTATCGATTTGATAACCACTCAAATTCATTGATCACCAAAAAAGCGGTTACATAATGAGCTAGTTACAGGCAGGAGAGCTCATCGGATAGTTCAGCTGATGAGCAAATTCATACCACTTAAGTGGGATTGGCAGATCCCCAGTTTGAGTTTCGAATAACCTGGGAGGATAAATTTACGGGCTATTTATCCCTCCCGTTCAGGATGAGCATCATCATCTTTAATTACATGGAGGATGCTTCGTACGTCTCTTTTCTTTTGCCTTTTCACAAATTGTTGACTTTTCATCAGTTTTTCCTTCAACATCCTTTTGATTTCTTTCAGAATCCATTCATCTCATATACCACTTCTTCACCCCCTTACTAAGCTTTGCTTTTTTTCTGAATACACCTAACTGCAGACACCGATACCGCTTTGCCAACTGTATTGGACCCAAGTCTTCATTATCTGCAGAACCTCTTATCATCTTCATCATGATTCCATAGAACTTATGAAAACATCTTTTTCTAAACTTCCTTGCTCGTTTTTAAGATTTTGCCTTTTGGTTGCGTTTATCCTACATCAATTTCTCTTTTTACTACTTCATTTCCAGGAGTAGGACAACCACAACTAAACCAACCATGAAGAGTAGATAAAACTCCCTTAAAATCTAGATGAAATTCTTGCTATCAATTTTTCTCTTTTCCTTTATTTCTAGACATGCATAACCACCACCTTGAAAAGACCAATATCTCTTGTAATCACATTGCAACAATCATAGCCACAAAGGCAAACCTCCCAAGTAAAACAATAATTTATATGCTTAACAATCCGTATGGCACGTATGTTGGGTAATCGAAGTCTTCCTTGGATGACCTACACTTTCATCATCCTTTTTTTTGACAAATTAATCTGTGGGGTTTACTTTCTTTTTTTAATATTCACAGATTATAACAAAAACCTATTTTACCAAAAGAAGCATACTACCTGTCAATGTGCACTTTGGTTGTCTTCCACTTTAACATGTGCAAGGAATTTGAAAATAATTTCATTGGAGAAAGAAAGACTGAAATGTCTTATTGGAGAAACCCTAGGCCTCTTTTTAGAGGGAGAGGCTTTGGAAAAATTACATCATAAGTCCATGTCACATTAAAACTTAACACATGCACCCTTACATACAAGAAAACCAATAATTCTAACACTTCCCCTCAAGCTGGAGTATATATATCTAACATGCCCAGCTTCGAACATAGAAACTCATAATACTTTCGAGGTAGAGCTTTGGTAAAAATATCAGCTAATTACTGTCTAGATACATTCATAGGTGTGCAAATCTATTTTGAAGTGACCATGTCACATAACGGCAGTCCACCTTTATGAGCTTAGTACGCTTATGAAAGATAGGATTCGAAGCAATGAACGTTGCCAAGCGATTGTTACAAAACATTGGCATTGGAGTGGAAGTAGCAAAACCAAGATCTTTTAAGGAAATTCACTAGCCACGTAGCCTCATAGCTAGTATGGGCTATCACCTTGTATTCAACTTCTACACTAGACCTGAACACCACGATATGTTTCATGCTCTTCCGTGTAACGAGGTTACCACCCAAAAAATTAGCGTACCCTGTTGTAGACTTTTTATCCTTTAGGCTACCTACATAATCAGCATTATAGTATGCATGGACATTAAGATGACTATTTCATAAACATCCCTTTCCTTGGGTTTCCCTTTAAATACCGAAGAATAAGGCACATTGCATTCCAGTGATTATATTAAGGATTCTCCATATGTTGACTTGCCTTGTTAATTGCAAAGGTGATATTTGGCCAAGTAACAATGACATAAAGGAGTTTGCCAATTATGCACTTGTATCTCCCTTTATCCTCAAAAGGAGGATCTTTCGATCTTCCTCTTCACATAATCTCCGAATGGGTTCTGCAAATAGCTTAGCACCTAATAGTTCAGTTTCTGCAAGTAACTCAAGTACATATTTCCTCTGAGATAGTGACATTTCTCTGAAATTTCTGACATATTCTATGCACAAAAAATATCGTAGTCTACTAAGATCCTTAGTAATAAAAGTGTCCTGAAGAAATGTCTTCATCTCATGAATGCCCCTGATGTCGTTTCCTGTAAGCACCATATCATCAACATATACTACAAGGATTACCATACTAGAGTCTGTCCTTTGGATAAAAATAGAGTAGTTAGAGGTGGATCTACGAAACCCAATTTGCTGAATAACAACACTCAATCGTTGGAACTAAGCTCGTGAACTCTACTTGAGTATATATATAGCCTTCTTTAGCTTACATACCTTCCCCCCCTCAACCATAAAGCCTGATGGTTGAGCCATATAAACTTCTTCCCGTAATCTCCATAAAGGAAAGTATTTTTGACATTCAACTAGTACAATGACCATCTTATCGCACCTCTACTTTAAGTGGCCCACGGAGAGTCCTTTTGCTGCTGGGGCACGATGTGTCGACCTCTGGGGAGTAGAGGAGACTGGAGTGCGGAGGTCGGACGGCGGCATCTGTCCTCGACGGGAGCGAGGGCGAGATCAGGACAACCAAGCTCCTCCATCGGAGGATGGAGAGACTCTGGTTGGCGGCACAGGGCTCTCCCACAGCACGAAGGGGATCGGTTGGAGCTCCTCTGACACAGGCGGACCCCCCATCTAGTGCTGGAGGTCAGATGGGCTTTGAAGGACCTCGTCGAAGCAGCAAGGACGACGATGCGTAAGGGGGATTAGCTAGAGCTCCTCCGACGCAAGTAGACCCCCTGTTTGGTGGTGGTCAGGGAGGCGTTGAGGGACCTCATCGGAGTAGCGAGGACGACAATGGCAACGCTACCCTCGACGGTGTTGGTGCACGATCCTCCCGGAGGGGAGGACGGAGCCCTCTGGGCCGAAGGGGCGCTACGAGGCCCTGTCGACGAGGACTGCGGAGAAGGGCCAGGTGCAGTTGGAGGCGGGGGCTGAGGTTGAGGGGGGGGCAAGTTGGGCGACGGTGAGGGGGAGAGGTTTGTGGGAGGTGTGGAGATGGCAGGGTAGGGGGCGAGGAGATCTGGGGGACGAGGGGGATGGGCTGATGCTTGAAAGGAAAGGGAGGTGGAGCGGGTGGCTGAGGGGGCTGGTTTTGGTCGTGTAAGGGGGGGTGGTTCAATTGGGGCCCTATGTTGAAGGTCCTCACGTGGAATGTGAGGGGTCTTTGTGACCCCTCTCGCAGGGGGACACTGAGGTCGTACCTATCTAAGTGGAACCCCGATGTAGTGTTTCTTCAGGAGACGAAGCTGCAAGAGTGTGATTAAAGGTTGTGGGGAGCGATTAGGGGGAGCCTGTTGCAGGGTTTCAGGGCTCTGGATGCAATAGGGAAATTTGGTGGGGTGATTGTCGGTTGGAAAGAGGACATGTTCTCATTAGTGGAATCAGAGGTGGGGGTGGGTGTGGTCACAGTGCAGATGAGGAGCGACGGGCTTGTGATGACTTTCTCTTCGATTTATGGGCCTACGGATGAAGAGGGAAGGAATTCCTTGTAGGAAAGTCTACACCGAGCTGCGAGGAACTATCAAGGGAGCCTGTGGCTCATTGGAGGGGATTTCAATGTCACCCTTCTAGTGAAGGACAGATCGAGGGGCCGGGGAGGCAGGGATTGAGGTTCGAAAGAGCTCGTAAGTCTCATAGCGGAGCATGGGTGGCAGGATATACCTCCCACCTCTTGTGCTTTCACGTGGAGGAGTTCAGGGGGCCTAATGTCGAAGCTGGATCGCTTTCTATGCTCGGTGGAGTTGGCCGAGGTCTTTCCGATGGCGGGGGATCGCTCTCTGGAGAGGCCTTTCTCTGATCACTCCCCGCTGATGTGGGAGTCTGGCAAGGGGACCCGATGCGGTACATATTTTAAGTTTGAGAGGACATGGCTACTGGAAGAAGGTTTTTTTTTAAGGTTTCAAGAGCATGGTGGAGAACAAATGGAGGGATCTGCATCCGGATGGGTCGGCTGCCGTGAAACTGGAGGCGAAGCTTCAAGAGCTGAAGCGATTTCTGAAGGACTACAGAAAGCAGCTAAAAGAAGAGCAGACCAAGAAATAGGACGAGGTGCTCGGAGAGGTTCAGAGGCTGGATAGAATGGAAGATCAAAGACTGATGACGAGAGCGGAGAGGAAGAATAGGGCGGATCACATGAAGGTCATTCAGGAGGATCAGAAAGCTGAAATGGAGTGGAGAACCAGATCCAAACAGAAATGGGTCAAGGAGGGAGATTCCAACACCAGATTTTTCCATATGACGGCTTCAGCTAGGCATAGGAGGAATTGGATTGAGAAGCTGCAGGTGGGCAAGGAGTTTTCGGGTAGGGAGTCAGTGGGAAGGACAGTAACGGAATATTTTTGGGAGTTTACGAGGCGGAGGAGGGTTGGGAGATGGAGATGGAGGGGACTGGGGGCTCCAACTGTGGGTGCGGACGAGGCAGAGAGGCTGGTAGCGCCTTTCACGGAGGACAAAGCCCGTAGGGCAGTTTGGGGATTGAACGCTGAAGGGTGTCCGAGGCCAGACGGCTTCCCAATACTCTTTTTCAAGGAGTTTTGGTCGTTGTTGAAGGATGAGATGCTGTAGGTCTTGGCAGAGTTCAAGGAAGGCAACATGAATTTTAACATACTGAACAGGTTCTACATGTTCCTACTGCCTAAGAAGGAAAGGGCAGAGACAATTGAGGAGTTTAGACCAACCACACTATTGAATGCGACATACCTGATCGTAGCAAAAATACTAGCGAACAGGCTCAGGAGGGTGATTCGCAGGGTGGTGTCAGAAGTGCAAACTGCTTTTGTCCCGGGAAGATGCATTCTAGATGGCTATGTTGTAGAGACAGA
Source organism: Thalassia testudinum (assembly GCA_037157565.1). Lineage (NCBI taxonomy): Eukaryota > Viridiplantae > Streptophyta > Magnoliopsida > Alismatales > Hydrocharitaceae > Thalassia > Thalassia testudinum. The sequence continues at coordinate 11,429,783 of JAZHRO010000025.1, forward strand.
GATCCTAACGCATTGAAGGAGAGGAGGAAGGAAGGCTTTACTGTGGAAGGTGGATTTCGTAAAAGCCCACGACTCGGTGGAATGGTCCTTCTTGTGGGCGGCCATGGCTAAGAGAGGCTTCCCTTAGGTCTGGATTAGATGGATGAAGCAATGCATCACCATTGCATCTTTCTCGATTCTCATTAACGGGAACCCGGCAGGAGGGTGGATCCAGCAAAGGAGAGGCGTGAGGCAGGAGTGTCCCCTAGTGCTTATGCTTTTTGTGTTGGCAGCAAATGCCCTAACAAGGGCTACTGATAGAGCGAGCGCGGCAGGTCTGCTACAGGGTTTCCCTCTGGAGGGAGGAGATGGCATTTCGATTCTGTAGTACGCGAATGATACTCTCTTCTTTGTCAAAGAGACGGTGGCGGAGGCGAGGCGATGCCATATCATCCTAGAATTGTTCTGTGAAGCGTCAGGTATGCAGATTAATTACTCCAAATCTTCCTTTATTCAGTTCAACATAGAAGTTGGAGAGACAAGGGCGTGCTCGGAAGCTCTAGGGACAGGTGTGGGGTTGTTACGAACGCACTCAAGACGTTTTTTTTAAGACGTCTGGCCAGACGTCTGGAACCACTTCCAGATGTCTGGGATCTATTTTCGGTGGCACGCGGGACTGCGTCTGCGCGCAGGCGCGCGCAGACCCGCAACCGTCTTCCTCTCTCTTTTTCCCTCTCTCCTCCTGCGACCGCAGGCGCAGCGCTGTCAGCTCTCTCTCTCTCTCCTCGCGCGGCCTTAAAAGGGCCACGCCTCTCCCTCACTCCCGTCACCTCCCCCTCCTTCCTCTTCTCCTTCAGCCAGTGCACGAGAGCGAGCGCGAGGGTGCAGCGACGGCGGCGATAGCCGCGGCGGGTGCGGGAGGAGGTGCTGCGCGGGGGAGGAAGCGCTCGGCCGTGAGGGTGAGCTCGTCGGGGCTGCTAGGGCCGGCCGGCGGGGGGCGCAGTGGGCGCGGAGTGACGCGGGAGGACTGCTGCAGCTCGAGCAACAGGCGGAGTACTCGCGACGCGGCCGAGCGTTGCGAGCGGAGGGCAAGTGGCGCCCTGGTTCTGGAAACTTTTCCAGAATCAGACGTCTGGGCTGATAGCCAGACGACTGGCACGACATCTGGAAGACTGTCCAGACGTCTGAACTGTGAGTTATTTCCGTCTTCTTCCTTTTCTTCGACTGACCGTACTGAGAGAGAGATGGGTACGCACAGGTTCGGTGATTCGCCATCCAACGCGAATCAGACGTCTGGCTCCAGTGCCAGACGGCGGGAACGACTTCCAGACGTCCTGGGTGACCATCGGACGTCTGGGAACTAGGCCAGACGCCCCCGCAGGCTTCTGGACGTCTGAGAGCCCACGCAGAGCGAGGTAATTCCCTGATCCACTTTTTAAGACGTCTGGAAGAAGTTCCAGACGTCTGATTTTACACTGTTTCGTCATTTTCGACCCGTTTCGGACCCGTTCGGGCTCCGTTTTCCGCATTTCAAGTTGCATTCTTTTCGGAATTACATCCTCTACCTGTCTACAGTAGCTGTATACTGTTTTGAGAAGTTCCTTGTGTTTGATCCTTGTGATAGGACCCCATTCCGTTGCAGTCTCGGGGGTCGCAGAGGCACGCGGGATTCCCGACCACGCCTCCACTACTCCCGTTGTACATGGTAGAGTGGCTTTAAGTATAATCTGTTAAATTATGAAACCATAAATAGAACCTAGGACATTGCATGAATCCTAGGAATGAGAAATAGATTGAATGGTAGATTCCTAGGGTGTTGCATGAATCCTAGGGCTGAAAAACTAGATTGTATGATAGATCCTAGGATATGGCATGAATCCTAAGATGGGAAAATTAGTGGAATGTATGAATACTGCAGTCTTGGAAAATGTGGAAAGAAAATACTAGCTGCCTGTGAATTGAATTAACAGCTGCCTGTTATGAATAAATAAACGTGATTGAGAATATGGATTGTAAGAACGTGAAACTGGAAAGTGAAACCTGGATGTTCTGAGTTAAAAGAGCTGGAACCCTACGGGGAATTAGGAGTAGAACTCCTGGAAAGTGAATGGAATAGAATTGGGGAAGTGAACTGGCCCTTGAGTACGGAGTACTAAGGAGAGCGACTGTCCCCCTGTTTAGTGCAGAGCGGAACTAGCCGCCCCAGGGACCCGGGGTTAGGACTGGCCACTCTGTACCGACTTGCTGGCCCTCGTGTACGTAGTACCAAGGAGAGCTACTAGTGTAGGGAGGTACTAGCTACCCCACGGGCCCCGGGATTCTGCTAGCCTCTCACACCGACTTGTTAGGCCCGCTGGGGCAAACCAGTGTAGTCAAGCGAGGGTGCGCGGACTGTGGAGGGGCAAGGCCCCTGTTTGGTTACTGTGGAGGGGTTGGACCCCTGTTACTGAGAGGGCTCTGCCCTGTACTGGTTCCGTGCTGTGCTTTGGGCGCACCCGTTAACGGAAACGACTGACCGCGTGCCAGTGCGGGTTAGCTACCCGTGCGTTTACCACGCGTGCCGTAGTCACCGTTACGTCTGTCAGTGACCTTGGGGTGGTTGACTGAGAGTAGGATCACCACGAGGGACTCTCCCGGCCAGGAGAGCACCACGTGCTACTTCTACTGTTCGGAAAAGACTACAATCAAGATCGTTCCCACGAGGAACATTCGAGATCAAGTGAAGGATCTGAGAAATAGATAAATTGTGAAACAATAGAAAGACGTAAATAAAGGAAGAAAAAATTTAAAACAGCTACTATACACTTTACTGTTTCTTTAGTTTAGCTGCCACTCTACTCAGCGTTTTGCTGACGTGTTACACTCGTTACCTTTCAGGACCAGGTGTTGAGCAGCCAGGGTCAGCGGCTGCAGAGGATGCTGGGCCGAGTAGGGTCCAGTAGAGTTACCACTGTACCTCTTTTTGTTCCGTTATAGTGAGTAGTTCTTGTTTCCGCTGTACTTTTCTTTACTTGCAGTTCATATTATGTTATGAATGTTGTTCTACTGTTGTGGTGATATATACTGTAATGGTTTCTTTCCTTACTGCTGTATTTCCTTACTGTTAGTTATATTCATGTTGAATGTGGTTTATTTTACTGCTCTTTTTGTTACTTCCTCGTTGGACGACTAGGTCTTGAGATTAGTCGAGTCGATCCGATTCTCGTGTCTCGTAGGGACTTGGGAATTGGGTCGTTACAGGGGTCCTTCCCCTCCGATACCTGGGGCTATCCCTGACAGACAGGAGGATCTCGACGTAGGATTAAACCTCGTTGGTAGAAAGGATTGAGGGTCAGCTATTGGGATGGGCGTCTAAGCTACAGTCTAGAGGTAGGTGGCTGGTCCTCCTTAAAGTGGTTCTCTCGGCAATACCAGCTTATTTATCTTCGATGGTAAAAATGCCGAGGAAAATTGAAGACAAAGTAACCAGCCATTTGAGAAATTTCTTCTCGATCAATTATGGAGCATGAGGGAAGGAGGCAAAGTAGGTGACTTAGAGTAAGGTGTGCTTGCCATTTAGGGGGGGAGGGTCTAAGAGTCATGGAAGTGGGGAGAATGAATGACATCCTCTTGACGAAGTGGATTGATAAGTTGCTTGGGGGAGAGGTCTCTCTAGTGGGAAGGGTCATGCGTTCTTGCTATGGTGGACTGGTGGGTTGGGAGCTCCTCGCCTCACCCCCTAGAGGAGCCTCCCACTTCTTGAGGAGTTTGTCGATGGTGGCATCGAAAGTCCGACCTTTTTTTTCACCCCGATACTAGGATCGGGCAAGGCTTTTAGGTTTTGGACGGATGACTAGATGGGTTCTAAAGTGTTGGCAGAGTGATTTCCTAGACTTGTGACGTTGGCAGTTGACAGGAGAACCTCGGTAGTAGACGTTTAGAGCGGCACGTAGTGTTCCACTTTCGTGGGTAATCTGTCAGATCGGAGGGCTAGAAAGGTGCAGGAGCTCATGCAGGAACTCTAGGAGTGGCAGCCTGAAGATGGTACGGACCGGTTTGGGTGGGAGGAAGGAGATTTCTCAATACATGATGCATATAGAAGGCTCGACGGCTCGAATGTGCTTGGGGATATTGACTTGGCCAGAGACTACAGGCAGCTTTGGGAGGCCTCCTGCCCGTTGAAGGTTAGAATTTTCGCTTGGCTCCTCAGGAGTGGGAGACTGATAACCAGAAAATGGAGAACCCGATCGGTACTGGATACGGACAGGTCTTGTCCACTATGTGGTCAAGCAGAGGAGGACGTTGACCATCTTTTCTTTGCATGCCCAATGGTGACACGAACTTGAGAGCAAATAGGGGATCGGTGGTAGGCTCTCGGTTCTCATGCGGATTTCTGGTGGTCGTTCAGATGTGGTGGATCCAATAGGGAGCACCAAGTGTTTCGGTCGAGGAGGGAACAGGCCAGACCTTTGGCGGTCTTGTGAGCTATTTGGCTAGGAAGGAATGCCGTGGTTTTTAGGGGGCAACGCCCTTATGTGGAGAATTTTGTTGGGTCTGCGATGTCTTTTATTTTGAGGTGGAGCACCGCTTTGTGATGTAATTTTATTTTCACGTTTTGATTAATGAATTCCTGGGTGGTATCTAAAGGATCACCACCCTTTTTCCTCTAAAAAAAAAAATACAAGAGATAAGATTACTCAAACCAAGTTCAATCTAGCAATTGGGAAGGTGTCAAAATAATCTACTCCATAAGTTTGAGTATAGCCTTTGGTTACCAACCTGGCTTTAAGCCTCTCAATTGACCCATTAGGCTGATATTTCACAATGAAGATCCATCTATAGTCCACAACCTTCTTCCTTGGTGGAAGAGTAGTTAATTCTTATCTACCACGAGATGAGAAGGACATCCATTTCCATCTGCATAGCCTATCTCCAACCATGGTTCCGCATAGCCTTAGTATGATGCTTGGATACCACCAAAGCCAAAAGAGGTGTAGAAAAATTTTGCAGTGCTAGACTAAGATGGTCAGTAGAAGTAATTAGCCATAAGGTGTAAAGTATAAGATCTCACTACCGTTCTATGAGCAATAGACCTTCCATCTATCGGCTCTGAGGATCACCCAGTATTGATGAAGATAGGGATTGAGGTATGTCTACTTGCTCCTCAACTTGCATAGTCGGTAAAGGGACAGACAAAGATGACTTATGACCACGATCATATGCCTGAGAAAACCACTCAAGAGAAGCACCCTCAATAGAGAAATAAGGAGTCTTCTCAATAAAGGACACATCTATGGACACATAGTATCATCTCCCCACTGGATCACAATACCGGTACCCCTTCGGGGTTCTAGAATAACCCAAGAAAGCACATTTAACAGACTGAGGGAACAACTTATCTGATACACCAAACAAATGAACAAAACATGCGCATCCAAAAATACACAATGGCAATGCAAAGGTGCTAGCATCAGGCTATAGTAAGGAAAGTGGAGTGGCTCCATCAAGTATAAGAAAAGGTAGTATGTTTATCAAGTATGTAGCAGTAAGGATAGCATCCTCCCAAAAAGTTTTAGGAACATTTATGGCTAGCATCATAGCTCTAGCAACATCATGGAGATGGTGTAATTTCCTTTCAGCAACGCCATTTTATTGAGAAGTATGGGCACATAATGTTTGGTGTAGTGCACCATTGGAGGACAAGAAATCACTAACTTCTTTTTGCATACATTCCAAGGCATTGTTGCTGTGAAAGATTTTGATGCACATAGAATAGAAATTTTGAACATCATTAAAATATTCCTTAATGACAGACGAAATTTCAGATCTATTACGCAAGAGATATGTCCATAATAAGCAACTAAAATCATCCACGAACACTACAACATACCGACACATACCCCGGTGAACAACTTTGCAAGGCCCTTAAATATCACAATGAATGACATGAAAAGGAGAATTATATCTTTTATTGTTTCTAGACGAAAACAAAACACGGTGATGCTTGCCAAGGTGACAAGCTTACAATCAAAATTATTTGAAATAGAAGACTCGGGAAACATTTTCTTCAATTTAGAAACGGAAGGATAACCCAAATAACAGTGCCATAAGATAGGATCCATACACACAGAAACATCAGCAAACAGGAAAGGAGTATCAATGTAGTAGAGTCCACCACGCTCAATCCCCCCACCAATCATCGTCCCCATCCAGGTGTCTTGAAAATACACAAAATGCTCATTAAATATCACTCATCAGTTAAGCTCTTTACATAAACAATATACTGAAAGCATATTCGTAGAAAATTCTGGAGCACAGTAACATCAGTAAGCCTAAGTCTGTTAGAAAAATGAATTTCACCAATGCCAGTAACGAGAGAGTAGGAACTATTCGCCAACTGAACAGACGTAACATACCATGTCTCATGCATAGATAGAATAGCATCTTCCTTACCAGTTAGATGACTAGAAGCACCAGAGTCAACCAACCTGGTGGAAGAAGACAATTTAGTCTCTAGGTTGGCAGAACTACTAGTAGCTGCAATCAAAGCATAAGTATCTGTCGACAGAGGCTGACGTAGTAGCATCATCAGTCTGGAATAATCATTGGCAGTGAGTGAAGGGAATGTTGAAGTAGTAGTGGTAGACAAAGGTACAGAGACAGGAATTGGATCAAACATAGGAGGAACACTAGAGTAAGTCTCCCCCAGAACAACCGTAGTAGTAATAGAGCAATTCCGAGGATAACCAAACTTCGACCAGCATCTATCAGATGGATGAGTTGTGCACTAGCAATGCACACACTGATCATACACACGACCTTGTCCTCTACCATGGCTAGGTCCACGGCCTCTCCAACTTAGAGTACCATGACCTCCAGATACAATAAAGGTAGATGCCTCAGTAGGCAATGCCGAAGACTAAAGCGATATGACAGTTGAATGCATAGCATCTGAGGAAATCTCTTGTAGGCGAGAATGCATAGTCTCCATATCGGAAATATCATCAAGAGCAAGTATATTTTCTTTGGCAAATGAGAACCTGGAGTTAAGATCATCTAGGAACCGATAGACCTACCCAGTCTATCTCTAGCCTATCTGTGTCTCGTAGCATGAAGTTTGGAAAACATTGAGCTCCTCAAATAGTCCTTCCATCTCAAATTAATAATCCACCAACATGCACTCCCCTTGAGTAGAGGTCCAAATGGGGCGATAAATATTAGATGGCCTAACATGATTAGGTTTTTGAGAAAATTTCTTGGCCAGACTCTACCACATATCCCTTGTTGTCTTCCTATATAGTAGCTTCACTGTGATATGTGGCTCAACACTATTCATTACCCAGTTCATTATTATGTAATTATCTTGTTCCTACTTTCCATAACCATCTTCTTCTTTTGCTGGAGGATCCTTGATTAGTATCGCTAGTTTTTTATGTCCACCAACAAAAATACGGAAGGCTTGGGACCATAGGAGGTAATTCTGAGTGCCATTTAACTTGATAGTGGTCCCTTGGACCATCAAAGAAGCCGAGGTAGTCACCAGCTTGGTCTCAAAACTAGAAGCCATAGTCTTGAACCAAAAGATGATATATCAAGCACTATCAAATCTGAAATAGGGTTTTTAGAACCCAAATCCAAGAATCAGAGTGGTACAACTCACTCTGAGGGCTATGGGATAAATCATACCATAGCCTAGGTTCATTAGTTTGTAGAGATCCACCACCAGGAGTGCTCTAGGTCATGATTGCCCCCAGCAACGTGGAGTACAGACCACCACAACAACAGATTTTGCTACTAGGATAGTGCTTAGGCCAACAACAGCCCTCCGCAGCGATGCTCAGGCACAAAGGAGTGCCTACACATCGCTGGAGGGTTGGAAAAAGCTGGCAATGCCAATCCAAGGCTGGTGATGCCGATTTGGGAGAGAGGGGAGGCACTGATCGTCGGCAAATGGAGGTGGCACCGCCAATCAGAGGGCCAGGAGGGGCTAGAGGGCTGATCAGAGAGAGAAAGGAGATGTTTCTCTCTCCTAGGATTGATTTTCGATGGAGAAAGATACCAAAGCGCGAAGAGTCTAGGACCCACTTTGCTATGATGCCATGTTGGAGGAAGAAAGAATGAAATGTCTTATTGGAAAATGAAACCCTAAGCTTCTTTATATTGAGAGAGGCTTTAAAAAAATTACACCATAAGTCCAAGCTACATTAAAACTTAACACATGCACCCTTACATAGAAGAAAACCAATAACTCTAACAAGTTTTATAGGTGTTTTACTTGGATGACCATTGTAAACAAAAATGGCATTTTCTAATAAAAAATGCTGTGAGACAATCTATTAAAAAAACCTTTTTTTTCAATAGAATAAAAAAATAATATTTATTTGATTTTTTAAAAGTATTTTATGATCGAAATTGTATAAGTAATAGTTCATTAACATCCTCAACAATTTGTCATCTATGGTTGAGAGACTCACTTCTTTAACCTTTGCAACAGAAATCGGGGGGGGGGGGGGGGGGGGGGGTGAGAGATAGGGGGAATGCATCTTTTTTTCTTAAATAAATATCCAGAGTTACCTTCAAGAACTTCTTTGAAGTAAAGGTTTTTAAATTTGTAAGATTTTGCTGAGTTAAAGATGGCCATACGCATATTTACACATAAGCACGGATGACACCAAGACATAGACAACTGGATGTTTGGTTAACAAGCAACAGATTTTCCAAACAAACAAGCAGCACGAATTTAACCCAATGAATATCACAGGAAAATTGCTTCAAGCAGATACTGACGGCAACTTTCCAGCAGACACAAAGCACTGTCAACCACCGAGAACTCTAATCAAGAACTGAAGCATCAGTCACCAACCAACATCCATCGAGTGGATGCTTTGAAATAAAACTGTTGAGAAACAATTCCCAATGTCAATCTCACGTAACAAGGTATGTCAGCAATCATCACTACACAGAAGTGAGTCAAAAGCAATCCGAGTTTCAGAACCACAGCATTGCTCAAATTTCCAGCCCCATCGACTCGAAGGCAAGCAGCAGAAACCTAGATAACACAAACCCCAGTTTCCACGCAACCCTCAACTCCCCTAAAGGATCGAAATCTCCTTAACACCCTTAACCCCAAACGATAAAATCCAATTCCCAACAATCTATCGACATACCATTTCCCTCATAGTGATTGACTCCACCAATGTTCCTCTATAGCCATCACCGTCCATGCACAAATCAAAATCTCGCCTTTCCTTCGCCCAATTTTCAAAAAGTTGATTGACTTCAGTGTAACTAACCCTAATGTGCCGACCGACCTCTTCTATTTGAGCCACCGTTTTACTCGATCTCTCGCTCTTTCGCTCTCTCTCATGAAACAGCTAAAAAATCTCACAGTACGACGATGACCCAGAAAGGGTTAGTCAGATACTTGAAGAGAAAACATCATGGCACTTACGGATCAGAGGAGGAAGAGGACGCCATGATCTATTGGTCGATCGGAGAGTAGCAGAGGAGAGACTTCTCTGCAAGCTTAAGATCTTTTTCTTCTTTACCTATCTACCTAAGAAGAAGACCACCTAAGAGAAGAAACCCATTGGACTGCCGTCATTTATAACCAACCCCCTTCTAGAGTCATCCGATGGCGGAGAGAGAGTGCGTGCGATCCGCCCGAAGAAATCTCGACCGTTGGCTTCGTGCAGGTGATATACCAAGGATCCATCGGAGCCGACCATTTTTCACGGGATATTTATTTAATCAAGTTTTTTTTTTTTTTTCCAAAAGGGTTAATTTCATTCATCGGTAACCTAAATTGCACTTAACCAAGAATCTCACAAATCAACATGATTACAATATAATGCAAGGTTGTGAGTCTTGGAGACGAACTTTTTATCAACTTCGATAACAGTAATGGAAGGATGACTTAAGATAATATGAAAGCAGTTAAGAAATGGTGTTTGAACTTTTATAGAGGTTGCATTTTATTCATGATATACTGCACAGGGCCGTGACATCACTAAGTACCATTGTTTGAGAGTGAGTTGTGTATAGAGCATATGAAGAATCCCTTCTCATTTCCCACCAGCATAGAGCATCCAAAATATGACATTTTCTGTACATATCTAAGTGCCTTCATAAATAAGGAATCCCCTCCCCCTTGAAGATAATCTCAGAAGGTGTATTTTGGAAAATAAATTGCCTTGATGAGAGATTGCCAAAAGCCATTAGAGTCAACTAGGAGCCTCCACCCCATCTTCATAAGGAATGCAATATTAGATAATTTAGTGCTTCTAATACCTAGGACACCCAAATGGTGAGAAATGTAGATAGTAGTCCAAGTTTGTCATAAAGGTATCTACCTTTCTCATTAAATCTCCACCAAAAGTCTCTTGCAATATCAATTTCAGCACATAAGCTTTTGGAGAATAAATGTGTGAACATGAGATGGGTTGGGATCGCCAAAAGGGAGGATTGGATTAATATACCATGGCCTTCTTGAGAGAGGGATTTACTTTTCCAAGATGCCAATTTCTTGTGACACTTAGAAACTATTAGCTCTTTTAGCCTTTTTTGCCCGTTGGAATCAATAATGGGATTGCCAAGATATATCTCGTTCTCCTGCATAGGTGGAATAGATAGCTCCTCTTGAATGAATGTCTGCATTTTAGTATAAACTCCATAGCAAAAAAAAAAAACTCTTAATTTTGAGAAGTTGAACCTTTGACTAGCGAGAGCATGATGTGTGGCCAAAATTTGCTTGAATGTAGCAACTTCATCCATGGAAGCTCACCCAAATAAAATTGTATCATCTACATACATGAGATGAGTTAGAACAAGCCCTTAGAAATCAACTTATATCCTGAAAGTGATTTAGCAGAGTGAAGGCTCGAAGAAAAGGAGCACGATAAAATTTTGAACAAAGTATAAAGAAAAAGGGAGAGAGGGCACTACCTTGCCTAACACCACGTGATGGAACAATGGTGCTAGATGTACTACTATTTACTATTACTTGGAATGTAGTAGACAAAATGCACAAGAAAATGAGATTAACATGAGAAATAGGAAAGTGTAAATTTAGCAAACATGAATGGATGAAACCCCATTCCAACCTGTCAAAGGCTTTTTCCATATCCAATTTGATGGCCATGGAGGCTTCCTTGCTCCTCCTCTTCCTCATTGCATGAAAATTTTCTTTAGCCAGCAAAACGTTATCTATAATCTACCTTCCTTCCAAAAAGTCAAATTGATTAGGAGTAATCAATCTTTGAAGAGCAGCCTTGATTCTGTGAACTGTCAGTTTAGCTACCAGTTTATATAGAGTGATAGTAAGATTGATGGTCCTATAATCCTTAGGCTCGATGGGGTTTAAATCTTCAGAGTTAGCACCAAATAAGTTCTTCTCATGGGAGATTGCATAATAGAAGTTTGGAAACATCTATGTATAAATGCCGCAACATCTTCCTCAAGGACGCTCCTTTTTTGATAGAACATTGCAGGGAAACCATCTGGCATGGGCTTTTATAAGGGGTCATTTGAAAAATGACTGCCTTAATTCCATCTCTTTATGGAATAGTGCTACTCTAATTAAACTCATCCTCCAAAAGGCAATCAGCTTGACCAAAGAAATTTGGAATTTGTGAGGGAGGTTCTTTGGCTACAAATAAATTAGCGTAATACTGTGTAAAACATTTTTTGATTTTGACTTGGTCCCCGCCTCTTCACCCTTGGGCAATCTCAACCAACAGATCTAATTTTCCTTGTTCTATTCATGGCACACAAATGGTAGAATTTAGTGTTCTTATCTCCAGACTCAATCCATTAATGGTAGGACCTTTCGTACCAATATAGTTCTTCCCACTTTAGCACAAAGTCATATTGAATTTTAAGGTCATTTTCATTGATCCGAGAAAGTGGAATTTTAGGGACCTTCTTGTATGTCCAACATGGACTTCTAAATATTCTTTTTTTTCTCCTTCCAATTGACATGTTGCTTCTTTTGCTAGACTACCAAATTGGTTGCTAACCTCAAAACCTTATCCCATATAGGAGTTTCATCAGTTCCCATTTAGTCCAACTCTCCCTGACTGATTCTCCATATGTACCTTCCATGCTCCAACTGGCCTTAGACCTCCAAATATCCCTCTTTATTTTTTTGCTTTCTAATAGTTTTGAGTAAAATTGGGCTATGATCACTTCCAATCGCTGGAAGGTGAAAAACGAAGAACACTCGTAAATGGATGAGAGAGCCTTTAGTTACTAGAAACAAAGACACGGTCAACACATTCTCGAATTAGAAAATGGGGGTGTCAATCATTGGACCAAGTATGTGCATGCATGACAAGAGAAACCCAAATCCAATAACCTCAACTCAATTGGCCGACAACTTCCGAAGATAATTAAATTGTCAAGAAGGAGCACAATTGCCCCCCATTTTATCAATAGAATTCAAGATAGTATTGAAACGTTGAAATCAATGCATATAGGAAATAAATAAATAAAAACATATGCATTTCCAACATTTAAATCAAAAATATTAAATCAACTAAGACAAACATGATTTGGCAATATCCAAAATAAAATAAAGAATAAAGAACATGCAATAACATAAATAAATAAAACAAAGAAAGGTTAGAGATTACTCTGATCAAAGCAGCTATAAAGAATCTCCCTTAAAGAAGGTATCGCCCCCCCACAATACCGGTATGTCAGGGTCTAGCAAACTCCTTCTAGGATACGATGATTCACCTCTAAGATTCAGCACACTCTGATCTTGGACGCCCTCGAAAACTACCTCAGGAGAATGAAATCAAGGCAATTTGGTTGGTCAACCAAATTTCCGATTGATTTACCAATTAATTGGTTTGATCAATCAAAAATCTCTCGTGGATCACTCTCAACCTTGCGTAAGATCGACAAAATTGATTGGAGATTTTTCTACCAATCTCGCATCGAACGAACGCACAAAGAAAGAGAGATAAGAATGTGAGAGGGAGAGGGAGAGTGGAAAGAGTTTTTCTGCTCTTATTGTGTGTCAAATGAGAGCCCCCTTATGGCCCTTATATAGAGCCCACGACCCGACATTTATGAAAATTTTCGTTTTATGAAAATACGACAATTAATCAATCAATTTAGTCTCATTGATCGATCAAAATCAATTGAACGATCAAACTTAATTATTTTGGTCAACTAAACCAATTGATCTACCAAAGTAAACCCATCGATCGATAAACAACAATTGATCCATCAATTTTAACTTTTGATCGACTAATTCAAGCTAAAATCATAAGATTAAAAATCCATAACAAAAAAGTCAAAGTTCCAAGTTCCAAATTGATTCTCACCTGAGCCTGAGCCTGAGCCGGAGCCGGAGCCGGAGCAGAGTGGGGTGGGGCACACGTGTGATAAACGCCTGTTTATCATCATTTTTATGCATTAAAATAAACCTAGCTCTTAGGAATTTAACTCCACAAACGGGTTTTTGGGCTGCATTAGACATAAATTAGGTCAGGCATGCATTTTACATTTTGTTGTCTTTTTAATATGTTTTTGTGAGTGTTAGGGATAAGAAAATTGTTAGATCTTTAGAACCCTAGCACTTAGGAAGGCAACTAGTGAAGGAGAAGCTCAAACCAGCTGGGACTCAACTTGATCTAGCTCACCATAGTTGGATTCCAGCTCACTTGAACTAGGGTTAGCTCATCCTAACTCCATTCAGCTCATCTCAGTTGAATGGCAGCTCAAGAGACCTCATCTTAGCTCACCTTAGCTCAAGTCAGCTCAGATCTAGCTCAACTTAGCTGAGTCTAGCTCATCTCAGCTCCCATTAGTTCTTTGGGAGCTCTAGCTAGCTCAACTAAGTGGACTGGAGTTCACCCCAGCTCAGATCCAGCTACATCCAGCTCCACTTAACTCCAGCCAACTAAAGATTACTTCATCTTAACTCAGGAAACATAAGTCCAGCTCCCGAGGATTCAGCTTAGCTCAACTTAGTTAAGCTAAGCTACCTTAGCTACTCCAACTAGCTAGGTCATCCCCAGGAATATTAGACTTAGCTCACCTCAGCATATTTCAGTAGAAGTCAGCTTACTTTAGCTTAACTTAGCAGCTAGCAAAGAACTAGCAAGCTAAGCCAACTAAAGTAGCTCCATGCCACCTTCTTCAGTAGCTACCAACTCCAGTTCAGCTCCAAACAACGTCCTTCAGCTCCTCTCCTCTAAACCTTAACTCTAGATGCCTACTCCTCTACCCTACTACTAGCTAAGCTCCAGCTCCCTTGGCCATCCACCACCCAAAAACCCTACCTAACTAGCTCCACCAACTAAGCCCACCTAAGACCACCTAAACTAGCTCCACCTCTACTCCATGTTGGCACCAACCCTCACCACTCTTCACCCCTCAACCACCACCAAAAGGCACCATAAGTTGACACCAAAAACACCCATAACCACCCCCTCTTTGGCGCCAACTTTTCCCTCCAAAAATGCCCTCATCTCAACCCTACACCTACTCCCTCAACCCATCTCCATCCACCTAACCCCCCTTCTAGAAGCCCCTAGGTTGGCACCAATTTAGTGATGCCTCTCCACCACCAAAAGCCACCAACACCACCATAACTACCACCCTACATCTAACCCAAGCCAACTACCCCTTTCTCCACCTCTATAAAATCCCTCCTAACCACCATTAAAAAATCATCCTCCCTTATTATATTTTCCACCCTAATTCTACCTATAACCCACGGCCAAGAAGAAGAAGGGAGGAAGAAGATTAAGGAGGTTATCCCTTGCCTCCTTGGTGCCTTCTTCCTTTCCACTCTTCTTTTTGTGCCATGCCAAGGAGGAGACTCTCTTCAATTTGGAGGACAGCCAGGCATTGGAGGAGAGAAGGGTGGTACACGCCCACCCTTGGAGAAGATTTGAAGGTGGTAGCTTCCACCTTGGAGGAGCATAATGCATGCCCCCTTTGTGGGCTTGCCTTAGAGGACACCATCTTGAAGGAAGGAGTTGGAGAGCTCCTTTTCAAGCCCAAGAGCCACTGAGCTTGGAGAAAGAAGCCATCCTTCTTCACCATTTTATCTAGAGGATTTGTGTTTTTATTTCCTTGTATTTTCAAGTAGATTAGAAGCATTCCTCTATGTGTTTTGTGTAGAATAAATTTATTTCCAATCAAGTTGCCTTCATTTCAATTTCTATCACAATTGTTATCTTGTTCTAGCACTCTTCACTCCCTCTCCTTAATTACTCTAGGCCTCTACGTGCTTAGAGTGAGCTTAGGGGAGGCCATACTTGTCACCTTAGGGTTAGTTTTTAGTTGTTAGTTCTTCACCAATTTTTAAGTGCGATAGCCTGTTATTTCAAAACTATAAAAATTATATATTCAAAAATACCAAAAAGAAAGGTGATTTCTATTTCCAAACAAGAGACTCGATTTTGCAAACATATTGCCACCTTGGACGACCCTAAATACTATCCCTATCTAGGATTATAAATTTAAAAGCGAAACGACTTTACGTGTTGCAACAACTTATAAAAACCTAATTTTCCAAACCGCGTAAAAATCGAATCATCATGCGTGCGTGATCCCCAGCCCCACCTCTCATTCTTTGCTACATAAGCCATGAGAAGCAGAAGCGTTTTGCACCCACCAAGAGATTTGTCCACTTCGAGTATGGGACTAAAAAACTCTACCAAATCTCACTGATTTCAACATGAATTCTCACGTCACCAAATATCAATTGCATCCTGATTGATGCAATTAGACTCTCAAATCCAACATTCTACTACAAATTCATCGTTGAAATCCAACGATAAATTTCTCAGCTACCACACTTTACTTTCAGTAAAGGTACCTTCTGGTTTGAACCCTTACTTGAGTCATCTACCTTCACCACCATAGGAATAAAGTGAAACTAGTCTTGAACTCTAGACCTTTGATGTAGGGTGTATAGTGGTGACAACAGAATGAAATTCTTGGTGATGATATTCAGGATTGGTGCTCTTAAGAGCCATTCACCCTATCCTATTTCATGAGTGTAGTTGGAAAAGACCCTATTCCCTTAACTGTGGCACACATTAAAACTCACATAGGTGGTATTCTCCAAGGACACACTACTCACATCCTGCCATAAAAGCTTGAACCCATTCAAACCTTTGCTCTTCCTAAATTTGTAGCTTAAGGCATTATTGGACTCAGATGCAAAAACATCTAATAATGAGTGCCAACCAGTTTCCCATACAGCTTGTTATTACCACATTAAACCTACTTTATGGGATCTCCACTTAGTTTGGTTGGGTTGATACTGCAGGTGAACTCCCAATGGGTCTTAATCCCATCCCAAGCCTAGACTTAAGGACTAAAGATCTATCAAGTCCTTTAGTAAATGGATCTGCTATGCTATCCTTGGATCCTATAAATTCCACAGCAATCACTCCTTGAGACACTAAATCCCTTACAGACTTGAGTCTGATTTGGATATGTCTCTTGGTATCCTGATTAAACTTTGAACTCTTAATCTTTGTTGTAGTAGTCATGCTGTCACAATGCAAAGATATTGTAGGAATTAGCTTACCTACCATAGGGATTTCTAAAAGAAGTCCCTTTAGCCATTTAGGCTCAATTCCAGTGGTGTCCAAAACACAGTTCAACCTTAAAGGTAGATCGGGCTAGAACGGTCTATTTAGTAGACCTCCAGGAGATTACACCCCCTCCAAGGGTAAAGACATACCTTGTAACACCACTACTCCCAGATCCTCCATTTGACCGATCTAACTTGCATCACTCTATCCTTCCAAAACTGAAGGATATTTACCATAATGCAAATTAAGGGAAATAGTTCCCTTTAAGTACTTAAGTACTTGATCCAAGGAATCCCAATGAGTATAGTCAAGATAACTTGTGTATCTACTCAACCTAGACATGGAAAAAGAAATATCTGATCTAGTATAGTTAGCCAAATACATCAAGCTTCCTATTATCTGTAAATATCTAAGTTGTAAAACAAGTATAAAGAGATTTTGATGAATCAAAAGGAGTGCTTACAGCCTTACAATCTTTATAGCCAAATTTCTCAAGAACTATTTCAACATAATAGGATTGAGAAATAGTTATCCCCTCTGATGATCTAATTAGTTTGAGGCCTAAGATCACATTTGCAACATCCATATGCTTCATCTCAAATTTACTACTTAAGAACTTAGTTTCATTCACAATTGTAATGTCTGACCCAAACAGTAATATATCATCTATATATAGGTATAGGACAATACACATATCACCCTTAATCATAAAATAGATACACCCGTTGGATTCATGACCCACAAAGCCAAAAGAATGTATAGTCTTAACAAACTTTTCATACCATTACTTGGGTGCTTATTTCATACCATAAAGAGATTTAACAAGGTTACAAACCTTTTTCTCATTTCTAGGAGCTCCAAATCCCTTAGGCTCCATATAGATCTCCTCCTCAAGATCACCTCAAATAAAGGCAATCTTCACATCCATTTTGTGGATAGTGAGTGATAGGTCCACTTTAGTGGACTAATTTAGTGCCTAAATGCATTATTGTTGGGATAGAAATTTAAATTAGGGCATGCATTATGTTGATCAAATTGATTAAGCCTTGGATTTCCTGCATTTCATTTGTGTTAATTGATTAATTACTTTTGAGGCACGATTAATTTTTGGGAGTCCAATTTTATCATAATGACATTTAATTTCCTAAGGAATCAACATAGATTGTCTTGTGAAGCTTGTTTAGTTTAAAAAAGAGAGGAAATGACTGGTCTCATAAATTTTCCAATCAATGTGACCATCTCTTCTCTAATTTTCTTCCTTATTCTTCCTCTCTCTCTCTCCCCCTGATATTCTCTCTAATTCTCTCTCTCATTCTTTATATAGAGGCAGAATGGAGGACAAAAGAGATCCATCTCCCTCCTCACGAGGAGAAGAGCCCTCTCTCCACAAACAGCAAACCACCGTGCACCCTCCACAACACCGCATCCACTATCGCATTTGCGACATCATCACCATGTCTCATCCCTACTGCGATCAACCGCCACCGTGGTCAGAGGTAACAGCTCCGACGCCGCCACCGCAACTTGTCAACTCCTCGACTGTGCTTGACCATCCTTATGACTGCGACCTCGACGATTGATGAGGTGTGGTTCATCATGGCTAAAATGCCCAAGTTAAACTAGAAACTAGGTTAAACACTATACAAGTAACACAAGAAATGGGTTAAGTGTGGGAATTAACAAAAATGACCTAAAATATCCAATTTGTGTTAAAAATGCAAAATTAGGTCATAAAATGATATATTCTATTCATTAATGTAAATTGATGGTCTAATTACAAATTGAACAAACATTTGGGTTCAAAACTTCAAATTAAAATTGAAATCAACTACCTAAATGTTCAATTGTGTTTAATAAAAACTTGGTTGCATTTGGACATCATTAGGACCTCGCATCATTAACGTCACATTTAGGTCCTTAGTTCATATACATTTATTCACATTTAAGCTTTTAGGGACCTCTTTATAAATCGATGGGGACCTTTTTGCAACACCTTAAGGACTACTCTATCATCAATTCTTGCCATTAATGGGTTTCTAAGCAAATATTCTACCATTTCGCCATTTGGGTCTCTCTATAATTTCTCCAACATACCTGTAGTGCCAACTCTCATCGCGGTTGCACTGTTCATCGAAGAACACGGTGAACAGCCAACGTTGATTGCTTGCAACCAAGATCTAACGACCAATCGAAATTGAAGCTTCGTGCATGATTGCGTGTAGTTTCACCCCTTATCCTAGGTCTGATCTAATGGTGGAAAATCAATTTGGATGCTCGTGCCCTTCTTAAGCTCACATCCCATCATTTACCTTAATCGCGCCTAAACCCACCTCGCAGTGCTCTGATTCACTCCCTGAGCTTACTTAAGTAGCTGCCCAGCTCCCTGTGTGCGCCATTGACTCCCTCCTACATCCCTTGAGTCGGTCATTCGTCCACTCCAGCTCCTCTCTTCATACTGTCTCTGTTTCACTGCCATTGGCAGTGAAGCCCCACCTTCCTACGATTACTCCTCGTCGCTAAGGACTCTGTAGCACCTGAGGGTGACCCAGAACTCCACTAGTGAGTTTTCCATCTGTTGGAGCACCTCCTTCCTCTCTTTGTCCTCTCCATCCACCGGGTGGAGATCCAAAGGTCCCATTCTTCTGTTAGATTAGGATTTTAATCGCTTTCTAGATTAGTTTTAGTATAGTTAGTGTAATTTAGATTAATAGGAGTAGATTAGAAATCAAATTCAGTGATGGTTTAGTGTAAGCTTGAAGTAGAGTAGCTTAGATCTGATCTCGCCCTCTCTGTTCAATTCAGATCAGAGAGGTGTTTTTCCATGACTATTTCGATCCATTAATCTCCCTAATCATCTCATTACTCGCATTTTATGATTTCCTCAACAATTTAATTCGCAATCCACCCATCCATTAAGGTCAAATTCAGATATGAAGTCTTGGCTTCTAGATCTTAATTCATGCCTAAAATCCACCTGGGGGATCTCCCATTCACTCCATAAATTCACAAAGACCCCCTGATCTGGTTTTAATTAGACCGATTCACTCGATTCTTTCAGATTTATGTTTCACATCCATCTCGTGATTTGGAGTCAATTTGGATTTATTTGAGTTTAACCAAGCGATTCGAGTTGTCATTCACTTAATTGGGTGCAATGTGATGATTCTAAGGTGTGTGATGTGATTTTTAATTTTCAGATGAGCATAAGCCCAAGTTGAGTTGCAATTTGGGTAGTTTAGCCAAGGAATTTCAGATTCATTGAAAAGAGGCTTAACAATGACCCACTTGGTTTTTCTAGGATTACCGAAGGTCCTGAGCACTGAGCTCTAGTGCTTAGGAATCTCTAGTGATTAGATCACATAAGTAAATCCTAGAGCAAAGGCCTAAATAAGGCTACATGAACCCCTACGCCAATTTGATTTCATTCTGATTTTTTTTTAGAATCGTAAGATGTTTTCGAGTTTTTCATGTTGATTTGGATATGTTTTGAAATGATTTTAATACCTAGTGTGATTTTCCTCTTTACATTGTCTATAGTGTAAAGAGAGGATCATATTAGGGTCTTTTAAGGATTTTAAAGAATGAAGATTGGCATATAGATTTCATATCTTCATACATGGTTTTAAAAGGATTTTTGGACGACAATGATTTGTTAGAGAATTGATTTGGACATTCTTGAGCCTAAGATCAGACTTTCTCAAGTTTGATCTTGGCTGATTTTTAATCTGGTAGCAGCTCTTAGCTACTAAAATCTTAGCACTACAGTAGTAGCTTCCAGATGCTGGTTTCATGGCCAGCTAGTTGCTGAAATAGCTATAGTGGCTGAATCAAGAACTAAGTTGTCTGAACAGTTAGTTCATCATCTGATCTAATTGCAACATCAATGTGCAGCTCAGGCAGTAGAGCAATAGTAACAACTGGTTTTAGCTATTTTCAGCCACTGTTCTAGCTGAATGATAGGATTTGAGCTGGAATTTGAAGTTGGATTTCAGAGTCTGATGAGTTGAGGTGTTTTGTACCAATAGAGCTACACATAACAATCATTCATGTATACTGAATTGAATTAAATTTCAGATTGAGTAGCATATCGAATGTTTTAGAATTATTGTCAGTAACATGAAATGTACTAATTGTCCAAAATTTGCTGATAATGGAATTTGAGATAAAAATCACATTTGAGTGCTCATATATCTTTCTTGTGATGTATTGAATGCTTTCAAGTGCATGGACTTCAATCCTAGCACGTAGAATCCATTTTAGAGCCTTAGGTTCCACTTGGACAACCCTTTTAAGGCCTAGAATGTGTGAACTTTGTTAATAAATAAAAATCATAAAAAAATTCCAAAAAATAAAATAAAGGTATCTTGAGTAGGATTAGGTATATTTTTAGGTGCATGCCAAGTTTCAAGGTAATCTAAACCCTCGGCTTCGAAGAACATACCAGCTGACGGTTCAGTCTACCTTGGAACCTAATAAAGAACTAAATACCAAAAACACCAAAAGAAAATATTTCTCTCATCTCACTCTTTCTCTCTCATCCCCTAACTCCTCTAAATAAATAAAAACCCTAAAAATAAAAAAAACCCCAAAAAATACCCAAAAATACCCTATAGACTATGTATATACTTGTATATATAATTTAACCTAAGCTATATGTATATAGTGTGTAATATGTACATAATATGAATTAATAACTTATGTATATATTTTATATATTAAATTAAGCAATTAGAATGATTTATTGCATATATATCATTATTGTATTATTGTCTATTAATTTATATTAACTTAAATGTATAATAAACTAAGTAATTCTATAAATCTATTTAAAAGTACATATTTATAACTCATACTGTACATATGTATTTATATATGTATTATGTACTATACAGTATTTGTAATTTAATTTAATTATATATTTACAGTAAATAATTAAGTTATTAAGTTAACTAAGTAATTTATTAACTTAAAATAAAATAAATTAGTAATTTAATGTAATAATGAAGTAAGCTATACGGTATACTTGTATAATGATATATTCAATATTTTGAATGTATTTATACTGTATTTATACTGTACTATAGTATTTATAGATTATTTATATGTAAAACTATCTAAAATACGTATTTAATTGTATATAAATTCAAATAAAGTTTATAAAATATATTTAAAATGTGCAATAAATAATTTATATGTATATTAACACTCTATAAAGTCAATTGTACTATTAATTAACCAATTTTTACTTTAATTAAGAGATTAACCTTTAACTTAACATGTATAATCAGGCAACTTTACCTAATTTTATTATATATCTAGATAACTTATTTATGTAAACTAATTACATAATTATATAGACCTATATAAGGGCTTTACAATAATATAATTTAATTTTAATTTCTACTAATTTATGGCCTTCAAATCGAGGGCCAAAAACCTCAATTTCACATACTATTCAGCGTTGGCAATGCACAATTACGCTGAAACAAAGCGCCACATCGTGGCCAGTGATTGCACAGTAATCATGCAACTTAAATCACCTGAATTAGGCTAGATTCTAGCATACTTAGGAATAATGTATTCATAGGCACCGTAATTTGCACAATAGCTAGTTTGTTAGTCATATAGATGATATCGTCATTTTATGACCTAAAAGAGAGATGATTTTTATCGTAGATGATTCGAAGTGACGAATGACAGATCATATTGAATAGATCTGATAGAATGATGATGGGAGTCCAATGCTTTTGAAATCGTCTCGATTAGACAATCAGGGCATCTTGTGCAATCCATAAAAGAATGGAGATCATAAAGCCAAAAGACAAAGATCTGAGCCTCAGATGAAGAATCCAACTACATGAATGAATCCAGATCGATGATCGCAATCCAACGGTGGAAAAATCAACCTGATCAAAGGTCTACAACACTAGATACAAGGAAAAGAAGATGGACGGCCATGATGGTGCCATGTGGTGCCATCACGACCGCTCCCTCACCACCGCCCCATCTAGGAAGGTCACCCTCGCATGATGTGGGCCGTTGGATCTTCATCCAACAGCCATGAGCGAGCCACGTCGCCTGCCCACTCGGATAAGGACAAATAGACACAAACAGGAAACTCTAACAGAATTCTTGCGTAGCACGTTGGCTCACTCGCTTGCACAGGAGAGTGGGATGCGCGTTTGAGCGACGTTGTGCGAAATTGGAGGAGTGCTCACGCTGGCACAATTGTGCCGTCGGATGGTGATCAAAGGGCGGAGGCGCGACCACGTGGCACGATTAGAGCTCACTGCGGTTGGACACGTGATCCCACGCGTTTTACTAGATCAGGAAGACGAGGCATGTGCGCTCAAGCCGTTCGATCGTGAGATTGGATAGCTGAGGATGAGACGCTTAGATGAGGATTGCAGGTGTGCACGCGAAGAGAGAATCGTTGCAGCGGGCGCGCAAGGAGGAAGTAGGGCCATGGGATCTTGATCCAAGGATGCAGCAGGCACCACGTGTCAACCAGAGAGTGAATCCACGCGATGAAGGCGTGTTGGAGGTTGTTTTGAGGCCTAATCAGGTCTGTTGATCTCCCGATCGACGGATCTGATCAATCCTAAGGTGTTACATGAGATAAAGGGCTAAAATACCCACTTTGCCCTCCATAAAAGCTATAAAAAAAGGCCAAAGCCCCCCAGTTGAAACATCTCTCTTCCATCAACTCCAGACATCTTCCACCTTCTTTGCAACTCTCCGTTCCTCTGCAACTCTGCTCCGACCTTCATCCCGGCGCTCTGGTTCTGAGGTGCTGCCGTACCTCGCACAAGCATCTTATAAGCGGCGTCATCTCTTGATGCGTACTCGAATAGGTTTTATTAATACGGTGATATTATCGTTGAAATTAGTATAGTGAGTTAACCTAGATCGAGTCTACACCAGTTTCACAAAATTTTTAACCTGGCCTACTTGATTTTATCTTGGTCATTTTTAGGCCTGATGAGCGTGGAAATCGCGTATTTTGAAATCGTTGGAAATCGTAGTATAGTCGCAAAAACTACTCATCAAAGATATTTGTGATAACGAAACTCTCATAGATCTTTATTCTTTTTAGAACTTGAGTCCCGATCGTTCGTCTCTGGGAGGCATGAAAACGAATCGAGATTTAGATCAGCTTTTATAACCTAAATCTAACCTAAGCTACTATTTTTGTCTTTTTGTGTTTTTGATTTTTTATTTCGAAAAGCGAATTGAAACCTAGATCTAAATAAACTAGCAAAAACCTAAGTGACTATGTGCATCTACATGAGGCCATGGTGGCCGTGCATGGTGTGAACAAACCAAAGTGTCATATAGGCAAGCAAACATGAGGACAATCAATCACAGAAACATCATGAAATTATTTATGCATAAAAATTATCACACATCATTTACACTGGAAAGCATATAAATAGAAGAAAATCCCTCACGTCGGAAAGTTGCCACTAGGGCCATCGGCCTTGTGTGAGGGTGTAGGCTAGACCTTGGGTGTGCAAGCCCGCCTACATGCCTACCAAAAGAGA
Organism: Thalassia testudinum; assembly: GCA_037157565.1. NCBI lineage: Eukaryota > Viridiplantae > Streptophyta > Magnoliopsida > Alismatales > Hydrocharitaceae > Thalassia > Thalassia testudinum. The sequence goes on from JAZHRO010000025.1 coordinate 11,453,853, forward strand.
TGGCCGGCCACAAGAGGCTATGGGTGAGCCTTCATGGCCGTCCAAGAAGAAGAAGATGGGGGCTAGTGCACCCAAGTGGAGAGAGGAGGGTGTTGCTCCCTTTCTCTACTAATGTCCATCCTTGAAGCTTTGGAGAGAAGCTTCTCTAGCTAGCCGTCCATGGAGCCTTGGAGGAGGATGAGGAGGATGGCCTTAAGGTTTTGGAGGGTGGAAGCAAGTTTAGAGTGGAGAGTATGGATGGGAGAGTGTATGGAGAGATGGTCCAATTTCGTAGCTCTCTCTTTGCCCTTATGGAAGGCTCCATTTGGTTGCCACTTTTGGTGGCTCCAAAAATAGCCAATGCCATAATTTTTGGATCTAGGTTTGACACAAGTTGTTAGGGTTTCCAAGAGAGTGTGCATGGGTTTGGTGGGAGTAAAATGGGAAGGTGTGCGTGTGTGTGTGTGGGTGTGTGTTTTTCGTAGGGCTAGGTTGTGGGTTTTGGTAGGATTAGGTGCTAAATAGGTTGGGTCAATCTAGATTAAGTGTGTGTGGACCTAATTAGGCTTAGGAAAGTCTAATTGGGTAGGAGTGAACCTAATTAGGTCTAGGTCAAGTCTAATTAGATGTGTGCATGTGATTAGGCTAGGGTAACCTTAATAGGTATGAGTTAATTAGATCCTGGGTGGATCTAATTGGGCTCAGGTGCACCCAATCAACTGTAGATGCACCCAATTAGGTATAGGATGGTTCAATTGGGTTAGGGATAGGACAAGTAGGGCTATGGATAGTGGACTAGGCTTAGGAGGTCTCTACTTAGGTTTCCTAGGGTGTCCGGTGGGGTTCCTAGGTCAAAATAGGCAAGCTAGGGCTTCCAACACCAAAATTAGGAACCAGACAACAGTATCAGATGTCCAGGATAGTGGTCAGACGTCTTATACTACAAAATTGTACGTATGGACACTAAATTAGACGTCCAATTCTGTGTCAGTATGAGTTTTGGCTTCCTGGATTGTTATTCTGCAGAAATCAGACGTCCAGCCAGATGTTTGGACGTCCTAAAAGGTAATGGAGAGTGGGTTTTATGTTTTCTAAGGTTGGTTTTGGTTCCTAAGTGTTTGGGAGAGGGATAAGAACATGGATAGTGCTATCCATGTTTGGATTTTGAGGCTAAGGTGCCCTAATGGAGGTTGTTCTGGGTTTGGGAAGGCTGTCCTAGGGTTTCTAAGGGTAGGGATAAGGCTATCCTCCTCACTCCTCTTATCTGGATCAGTCTTCTTCTTCCTTTATTGCTTTATTCCACTATCTCCATCCTGGATCACTTTATTATCTGTAAATAGCAGTAAAAACCATTAACTAGCAGGATATCTCATCTTATTCTAAATAGACTGATGCAATGCATGATATGCAAGATATGAGTGCAATATCCACAATTTAAGATAGGTTCAGACATTATTTAGGTTGTTTAGGACCCATGATTGCTGTGCAATCAAGGCCCAGGGTTGATCTCAGGGAGGCGGGGATTAGGAGATCAAGAAGTTTCTACGCCTTTCCTAAAACGTATCTCTTCCTTGCATTTATTATGTTTTTGGTTTTTCTACTTTTAAGATTTTTTTGTGATAATGTTGTTCTTGAGGCACACCCTAAAAAACGAATTCCTTGGCCTTAATACAAATGGTCCTTGGCTTGAAGCCAACTTAGGGTTCCAAAATCGATCTTGTTACTCACAAGATTGGGTACCTGCAAGATAAGAATTATCTTTTCTCTTTTATACTTTTTTTAGTCTTTTTTAATAGCAAGAAATAAAAGACAAATGAAAGCAGACTAAATTGCAAGGAAAGAAATGAAAAGAAATATTTAGCTTAATATATATATGTGTATATATATGTAGTAGATATAGAATAGATATATATATTTATATATTATATAGATAGGGGTGGAGGTGGAAATGGAGATGGAATGTAGCACGGTGTTAAGTTGGTTCATGTCTAGCAAGACGCAACCAACAAGACTAAGTGTCACGTGGATTGTGGAGTGGATGTGTGTGGGTATGGGTGGAAGCGCTTACTTTGTGTGGGTATCGGGAAATATTGGCAACTGGTGCGAATATTCCCGCGATACGATGCGCGGTGAAGGGGTGAGTGCACGGGTATGTGGGTAGTAGATGTGAGGTGAATGTGTGTATGGGAGAATGTGGATATATAAGTATATATGTATATATATATATGTATCTATAACTATATATATGTGTGTGTGTATATGTGTATATATATATGTATCTATACATATATTTATGTATATATAGATATATGTGAGGATGAGAGTATGTGAATATATGTGTGTGTGTGTGTATGCGTGTGAGTGAGTAAGTGTCTGTGAGTGTGAGTGTAAGTGTGCGTCTATTTAGGTGTGAGCGGGTGTGTGTGTGAGTGTGGGTAGCCGTTTAAGACGTCTGTGGTGCGGTGGCATCGTCTGGCGAGAGAGAGAGCTGCGTGTTGGAGAGAGTACGTGGGCAGGCGTGAGGAAACATGTAGCGCACAAGGGCTGCGCACGAGATGAAACGCATGCGCTGCAGGAGTGAAGCGCACAGTGCTGAGAGCGGGAGCGTGGGCGTGTGGGTACGGAGGTAAGCGCACAACACTGAGAGCGAGAGCGTAGGTGGGTGCAGCGGTGACCGGGAGTAGCAGGTTGCGGAGAGGAGAGAGGGCGACTTGCCACTGGATAAGTGAGAAACTTTCCGGTGGCTACAGTGTCATGCAGGCTGCACATGAACAGTGAGCACAAGTGCGGGTGACTGGTTGAGGCAGTTTCGACCAGCGGGGGCGCGAAGAAGGGAGACCTTGAGGTGCGCGGAGGGCTACAGCAAGCACATGGTGGCTGAAGGTGAGCTTCAGAGCTTGAAGCTCAACAATGGCGAAGGAGAAGAAACTAAAAACAAAAATGAAGCAGAAAAGAAAAATATGTGAAAAAAAAAACTAGGCAAGAATCCACCACGCCCACCTGCTCACGAAGGAGCTGAGTGGTGGTGGAGCTCACGATGGTGGTCTGAGACCACTGTGAACTCTCTCCTACACATAGTGTACCCCTTCTCAACTTGTGAGAAGAGGTGTTGTGTATGGAGAGGGAGAGGGAAGGAGAGTGGCTAGCGGGTGCGCGTGGTGTTGTGTGTGTTGTCTAAGGGTGGAGATCGTGTATCTGAGGGTGGAGACTGACCCCTGGGCATGGGAGGGTGTATGCTCTTTTATAGAAGGGCTGCACGCCTCTCCCCATACTGCCGGCATGAGGAGAGGCAAGGAGATGTGCACAACACCATGCCTTGCTGCATGGAAAATAAAAAAAATGTGAATGGTGAAATTGCAATGCAACACACAATGAAGATGTTAATTATAGAAGTGAATTGAATGGCCATTTATTCTCACTCTCTTCCCCTCTTTATAAATTCATGCAAGTGTATATTTACAAATGCAAGTATGGCTACATAAGATGCATGGGTAATGCTAGGAAATAACATAAGATGGCATATTTATTGGCGTAACTTGCTGTGCAATCATACCCCCATGCCTATCTTTTGCTAGTCCCTAGCAAAACATTTGTATTGTGTTTAGAAATGATCTTAAGCTGAAGATTTTTTTCTGAAGCAACATTAATGTGTTTATCAGTTGGATATTGTGAGAACCAATTGCAGAGAAGACTACCAGTACTCAAGTCTTACATGATGTAGACCATCTCTCGACTAACCTGGACTCTTGATATCTAAACCTTAAGTACGATTTCCAGGACTCAGAGAGTTTTGCCGTACTCGAGAGCTAAGGGATTATGGTTTGTGCATAGTGAAGGATTAAAACCGATCATATGAACATTAAGGCTCAAGCCCAGGGTTTCACAAATTTTTAAGTACAGGTTGGTCCCAGCTTCAGCTCATGTCTTCAAATTAACCCTCAAAAAGATAATGGAAAAACTCAACCTTACTTTTATTGTTTTTGTGGCTCAAAGAATATATGGTAGAACAAGGTATTTGTAACGTACTCTGAAAAACTTTTGGGGAGAAGAATTTACAGACATTTGGAAGATATACTGACTTATTAGCAAGATTTTTTTTTTTTTGAAACAAGTGTCAGTATATCTCCTACAAGTTTATTTTCAAGAGCACATTTATTTGGTGGGTGAGTACTTATTTTTGGTGAAAAGAGTTTCTCCTAAACACAAGACTAAAGACTGGGATAAAAAGTCTACCTGCACGCACAAGTAAGGATTGCACCTTCCCTAATGAACACTAGGGTTGAATCTTATGTTCACTTGGTCTTTCTCGATATGTGTAGTGTGAACCAAGATTACTTCAACTCTCAAGTAGAGGCAAACCAACGAATCTTATACTGGTGACTCAGGTACAAGAATTCGTCCTAAGTTAGGAGAGATTTTGATCCATCTTATTAGTGCTCAAGTGAATTAAGCCAAGTCTGAGCGAATCAAGCTTCTGTGGCCTGGAAAGTCTTTAAAACAGAGGTTGAATATCCATAAACACTTATTCTATTTTTGTTTCAATTTTCAGATCATTTCTAAACACTTTACACACACTTTTTTTTTTAGGCTATGTACATATTTATAGATGGATATGTATAATGGATGCAAAAGCTGCATGATACCCATATAATACCCAGATCCTATGGATGCCTATCCACCCCCACATGCCAAATGATGCTATGTCCTCATATGCATGCAGGGTAAAGCAAGGTCCAAGGGTCTTGGTGCGAGAGCTGAGGTGCGAGGTATACAACAGGGTGGTAGGGCGGGTGGATGGTGGGTGGTGAAGTGAAGTGAAAAGTGAAGAAGTGCGAAGTGAAGTGAAGTGAAATGGAATTGTGTAGGCGAAAGTGGAGTAGAGTTGCTGGGGTTCCTCCCAACGAGTGCTAAATTTAACATCCCTAACTGGACTCAGAGTGAGGCACGAAGTCAGTTACCCTCCAGTAGGGCAACAGTTTCACCAACGGGGGCAGGTTCATGAGTAAGATAGGATTTTAACCGCTGCCCATTAATCGTAAATTTATGCCCACATCTGGGATCTTCAATTTCAACAGCTCCGTTGGAAAATGGTCTCTAGACCAAGTAGGGACCAATCCATTTGGACTTTAATTTCCCTCGAAAGAATTTGAGCCGGGCATTGTAAAGCCAGACTTGCTGAGATGGCTCAAATTCTTTCCGTCGAATGAAGTTGACGTGAAAGGCCTTAGTGTGTTGTTTGAAAGTTAAGGTAGAATCATAGGCCTCATGATGGAGCTCTTCCAGCTCTTAGAGTTGGAGTTTCCTTTCTCGACCATACAGGTATGGGTCGAGGTTACATTGGCGAACCGCCCAATAAGCACGGTGCCCCAACTCCACAGGAAAATGACAAGGCTTCCCGTAAACAATTCTATAAGGAGACATACCAAGGGGAGCCTTGAAGGCGGTTTGATACGCCCAAAGTGCGTCAATCAGTTTGTCGGACCAATCCTTATGGTCAGGCCGAACCATTTTCTGGAGAATATGCTTGATTTGCTGGTTCGACACCTCAGCCTGGCCATTCATTTGAGGATGATATGGAGATGCAATACGATGGTGGACTCCATATTTCCTCAAAAGTGCCCGAAAAGAAGCATGGGTAAAATGACTTCCTCCATCAGAGATAATGGCTCGAGGGATCCCAAAGCGCATAAAAATGTGATCTTTGACAAATCGAGTAGATATGACATGGTCAGCATGGCGCGTGGGAATAGCCTCGATCCATTTTGAAACATAGTCAATAGCAACAAGGATGTACTCTGGTGCGGTCCTTTGTCGCTATGGTAATTACAGTCATTGGAGTATATGACAAGAACAGTTACCAGTTTAATACAATTTATTACTCGGAATGACAAGTTTCCCGAGGTCGAACTCAGGGAGCAAACTATAATTCTAGATGCCTATAAATTCACAAAATATAAGGGTTTACAAAAATTAAGAGAGAGAGAGAAAGAATTGGCTTTTTCTTCTTCTCTTTCTGTCTTCTTTGCTTCTGTGGTTCCTCTTTCCCTTTCTCCTTTCTTCCTCTCTGATTTTCTTCTCTTCTTCTTCCTTGCTACTGCAGAGGCTTCTGCCTTCTCTCTTATTTCCTTCAGTTGCTAAGTCTTCCTCCTTTCTTCATCTCTGGTTTTCTTCTTTCTTCTTTTCTTCTTCTTCTTTTCTTCTGCTCTGGCCATTCCTCTTCTTTCTTTCCTTCTCTCCTGTCTTCTTATTTTTCTTCTCTACGTTCTTCTGCTCTGGTCGCTGACCCTCCGACGTCTGCTTCAGTGCTCAGATGACTTAACTGTGCGGTTGCTACAGTGCGACTCTTCTTCTTTTCCTTCAGCTCCTCTCCTTCCTTTCTTCTTCAGTAGCTGCTCAGTGCGACTAAGTCTTCAGCCGCTCCTCCTACTCTCTTCTTCTTCTGTTTTCCTACGCATTACAAGGTTAGGCAAAACCTAACCCCTACCCGCCCCACGTCTCTCTCTCTCTATTTCTCTCTCAAAGGTTCTCTCCCAGAACAATCGCGGGTATACGGGTCGAGTAACGCGCCCGGGACCAAGCCCACCGGCGTGTGGTGGTGGGTGAGGAGTGTTTGGTTGGGTAGTCAGGTTCGGCCCAGGCCTGCGGGGCGTGAGCGTGGGCGAGGGCGGGTGTGAGCGCATGGCGCACTACGTGCGTGGGTGAGGGACCTGACCCCTGTGTATCGAAGGCAAACAGCTAATGTCACTTTTTCAATTTATGTGTAGGTGTGTGCCCACACACTTCCGAGGTGGGACTAAAGACCCACCTCTGCTCCGCGCGCCGGCAGGCGAGAAGGCGCTGGCAATTGGGGCAGCAGCAAAGGCTTACGACCCCAATTGGGGGCCTGGGCACACTCGTGGAAGCACCCCACGTTGCCTGGAGTTCACGCCTGGGCTGGAGGAGTCCTGGAGCTGCCTGCAAAGAAGCTTTAGCAACTCGTCAATGGCGGCGAGGAGGTTGAACCCTGAATTCACGAAAATGACCTCCCGGCCACGTCAGACAACACAGGGTGCTTCGCCGGAGTGTGGCAAAGGCGGTGCGAGGGTCGGCGAGGCGCGAGAGCGCCTGTAGCCGTGTGGCTAGGGCAGACTGTGTGCGTGGAAATGGGTGTGTTCGGGAGGTGGTCTGGAGGTGAAGGGCGGTGAATGGAGTAGGGGAAGCGCTTGAGTGGAGTGAGGGGGAGCTTCTGGGCTTGTCGGCGAGGGGTGAAATGGCCTGTGGAGGTGAAGCGACCTCGCCGGAGATGGCGACCGGAGGTGAAGCAGATGGGGGTGGTAGTGGCAGTCGAGGGGTTTGAAATGTTAATTGAATAAGGGAAAAGTGAGAGGAGGGTAAGGGGAAGGTTCCTACCTACTTAGTTGACGAAGAGGGAGAGGAAGACGTCCGGCTCGTGCCTGCCAGAGCTGGGGATGAAGGTGCCCAGAGGAGGAGTAACGGCGACGAGGAGGGGATCCGGAGACGCCAGCTGGTGCGGCCTGGTGTGGGAAGACGGGGCAGAGTGGGCTCTGCTACAGGTATGGTAGCAGAGCGACGAGGAGGAGGAGGAAAGATAGCTAGAAGCTAGGGCACTCTTACCAGAGAGGGGAGAGATGAAATCGAGGGTTTTTCTCTGCCAGAAGTAGCTTGCCTTGGTCGGACGCCCCTGCCGCTCCTTATAAAGGCGCTGGCGAGGAGAGCGGCCCGAGGGAAAGACATGCAGTGCACGTTGGAGATGGCCGGAGAAGGAGACCCATGCCTTTCGTGCATTCGCACGAGAGGCATGGCCAATTGCAGAGGTCAGGGGAGGTCCCTACGATAGAGGACGACGCAGGGAACCTCCCGCTCGTTCCTGAGAACGGGTGCCATGCCCTGCATGGCGCCAACCTTCGCGCAAGGTCGCTGGAGGTATGGCGCTGCTCAGAAATGGCAGGGAGGACCGTTCTGCAAAGAATGACGAGAAAGATAGGAGGCCATTAGCAAGGGTTTCAAAAGATAAGGGTCAAAAAGTAATTCAAGAGGACCAATTTGTAAGGTCGGTCAAGATGGTTTTTTCTTAAGCCCAAATTTTTATACCAGCCTAATTTGAACCTAAGGATTTTAATGGTGAAATTTTATTTTAGGTTGGACCATGTTTGACCAGTCAATTTGCGTAAAAACCCAAATTAAGTCATAAATTGGGCATGGTTCTCATTTTAGGTCAAAATAGGTTGCAAGGCCAAATTGAAGGTTCTAAACCCTAGGAAATATTTTTTCATGAATTTTAGAGGGTTTATTTAATTTTTATCCTACCTCGAACCTCGTGAATTAAAGTGGATTTGTTTTACGGTTACAGAATGTCATTTAATTCCTAAAAGTTGCTATAACCCTTTTTAGATCAGATCATCCCACTTCCCTCCTTATTAAGCTCATTGACCTTCGTTTAGACCCTTAATTATCCTATTTGCACACTGTAATGGTGAAATTACAGTTTTACCCCTTATGATTTGTCTTATTCTTTAACTCAGAATTCTCTGAGTTAAGCCTCTCTTAAGGTTTTGTAGGAGCTTCTTCACACTTATTTAGATTAAATTGTGCCAGTTAGGGTTTATGATGAGGCTCTCATCATACCCCCATGCCTAGCTTTTGCTAGTCCCTTAGCAAAATTTTAAGGTTTCAACCATTATTCTAGACCATGAAGTTCTTAGTAAGTTTAAATAAGTGCCTTTTCTTTTGTAACCTTGATTAGGTTAGAATGCCAACCATAGGCCTAAAAGGTGCTCTAGTACCAACCAAGATGCAGATCTGTCTAGCCTTTGCCTCAATCCTTAGCAAAGGTTTTTAAGGCCTACAAGAGCTAACCTAAGGCTTATTGGACTTTGTGGTTAAAGCACTCGTGCTTGAGATAATTTTAGCCCTGGCTCAGTTAGCAGTGCATTTTGTAAGAAAGAGAGGTAGAAGATTTATATGTTTGGAGAGTTTTCTTTCTCTTTTTCTTTTTTTAATTCTAGCTTAGGATTGGCTTCTAACACGGTCTGTATCAGATTCTTTGTCCCCATTATCAATCCTCAAGGGTTCCTGGCAGTCGATGCTTCGAGATAGCATCGCCCATGGTAACCCCCAGAACCTTGGCTTTCAAGATTTCGAGATAATCTCGTCCATGGTGTTCCGTGGCCGAATTCAGACCCTGGCAATTGACACGTCGTGATAATGCCATCCATGGAATCTGAACCAGTAGAGTGCTTACATGCCTCCAGTAGGATATGTAAATATCCTAAGAGACAAGCACCTAGGAGATGATATTTTGTTACGCATCTTCGAGGGAAATTTCCCACCTCTCCGCGCTGGGAACTCGTCCAAATCAACTTGTGTTGATCGGCCGCTCCTACTCTAGGTGTCATTTTCAGAATTTTTGCAACGCTTCTGTGTGATTTTGATTTTTATGCTTACTGAACCAGGCTGTGTGAAGTTAGGGTGCTTAGGTTACTGAGTCCCGTAAACCAAAAGTTAGTTAACGAGGCCAAATATTCCCTAAGCCTTGGACCTAATACTTAAGCTTTTCATTTTCCTCAACCTCTTGAGGAATGTCTAGATCTTAATGGGTACTAAGAGTCTATCCAAGAATACCAAAGGTTTGCGTTCTTACTAATCTCGCTGTGCACTTTCCATTTCTTTTCCTAAATGAGGTCTAGAACTTAGGTTAACTCCTTAATTTCTTACCAATGATTATCTCTTTTCTTTCATTTTGTGCTCCTTTTCATTTTGTTCTTTTTCTCTTCCTTCTTTGTAGAGTCCACAAAATTTCTTCCTCCTCTCATTTTTTTCTTTTTTTTTTTATGGTGTTTTTGGCATATGTGAATTTTTTTGTTTAAACCTTTTCTTGTGAGTTTTTCACTTTCATGCCCCTCTATGCCTAAGATTTGCAATGTCCTCATTGTAACTTAGGAGGGTTTTTATTTAACTTAGTTCATACATTAGGACAAATGTTTTGATGAGTGAATGGGTCGGGGTGACTGTTGCGGACTATTTCTAATCTCAGATGTAAGCACCTGAGGTGAAGTCGGTTGTCCTAAAGAATGAACTTTAAGTACGAAGAGGTGTCAGAAAAGGTTTTGGATTTTTCAGAAAGAATGACGGGCTGCCTCCCGTTGAGCGTTGAGTTTTACGCTTTCAGCCAAGCGGGAAATGGGATGGAGAGGGAATGGTCAAATCAGTAGAGTTTAGTATAACAAGCACCTTGATTAAGAGCCTAGTTGGTCCAACCAGGTGCTTGTTCAGATCAATAGGCTGATGATGCAGCTCGAACCCAATCAATCTGGTGGGTTGATAGATGTAGATCAAGAGGTGTGGAACCCACCATATACTATGAAGCTCAGATGGATGTGGAAGTGTGAATGCGGGGTTTAGCTGAGTCGAATCAGCCTGGTCAGAGTAGCAACCCATAAAATAATCAGTGAATGACGCGGAAACCCTACAGGGGTGATCAGAGAATGATGGAGCATGGTCTTTAGTCTAATCAGTGTCCAAAACTCGGTATAGATGTGGAATTGCAATCAACTCGGAGAGAGGTGAATTTGAATAGAAATTGAGTCTGGTTGCAAGTCGGGGTTGAGAAGAGGTTTTGATCAATTCTGTATGTGTGGAAGAGGTGGCTTCAATGAAAACTGTGTATGAGGGCTCTTCTAGAAACGAATGACAGGTGATCTCTTGTAGAGAGTCCTCTAGGTAACTATCAAATGCCTGAAGAGTGTCTATAGGATGAAGGAAATCTGAATTGAGAAAAGATTTGAATTCTGGGTTGCAATCACTCTTGGCATTTTGTGGTTTTGATTTCTAAGGATCGAAAAGAATTGATTCCATGTTATCAGTGATCTCCGGAACCAAGACCTCAGAGTCGGAGTCAGAGAATGAGTCATGTGAACTGAGGTCGTAGATGGGCTTGGTGTGTTCAGGAAGGAGAGTCTCTCTGAAATTATAGTCAGATCCAAAGTTGTCAGAGAGTTTGCGAAAATCAAGTTCTAAATGAGATTCACGATCATGAATTCCATCGCAGCATAAATCACCTGATGTGGATTCAGCAGCCTGACTAGGGTCTAGCCTGTATGTTAAGTCTGGGCTTAAGAAGGTGTTCTGTCTAGGCTCAAGTTCCAAGCTGGTAGGATAGACCCAATTGAAACCCCACTCATCCAACTCCTCGGTTTCTGTATCGTAAATTGGCATGTCTTCCAGAAAGTTTGGAGAGGGATATTCATCAAATAGAGGCCCAGAATCATATTCTTTATTAAAAATTTGTTCTTTATCATATGGGACCTCATAATCTTCCCAATAAGTTTCAGATCTAGATTCTAGGTTTAGGATGTGGGTATTACTAGAATCTAAGTCTGAATAACCTTCGAGGGTCACCTTATCAAAATAAGGGGCGGAATTTATACCCTCAAGAGATTCAGTTCTGATCTCATTATTGCAGGGGTCTTGGAATTCTAAGCTTGGTGATTCATGGTTTAGGGTTGGCTCAATATTATGTTCTCCTGCAATATCCCAACCTAGTTCAATATTAGGCATGTTGTTTTCTATCTGGGTTGGGAATCCACAACCACTTTGTGCCTCAGTCTCGAGATCGGGGAAATCGGATCGATCCTTAATACTGTTCCAAGATGGTTCATCCTCTATTTCTGGTATATACGGGTATTTTTGGTTGATAGCTTGTTCTAGTAATCTCATCATCTCTACCCATTTTTCAAGGGCATCTTGGTGTTGTTCCCAAAGTACAGGATTTGGTAAGCATTGAAGGTATTCAGATTTATGTAATTTTTCTATCTCAATGTATCCTGTTAGGAGCATTTCTCGGGTTGATCCTTTTATGGCTTCTATTAATAGAATTTGGGCACTGTTTATGATGAAGGTTGTGGTTATTGGGACATCAACCTGAATGTTTTCTATTGGTGTTGAGGGTTTATATTTAATTTCATAAAACTCAAGGGCATCCTCAATCATCCTATCTCTCATGGATCTTTGTGATTCAGGTTTCTTGAAGGGTAATGCTAAGTAACTAGGTTGCATATTTGGATCAGGCGATGGAGTCAAGATGTAGAATCAGAATTTTGATGTAGACTCAAGTTGTGCCATGATGGAAGAAGGGGGACTTGGTTCAGAATCAGAGGAAAGGGGCTATGTGGAAGGTTGTTGCATAAAACAAGGGAACCGAAGTTTAGCCTCGGGGAGAGTGGATTTCTAAAGGAGGTTTCAAGGACCTCCTACCAAACATACACTGACTGAGAGGATAAGTTTAGTAGGTGCTGGACCCAATCAAGACACCCAAAATTTTGGGTGACTATAGAGGTTCGAGGCGGATGGACCCCTTGATCAGAAAGTCATCCACCTGAGAATTACCTGGGTAGCCAGCAAGGGTGAGTCCTGCGAAGACCCCTACACGGTAGAGCGCCCCCACGGGTTACAGGGTTTCCCCCACCCGACCTCTCTTGTCACTGAGATTCCAGGTAGACCAGAATGGGGACCTTGACCTCTTAAGTCTACCACTTTTAGTTAGGATCAAGGTGCTTAGGGTTTTCACTTGAAATTTATCCTTTTGAGTGCAAAGAGTGACCTAAGTTCAAGGTTGGTTGATCCAAAGGGTCAACTTCACCTATTAGTTCCTTTGAGAGCTTATTAGGTCTTGTTTTTTTAGGGTTCAAGTGTTTTTAAAGAGCCAAATTGGTTAGGGTTTCTCTGAATAGGTGCTTTCAGATAATGGCTTGGGCACACCTCCTTTGGGATTTTCCTTTCTTGCTTAGAAAGTGTGTCTCTAAAATCCTAATTTTGAATCTTATATTGGCTCTACTTGGTCCAGTTAGCTTCCTTTAGATTGGGTAATTAAGGCTTAAGCAAGAAGGTGTTAGCCCTAAATACCCTTAATGGATGTACAGATATACTGTGTTGAAATTGAAAACAGGCAGCTTTGATGATTTACTAAGTATGGAAGACATGTTATGCCTAAATTGCTTTTTCTTTCTTTTTCTTTCTCTTTAGAATTTAGGGGTTAAAATGACAGGATAGAAAATTACCTATCCTAAGTGTGGTTGTTGTGCGGCTGCTTGTTGTCCTCTTGATTTCCTGTGCTTACACAACAAAAGAGAAGAGATCAATAGAGACTAAAAAATTATGAATTAATAGCTTCTAGAATAGCCGTTGCTCCTCGGCAACGGCACCAAAAACTGGTGCGGTCCTTTGTCACTATGGTAATTACAGTCGTTGGAGTATATGACAAGAACAGTTACCAGTTTAATACAATTTATTACTCAGAATGACAAGTTTCCCGAGATCGAACTCAGGGACCAAACTATAATTCTAGAAGCCTATAAATTCACAATATATAAGGTTTTACAAAAATTAAGAGAGAGAGAGAAAGAATTGGCTTTTTCTTCTTCTCTTTTTGTCTTCTTCTTTGCTTCTGTGGTTCCTCTTTCTCTTTCTCCTTTCTTCCTCTCTGATTTTCTTCTCTTCTTCTTCCTTGCTACTGCAGAGGCTTCTGCCTTCTCTCTGATTTCCTTCAGCTGCTAAGTCTTCCTCCTTTCTTCATCTCTGGTTTTCTTCTTTCTTCTTTTCTTCTTCTTCTTCTTTTCTTCTGCTCTGGCCATTCCTCTTCTTTCTCTCCTATCTTCTTTTTCTTCTCTGCATTCTTCTGCTCTGGCCACTGACCCTCCGACATCTGCTTCAGTGCTCAGACGGCTTAACTGTGCGGTTGCTACAGTGCGGCTCTTCTTCTTTTCCTTCAGCTCCTCTCCTTCCTTTCTTCTTCAGCAGCTGCTCAGTGCGGTTAAGTCTTCAGCCTCTCCTCCTCCTCTCTTCTTCTCCTTCTGCTTTCCTGCGCATTACAAGGTTAGGCAAAACCTAACCCCTACCCGCCCCACGTCTCTCTCTCTCTCTATTTCTCTCTCAAAGGTTCGCTCCCAGAGCAGTCGCGGGTATACGGGTCAGGTAACGTGCCCGGGACCAGGCCCATCGGCGCGTGGTGGTGGGTGAGGAGTGTTTGGTCGGGTAGTCGGGTTCGGCCCAGGCCCGCGGGGCGTGAGCGCGGGCGAGGGCGGGTGCGAGCGCATGGCGCGTTGCGTGCGTGGGTGAGGGACCTGACCCCTGTGTATCGAAGGCAAACAACTAATGTCACTTTTTCAATTTATGTGTAGGCATGTGCCCACACACTTCCGAGGTGGGACTAATGACCCACCTCTGCTCCACGCACCCGCAGGCGAGAAGGCGCTGGCAATTGGGGCAGCAGCGAAGGCTTACGACCCCAATTGGGGGCCTGGGCACACTCGTGGAAGCACCCCACGTTGCCTAGAGTTCACGCCTGGGATGGAGGAGTCCTGGAGCTGCCTGCGAAGAAGCTTCAGCAAGTCGTCAATGGCGGCGAGGAGGTTGAACCCTGAATTCACGAAAATGAGCTCCCGGCCACGTTAGACAACACAGGGTGCTTCCCCGGAGTGTGGCAAAGGCGGTGCGAGGGTCGGCGAGGCGCGAGAGCACCTGTAGCCATGTGCCTAGGGCAGACTGTGTGCGCGGAAATGGGTGTGTTCGGGAGGTGGTCTGGAGGTGAAGGGCGGTGAATGGAGTAGGGGAAGCGCTTGAGTGGAGTGAGGTGGAGCTTCTGGGCTTGTCGGCGAGGGGTGAAATGGCCTGTGGAGGTGGAGCGACCTCACCGGAGATGGCGACTGGAGGTGATGCAGATGGGGGTGGTAGTGGCAGTCGAGGGGTCTGAAATGTTAATTGAATAAGGGAAAAGTGAGAGGAGGGTAAGGGGAAGGTTCCTACCTACTTAGTCGATGAAGAGGGAGAGGAAGACATCCAGCTCGTGCCTACCGGAGCTGGGGACGAAGGTGCCCAGAGGAGGAGTAACGGCGATGAGGAGGGGATCCGGAGATGCCAGCTGGTGCAGCCTGGCGTGGGAAGACGGGGCAGAGTGGGCTCTGCTGCAGGTATGGCAGCAGAGCGACGAGGTGGAGGAAAGATCACCGGAAATGGCAGGGAGGACCGTTCTGCAATGAACGACGAGAACCATAAGGGGCCATTAGCAAGGGTTTCAAAAGATAAGGGTCAAAAAAGTAATTCAAGAGGACCAATTTGTAAAGTCGGTCAAGATGGTCTTTTCTTAAGCCCAAATTTTTATACCAGCCTAATTTGAACCTAAGGATTTTAATGGTGAAATTTGATTTTAGTTTGGACCATGTTTGTCCAGCCAATTTGCGCAAAAATCCAAATTAAGTCATAAATTGTGCATGGTTCTCATTTTAGGTCAAAATAGGTTGCAAGGCCAAATTGAAGGTTTTAAACCCGAAGGAATATTTTTCCATGAATTTTAGAGGATTTAATTGATTTTTATCCTGCCTTGAACCTCATGAATTAAAGTGGGTTTGTTTTAGGGTTATAGAATGTCATTTAATTCCTAAAAGTTTCTATAACCCTTTTCAGATCAGATCATCCCACTTCCCTCCTTATTAAGCTCATTTGACCTTCATTTAGACCCTTAATTTCCCTATTTGGGCACTGCAATGGTGAAATTACAGTTTTACCCTTTATGATTTGTCTTATTCTTTAACTTAGAATTCTCTGAGTTAAGCCTCTCTTAAGGTTTTGTAAGAGCTTCTTCACACTTATTTAGATTAAATTGTGCCAGTTAGGGTTTATGATGAGGCTCTCATCATACTAAAAGCCGTTGGAAGGAAGAAAGGGACCCATGAAATCGATTCCCCATATGTCAAAAATTTTAATAGCTAGGATGGGTTGCAAGGGCATCATGTCTCGACGTGACATTGACCCTAGCGACTGGCACCTAGTGCATCGTTTAGCATAATTGTGTGCATCTCGGTGAATGGAGGGCCAAAAGAAACCGCACTGCAACACCTTGGCTGCAGTTTTCCTCCTAGAGAAATGGCCTCCGCAGGCCTGATCGTGACAGAAGGATAACACAATTGGGACCTCGCTGTCAGGAATATAGCGACGGATGATCTGATCAGCACCTACTTGAAAAAGTAGTGGATTATCCCATAAATAATACTTTGCTTCTGCAATGAGATGCTTACACTGGTTTTTAAGCCAGCCACGTGGAAGGGAGCCAGAAGCAAGGTAATTGGCAATGTTGGCATACCAAGGTCCACTTGCCACATTAATTGCCAGTAGGTGCTCATCGGAAAAAAACCTCATTAATCAGTAGGGTAAGTCCAATGTGGTCAGGATCCAGTTTCGAGAGATGATCAGCAACAACATTCTGGGCTCCGGCCTTATCGTGGATCTCAAGGTCAAATTCTTGGAGCAAAAGGATCCAACGAATCAGTCTAGGCTTGGCATCCTTCTTGTGCATGAAATGACAAATGGCCACGTGATCAGTGAATACAGTAACGTGTAAGCCCAGAAGGTAAGAGCGGAATTTCTCCAGCCCAAAGACGACCGCCAGTAGTTCTTTCTCAGTAGTCATATAATTATGCTGGGCCTTGTCCAGTGTCTTACTGGCGTAGTACACCACGAAGGGGTGTCTATCACGTCTTTGTCTCAGGATGGCTCCAACTACAAGGTCGAAATTGTCACACATGAGTTCAAAGTCGAGGGACCAATCAGGTGGCTGGAGAATAGGGGCCTTGGTGACAGCATCATGTAGTTGCATGAATGCTCGTATACAGTCATGACCCATATCAAAAGGTACGTCGGTTGATAGAAGATGAGTTAAAGGTCTAGAAATCTTGGAGAAGTCTTTGATGAATCTCCTTTAGAAACCGATGTGTCCTAAGAAGGAGCGGATTTGCCGGACAGAGCTAGGCACCGGTAGATCAACAATCACATCAACCTTAGCTTTGTCCACCTTGATACCCCTATCAAAGATGATATGACCGAGAACAATCCCCTCGTGTACCATAAAATGACTTTTCTCCCAAGAAAGCATGAGGTTCACATCAATACATCTCCGAAGAATGCGGGATAGGTTGGCTAGACAATCATCAAATGAAGGTCCGAAGATCGAAAAGTCATCCATGAAGACCTCAAGAAAGTCACCCACCATATCATGAAATATCGCTAGCATACATCTCTGGAAAGTTGCTGGCACATTACAAAGTCCAAATGGCATCCTTCTAAATGCGAAGGTGCCAAAGGGGCAAGTGAAGGTGATTTTCTCTTGGTCTCAGGGGTCAATAGCCACCTGGTTATATCTAGAGAATCCATATAGGAAATAGAAAATTTTATTTCCCTCTAACTGCTAAAGGATTTGGTCAATAAAAGGTAGCGAAAAATGGTCTTTCTTTGTTGCAGCATTTAGTTTCCTATAATCTACACACTCTCCAAGATGTAGGAGTGCATGTAGGGATGGCTTCGCCCTTGTCATTGACACGGATGGTGAGTCCCACATTTTTGGGCACGACATGAATCAGGCTCAACTAGGGGCTGTCGTTGATTGGGTAGATTATACCAGCATCTAGCCACTTAATGATTTCCTTTTTAACAACTTCCCGCATGTTAGGGTTGAGACGTCACTGCATCTCGCGGGAAGGTCGAGCCTCCTCCTCCGTATATATATGGTGAGTGCAGTAGGAGGGACTAATGCCAGTTAAGTCAGATAAGGACCATCCAATGGCTACCTTGTGTTCCATAAGGACCTTCATTAGCTTACACTCTTGCTCCTTGGTCAGTTTTGCACTAATAATTACGGGGAGCATTTCATTTGGTCCTAGAAAAGTATATTTAAGCATGTCAAGCAGCGCTTTTAGCTCGAGAGTGGATGGTGAAAGATCTGGCATTTCTTGGGACGAGAGTGTCCTAAAAGGATCAGAAGAAAGAAGGGTAGGGGAAAGAAGTTGGCCCTTAAATTGGCCAAGAAGAGGGGCATCTTGGATTGATGGATCCAAGAAAGGAGAGCCCTAGTGATTAGCATTTGGGCTCAAGGTCCCAGTGTGGAGTCGCATTTCCACTTGATTTGGCGGGAAAGAAAGGGTAATTTGGTCTTCAAGAGGGTGGACCGGCAGTGAGTAGCCCGGAAATGACTCAGATTCCGAGGTGTGGGAAGCGGAGAAAACCTCGTCAGATGTCTGGTCAGGAGAAGGTATAGGTACGGGGAGGGATGGGGAAACGTCACAATATACGTTTGTTAGGAGATGGTCAGTGTTTAGGGGCAATCCACAGCAGTTAGAATAGGTCACTATTAGTCCGATACACTCGCTGACAGCCATGTCCTCGTTAGACATGTCATCCTCGATGCAATCGCAATCAAAGTTCTTGGATGCCTTGAAAATGTTTACCTTGAGCTTCTCAGAGCCAATGGAAATTTCAATGCAACCTGACTCACAGTCGATATGGGTGCAGGCTGTTGCCAAGAAAGGTCGACCAAGGATGATTGGACTATCAGAAAGTGACCTGGGAACTTCCATATCCAAAGCAAGAAAGTCAACAGGAAAACAGACACTGTTAACCCTAACCTGGAAGTCTTCCACCACACCCTTCGGGATTTTGACAGAACAATTAGCCAACTGCAATGTGACGGGGGTGGGTTTCAGATTTCCAAGGCAAATTTCTCGAGCATGATGGTTAGTATAAAATTGATGGAAGATCCGAGATCAAGAAGAGCACAGTTAAAATTGCAGCCTTGGATGCTACATGAAATAAGTGGTGTACCCGGATCTTTCTGCTTCGGTGATAGATTTGACAGTATAGCACAACTCGCATAAGGCGAGAGGACCACCGGATTCTTTTTTTTTTTTTACTGTCGCTTGGGTGTAGTGTAGTCTTTGAAGAATCAGGCGACAGTTGTGGTCGATAGCATCTAACAGGGGTACTTTGATCTCAACATCCCTGAATAAATTACGCAAGTTATCAAAGGCCCGCGTATTCTTTTTCTTGCCTTTTGGCTCCCTCAGTAGAGTCTCAGGGAATGGGATCGATTTTGGCACCAATTTGGGTGTATCATCCTCATGAGAAAGCTATGTGCATCCCAAATGAGAGGGCGATGAAGAAGATGGGCCAAGATCAGGTCGAGGCAGATCAACGGTTTGCTTACCACTCCTCATAGTAATCTCATTGGACGTCACGGTTCAGTGGGATCATAAGGGTGATGTGCTGCTGCGGGATTAGCCTGGAATCCTGGTGGAGTGCTCGGAGCTTGCAGAATCTAATGAACCTGCCCCTGAGAAAGTTGTTCCTGTGGTTGCAGACCATGGGGTACAAAATTTCGCAGGCTAGGAATAGGTTGGGCTGGAAGAGTGCCCTGAGATCGAGTCATCATGCGTAGTTGACTGATCTCAACATTCTACTGTGCCAATTGGTGCTGGAGAGAGGTCATGTTTTCTTCATGGTGCTTGGACATTTCCATCATCATTCGCATCCATTTATCAAGAGCACTTGATGCGTGTTCTGTTTGAGGTACGCAAGAACCCGATGGTGGATTTGCCACAGGATTATACTGGGCCCTTGGGATGATGGGTGCGGATGGTCGCATTGGTCCACCCACGGGGTTTTGGTGCTGCAGGTTACTGGACCATGCGAAGTTAGGATGATTTTGCCACTCTGGGTTATAAGTAGCATAGAATGGGTTGTTCCCCAAGGCACAAGCGTCTTCTAAGCCAGAAGACGAGTCCGTATGTGTACATGCATCCGAGCACATGGAGGCTTGGTCCTCCGTGTCAAAATACTGGCTCGCAGAAGCCAGGTTCACATTGCTTATTGAATCACTTGGCGCGATACTCGGCAAGGACGGTCTCACAGGATTCTTGGGAATAAGCTTGCCATTGGAAGGATTAAGGTTATGAAGGAGTGATGGTGTGGAGGTGTTTGCCATAGAGTGGGCAGGGTTGGCTAGAAGCTCGTCCAGCTTCTTGTGCACGGCAAAGACTTCATCCAAAATTTGTGTAATTAAGTTAAGATCTATGGATGAATGGGAGGGTCCAGTATCAACTTCGTGAACATTGCAGGGCATGCTGGTACGATTAAAGGCGACAATGGAGGCATTGTTCATTGAGTTTTCACTCATGTTCTCAAACAATGCAAATGCTCCATTCTCATCTATATTAATAAAGTTCCCTTCGCAGAAAGTGTCGGCGATCTGTTGCAAAGTCTCATTTAGCTCATAATAGAAGATTTGGGCTATATGCCACTTTGGAAGACCATGGTGTGGGCACTTCCCAAGGAGGTCATTATACCTCTCCCAAGCCTTATGAAATTGCTAACCGTTTTGTTGCATGAATGATGTTATGGCACGGCGAAGTGCATTAGTCTGCCCGATTGAGAAGAATTTCTTAAGAAATGCTATGCACATCTCTTCCCAAGAGTGGATGGGTCTCCCAAGGGTGTGCAACCATTGCGACGCTTTGTCCCACAACGAAAATGGAAACATTTTCATGAGGACTATTGATAACTCAATATTTCTTAGTTTAACAGTTTCAATTAATCGGGTTAAGTCTTCCAAATGAAGAAATGGATCTTCACTTATTAGACCATGGAAGTGGAAGTTAATTAGGCCAATGACATTAGGTTTTAAATCAAAATCGTCCTCGCCCATGGGAACCAGAATTTGCCCAATGGTCTCTGTAGCAGCGGGATTTTGATAGGAACAAAGAGACCTGGGTTCCTCCCTTTCAGGGGGAGGGCGATTCATTTCCTCCAATGTTTCCCTTATGGCCTCGATTTGTTCATTATATAGTGCCATTTGGGGTTGGAGGCAGGTTATGGGGTCTACGGCTCCACCACCACCTGGTGGGATTGGAGGGGGGCGATTTCCTCCCTCGGGATTTGGGGGTGGGCATGCAGCCATGTTTGTGGAGGAGGATGACGATTCACCCATTTCTACTCTTCTAGAATTATCAGACAATTCAAACAATTCAGGGTTTTGTGACCTCCTCCCAAACATGCACTATCGCAGGAAGAATTAGGGTGATGAGAAGGGAAAGGGGATGAGAGAAACAACACCATAAGGGAACAATTGATGACAAATCAAAGCAATCAATTTCCTAACCTCTACAATGTGCCCTTAGACCTAAAGATCTAAGTTACCTACTATCACAACCTATGGAACCAAATGAGAGCACTGCGGAACCATCGGCCCAGATTGAAAGGCCATTTGCCCCAGTCTTAGACACCCGATAGCACGCGGGAACCTACACCAGCACGTAGGCGCTACACGTAGGTAGTTAGACCTCCAATCCTTAAGAGGGGTCAAGTTGCTACCAGTTTTAATTTAGAGGCTTAGGATCAAGTGCTCAAGGAATGTGAGGGGCATTGTATATGGGTAATGCCCAAGTGCATCGATTTTAAGAGTGTGTAAATTAAGCATGCAACAAGGAAATCTCCTCAAATTGAAGTTTTAGATGGTGAATGGCTTTTAGAATTTCAACCTCAAGTAGTACGGATTTTATGATTCCACTGAATTACCAATTCAACCAATTTTCGGGTTTTCAGCAAATACAAGTTCCTAATGCCCAACAAATCCTTCTTCAATGTGAATTAGTTAATGCATGCTAAAAATGCAATGGACTTCCCTAGATGGAAATTTCTAAGTGTGGATGCACGAGTCTATTTTAATTCAATGTGAAGGAGAGCCAAAACACTTCAATTCAAGTGCTCCCAATCACCAAAATGATAATCCACACAAGGCTCAACCACCAAACGATGTAAAGAAAATGAAAATGTTAGGGTTGAAATATTCAGGATCGAATTTAAGGCAAATGTAAAGTCATGGTGGGGTTGGAATCAATTCAATTCCAAGACTCCCCACCAAAAATGTGATCTCGAAATGCTAATAAATGAGGCAAGGAAGGATGGCAATCAATCAATTTTTATCTTGCCTCTAAGAAGACTTCACACAACGAAAAAGGCAAGAATCAAGATTCTTGGATTTTCGCTATGCAAAGTTTGTGGGAAATAAAGGGGCGGTGGGGGTGATAGCAAACAATCAACAAGTGGGTTTTAGTCCACTTGCCCTAAGAAATTCCCAAGAAGTGTTTTTTAGGTTTTTGGAATTTTTAGATTTTTTTTCTCCTTTCTTTTTTTTTAAGGTGACAAGTTGACATACGTTATTAAGAGGAAGACACCTACCTCCTTAGCAACGTAGGCAAAGCTCCAGTGTGGCGTCGGCGACTTCACGCTCTTGCACCCGCCTTGGATTTGCCCATGTCTCTGACCTCCTCTGCGTGTCTCCTCCTTGTAATAGGTACACTTGCACACAAACAAACAAAACACCTGTGAAGAGAAGGGTGGGAGAAAAGAAAATCAAAGGAAGAGAGTAGAAACTTACTTCAAATAGCACCTCCTCGGCAACGGCACCAGAAAAGCGTGATTGATGGGAACATCATCATGAGCCCTAACTAGCTTATTTTGACCCAATGAAGAGAATAAATGCTCCTACATAACCAACTGAAGGTCATAATTCACTGCATAACCTTTATGTGAGAAACATAAGAAACTAGGGGTAAAACTGTAATTTTAACAATAAAGTATAACCACGGGTTTTTTCAAGGGCTAAACAAAGGTCAAATGGTCTTAATAAGATTATAAGTGGGTTGGATTGGACAGAAAAGGGTTTGTGTGTGTTCTGTAAATTAAATGACTTCTTGAAACCCTAAAAATAGACCCACTTGATTAACCAAGGTTTTGGTCAGGATAAAATTCACTTAAACCCTCTAAAAATATAGAAAAATATTATCTAGGGTTTAGTACCTTCAATTTGGCCATTAGAACCCATCTTGACCTAGAATGGGGTCTTAGATAGATATTTACCCTAAATTGGGTTTTTTCATAAATTTCCTAGTCAAACATGGTCAAACCCAAAATACAACTTCACCATTGGATTCTTTAGGTCCAAATTAGGTTTGTACCAAAACTTGGACCCAAAATGAGTTTGCCTTGACCTAGTTTGCAAAAAGGTTTAGTCTGATTACATTTCTACCCCTAACTTTCAAAAACCCTTGCTAACAGCCCCCTAGCTTTCTCTTCATCTTCACAAGTAGGTCCCTCCACCATTATCGTGGAGGAAACCTACTCCAGTGACCTTTGATAGAGGATATCTCTTTGATTTCTCAGAGAATCTCCTCCAAAATTGGAAGGGAGATCCTCTGAGAAATTCTCTCTCGTCTGAACCCATTGATGAGCTTCGATTCTTTCCCAATATCTCACGCGAATGCATGAGAGATTTTGGTATCCTAACAACCTCCCATCTTTGGTGACCTTCCAAGCTTATGAAGCTTGCTTCCCAAGCCCTACCCGACCTCTAGGGCTCTATTTAAAGAAGCCCAGATCGCCTCGACTCCTTCACGCTCGATTTTGGTCGCGAATACCCCTAATTCCTCTCTTCCCCTCACAGTCGAAGGCTCCTCAATGTCCGGCGAGCTTCCCTGCCTCTTCTCGTCGTTTGACCGCCATACCTACGGCGGATCCATCTTCTCTGACTTCGTCCACGTCTCGCCGTACCAGCAGGCGCTTCTCTCTCTTCATCCTCACCGATCCCACCTCACTGGAGCCGTCTTCGTCTCTGGCGTCAGCCATACCAGACCTGACGCCTTCGCTCACCCCCCTTCATCTCTTAATGCTCTAGATAAGTCCTTGACCCCTCTACTTTCTTTCCGCATTTATTCCACCTTAAATCGACCACTACTGCCCCTTGCACCTTCATCCCTTCCATTTTCGACCATCAAATCCGGTAAGGCCATCCCACCTCCATAGGCCACCAAAACCCTCGCCGACAAGCCCACGAGCTCTGCTTCATGTCACTGATCCCTTCCCTTCACTCCACTCACCGTGCCACTCACCCAAACACCTCCTCGAGCACATCCACTCACTCGCACATAGTGTGCCCTAGGCACACACTCACAGGCACCCATGAGCCACACCAACACCCCCAGCACATCCGCCTTGCTCCGACGAACCTTCCTGAACGATTTGACGTGGCCGCAAGGCCGTTCATGTGATTTCAGGTAGCAGGCCTCATTCGCCATTGCTGCCGAGCTTTGATGAAGCTTGCAACTGCTCCAGGCCTTGCTGTTCCAGGTGCTGCTGTCCCAGGCTGCGCGAAATTCTCTCGCGCATGCATCCAAGCCCTCAATTGGAGTCATGTGCCTCTGCAGCCTCGCCAATTGAGAGAGTCACTCCCTGTTGCAGATGCGCGGAAGACAGGTGGGACATTTAGTCCTACCTTGGAAGTGAAAGATCACTCGTACCCAGATAAATTGTAAAAGTGAAAGAGGTTGTTCACCTCAGATCCACGGGGTGAGGTCCCACTCACCCGACCCGGTCTCGTCTGCGACACGCCCCCACGAGCCTGGCTTGACCTGACCCAACCTGCTCTCCTCGCCCACTACCGCACGCTGGTGGGTCTGGTTCTGGGTACACACCTGACCCGATTACCCGAATTCCTGTGTGGCTCTGGGAGAGCGAATCCTAAGAGAGAAAGTGAGGAGAGTCATGCGGGTAGGGGTAGGGTTTTGCTACAGGGTTCTCCGGCCAACACTTAGCCGCAGTCTGAAGAAGAAGAGTAGTTCAAAGAAGGAAGAAGAGAAGAAGAAGAGGGCTTAAGGCACAAGAAATAAGAAGAAGAGAAGGCCAGAGCAACTAAGGGCCAAGGAAGAAGAAAGGCAAAGGAAGAGGAAAGACAAAAGATGGAGAAAGCTAAAGAGAAAGAGAAGGATCACATAAGGAAGAAGAATCCAGAAGTTGAAGAAGTGAAGGTCTGAAGAGAAGAAGAAGAGCAAAGGCAGAGAAAGAGAAGACGTAAAGAAGAAAGATCAGACACTTTAAGTCGTCTGATTCCTTCATTAGACGATAGAACATTAGCTTACATTGCATATTCATATATTGCGTTTCTTGGTGATATTGTAGGAGTATTTTGTGATCTAAATCACCATTTTACTCCCATATTTTTGCACTTTGATACTGCTATTATTGTAATTTCTTTTAGTTTAAATTGTGATCTTGATTTCTAAATACCAATTTGCTCCCTGCCTTCAACCTCAGAAATCTTTTCGAGTAATAAAATTATATCTGTTTTGAACGCTATTTCGGCTGTACTACAACGCAACACTTTTTAAAACCCAACTTAACGCGGTTAACAGTGATGTGTACTCGAATAGGTCTTATTAATACGGTGATATTATCGTTGAAATTAATATAGTGAGTTAACCTAAATCGAGTCTACACCAGTTTCAAAAAATTTTTAACCTGGCCTACTTGATTTTATCTTGGTCACTTTTAGGCCTAGGGTCGATCTCAGGGAGGTAGGGATTAGGAGATCAATTAGTTTCTACGCCTTTCCTAAAACGTATCTCTTCCTTGCATTTATTATGTTTTTGGTTTTTCTACTTTTAAGATTTTTTTGTGATAATGTTGTTCTTGAGGCACATCCTCAAAAATGAAGTCCTTGGCCTTGAGCCAAACGATCCTTGGCTTGAAGCCAACTTAAGGTTCCAAAATCGATCTTGTTACTCACAAGATCGAGTACTTGCAAGACAAGAATTATCTTTTCTCTTTTATACTTTTTTTGGTCTTTTTTAATAGCAAGAAATAAAAGACAAATAAAAGCAGACTAAATTGCAAGGAAAGAAATGAAAAGAGATACTTAGCTTAATATATATATATGTGTATATATATGTAGTAGATATAGAATAGATAAATATAGTTATATATTATATAGATAGGGGTGGAGGTGGAAATGAAGATGGAATGTAGCATGGTGTCAAGTTGGTCCATGTTTAGCAAGATGCAACAAACAAGACTAACTGCCGCATGGATTGTGGAGCGGATGTGTGTGAGTGTGGGTGGAAGCGCTTGCTTTGTGCGGGTATCGGGAAATATTGGCAACCGGTGCAAATATTCCCACGATACGATGCGCGGTGAAGGGGTGAGTGCATGGGTATGTGGGTAGTAGATGTGAGGTGAATGTGTGTATGGGAGAATGTGGATATATAAGTATATATGTATATATACATATGTATTTATAACTATATATATGTGTGTATATATGTATGTGTGTATATATATATATATGTGTATCTATATATATATCTATCTATATATATATAAATATGTATATATATTTATGTATATATAGATATATGTGAGGATGAGAGTGTGTGAATATATATATGTGTGTGTGTATGCGTGTGAGTGAGTAAGTGTTTGTGAGTGTGAGTGTAAGTGTGCATCTGTTTAGGTGTGAGCGGGTGTGTGTGTGAGTGTGGGCAACCGTTTAAGACGTCTGCGGCACGATGGCGTTGTCTGGCGAGAGAGAGAGCTGTGCTGGAGAGCGTACGCGCGAGGAAACATGCAGCGCACAAGGGCTGTGTGCGGGATGAAACGTGTGCACTCAGGAGTGAAGCGCACAGTGTTGAGAGCAGGAGCGCAGGCGCACAGGCACGTGGGCACGGAGGTGAAGTGCACAGCGTTGAGAGCGAGAGCACGGGTGAGTGCAGCGGTGACCAGGAGTAGCGGGTTGCGGAGAGGAGAGAGCGACTTGCCACCGGATAAGTGAGAAACTTTTCGGTGGCTACAGTGTTGCGCAGCCGCGCGTGAACAGTGCGCATGGGTGTGGGTGACTGGCTGAGGTGGTTTTGACCAGCAGGGGCGTGAAAAAGGGCAAGGATGCGTGCAGAGCACGCGAAAGGGAGACCTTGAGGTGCGTGGAGGGCCACGGCGAGCACATGGTGGCTGAAGGTGAGCTTCAGAGCTTGAAGCTCAACAATGGCGAAGGAGAAGAAACTGAAAACAAAAATGAAGCAGAAAAGAAAAATATGCAAAAAAAGAAACTAGGCAAGAATCCACCACGCCCACCTACTCATGGAGCTGAGCGGTGGTGGAGCTCACAGTGGTGGTCTGAGACCACTGTGAACTCTCTCCTGCACACAGTGTACCCCTTCTCAACTTATGAGAAGAGGTGCTGTGTATGGAAAGGGAGAGGGAAGGAGAGTGGTCGGTGGGTGCGCGTGGTGTTGTGTGCGTTGTCTAATGGTGGAGATGGTGTATCTGAGGGTGGAGACCGGCCCCTGGGCATGGGAGGGTGCATGCTCTTTTATAGAAGGGTTGCACACCTCTCCCCATACTGCTGGCATGTGGAGAGGCGAGGAGATGTGCACACCACCATGCCTTGCCGCATGGAAAATAAAAAAAAGTGAATGGTGAAATTGCAATGCAACACACAATGAAGATGTTAATTATAGAAGTGGATTGAATGGCCATTTATTCTCACTCTCTTCCCCTCTTTATAAATGCATGCAAGTGTATATTTACAAATGTAAGTATGGCTACATGAGATGCATGGGTAATGCTAGGAAATAACATAAGATGGCATATTTATTGGCGTAACTTGCTGTGCAATCATCTCTCTACCACTTTCTATCTCTCACTCTCTCTATCTATCTATCTATCTATTTGTTTCTAGTATCATCTCTATTGTGAAAACTCTATTTTAATTGCAATAAAATTCTGATATTCTGAATGCATGATATCTGATTCATATACATATATGCATATATAAATATCTATTTAGAACAAGTTCTATTGAAACACTTCTGCATAAATTGCGATTGCCTCCCTGCAAACGGCCCGGTACTCACCGATTTTATAAATTTATTTGTTGACATGTTTTCATGCCATACTACAACTGAATTAACTTTTAAAATGCGAATTACGCGTCGAACAACCGGTAGAGCGCACGACACAGTATATATTAGATTTGTGTCCTTAGTTGTTCGGTCGTTAGGTGCTGGGCACCAAACATTGCATACAGGTTTTGGTCTTGATATGTGTGTTGCGTGTGCCTGCAGGCGTGCGTGGGTGCGTGCATGTGCGCGTGAGACGTAGGTGTGTGCAGGCACGTGGGCCTGTTATTGGGCCTAAAATTGGCTAAAATGTACAATTAAAGAACATGAACCGAGTTTAATAGCAGTCTGGTCTCACCCGAGAGGGTGCTGTATATCCCACGAAGGCCAATTTGCCAACTAAAAAACCTAATTTTTGTTAAGTGAACTAAATTGACTGTTGAGAAAGTAAGAAGGAAAAGAGAGGAAAGGAAGGAGAAAAGAAGCCCTTGAGCAGCTAAGTGTCGAGTGTTTGCCTGTGTATGTGCCTATGTATGTGTGTATATATATATATATAATGCAGTAATAAGTATATGTATATAAATAATGTAATTAAATGTAAATAAATAAGTATACATATGTATAGTATATATATATATATATAATAAGTAAATATGTGTAACATAAGTAGAGTATAATATGTTTGAGCTTTTATATGCATATAAATAACTAGAGTTTTAGTGACAGATATATATGTCACTGTATATATATACGTCAGTATAGACAATTGTTTTACCTTATGTTTTGTATATAATTTTACTAAGGCTTTAGCGACACTTATTTATGTTACTGTATATATAATATATGTTACTATAGATATTAATATGTTAATATAATTTAGTATAGAAGTTATTATTAACTATTTTTGTATCTATACTTAGGTATTACTTATAGTAGTTGTATATAACTAACATAGAGTAATTATATATAGTCTTTGATACTTCTTTGTGTACATATGTTTCCAGGTATTGTAACACTGATTAATTGATTCTTTTGTAAATAATTAACCAATTCATTCATTCATTTTGTAAATAAAATCAACATTTTTGGAATAAAAGAACATGTTTGGATTTAGAGAGAAATGTATATCAATAACTATCTCCCAGTGAACGACCTGAAAACAAACCAGTAAAAATAGTAAATAATAAAATTGACGCGACATTGGTTTGCATGTCGTGACATATATACTACAACAACAACATTTGAACACCGTGTTTATTGCAAATGGAAAGTCGATGATCACGACTTCCTCCTCGCAGCGACCACCACCGCACTCCACTCATCTTCACGACCGTGTTATTCACCACCGTGAGCTACCACCACCTTGTTGACCACCACTATGCGCTCCCCTCTCCCCTTCATTTAAGCTGTCCGAAAGCCTTCCCGGACGTCCAGACAGCCTCAGCTACCTCCCACTGGCATCGGCTACCTCATTGCAGCACCTCCATTTCCATGCACCCACTGGCACAGACCTCCTTGCACGTGCCCTCCGCCACTCGCCACAGGCTTCCTCATAGCAGCAGGCACCCCTCCTTCAACCCACGACTGCACTCCACCGCCAATGCACCCTCCTCGATGCAACCACAGTAGTGCCCAGCATCGGCCACCTCTGCCTATGCACAGATGCATGGCCAATGCGACTGGCAATCACCTCCTCGCGCATAACCACCGCCCGCGCACCCTCACGTGCATGCAAGCAGTAAGCACTTTCCCCCTTGCCGTGCACGGCTCGACCTCCTCCTCATCCTCCTCTTCTTCTTCTTTGCTGACCGAAAGAACCCAAAACCGTCGGCCACTCCTTCCACGCAGCCGTCAACGCCGATGACCATTTGACACGTTGTCGCCTCCACCGAACTCGCCTCGACCTCATGAGCACAGCCATGCCACTAGAGTCGCAGACGATAGCCTGTGCAGATGGTCGGGAGAACCCACCGCCAGCGAGTTTCCTTCTGTCTGATTGGTGAGCTCCGATTGCCGTTCGTCGTTCAACCACCGCTATCAAATTCCTCTCCGCATCCTCGACCTCCTTCGAGCACGGCGCAACCATCCATGCTTCCTCCTCCTCACATGCACAAGGGATCGAAATCCCTGGTTTAGCTATAGTGAAGACCATATTAATATTTACATGTTCTGCCATTGCCACTTATGGATTTATGGGTTTGAATATTTTATTCATCTGAAATTGCATGCATGCCCTCACAAGTTCTTTTATTCTTCTCATGCACTCACACCCTTTTACATTGACTTAGGTTTTTACATAAATGCATGAAATATCATCAAACACTTACATGGCCTAGAGGAGAAAACCTAATGTCTTGAAGTCTAATTACATTACATGTCATTGCGAATTATTTTTATGGAGGTAAAATTGCATACACAACCTTACATTCTTGAGTTATTATGTCTTCTTTTCGCCTCGTTTTGCATCGAATTTGGGCACGGATCCCGCACTTGATTAGGAAAATATAAAGGGAAAGTATTCATGAATTTATTGCACCTATTCCTCCTTGTGGATACAACCTAACTTTTATGGTTAGTTTTGATTGTTAAATATTTTTAATCTGGGATTCTTCAACCACGATTTACAATTCTGTGACGATGTATTTTTTGCAAGAAAAATTTCTCATTCAGTGAGATCATAAATGGAAGCCAGTGCAATAAGTGATTGCACCGCAAAAATACGCCTACAATTGTGCCATCTTGTGCTGTTTCCTAGCATTACCAATGCATATTAGGTCTCCATAGTCGCATTGTAAAAATACATGCATGCATGCATTTAATTGAGAAGGGAGGAGAATGAAATAAGTGGCCTTGCATTTTACATTTTTCCTCAAGTGCATCTTTGCAAAATTCCCATCTCTATTTTTATTTCCATTTGATTTTTAAATCTTTCTCCCCGTGGCTGCATGGAGCAATTTCTTCCTCGCGTGCCATTCCCTGCAGCTACCCTTCCCTGCTGCTGCCTCTCCCTGCCAAGCCATTCCAACCTCTCCCTACAGCTGCATGTAGCCATTCCCAGCCATGCCTTCTTCCTTTATAAAAGACCACGGCTTCTACCTTAAAAAATGAGCCGCGTCCCAGCCAAAAAACGCAGCAGCACACCTTCTCCTTCCAGGCCACCACCGTCCTCTCCTCCCTTTCCCTCCATACGCTAGTCCTCCTCTGAGGAGACACCCGGCGGGCAGGAGCCCTCACTGTGGTGCACACCACCACAGTGAGACCACCACCGCCCAGCTCTTCAAAGAGCCAGTGGGCGTGGTGGCTCTTTTCTATTTTTTTCCCGCTCCAGCACCTTCAGCCATGGCCGCACGCTTCAAGGTTTGAAGCTCGCAGCTTGGCAGCAGCAGCAGCCCCAGCCATTCCACGCAAGCCTGCAGGCGCCCCAGCCCCTCTGCGCACGCCTGCAGTCCCCTGTCCGCCTCCCGCTTTCTCCGCCATGTCGCGCACCCTTCTGCCTGCAACCGGCCTTTGCGCTCCTCTGCAGCGGCCGGCCAGACGCTTCCCCACGCCCTTGCTAGCACCTGCAAGCTTTCGCGCAAGCTGCAGGCGCCCTCGCCTCCCTCTCTGCGTGCTCTGTAGCGAGCTCTCCGCACTCGCAACCGACCGACGCAGGCCTTCTCCCTCGCGGGCCAGCCCGCACGCGCCAACTGAGAGCCGGCCACACTCACACCACCTGCAGCTCCTAGTTGCGCGACGCGGACGACCACTGTAGCCACTGTTTACATGAGTCTGCGCGACACTGTGGCTACAGTGGGGTGACTGGTGAGCTTCTCACTTTACCGGTCACCCGGCGCGCCGCAACCGGACCTCGCCCGTGAGCGTGCCCGCCTGCGCGTCTCTGCCCGCGTCGCCCGCACCATCCCGTGCATCTGCTTCGCCCACTCCCTTCGCCTGCACCCATCTACGTCGTGCACTCCCTTCGCCCGCGCTTGTGAGTGCCCGCTCCAGCCTTCGCGCAGCACGGTGCACTGCATCTTCTCTCCGCGCCCTCGCCCTCCAGCACGTGCTTGTCTGCGTGCGTGCGCGCCTGCGTGCGAACCTGAACCATCAGACGACGGCCCTGCAGCTTAGATGCCCTAACTGCTCTAGCCTTTCACTCCAGCAGCGCAGCTGCCATTTCCCCGCTCTCTTTCTCTCTCTCCCTCACAACACTCTCTTCACCGATGCTTGCACACACATTCACTCACACTTTCACACACACACACACACACACACACACCTATACACTATTATATACATACATATATATATACATACACTTATATTTATACATATAGTAGTATCTATATACTTATGTATTAGTATACATACATACATACATACATACATATATATATATATATACTTATATATATACTTATATATATATATACATATATACATATACTTATATAAATATACATATATACTTACATATATACATATATTTATACACACACACACACACACACACATATAGGTAATATATATATATATACACACATATATACACACCTACTTATATATACATACATATATACATATATATATCTATATAACTATATATACATATATATATATACATATCTAGATACATATACCTATATACATATATTATTATTATATATATATACATCTATATAGTATTATATACATACATACATACATACATACATATATATATACATATATATATCTATAACTATATATACATACATACATACATATATATATATATACATACTTAGCTACATATATCTATATATACATATATTACTATGTACTTATACATACATATATATATACCTCTATATAGTTATACACACACACACACACACACACACACACACATATATACACATATACACTTATATATCTACATATATATATACCTATATATTTATAGCCATATATATATACATATATACATATATATATATTTTCACATTATTTACCAGACACTGTATCGTGGGAATATCTGCACCAGTTGCTGATATTCCTCGATACACGCGTACAAAAAAAAGCGTGTTCGCATTCATCTTCCACCATCCATCCTACACGCGGCACCTCGTCTTGTTGGTTGCGTCTTTCTAGACGACGACCGACTCGACACCGTGCTACACTCCATCTCTGCCTCCATCCCCACCCCTTTATACACATATAGTATATACATATATATCTATACTATATTTACTTTATTTCTGTTTCGCTTTCCTACCAGTAAAAAGATAAAAAAATTATATAAAAGAGAAAAGATAATCTTTGACTTGCAGGTACCCTGTCTTGCGAATAGCAAGACTCGTTTTGGAACTCTGCTTTGGCTCAAAGCCAAGAACCTAATTTTGAGGGTGTGCCTCAAGGACAAAGATTACCTAAAAAAAAATCTAAATAAGAAAAACACCAAAAACATAATAAACGAACTGAAGAGACTCGTTGTAGGAAAGGTGTAGAAACTTGACTTGTACCCCACTTCCCTGAGTTCGACCCTGGGCCTAAAAGTGACAAGATAAAATCAAGTAGGCCAGGTTAAAAATTTTGTAAAGAGATGGTTAGGTCCGATTTAGGTTAACCTATATACACACTTCAACGATAAAATCATCATATTAACAACCTAATCGCGACCGACACCACATCTTTTCTGGCGCTGTTGCCAGGGAAGTGTGCCTTTAAGTAAGTTTTTACTCCATTCCTGTAATTTTTCTCTTCTCACACCCTTCTCTTCACGGGTGTTTTTGTTTTTGGTGTGCAGGTGAACCTGTTGCAAGGAAAAGATAGGCAGATGAAGTCGGGAACGTGGGCAGATCCAAGGCGGGAACGAGAGCGTGAAGACGTCGACACCACATTGGAGCTTCGCACACGTTGCGGAACAAGTAGGTCTTCTTTTCTTAGCAAACTAGGGTTAACTTACCACCTTAAAAAAAAAAAACTAGAAAAACTTCTTAGGATCTCTTGGGGCAAGTGGATTAAAATTTAATTGTTTGATTGATTGTCTTCACTCCCACCGCCTCGGGATTTCTTGCCTTACTTCGCATAGCGAAAATCCAAGAATCTTGATTCTTGAATTTTTCATCATGTGAAGTATTCTTTGAGGCAAACACAAAAAGATTGATTTCACCCCTCTTTTGCCTCACTTATCTACAATTCGGGATCACCTTTTTGGTAGGGAGACTTGGAATTGAGTTGATTCCAAACCCATCATGACTTTTCAACTTTCCTAAGATTCGATCCTGAATACCTCAACCCCCAACAATTTGATTTTCTTTTGGTTGAGCCTTGTGTGTGGAAATCATTTCTGGTGATTGGGAGCACTTGAATTGAAGTGCTTTGGCTCCCTTTCACACTAATATAAAACTGATTCGTGCATCCACACATAGAAATCTCCATTTAGGGTAGCCCATTGCATTTTAGCATGCATTAACTAACTGATATTGAAGAAGGGTTTGTTGGGCTTAGAAAGAAAACTTGTATTCTCACAAAACCCGGAGATTGGTTGAATTGGTATCTCAGCGAAATCCTAAAATCCATACTACTTAAGGTTGAACTCTAAAAACCATTCACTAATAAAAACTTCAATTCGGGGAGATTTCCCCGTTGCATGCTTGGATTACACACTTTGAAAAATCAATCACTTGGGCATTACCCGTAAACAACGCCCTTCACATTCCAAAAGCACTTGACCTAAGCCTCTAACTAAAATTAGTAGTAACTTGACCCTTTTTAAGGATCGGAGGTCTAACTACCTGCGTGTAGTGGCTACGTGCTGGTGAGAGTTCCCGCGTGCTATCGGGTGTCTAAGACTGGGGTAAACGACCTTTCAATCTGGCCCAGTGGTTCTGTGGTGCTCGCATTCGGTTCCGTAGTTCGTGATAGTAGGTAACTTAGATCTTTAAGTCTAATGGCACACTGTAGAGGTTAGGAACTTGACTGTATTGATTTGTCATCAAGTATACCTTTGCGACGTCATTTCTCTCATCTCTTTTCCCTTCTCATCTCCCCAATTCTTCCTGCGGTAGTGCATGTTTGGGAGGAGGTCACAAAACCCTGAACTATTTGAATTTACTGATAAATCTAGAAAATAAGCTGAATCGTCCTCCTCCTCCACAAACATGGCTGCACGCCCACCCCCAAATCCTAAGGGAGGAAACCGCCCTCAGAACCCACCGGGTGGTGGAGCCTTAGATCCCATAACCCGCCTCCAAACCCAAATGGAAATGTATAATGAACAAATGAAGCCATTCGGGAAGCATTGGAGGAAATGCAGAACCCTCCAGAATGGGAGGAGCCTAGGTCTCTTAGCTCTTATCAGAATCCCGCTGCTACAGAGACTATAGGGCAAATTCAGGTCCCCATGGGCGGGGACGACTTTGAATTGAAACCAAACATAATTGGACTAATAAATTTTCACTTCCATGGTCTTGCAAGTGAAAATCCTTTTCTCCACTTGGAAGACCTAACCCGACTGGCTAAAATTGTTAAACCAAGAAATGTCGGGTTACCTATAGTCCTCATGAAAATGTTCCCATTTTCATTGCGGGATAAAGCGTCGTAGTGCTTACGCACCCTTGGGAGAACCATCCACTCTTGGGAAGAGATGAGAACAGCGTTTCTCAAGAAGTTCTTCCCAATCGGGCGAACCAATGCGCTTCATCGTGCTATCACCTCATTTACGCAACAAAACGGCGAACAATTTCATGAGGCATAGGAGAGGTATAACGACCTCCTCAGGAAGTGTCCGCACCACGGTCTGCCTAAGTGGCATATAGCCCATATTTTCTACTATGGGCTAAATGAGACTTTGAAGCAGGTTGCAAACGCTTCTTGCGGAGGGAACTTTATGAATAAAGACGAGAATGGAGCATTCGAACTGTTTCAAAATATGAGTGAAAACTCGATGAACAATGCTTCCATTGTCGCCTTTAATTGTACCAGCCAGCCCCGAAATGTCCACGAAGTTGACACGAGACCCTCCCATTCATCCACTGATCTAAGCCTTATTTCACAAAAACTGGATGAAGTCTTCGTCGTGCAGAAGAAGCTGGACGAGCTTCTGGCCAGCCCTGCCCGATCTCTGGCAAACATCACCTCTTCACCACTTCGTCACAATCCAAATTCTTCCAACACCGGGCTTATCCCGAGAAACCCCGTTAGACCTTCCTTACCGAGTGTCGCGCTGAGCGACTCGGTAAGTCATGTGGAACTGGCTTTTGCGAGCCAGTATTTCGACACGGAGGACCAAGACTCCGTGAGCTCGGGAGCGTATTTACATGCGGATGCATCTTCTGGCATAGAAGACACTTGCGCCCTGGGGAACAACCCATTCTCTGCCACGTATAACCCAAGGTGGCGCAATCATCCGAACTTCGCATGGTCCAACAACCCGCAGCGCCAAAACCCCGCGGGTGGACCAATGCGACCGTCCGCACTCGTCATCCCAAGGGCCCAGTCTAATCCTATGGCGAATCCACCATCAGGCCCTTGCGTACCGCAAACCGAACACGCATCAAGTTCTCTTGACAAATTGATGCGAATGATGACGGAAATGTCAAAGTGCCATGAAGAGAACATGACCTCTCTTTAGCACCAATTGGTGCAGCAAAATGGTGAGATCAGTCAACTTCGCATGGCGACTCGATCTCAGGGCACTCTTCCCACCCAACCTGTTGCAAACCCACGAAATTTCATACCCCGTGGTCCTCAACCATAGGTACGACCTTCTCATGGGCAGGTTAAACAAATTCTGCAAGCTCCGAGCATTCCACCGGGATTTCAGGCTAATCCCGCTACAGCACTGCACTCTTATGTGCCCATTGCAAACCCTCCTCTGTCGTATGATCCCACTGGACCCACATCATCCAATGCTATCACTATGAGGAGTGGTAAGCAAACCGTTGATCTGCCTCGACTTGATCCTGGCCCGTCTTCTTCTTCATCGCCCTCTCATTCGGGATGCGCACCGCATTCGCAAGAGGACGATGCACCGAAATTGTTGCCAGAATCAGTCTCATTCCTTGAGGCTCTACTAAGGGAGCCAAAAGGCAAAAAGAAAGATATGCAGGCCTTTGATAACCTGCGTAATTTGTTCAGGATGTAGAAATCAAGGTACCCCTGCTCGAGGCTATCAACCACATACCTACTGTCGCCCGATTTTTCAAAGACTACACAACACCTAGGCGACAGTCAAAGAAAACTAAGAATCCGGTGATTCTCTTGCCTCATGCGAGTTGAGCTATACTGTCAACCTACCACCGAAGCAGAAAGATCCGGGCACACCACTGATTTCCTGTAGCATCCAAGGCTGCAGTTTTAACCGTGCCCTGCTTGATCTAGGATCTTCCATAAATCTTATACCGACCATCATGCTCGAAAAATTTTCCTTGGGAAATCTGAAATCCACACCTGTCACGTTACAGTTAGCAGATCGTTCTATCAAAATCCCAAAGGGTGTGGTGGAA
This sequence comes from Thalassia testudinum, assembly GCA_037157565.1. Classification (NCBI taxonomy): domain Eukaryota; kingdom Viridiplantae; phylum Streptophyta; class Magnoliopsida; order Alismatales; family Hydrocharitaceae; genus Thalassia; species Thalassia testudinum. The sequence continues at coordinate 11,490,844 of JAZHRO010000025.1, forward strand.
GACGTGGTGGTTAGGGTCAACAGTCTCTATTTTCCTGTTGACTTTCTTGTTTTAGATATGGAAGTTCCTAGCTCACTTTCTGATTGTCCGATCATCCTTGGTCGACCTTTCTTGGCCACATCCCGTGCCCTTATCGACTGCAAGTCGGGCTGTGTTGAGATTGCCGTTGGATCTGAAAAGCTCAGATTTAACATCTTCAAGGCAGCCAAGAACTTTGATTGCGATGGCATCAAGGACGACACGTCTGACGAGGACATGACCGTCAGTGCATGTATCGAACTAATTGGGACCTATTCAGACTGCTGCGGATTACCTATAAACACTGATGACTGCCTGACCAACACATATTGTGACGTTCCCCCATCTCTCCCTTGTCCCGTTCCTTCTCCTGGCCAGACTTCTGACGAGGTTTTCTCCACTTCCTATACCTCATGGTCTGAGTCATATCTGTGCTACTCACCGTCGGTCCACACTCCTGAAGATCGGATTGCCCTTTCTTTCCCGCCAAATCAAGCGGATTTACAACTCCACACTGGGACCTTGAGCCCATATCTTACTCATTGGGGCTGTTCCTTTTTGGATCCATCTATCCAAAGAGCCCCTCTTCTTGGCCAATCTGAGGGCCAACTTCTTCCTCCTGATTTATTTTTTGATCCACCTGGGACACTCTCATCCCATGAAATGACAGACATTTCACCTTCCACCATCACTTTTCACGCCACTATCACTATCACTTCACTTTTCACTTCACCACCCACCATCCACCCACCCTACCACCCTGCTGTATACCCTGCACCTCAGCTTTCGTTACCTGATCTTTCGTCCTTTCTCTACCTTTCCCTGAATGCATATGAGGACATAGCATTGTTTGGCGTGGGGGGGTGGATAGGCATCCATAGGATCTGGGTATTTTATGGTATCATGCAGTTTCCACCTATTTATAAATATGCAAGAAAAATAAAAAGAAAAAAATATATATATAAAATGGTGTTTAGTAATGATTTGAAAGCTGAAACAAAAATACAATAATTGTTTATGGATATTCAACCTATGTTTTGAAGACTTTCCAGGCTACAGAAGCTTTGTTTATGGATATATATATATAGAGGTATATATATATGTATGTATAAGTATATAGTAATATATGTATATATAGATATATGTATACCTCTATATAGTTATATATACATACACAATAAGCATTCGGATAGTAGTTATCCTAGTTACTGGAGAATAGGTATTAAAATAATCGATACCTTCCATTTGCTTAAACCGCTTGGCAACAAGTCTAGCTTTATTTTTCTCAATAGATCCATCAGGCCTGAGTTTTTTCTTAAACACCCACTTGTAGCTAATAGTAGAACACTTTGGAAGTAAATCAACCAACTCCCAAGTGCCATTAGAGATGATTGAGTCCATCTCATTCTTAATGGCATCTTTCTAATGCTTAGCTTTAGAAGAAGCCATAGCATAAAGATAAGTGGGGGATTGCCCTCGATTTGGTAAGCAATAAAATTGCTTCCCAAATACTTAGCAATTCCTGGTCGTTTACTTCTACCAGATTCAAAATCCATTACTTTATTAGGTTTAGAATGGGAAGAGCTAGCCCTCACATTAGACATCCTTTCCACATGATTAGAAATAGAACCAAATGTGGTGGCTAGATTATTTGAGGTCTCATTTTGAGGTAATCTAGTCTTCATAAGGAAGACATCCTAAAAAGATGTAGCATTATGAAGCTCAACAATAGTGTTAACATCTATGTTTGAAATGTCAGATTTTATAACCAAAAATCTATAAGCATAGGTATTGTCAACATAACCTCGAAAGACCGCGTCAACTGTCTTAGGTCCGAGCTTCTTGCTCTTATGCTCTGGGACAACTACCTTTGCAAGGTAGCCCCATACTTTGAGGTATTTTAAACTTGGTTTCCTATTTCTCCAAATCTTAAATGGACTACTTTCCTTATGCTTGAGGGAAACTCTATTCAAACTATGGCATGCCGTATTCAAAGCTTCCCTCGACATATAAGTAGCTAATCTTGAGCTTTGCAAGAGAGCATTGACTATGTTAGTTAGGGTTCTATTCTTTTGCTCTGCTATCCTATTAGATTGTGGGGAATATAGGGTCGTCACTTCATGAACTATACCAAAAACTTGGCACTATTAATCAAATAAGTTGGACGTATATTGATGAGAACCTCATCATGAGCCATAACTAGCTCATTTTGACCTAATACAAAGGATAAAAGCTCATATATAACTCAAGGAAAGGCTTAACTCAGAGAATTCTGAGTTTAAGGAGAAAACAAGTCATATGGGGTAAAAATGCGATTTTACCAGTATAATCTGCATACAGGTCCAAACATAGGTCAAACAAACCAAATAAGAAGGAAAGTGGGATGATCTGATAAGGGCTACAGCAATTCCAAGGAACTAAATGATAATCTGTAACCCTAAAACAAACCCACTTCAATTCACGAGGTTCAAGGCAAAGCAAAAATGGAATAAACCCTCTAAAATTCATAGAAAAATAATCTCTAGGGTTTAGAACCTTCAATTTGGCCTTAGGAACTCATTTTGACCTACATTGAGAACCATACCCAATTAATAACTTAATTTGGGTTTTTGCGTAAATTGAACGATCAAACAAGGTTTAATCTAGAAATAAAATTCACCATCAGATTCCTTAGGTCCTAATTAGTCATGTATAGAAACTTGAGCCTAAGAAGAAACCTTCTTGACCAACTTTACATTTTGGTCCTCATCTATTTACTTTTTGGCCCTCAACTTTTGAACCCTCGCATTTTGGCCCCTAACTCTCCTTCGTTCTTTGCGTTAAGGTCCCTCCTGCAAAACCTGACCAGCACCATGCTCCGGCGACCTTGCGCGGAGCATGGCGCCGCGCCGGGTAAGGGAGAGGGTCTGGCAAGTCAACCGGGGGTGCCCTGCGTCGTCAGCCGTCGCAGGAACACCCCCCTGGTCGCTGCAACCCACCATACCAGCCGTGCGAACGCACGGACGGTATGGGTAACCTTACTCCGGCGAGGGAGACACGTCGTCTCCCTCCGCCCTCCTCTCTGGTTCAGCCCCTATAAATACCCCCCGTCGCTCCGCCGTTCTTCGGAGCTCGGTCCTGACGGAGAAAGACCCCCACTTCCTCTCTTCCCACTCCGACAGGAAGCCCTCCAGCTCCGGCGGCCTCCCCTCTTCCTCCTCGTCGCTCTGCCGCACTACCAGCTGCAGGGTTGCTCTCCCTTGCTCTTCCCGCGCCACGCCGCACCCAGCTGGAGCCTCTCCGGCCCTCTCCTCGCCGCCGCCCCTTCCCCTGGGCAGCTTCTTCTCCGACGACAGTCGATACGACTGTCGCCTGCTCCGGCCCCTCCTCGTCCTGCTAAGTAGGTAGAACTCCTCCTCTTCCTCTCCTCTTCCTCCCCTCTTCCTTTTCCTCACTTTACATCTTTACTGTTACCCCGATCCGACCAATCGCCCTCACCTTCTCCACCTCCGGCCCCTGCTCCGGCGACCCGCTCCCATCACTCCAGCAACCCACACGGCTCGCCGACCACTGCAGAACCTCCGCATCCTCACCCTGATCAACCTCCACCCTTCCACTTCCCCCAAATCACCCTCTGCAACTCCACCGAACAAACCCATCTCCTAACCTGCAGTTTGACCTAGGGCGGCCCTTAGGCTCCGCCCCGCCGCCTGCACACCCCCTGACCACCTTCGCCGTGCCACGGCGAAGGTCCTCCGCGTTTCTGATTGGGCCGAGAGGCCGTTTCTCTGTGGGCAGGTACCTGCGCTCGCCGCCGCCATTGTTGAAGCGAAGCAGCTTCTTCACCTGCTGCCCCAGGTGCGCCACGCCCAGGTCACGCTCCCAGGCTGCGCGAGGTGTCTTCGCAAAGCGTCAGGCTGCAGTTGAGGCGAAGCCCTCGCGCGAAGCCCTCGTGCGAAGCCTCGACCGCCGCTGCCTCCTCCGCGCAGGCGTCAAATTGGGGTGGGACATTTAGTCCCACCTCGGAAGGCTCTGAAGGAGCGCAGCGGTATAAAGTGAAAAAGTGCTGAAGGCTTATCACCTCAGCACACGGGGTGAGGTCCCCTTCACCCGCCCGAGTACCCGGTCTCGTCCGCGCTCACGCCTTGCGGACCTGGCCCGACCCGACTTAGCCCGACCTGCACTCCTCGCCCACCACGCACGCCGGTGGGCCTGGACCCGGGCGCGACCCGTACCCGACTACCCGGTAGCTCTGGGAGAGCTTTCCCAAGAGCGGATTCTGTGAGAGAGAAACGCGGGGGGGAGGGTAGAGTAGGTTTTTGCCCGCTGACGAGAGCTTTGAAGTGTGCAGGCACAGGCGAAGAAGAAGAAGACGAGCGAGGCAGAGAAGAAGGACGACGAAAGCTGAAGGAAGGAGGAGCACTGTAGCAGCGGCGGTTTAAGTCGTCTGATTGGAAAATCAGACGACACTCTGAAGGCAGAAAAGAGGAAGAAGAACAAGACCGCAAGGGAAAAGAAAAAGAAAGAGACAAGCAGAAGCAAGAGCTGAAAGAAGAAGAAGAACATCACCCACTGCTGCAGATAAAGAAGACAGAAAGAAAAAGAAGAAAGAAGGAGAGACGACGCCCTGCAGTAAAAGGACTGCAGAGAAAGAAGGAGAACGAAGAAGCCGTGCCGCTGAGCAAGGGACCGCAAGAAGAAAAGCTTTACAGCTGTGGCAGAAAGAAGAAATAAGAAGAACAGAAGGCAGAAGAAGAAGACCACCAGGAGATAAACAAAGAAGAAAAACCAAAAGCCAAAGAGAAGAGGAAGAAAGAAGAAACCAAATTTTTATCTCTCCCTCTCTCTCTCTTTATTTTTGTAATATTTTTTGTAATAAGAATTTGTATCTCTAGAATACAACTTGCTCCCTGAGTTCGACCTCGGGAACTCTTTATTTCCGAGTAACAAATTATATTAAACTGGTAATCACCTCTCTATACTATACTACGACGAAATAATAGAACTATAGAGGAAGGTCGCCACCATATATTCCCCTCCTTTATCTGACCTCAATCTCTTAAGAGTTTTCCCAGTTTGTATTTTTGCTTCTTTCTTGAAGATAAGGAATTTACTTAGTGCATACTTCATAGACTTAAGCAAATACACATAGCAGTATCTACTACTATCATCTGTAAGGGTGATAAAATACTTTTTATTGTCCCTAGTCAACACACCATTAAACACGCAGATGTCTGTGTGCACCAAATCTAGAACCTCAGTATATCTAGTAATAGAGTGAAAAGACTTCCTAGTTTGTTTAACTTGCACACATATCTCGCATTTCTTAGTTTCATCTATGGTGTGTTCAGGAATCATATTTAATTTCATCATTTTTGTCAAGGAATTAAAATTTACATGACCCAATCTATGATGTCATATATCACAAGATTCAATATTACTACAAACAGATTGAATTGAATGAAAACTAACATTATTTAGAGCATTTCTAGATGATACATTCACATCACATCTCACTCCAAATAATAAATCAAAATCTATCAAATACTCCTTTCCATAGAATGTTTCATGTCTCAACATAACAACTTTATTACATTTAAAGTTCAGCTCAAACCCTCTCTAACCAACAAAGAACCAGAAAGAACATTCTTCTTTACAATAGGAACATGCAGCACCCTACGCAGTGTCTAGACTCGCCCCAAAGGAAAACCTCAAGTCCACGTGTTCGAATTCTAACACCTTGGCTGTAGAATCATTCCCCATCTTCACAGTCCCACCACTGCAGGCCTGATAAGAAGAAAAGAATGATCTATCAATACAAATATATACATTGGCTCTAGTATCCATGAGCCATTCAGTAGGATCGTAAATAATATTGAGTTCAAATTTTATTAAGACATACCTATCGCTAGGCCTAGCATCCTCGATGATCACATTCATCTGAGGATTCCCATCTGTGGTCTTCTGCTGAGTTTTATTAAAAGGACAATCCTTCTTCCAGTGCTTAATCTGCCATAGTGCCAGCATGGTTTGTTCTTTGATTTCTTCTGGATCTTGGATTTGGCCTTCATTTTGTTTTTATTGTTCTTATGTTTATTCTTCTTACCCTTAGATGTCATGACATTCACCTTAGACTCCATAAGCATTATAAGTTTCTGTTTCCTATACTCTTCTTTAATAGCAATGGCTACCATCAAGTCATTAAGAGAAACCTTTCCCTTCCTATGCTTGAGAGTCATCTTGAAGTCCTTCCAAGATTTAGGGAATTTATTAATGATAGACATGACTTGAAACTTCTCAAGAAGTTTCATTTCAACCTCTGACAAACCATGGAGCAATAATAGAAATTCATGTGCCTGTTCTGATACTTATTTACCCTCAGTCATTTTAAATTTAAGGAATTTTGCGACAGAGTATTTTTCAATACTAAGATCGTCAGTATTATACTTCTTGTCCAACTCCTCCCTTAGCCCCTTTGTAGTGAAGTGGATGTGCTATATACATCAAATAGCACATTGGACAAAGCCAATAAGATGCAACCATGACAAATATGGTTGTGTGCATTCCACTCATCCTCCGCCTTTTGGCCTTCAGGAGTGGGTTTTTCCTTATCCAAAGCTGGGCATTCGATTTCCAATGTTGAGATCAAACCAATGGTGGTCAACCAAATCCTCATGCTTTGTTGCCAACTCTTGAACATACCGGATAAGTCTACACATGATTTAAAAGTCATTTTCGACATCACAAGTATTTTACATCTAAGTGATATCTTCTCTAAGATTGTTGAAATCAATGCATATAGGAAATAAATAAATAAAAATGTAAGCATCTCCAATGCTTTGGCATTGATCAAAATTATTAAATCAAGCAAGTCAAACATTATTTGATAAGATCCAGAATAAAATAAAGAACAAAGAACATGCAATAACACATTAAAAAAATGAAGAAAGGTTAGAGATTACTCTGATCGAAGTATTCATAAAGGACTTCCCTTAGAGAAGGTATTGCCCTCCACAATACTGATGCGTCGGGATTTGACGAACTTCTCCCAAGATACGATGATCCATCTCCAAGATTTAGTGCACTTCAATTTTAGACATCCTCGAAAACCACCTCAGGAGAACGAAGTTAAGGAAATTTGGTTGGTCAACTAAATTCCCAATTGATCTATCGATTAATTGGCTTGATCAATCAAAAACCTCTCATGGATCAGTCTCAACCTTGTGTAAGATCGACAAAATCGATTGGAGCTTTTTCTACCAATCTCACATTGAACGAACGCACTAAGAAAGAAAGATAAGAATGAGAGAGGAAGAGAGAGAGTGGAGATAGTTTTTCTACTCTTGTTGTGTGTCAAATAAGAGCCCCCTCATTGCCCTTATATAGAGCAAACGACCAGATATTTATGGAAATTCCTATTTTATGGAAATACGACAATTGATCGACCAATTTAGTCCCATTGATTGATAAAAATCAGTTGATCGATCAAACTTTATTTTTTTGGTCGAGCAAACCAATTGATCGACCAAAGTAAATCCATTGATTGATCAAAAACAATTGATCCATCAATTTTACTTGACTAATCTAGGTCAAAATCGTGAGATTAAAAATCCGTAGTGAAAGCGTCAAAGTTCCAAGTTTCAAGTTCCAAATTGATTCTCACCCGAACCCTAGCTAGAGCTGTGCCAGGACATGTGCACATTCGTGCATGGTCCCCAACCTCACCTCTTACTCTTTGCTACATAAACCATGGGAGGTAGAAGCCTTTTACACCCACCAAGGGGTTTGTCCACTTCCAGTATGGGAGTAAAAACCTCTATCAAATCTTACTGATTTCAACATGAATTCCTACGTCACCAATTATCAATTGCATTCTGATTGATGCAATTACACTTTCAAATCCAACATGAAATCCCCAACATATACAAAGTTTTCAAAGTAAGGCTACAGCAATCTAACCATCCTCTCCCAAAAAGATCTTTTTCCTTTCCTAGGGAAACCATACACATAAAACAAAAACCAGGAAGATCCATCCTAACAAAATTGTAGAAGCATACAATTCTTCTCAAAATAAATGGGGTTGACATGTATGCCATTAAGGAACATAATACATAGACCCCTAGACCAGCCTTTAGCATCAACAGAATAAAAATTGAAATTTCTCATACCTCTGATAATACGGGTGAGATGCTTCTCTTTGAAATGAGTTTTAGAAATAAAGATAATAGATGATGTCGTAGCCTTAACAAGGCTCTTTAGATGATGAACTGCAGAGGAGGAACCTAAGTGTTGGAACCTTGTTCCACACCTTGTTTTGGTGTTAACAAAATTATTGTATATTAATGTTTGCAATTGAGTGATATTTCCGATTTAGGTGAAGATCAAGGTAGACAGAGAATTTTGTCAAGAAGGCATGATGGCGAGGAGGCAAGATGATAAGGAGGAGAAGACCATCTTCGATCTTTAGTTTTTTAGTTTATGTTTTTATTTCTTAGAATATATGCCTCTTAACAAAGGAACATAACTTAGATCATAAAATTAATTAGAGATAAATTAGGATTAACATTACGATCATTTTCAAAGAACGTAATCAATAGTTAAATCTTTGTAAAATCTTAAATAAAGGTACTTGAAAGCAAGTATCGGTACTGTTCATCAGTATCGGTATATGCAAGGCACAGGTGATGTAAACATATTTACACTACCTAAGATGTCTATTTATGCATGTTCTTAAGCATAGGATTGCATTGCATGCTATAAATATTGCATAACATGCATCATCTTGCATTTAGAGTAGTTTGAATAAAATGGAGGTTAATTATCTCCTTTTATGTGCTTGGACAGGGCAAACATTTTATTGGGGCCTCAGATCAAAGATCCAACCGTATGGATGTGATCAGGGTGATGATTGGAGTTCAACGACTCCAAGATCGCCCTAATCAGGCATCCGTAGCATCAGATAGTGACCGGGAAACCCTAGAAGATCAAGGGCCAGGATGGTGTAAATCTCCACTTCAAATGACAAATCCAACTGCACGGATGAATTCGGATCGACTATCGCAGCCTAACGACGCAAAAATTGAGTCAATCCGACATCCGTGGCACCATCTACAACACCCAGAAGATGGACGGCCAAGATGGCACCACGTGGCACCATCTTGGCCGCCCAAACGGCTGCATGCAATCACTGAAGTCCCCGCATCCGCTCTCTCTCTGCCGTTGGATCTCGGTCCAACGGTTGTGGACAGCCGCGCCTAAAAGAGTCTGCTCGACCATCCGCGCCTCGTAGCGCAGCGGTCAAAGGCGCTATCGCGAGCTATAGCGAAGGGGAGAAGGGCGCGGGCGAGCGAGCGCGGGCATGGGTTGGATCGTCATCGGGCGGCTTAGATCCTCCAATAGCGGCCACGCGTTATCTCATGCATGGCGGGAACGCAGCATTGTACGCGCTGGGCGGGCGCGCAGCAGCAAGGTCAGGCTCATTCACAACCGTCCGATCTCGCGATCGGACGGCTATGGATGGATGAACGTGCGTCGAGCGTTGAGCGTAGGCAGCCGAGGAGGCACGCGTGGGGAGCGCCCACTACACCCACGTTGGGGCTTTAGCGACGACTTTATCTGTCACTAAAGACCCCTCATTTAATGTTTTAAAGATGTAATGACCAATTTGCCCCCACTCCTTGCAACTATAAAAGGAGACCCCCTTCACACGAAATTCTCATCCCTTCCTTCTCTTCTCTACCTCTCCAAAGCTCAAGAGAAGCTTGTCCCACACTCGGGATGCTCTTCGCGAGATAAAGTCCAAATTTTCGTCCCCCTATGGAAGTGGATCCTGCGACGACGACGGCATGCTGCTCCGTTCCCGTTCTTCTGCTTCGCCCTCCTTCGTCCTGCTCCGTCCTCCTTCATCCAGGCATCGTCCTCCAAGCGATCGTCGAGGAGGATAACTTCTCTCTCCCATTCTTCTTTATAGCTTTTCTAGTGTAGAATTTTCCTGCTTTCTAGTGTAGCTGATTTCCCACTTTCTAGTGTAACTTTTATTTGGTTTGATTGTATAAACATTTTGAGATAGTGAATGCATGTTCTCTTTCTCTCTCTCTCCCTTTTTAGTCTGATAGCTTCATTGTAATTATAGCGTCTCGCTTTTCAAAAATTCTAAAAAAAATATAATTGCGAATATAGATCAACGTAGCCTTCCTGTGTTCGACCCGGAATTCAAATTTCGGTATAAATTTTATTTGTTGAACATGAATTCTTCACCTTCAAGCTACAACGACAGGTTTTTCAAAACCAAACACGTTAGCGTAGCAATTCGAACGTTCAACATTTTGGCGCCGTTGCCAAGGTGGCAACGATTTCCGATCTTCTTTTCGCATTTCTTGCACTTTATTATTTTCTAACTTGCTTTCTCTTGTGTCTATTGTTTTGCAGAGACCTCCATCAAGGAATCAACAAGCGGTAGACTAGAGTAAAGTGTAGTTGAAGACAAATGTAAGTGCTCCCCATTCTTTCCCCCTCTATAGATTTCATTCGCCACATTAAATCCAAATTCCAATTAACCTAGGTGTTTGCATAAATCCTAGGAATAGTTTGGTTGTTTGGATTTCCACTCACATTCATTCCACCCTCATTCATAAAAAAATAACAAAAAGATAATCTTGTGGAGTAATTTTCAACAAACACACAACACATACCCACATTCAAGGCATTTAATCAACTTGATTTGTTTCTACTCAACCGGGTTCTGATCTGTGGAACCGGTACACACAAAGCAACACATAACAGAGTAGAAATCATTCTAGGTTAACCATCTTTGAGTGCCTAACTTAGTGGTGCAATTGTGGCCAATTGTTTGAGTTGTTTGGGTCGCACCACTCTATTTAAAACCAACTCATCAAGTAGCTCCTCCTTAGGGTTTTCAATCCAGGTCTATTCTAGGCACTCCACTTTCTTTCTGATTTTAAAGGAAAACAATCTTCACCTATGTTTTACAACTTGGTTTGCCTAGAAACTTGATTGTAATTCACTTAATTTGAAACCCTAAAAGCTACTTAAGCAAGATTTGAACATTAAAATTCACGCATCATAATAATCTTGCTTGAAAACCATGGTTGTGCACGCACTTACACAAATCTCAATCAATCATTAAGGGCACAACCCATTTTAAGGGCCCATCACATTCCATAAGCACCACAATCCCAGGCCTTAATAAAATTGAGTAGACGTTGGCCTTAAGGTTTGATTCGCTCTTCAGGGCCTAGTCTGAGATTGTTTTTGATTAACCTACTTGTACTGATTAATCTGATGTCTAGCTAGGGGAGTAGCGTCAAACGACCGCGGCTGGAGGGTACACTAGAAACCGGAGGCAAAAGCCGAAGGAAGAACCTTCTCCCCAGTCCCTCCTTCTAACTGGTTGGATTAAACAGACGTAAGTAGAATAAATTATTTACAGTCTTAAGGCGGGTTTTGGGAGTCAGTAGATCCTTAGGCCACCCCACTTAAGAACAGTCTTGTTTTGTTGTGCTGCAGGGTCCCTATCCCCAGTCCTTCTGACTTTCTCCTAGTTTATGCTGGGAAGACGGTCATTGAATCCCCGATTAGAAGGACCATTAGAACATTCTAGGAGGCGCAAGTTGGATTTTGGTCAATTTGATCCCATGGCAGAACAACAGCCTCCTCTGCTTGGAAATCCACAGGAAGAATTTCGAAGGCAGCTGGAACAAATGCAGAGAATGCAGGAATGGTTCCAGAGAATGCAGGGTGCTCAGCCCTTGAAGGATTTTTATGATCCTTCAAATTACGGGGAACGTCCCGGAGTCCAGATTCCAGCCGGTGACGTAGAAATCAAGCCCCAGGTGTTAAGCCTAATTAAACATTATCATGGGCTTGGCTCCGAAGATCCGTTTCAGCACTTGGAGGACTTGACCACTTTGGTCCAGACCACCAAGGCTCGAAACGTAAATGAGGAGCAAATGATCATGAGGCTCTTCCCCCACTCTCTTAGGGATAAGGCTGCGCATTGGTATAGGACAATAGGAAGACCAATTACAACTTGGAATGAGTTGAAATCGGCTTTTCTGAAGAAATTCTTCCCAGTTGGTCATACCAATGCTTTGAGACGGGCAATCACTACCTTTACCCAGCGGCCGGGGGAGCAGTTTCATGTGGCTTAGGAGCGATTCTAGGACTTATTGCGGAGGTGTCCACACCACGAGGTGCCGAAATGGCAACTCGTGCAGATCTTCTATCATGGGTTGACTGAGCAACTCAGAAATCATGTGGATGCTTCTTGCGGAGGCAATTTCCTCAATAAAGATGCAGATAGTGCACATGATTTATTTGAGGAAATGAGTGAGAATTCAATTAATCATGCCTCCATGGATACTTTTAACCGGTCCCAGCAACCCAGATCAAATGTCAATGAAGTCCATGACTCTCATTCATTTGATATGGAATTAATTTGTAATAAACTTGATAAGGTGGACTTGGTTGCTAAAAGAATGGAAGAGTGGATGGCTGGCAATTCTATGAACAACTCTCGATCCACTCAATCCCAAAATTCGGGATTCCATTCCTCACGAGCTCCTTCTGGATGGGAGTTCGTGAATCAACTCGGTGCGGCTCAACCTATGAGTCAGCATTTTTCAGAACCCCACGGGTTCCCAACTGGGGCCTTTGATCCCAGTTTTTCTGATCCTTCCCTTTCTTTCTCTCCATCCTCACCTTATGAGGATGTCTACGCTGTATAAGAGAATGTTAGATCCAACCCCTACTCGAATGCCCATAATCCAGGTTGGAGAAACCACCCTAACTTCTCTTGGAAAAATCAGGGGCAATAGACCCAATTCTGACCCAGCAATTATGCTCCGCAACGACCAATGGGTCAGGGTCAAGTATATACTCAGTTGCCTCCGAATCAGGTCAATCAGCCAGCTTGGAATGCCCGTCAACCCGCAGGGCAGGCTGATTTGAACCGTCAAATGGTAGAGATGCAAGGATCTATGCTCCAGCTCATGTAGCAAATGAAAAACTCGCTGGACAACCTGCAATCCGGGCTCATTGCTAACTCTCGTCAACCCGAATCTCTACCATCTCAACCCGTACCCAACCCGCGAAACATTATGAATTCGAGCAATCAAGCCCAAGGGTACGGAAATCAGAGGGACCCGCACGTACATGCTCAGGTGGTTGAGCAGGGTTCCTCGTCTTCTTCTTCTTCTTCTGCAAATCAACAATTCATGGTCAATCAAGCCCCTCCAATCTTTCCTAACCCTCCCCAAGACCCAAATTCTTATGCTTCTGTAAATTCTGTAACTTTGAGGAGTGGTAAGAAGACTCAGGATCTACAACCACACTATTCTGATCTTTTGAATCCTGAAGAACTTGAGGAGAGAGAGGAGAATTATAGAGGAGAAATCAAGGCTCAGGAACCTGATTCCAAAGATTTGACTCATGTTCCTTTTCTTGAAGCCTTAACCAAATCAAAGAAGAAGAAGTCTGTTGATAGCAATGAGGAGCTTCTGAATCTATTTAAGAATGTTGAGATCAATATCCTGCTCCTTGATGCTATCAAGCACATACCGGCTTACGCAAGATTTTTAAAAGAATTATGTACATAAAAGCATAAGTCGAGAGAATCTGTTCCGAGGAAGGTGGTACTCTCCGAGCAGGCTAGTTCTATTATCCTGCACTACCTCCCTCAGAAAAAGAGAGATCTTGGTGCTCCATTGATTTCTTGTGTTATCAGAGATTACACATTTGATAGAGCACTTTTGAATCTCTATGCATCCATCAACCTAATTCCGACTTCTCTCTACGAGAAGTTTGGGTTAGGTGAACTTCGGCCAACTTCAGTAACGCTACAGTTAGCGGATCGTTCGGTCACAAACTCGCGAGGCGTTATTGAAGATGTTATAGTTAAGGTCAAGGATTTATATTTTCCTATAGATTTCCTTGTCCTTGACATGGATGTACCTGATAATCTAAGGAACACGCCCATCATTCTGGGACGTCCGTTCCTGGCTACCGCAAAGGCCAACATTAATTGTGAAAGCGGTAGCATGGAAATTGCCTTTGGGGACCAACGAATGAAATTGAATATTTTTAAGGCGATCAACAAATTTGAGGATTGTGGATTTATTGAGGAACTTGATGAGGATAATGATAATATTGAAACTTGTTTGACAGTTTCTTCAATTGAAAGTTCCTCTTTGGATGATAAATTTGACCCGCAACCCTCTTTGGCTGGCCTGACATCTTCGGAAGAGGTTATTGATTTTGTTCACTCACAACCTCTTCCTCTTGTTGAATCTTCAGCATCTACCCTACCATCAATCATCAACCCACCCCAGCTTGAATTGAAACCATTGCCTTAGAATTTGAAATATCAATTTTTAGGACCTCAGAATACGCTCCCTGTGATTATATGTGCTAAATTGACAAAGGAGTAAGAGATTAAATTGATCAAGGTCCTAAAGGAACATAAGGAGGCAATTGGTTGGACCATTCATGACCTCAGGGGGATCGAGCCATCTTACTGTAATCATAGAATATTTTTGGAAGATGGATCCTGCCCTTCTCGCCAGATGCAGAGGAGATTGAATTCAAATATGCGAGAAGTGGTCAAAAAGGAAATCATCAAGTGGCTCGATGCAGGAATTATTTATCCAATCTCTGACAGTCCCTGGGTAAGTCCCGTTCAGATTGTTCCAAAGAAAGCCAGGATTACTGTTGTGACTAATGAGAGAGGAGAATCTGTCACAACTCGTTCAACTTCCTCTTAGAGAGTTTGTATTGATTACAGGAAGCTGAACACAGCCACTAAAAAGGATCATTTTCCCCTGCCCTTCATTGATCAAATCTTGAAAAAATTAGCCGGGCAGAAGTACTTCTGTTTTCTTGATGGTTACTCAGGATACAACCAAGTTCCTATCCATCCCGAGGATCAGGAAAATACTACTTTCACCTGTCCCTACGGACCCTTTGCTTTTCGTAGGATGCCTTTCGGGTTATGCAATGCAACTGTGACTTTTCAAAGGTGTATGTTAGCCATATTTTCTGACATGGTGGGAGAGTTTATGGAAGTCTTCATGGATGATTTCTTTGTTTTTAGAGAATCATTTGACTCCTGTTTGGCTAATTTGGAAATGATTCTTAAGCAATGTATCAAGACACGACTGGTCCTTAGCTGGGAAAAGAGTCATTTCATGACCCAAGAGGGCATCATTTTGGGTCATGTAATCTCTAAACGGGGAATTAAAGTGGACAAAGCTAAGGTTGATGCTATCGCTAAACTTCCTCCTCCCACATCTGTTAAACAAATCGGATCATTTCTTGGCCATGTGGGATTTTATCGAAGATTCATCAAGGACTTCTCGAAGGTTGCTCTTCCTTTGAGCAATCTTCTTACCAAAGAAATGCTGTTTGTTTTTGACGAATCGTGCCGAAAGGCATTTGATTTCCTGAAAATGGCAGTCACCTGTGCTCCAATTTTGCAACCACCAATTTGGACAGCCCCCTTACAGATCATGATCGACTCTTCTGATTACGCGGTCGGGGCTGTCGTGGGTCAGAAAATTGATCGAAAACCCTCTGTCATCTACTACGCTAGTAAAACTCTGGATGAAGCCCAGAGGAATTACACTGTTACTAAAAAGGAATTACTAGCTGTAGTATTTGCTTTGGAAAAATTCAGGGCTTATCTCTTAGGGTCTCATGTTATCGTTTATACCGACCACTCGGCCTTGAGACATCTCTTGGCTAAAAAGGATGCTAAACCCCAGCTTATTCGTTGGATTCTTCTTCTTCAAGAATTTGATCTTGAAATCAAGGATAAAATCGGGGTACAAAATGTGGTGGCAGATCATTTGTCGAGACTCCTAGGTGATTCTTCTTGTCTGGACATTCCGATTGCTGACACTTTTCCAGATGAAACTATTCTTACAGTTTTAGGTGTTCACATCCCATGGTTTGCTGACATTGTTAACTATTTGGTTGTTGGTCAAATCCCCCAGAATTGGACCAAGAAACAATGGGATACTCAAATCTGAGGCCAAATACTACTTCTGGGAGGACCTTGAATTGTATCGCATCGGCTCTGATCAGATTATTCGCCGATATATTCCGGAGAATGAATTCAACAGTATACTCGAGTTCTGCCATGCATCTGGGTGTGGTGGACATTTCTCCGGGAAAAATACGGCTGCAAAAATCTTGCAATCTGGCTTGTATTGGCCATCTTTATTCAAGGATGCCCAGGATTTCTCAAGGTCATGTTCTCGATGTCAGGCACTCAGGAGCATAACTAAGAGAGACATGATGCCCCTAAACCCTATTCTTCCTGTCGAAATTTTTGATGTTTGGGGCATCAATTTCATGGGACCCTTTATCCCTTCATTTGGACATTAGTACATTCTTGTTGCTGTTGATTATGTATCCAAATGGATTGAGGCAATTCCCACCCGAACCAATGACCACAAGGTGGTCATCAATTTTGTCAAGAAAAATATCTTCAGTAGGTTCGGGATTCCGAGGGCTATCATCAGTGATGGTGGCACTCATTTTACTAATGCCCAATTCCAGAATTTATTGGCCAAATATGGGGTTAATCATCGAATTTCCACACCTTACCATCCCCAGACGAATGGACAAGCCGAGATCTCCAATCGAGAGATCAAGAACATTCTGCAAAAAATGGTTAGGCCTGATCGCAAGGATTGGACTCAAAAGCTTGAGGACGCTCTTTGGGCCTACCATACGGCGTATAAAATGCCCATCGGCATGTCTCCATTCCGTTTGGTGTATGTAAAGGCGTGCCATCTACCCGTAGAGATTGAACATAGGGCATTTTGGGCAACCAAACAATGCAATTTAGATCTGAATCTAGCTGGGAAGACCAGGAAACTCCAATTATCTGAGTTGGAGGAGCTTAGAAATGATGCTTATGAGAATGCCAAGATCTACAAGGCTCGGACTAAAGCTCTACATGATCAATTGATTTCCCGCAAGAGCTTTGAGCAAACCAGAAGGTCTGGTTATTTGATTCTAAACTTAAGCTCTTTCCTGGCAAACTTAGATCTAAATGGAATGGCCCATTCATAATTGATCAGATTTTTCCAAATGGTGCCATTCAGATTTCTGACCCAAAGACGGGTAACACCTTTAAAGTCAACGGTCAACGTCTGAAGCCTGTTGTTGACCGTATTCTTCCAGAACCCGTCTCAAACTTTGTTGCTCTAGCCATTCTGTGACTTCTTTGGCTAGACTTCGCCTAACTGACGGTATTAAACTCAGCAGTTGTACATATGACACAAGGCTGATACGAGCTTCATATTCAGGTGACATCTTTCATATTCTACCCTTTCTTTCATGTCTCTTTTTCAATGAGGACATTGCATCAGCTAGGCATGGGGGGTGGATTCATTTTTGAATTAATTGGTCAGCTTTGTGAAATTCATATAAATTATTTTTCTCTTCTTATTGATAAAAAAAAATCAAAATTAGGAAAGATTAGTTGGACATTAGGACTTTTCAATCCTAAGAAATTTTACATTAGGATCTAAACACAAAGACCCTTTAGGTCTTTGGACTTAATTAGCCCGTGTATCCACTAAAATGTGGATTTGTCTTTGAGTCCTCGCTATCTTAATTCTATCGTAATTGGAATAAATAAGTTTGGGTGATAAGTACACGACTTATCAACCCACCCTCTGAGTTGAGGGAATTTCTGAGTTTTAAGCATCTACACACTTTCTTTGTACTGACTCGTTGTTCGACGATTTTAATGGAAATTGGATAGCTAATGAACCTTCTAGGGTGATATGGCTAGCAAGTTATCATGGGTAACAACCCATAGGTAGGTTGTCTAGAGCCCAGTCACTGGACCTTTCTCATTTTTTCCTGCCCTTAGGTAAATCTTAGACCAGGGAAGCCACCTACTTAAAAAAAAAAAAAAATGAAGAAAAAAAAATCAAAAAGAAAAGGAGAAAAGAAAAAAAAAGAAATAAGCCACACTTCGTCGCACAAGTATGGCTGGCAAGTTGTCGGTGGTAACAGCTCATCGACCGGTTGTCCAGAACCCAGCTCAGTTAATGCACTAAAAAAATTCCCAAAACACTTAGGAAGAGGTGGAGAAATAGAATAAATCGGGGAGATATACACTGGATTCACCCTTGTGTTGACCCCGTAAAAAAATAAAAGTAGGGAGAAAGCTACTGGTTGTAAAGATACACCTTTAGGCAGAATTCTTTTTAGGTCACCTAGAGGTGTAGAAATCCGAAGTCCATTTTAATTACCGATCAACGAGTCTATCACAATCACAATAAGATGCTTAAAACTTAGGGTTCTCATCAAATCTTGGGTGAGTTGAATGGCCGTAGAAAGGCACTCTTAAACCCTAAAATTTGAAAATCCAAAAAAAATTTGAAAAGAGTAAAAAGAGAAAAAGAAATTTTTCTTTGAATAAGGCGAGGGTTTGAGGCGGTCTGCATTTTGACAGATACTCGGGCACTGTTGTGTCTCTGAAAGTTCAGTTCCTAAGTAGACAATTTCTTAATGATTGAAAATAACTCAGGTCCAAATAATCCAACCTAATTCTTTTATAAATAGCATATAGTTTTTGCTAGGGACTAGCAAAAGATAGGCATGGGGGTATGATGTAAACATATTTACACTACTTAAGATATCTATTCATGCATGTTCTTAAGCATAGGATTGCATTGCATGCTATAAATATTGCATAACATGCATCATCTTGCATTTAGAGTAGCTTGAATAAAATGGAGGTTAATTGTCTCCTTTTATGTGCTTGGACAGGACAAACATTTTATTGGGGCCTCGGATCAAAGATCCAACCGTATGGATGTGATCAGGGCGACGATTGGAGTTTAACGACTCCAAGATCTCCCTAATCAGGCATCCGTAGCATCAGATAGTGACCAGGCAACCCTAGAAGATCAAGGACCAGGATGGTGTAAATCTGCACTTCAAATGACAAATCCAACCACACGGATGAATTCGGATCGACGATCGCAGCCTAACGACGCAAAAATCGAGTCAATCCGACATCCGTGGCACCATCTACAACACCCAGAAGATGGACGGCCAAGATGGCGTCACGTGGTGCCATCTCAACTGCCCAAACGGCCGCATGCAATCACTGAAGTCCCCGCATCTGAAGATCCAACGGCTGTGGACAGCCGCGCCTAAAAGCGTTCGCTCGACCATCCGCACCTCTTAGTGCAACGGTCGAAGGCGCTATCACGAGCTGCAGCCGCGGGTTCGAGCAGCAGTGAAAGGGAGAAGGGCACGGGCAAGCGAGCACGGGAGTGCGTTGGATCGTCATCGGGCGGCTCAGATCCTCCAATAGCGGCCACGCACTATCTCACGCGAGGCGGGAACGCAGCATTGTACGCGTTGGGTGGGCGCGCAGCAGCGAGGTCAGGCGCATTCACAGCCGTCCGATCTCGCGATCGGACGGCTGTGGATGGATGAACATGCAGCGGGCGTTGAGCGTAGGCAGCCGAGGAGGCGCGCGTGGGGAGCGCCCACTACACCCACGTTGGGGCTTTAGCGACGGTTTTATCCATCACTAAAGATCCCTCATTTAATGTTTTAAAGATGTAATGACCAATTTGCCCCCACTCCTTGCAACTATAAAAGGAGACCCCCTCCACATGAAATTCTCATCCCTTCCTTCTCTTCTCTACCTCTCCAAAGCTCAAGAGAAGCTTGTCCCACACCCGGGATGCTCCTCACGAGATAAAGTCCAAATTTTCGTCCCCCTTCGGAAGTGGATCCCGCGACGACGACGGCGTGCTGCTCCGTTCCCGTTCTTCTGCTTCGCCCTCCTTCGTCCTGCTCCGTCCTCCTTCATCCAGGCGTCGTCCCGTCCAGTTCGTCCTCCAAGCGATCGTCGAGGAGGATAACTTCTCTCTCCCATTCTTCTTTACAGCTTTTCTAGTGTAGAATTTTCCTGCTTTCTAGTGTAACTTTTATTTGGTTTGATTGTATAAACATTTTGAGATGTTGAATGCATGTTCTCTTTCTCTCTCTCTCCCTCTCTCTCTCTCCCTTTTTAGTCTGATAGCTTCATTGTAATTATAGCATCTCGCTTTTCAAAAATTCTAAAAAAAATATAATTGCGAATATAGATCAACGTAGCCTCCCTGTGTTCGACCCGGAATTCAAATTTCGGTATAAATTTTATTTGTTGAACATGAATTCTTCGCTTTCAAGCTACAATGACAAGTTTTCCAAAACCAAACACGTTAGCGTAGCAATTCGAACGTTCAACAACAGGTTTGAGCTTATGTTTCAAACTATGAACAACAAGTACCAGTACTAATCAAGAGTACCGGTATCTGATGGTCATAGTTTGAAAACTCAATTCTGGTGTGGACCTTACAAGTATCGGTACCCATGATGAGTATTGGTACAGGTAGGTCACAGTGCCTAGTGAGTCTTAAACCTTGGAGTCATAAGTACCGGTACCTATGATGAGTATTGGTACCAGGACTCATATGTGCTAGCTGTAAAAAGATAGTGAGAAACTAGTATTGGTACCTATACTTCAGTACTGGTACCAGTTAGCTGTTGGTTCAAATCTAAACATCTAGAAAATTTATTTTGGCAATATAAACGTTGGGATTTAAACCCCAACATCTAGTAGACATATTACTAAGATCCTAACTCTATAAAAGGACCCTAACACTCTTAGTTTACACACAAGATATACAAGAGAAATTCCTAGAGCTTAATTTTCATGTTTTCCATCACTTTCTCAAGAGTAGAAATAGTTTGCAGTCTAAAATTTCTCTACGCTTTTGCAAACTCATCGACGTGTTTTTCTTATGCATTTTCAAGGTGATTAATGGCTTTTCTAGGCTCTATTTGGTAATTTTATTCTAATTATTGTTGAGAGGCTTATGAATCTTTGTTGTAAGATTTTATCTTTCTTACACCGGTTCTTATTTTTGTATTAAGCTTTTGCTCTTTGCTTGGGTTGTAACAAACCTGTTCTTGTACTTGGGTTGAGGTAACCTATTAATTACCTCCTTTAGTAAATTGATTCCCTTGGGATTGAGGCTATCGGGTTAAAAATCCTAAGCTGGGAAGCTTAGGCAGTGGAGCACCCAAGTGAGTGGGGACCATTATATATTTTGTGTCAATTTCTGTGGATTGTTATTTGTGCAAATTTCTTGTTATTACTAATATCCGCTTGAGAGTTTGTGTGCGGGTAGCCATCAGATTGCATCATCCATTTTAGATCCTACAGTTAGCCTCTACAGTTCCAAGAAAAAATATTCACAGGGAATTAGACAACTGATGAGGCTCAGCCATGCAGAACATTCATATTCTAGCATTAGCTTTTTGATAGAATTGGAATGATCAACTATATCCATCTATAGAGCTTTTTTCCTTAGTTGGAGGGTCTTGGCTTTTGTTCTATTCAGTGCCACCATCCTAGCCACCCGCTTGAAGCTGTTCTTTCTTATGAGTTCTTCATTGGCTATTAAGACAAAACTAGAGTCTCCACCAAGAGTCATGTTTTCATGCAGGAAATATTCTAACATAGCAGTTGGGGAGGATGTGGATGTAGTAAGGATAATGTCATTTCCTAAATCATTTCACAATGGATGAATGAGTGTGAGATGTTTTTGGTGATTGGAGAACAACCCCAGTAGGGATAGGGAAGGCAGCAATATGAATATGTTGTGTAGGAGATGGGTGTAGGGAATTTTTGGAGTGTACAGAAAGGGAGTGGAGATGAGCATTTTGATGTAAGGTGAGGGAAGCGGCCGGAGGAGGCGGGAAAGTTGAATTAATTTCTTGATAGTCAATGCTACGGGGGATGTTAGGAGGAATAGGATAGTGGGATGTAGAAACAACTTCATCAGATGGAAATAATTCAGATGTGTGGGGGATTGTTTTTGCAATTTGACCATTTCTAAAACGAATGGGATTGTGAGCATGTACCAATAACTCTTTTGAGCGGTGTGTATCGGCATCATGTCTGGTAGCAAGAAGGGCCATACTGTCTTCTGTGCAAGTAGTAGGGCCATCACGACCACCATGATTGTCCACAATATCATCTCCTCCAAGGCATTCTCATGCCTCCTCCATTGATCCAAGTTGAAGGTCTAAAGCAATTGAATCATCAAAGTTTCTTTTTCTAAGGGAGGATCTGGTAGCTCTTATACCTTCATATTTGGAATGAATTCTTTCATACATTTTTTCTTGTTTTTCACCTGAGAGGATTTTTTCTATCCTTTGCTTTACACAAAGTAGATTATCACAAGCTTGAACTTCATGACCCAACCTACCACAAAAGAAATAATATTGTGGGAGATGCTCATACTTTAGTGGGAGAATCATTTTGAAGCCATCCTTAGTGTTGACTTTAGCTTTAATAACAAGCTTCTTATTAACTTCGAGCTCCATTCTCATTCCAATAAAGAAGCTTCCTCTTGATTCATTCAAATCAACATCCTTGACAGAACCAAAAGATGATCCCATACGTAGAAGAATAGAGCGACCTTTGTACTTTGGAGGAAGATCAAACACTTGAATCCACAAAGAAGGCTTTTCAAAAGAGTAATAAGATGGCCTGACATTAGGCTTCCCAAGAGCTAGTAGGATGACATCACCATTAAGATGCCAAGGAGCTATTTAGAACATATCTAACATCAATTGTCGCTTTGAAAGAAGCCATTCAAATGCCATCAGCTACTTCTGCTATTCCTGGGCGAGAGGAAACAGTCCAAGCCTTGGACACAACCAAACAACCTTTGGTCTGTCCTTTCTGGAGGAGAGTACCTTAGAAAAGATACTTTTCCATTTGCAAGAATCACTCATATCTACAACAGTAAAGGTATCCTTAGCTTCAAGAATATTATCTGACAACATTTTTTGGACTTCTTCAATCAATGCTTGATGGCAACACCATCATTCTCCATAACTAGCTTGATTTAGTTAGAATCAAGAGATAAATGCTTTTGAATGATCACCAAAGGACTATAATTCCACTCAGATCTGTTTTGAGGAGAAAACACTAAAATAGGGCTAAATCTATAGTTTTAACATCACATCATGAATGCAGAGTAACCACAGGGTTACCTGGGGGTTAATTAAAGGTCAATTGAACATTAAAGATCAAGAACTGGATCCACATTGACAAAAACAGGGTTTCATGCATTTCAAGAACCAAATCAATACACAAAATCCTAATTATCAATCTCGCTTGAATTGAAGAGGTTTTGGTTAGAATAAAATTCATTTAAACTTCCTAAAATTCATAGAAAAATATTCTAAGAGGTTTGGTCCCCTTAGTTTGACTATCTAAACCCATTTTGACCTAGAATAGAGTTTCAGATGGGATTTTGCCTTGATTTGAGCTTTTGTGTAATTGGCCTAGTCAAACGTGGTCAAAACTCAAATACAAGTTCACCATTAGATTCCTTAGGTTCAAATTAGGTTAAGACAAAAATTTGGGCCAAATCAGAGTCCATCTTGACCTAGTTTGCAATCTAGTACCTTAAATCTCTAATCCCTACATCTAAACCCCTAAGTTTCAAATTTCCTTGCAATTCAGTCCCTAACTTTGTCATCTCCTTTGTGAAATAGCCTTTGTCCCATGTTTAGGTCTGAACAACACAAACCCAAACTGCCAAAGTACAAACTTGGAAATCTCCTTGGTTTGTTAGCTAAATCCCTCTAAATTTGGAGGGATTACTAATTGAAAGCTCCCCACTCATCTAAGCTTCATCAGGAACTCCAATTCGACCCCTAGAGCTCAAGAGAAGCTCTAGAAATATGTAAGAAATCCTAAGCCAAATTGCGATGAAATCGCAATGATTCCTCTTGATTGAGGCATGGTCAAGCTCTATAAATACTCCCTTAGTTCCCAGCGTGAATTTTAGCTAGGTTTCAGGCCATACAAGCTCTTCTCTCCTTCCCTTCAGTCGTCTCCAACCTACGCTCTATCGGCTTCCTAGTTCTCCCTCGTCCATACCTCCAACAATCAAATTGAAGGCATAGCCCTCTTCTTCGCCTTCTTCTGATGGTGGTCGGCCAAAGCCTTATCATATCCAGCCTTTTCTTCACCACTGATCCTCTCACTGGAGAATTCATCTCCCTTGGCACCGGCCAGCCATGCCAGTGTGAGTCTCCCATCCCCTTCATCATAAATAGTTTCTTTCTCTTCCTCTCTGTCTCCCTAGCATACATATACCTCCTCAAAATCCTATTTCAGCCACCATTCACCACTCTCCCTTACCATCTTCTCCAACACTGGCCGCACCTCCAGCGAGGCTGTGCGACCGACACGCTTCACCAAATGCCCAACCACCACCTCCTAAACACTCCTCAACACCGAGTGATGTTTGCGGTGAAATCATTGTTGTTTAAGATATACGTCGTAGTATAGTTGACAAGATCACACAAAATACTTAAATTTATAAAGCTCAGAATCAAAAGTGAGTCTAAGGTCGTTCGCTGGGAGGAATATGGAATTCATGCACTAATCTTAATTTAGAATTAATGAGCACATTAAATTTAGTGCAATAAAGATATGCAATGAATAAAACTTGTCAGATTGATATTAAATGCATCTCAAAAGATCATGTGATAAAAAGAATTAGAAAGACAAAATGATGGTGATTTAAATCACCAATTATTCTTCTTAATTAAGCACATATCCCAAGCATTCAAATCATTCAAATAAATCAACAGTATTCTCAATTAATCAACTTAGGTACTTAAATGTTTCAACAGTACCAACAGAATTAACCTCAAAGCCTCAGCAGAAGCTCAGGAAAGTACAATAGTAGAAGCACAAGGCTCTCACAAGAGCCTTAGATTGTAAGGCATAGCACAGTAGAAGAAGCATAAGGGCTTCTCTTCTTCAAGCCTTAGAAGCATAGGGCCAACCTTCTCAGAGGCTAAGTGTAAGCCTCTTCCATCAGCATGCGAGGTTTGGCCTAGGCTCCCGTGCCGTGTGCATGGGCGAGGCGTGCATGAGTAAGCGGGGGACCTGACCCCCCGGTGTTCATGGGTGAATAGCAGCAAACACTAATTCAACTTATACAGCTCAAGCGGTTCTTTCACTTTTGAGGTGGGACTATGTCCTACCTTCTTTTTCTCGTGCACAGTAGCAGCTAAGATAACTCTAATTGAAGGTGTCGTACCTACTGTCTTGGCTAATTGGAGGTCCATACATCTTTAGGAGATGAGGCTGTAGCGATTGAGTGTGGTGGCAGGTTGTGTGATAGCCGGTGGACAGTGGACGACACTGGAGATGATGGCAGCGACGGCGAGCGAATGGCAAGACTTGAAATCACAAGTACGAGCTCAAAATCCCCAATTAAAGAGATCAGGAAGATTGTCGGAGGATGGCGAAGGTGGTGGCGATGTCCTTGTGGCGTGTGGGTGCGTGTGGAGGTCTGGCGGAGTCGAGGAGGTGGTGCGGTGGAGGTTTTGAGTGGGTGAAATGCAAAATAGAGGGGTTTGGTTGGTGGAAGCATGGTGAAGGTTTTGGGGGTGGTCAAGTGGAGTTTGGTGTGGTGTGGAGTGCGGAAGGCACCGCCGGAGGCTTGGCTAGATGTGGGGAAGATGGTGGTGTTGAGGACATGTCGACGGTCAAATTGGGATAGGAAGGGTCCTAATCTAAACTACGAAGAGAGAGAGAGGGATTTATAACCTATTTAAGGATGAAGGGGGCGAGGGAGGCACCGGCTGTGATTGGCGGACACCAGAGATGGTGAAGTCCCTAGTGAAGGAAGCAGCGATGACGAGGGGGTCTGGGAACTCCTACTGTGGCTAGCGAGGAGAGGAGGAAGGTGAGTAAGATGATCCCACTGCCTATGGTATGTGGTAGCAGGCAAAGAAGTCGGAGGGAGAGGAGTCGCTGGAGCTACGGTGGAGGTGGCCGGAGAGAGAAGGTTTAAAGAATTGAGTCCAAAAATTGAGCTACAGAGTGAGGCATGAGGTTCAAAAGCTTTTATAGAGCTCCTAACTGAGCTCTAGATCAGGAAACAAGCCCAAATTGGCTTGTGATTGAAGCACAAGATACCCATGAATCTCATAGATTCGCTAGGGTAAATGGTGTGTTCTAGGATCCCTAATCACCTTCAGAACATTCTTCGTAATGTGAACACCAATCCCACCAAATTTGGTGGGATTTGGTGTTGATTGGAATAAGATTTGAGGTGGTCAAAAGTTGCTTGGAGGTCGGTTGACCTCCAATGGTGGCAAGGACCCATTTTCAAAGAAGATAAGGAAGTTAGTGACCCATTTGCAAGGATTTTCGAAAGTTAGGGGCTTGTTTGAAAGAAATAGAGTTTAAATGGACTGAAATGCAAACTAAGTCAAGATGAACTCTGATTGGGCCCAAATTTTGGTACAAACCTAATTTAAACCTAAGGAATCTAGTGATGAAGTCGGATTTCAGTTTTGACTAAGTTTAACTGGGCAGTTTGTTCAGAAACCTAAATCAGGGTAGAAATCTGTTTGTGACTCTATTTAAGGTCAAAATGAGTTCAAATGGTCAAATCAAGGATACTAAACCTCAAGGAATATTTTTATATGAATTTTAGGAGGTTTAGATGAATTTTATCCTGATAGAAAGTTCTATAATTCAAGCACATTTGAAATTAGGGTTTTGGGTGTTGTATTGGTTCTCGAAATGTGTGGAATCCTATTTCTGTTTGTATGGACCCTCTTACTAGACTTTAGTGCTCATTTGACCTTAGATTAACCCTTGGAAAACCCCATGATTACTATACATTCATGATGTGATGTTAAAATTACAGAATTAACCCTGATTGAATGTTCTTCCCTCAGAATGGATCTGAATGGAATTATGACTTTCAGGTGACTATGTAGGAGCATTTGTCATTTAATTATGACTAATTAAAGCTAGTTATGGCTCATGATGGTGTTACCATCAAGCGATCAAAAGCCCTAACATAATTAGGGCTCTTGATCACTCATTCATTTGACCGGATGAACCCATCACCGCCGTTCGTCTCTAACACCGTTCGACCGCTACACACCTCCATTCATCGAAATAACACCACCGTCACCTTCTCCATATCATGACATTGCTTCTGAATTTTCGGATTGGAGCATTTGGCCCATGTCCTTGAGTTTTAGGCATCATTGGATCTCTACCGTGCACTACCTTTGACCACCACCATCCGACCATCAATCACCATGCTACCACCCTCTATCCACACAAATTGAAGCTGTGAAGCACCCAAGACTCCCAATTGGGAGAATAGACCTCCTGATTGTGTAGCAATCATAGGTCTTAATTGTCCAGAATTAGGCTAGGACTTAGCATAAGTTAGGGTAATTCATGCATGCATAAGCATTACTAGCACCTTTACTGCTTTCTTTTAGCTATGCATAAAATAATGCTATAGTATACTGATTAGGTGTATTATGTCAATTGCAGGTAATAAGCTAATCAGAAGCTAGATTTGAAGCTGGATCTGAAGAATAAAGAATAACTGGTGTTGCAGCAGAGCTGGAGCGGAAGACCTAGATTAGATGCAGTAGATAATAATGTAAGGGAGTTAAGGTATGCTATTCTATTAAGTAGGAATAAAGCAATAAATTGTGAAGAACTTAGGTCCATCCTGGCCCTATAACAGCCTAGAAGCTTTCCCAAGCCTTAGCCACCCTTAGATTAGGTCACCGTACCCTAGGAAACCTTAAAACCCTAATTTCAACCTCTATCTAGACATCTAGATGAGTTATAGGACATCCAAAACCCTTAGCTAACTCCTGCACACCTTAAACCCACCTCTGCAGTGTTATTGGACATCTAGACACTTAGTTAGACGTCCAATTTTTGTAGAATACCTAAGACAGAACCTAGAATCCCTTCTGACTTTGATTGGATGTCCAGACAATAAGTCTGGACTTCTGATTTTTCATTATAAGACATCTGATAACTTTATCGGACGTCCAAAACTACCCTCCAGACCCTGTTTTGAGATTCAAGCCTTGATCTTGGATCTCTAGCTCCCTAAACTCAATTCTAACCCCTTAGGAACCTAAATTAAGGTGCCCTAACCCTTGTACATCACTTCTAGACCTCCCTAAGGACCTAATTAGGTCCTCACTAAACCTAATTGACTTGGATCATGGTCAATTTCTTCAGTCTATTCAATTGGACTCATTGAGTCCAATTGAGCCCTGATCTCAACACATACTATCCAATTGGACTTGGTGAGAGTCTAATTGACCTAGACCTAACTTAATTGAGTTATTTTACTCTCAATTAGGTTTCCACACACCCAATTAAACTTGTATTAAGTTTAATTGAACTTTACCTTAGTGAGTTAGAGTTTACAACCCTAATTTGAGACCTACCTTGACCTAAATCCACTAGAACCTAACCTAATCAACCTAGCCACCTAAGTTTTGACCCACACACCCCCACACACATCCACACACACCATCCACACGAAAATACCTAGCCTAGAGTTCTCTAGAACTCTCTACCATGTGTTGTTCCCTTGGTTGCTAAAATTAGCAACCAAGAGCCATTCAATTTTTAGATCCACATTTGGTGGATCTAAAAACCACCATCCATCCTCTCTCTCACTCTCCTATGAGCTCCCACCATAGGCCTCTTTAGAGAATTCCATAATTCTCTAGAGACCTTCCCTTAGGTCTATAAAAAGACCTAAGGGGTGGCCATTTGGTCCATCTTGGTCTTTTAGCATAGCTCCACCTTCCATAAGCCATCACCACCTCCACCTCCATGTTCACGAGCTCCACCATGATGCCACCACCTCCACGCCAAGCCTAGACCAGGATCAACTTCTCCAACCTCTCTCCAAGGGCCGGCCTATGCACCATTGGCCGCCCCTCTTTCTCTTCTCACCCATGCAAAGGCCATCGGAGCCCACCTCTGAATGCCCGTAGTTCTGCTAGACTAGATTATAGTTCTTCATAGATTTAATGCTTTATTTACTGCTTAGTAGTGTAGCTCCATATCCTCCCCCAATGATGCATGCATAATCCCTCCATAGATTCATGTATGCAGTCATTTTCTGCTAGCTAGATTTAAGTTTCCCTGTACAAGCATTTCTCTACTTGTGTTGTAACCACCATCATGCCTCAATGAAAAAATTTACATATATTTATATGTTAAAAATCACCATGTGCCTGATTATCATCTTTTGGTGTGATTAAAGTTGCATGCTTTCAATTTCTGATATTCTGGCAACAGCATGTCGTGTATCAATACGTATTTACTATAAATCGACATGTGATTTTAAATGAGTAGAGCGAGAGAGATCGAATTTGAATTTGCATTTCCAAAATGCCTCTGAGAGATGAACGACCGGAACTCAAGTCTCGTTATCTTAGAAATTATTTTTGTTGATCGTATTTCACAACTATACTACGATGCATTTCTAATCAAATATGTGCTCTACAATCCCAACACCTTCGCATCATCTTCAATTCAAAGCTCGAAGCCCTGCTGCTTCATGCATGGAGAAGTTCTTAGATAAATCCCACTTCGTGGGATTCTAATCTAAAAACGTGTATTTATTGAATAACATTCGAAGACAGTGTGCCCATGATTATAGGTGTCGGGTCCCCTACCCCATACACACGCGCACACACATGCTTGCTCACACGCACACTTGAGTGTGTGCTCAGGCGTGAGCCTAGGCGTGGTTTTGCATTGGGATGCATGCACATGTGCCTCAAGATTTGTGCCTACATGCTTAACACTTAGCATTTCTGAGTCTTTAGTGGCTTTAAGTCATTTGAGGTACACCTCCGACGTCTGATTGTGGTTGATCTGAATTACTGTGGAGATTTTTAAGTACTTGTGCTAACGTGGATTAGTGGTTGAAAAACACTATTGGAAAATTAAGTAATTTGATACTTTGGGATGTGCTTAAATGAGGGATCTAAGTGATAATTCAAATCACCATTTTTAGGGTTTTTGATGTTCTTTTTATCCCATTGTTCTCGAGATACTATTGTTATTATTGAATACATTTTTGAGTAGATTATTCATTGAATTCTTCAATTGTGATTCATTATTTTGCTCATTTATTTCTAATTATGATTAGTGCGTGAATGCCACATTTGCTCCCTGCGAATGACCTTAGACTCCTTGTGTTTTCGAGTTTATAAATTTAAATGTTGTTGTGATTTTCGTCACTATACTACGATGCAATCATTTCCTAAAACGACAATTTTTGCCATTAACAATGCTTCCTCTTCTCTATCCATGGCCATCAAGAGTAAGAGGACCCTAATAAAGATTAATGCATGTGACACATTAAGTAGTTGGAAAGAAGAAGGAAAACCCAAGAGGAGGTATACTATGTGTTGGACATTTATATACAAGTGCAGAAACTACATTTATTCAGAGACCACATTTACTAACAACATGCAAAATAGACCAACAGACCTATGCAGTGTGAATAACAGAGAATACAAAACAAAGATGAACTAAGAGAAGCAACAAGGAGAGTAATAGCAACTAAGTAGTACTACTAGCACCACCACCAAGCAGGTAGTGAAAGGCACACCCTTAGGAAGGGGGACACTGAACTCTAGGTGGCGTTTGTGTAGGTTGGGAATTTTTTTTTTGAAAGAATGTAGGTTGGGAAATGCAGAGCAAGCAAGGCATTCTCCCTTCCTTAGGCCATGTTTGATTTGCAGAATAAGATTTAGTATAATTGTACAAGGAATTGATATTATATGGAACAAGAAGAGGAATAAATCCCTTTTGCTATTTGGCTCTGGCATGGGCCTTGAGTAGGAATAGATGCCAGTTGTTTCTTATTTGGAGGAATTCTAGTGTTTGGTTAAAGGAATTAAAAGGGGAATATGTGGATATGTGTGGTACTGTTTGGAAAATTTTGTAGTTAGAATTTTTGGATTGGACTAAGTACCCTTGAGATAGTTGTGATATATTGGAGCATTGTGAGGGTAGAATTGATTGGATGGGAAATCAATTATAATATTAGATTTCAAGTAACTAATTCAATGTAAAGCCTTAACATTGACATCCAACCTTTTGTTTGGTGATAATTAGCAACTATAATAACTTCCAATTTAAATAGTACAAGTTATTAAGTTCACGTGAGTTGAGGTGGGTGCTTGGGATATTTTTATTAGGTTCACGTAAAGGCATGTGAGCACTTGCAATCATGGATTAATGTAAGGACCCATCTCACTTTTAGCCTTTTAAGACGTCTGGAGTCTCAGTCAGACGTCTAGACCCTTTTCTAGACGTCTGAAAATGAAATTTCTGTACGCGTACTACGCCCTGCGCGCACGTGGCACACAAGACCTTTTCTTCTCTCTCCTTTCTCCTCCTCTCCCTGCCAAACCCTAAACCCTAGCCATCTATAAAGCCCTCCTCCCCTCCTCTCCTCTCCACTCCACACGCCACCACCTCCACCTTCAGAGCTACGGGAGTGGCGAGAGGAAGCGAGCAAGGGAGAGTGAGAGGGTGAAAAGGAGGAGAGTATGGGAGGAGGAGGAGTTCGAGGTCGGAGAGCTCCAGTGGGAGCTCGGTAGAGCTCGCACGGCCACCGCGGACGTGTGAGGGAGGAGGAGAGAGTCTAGAGAGGCATCCTCGACCATCTGCAGTGGCTGGAGCTGTGGCGGCGCGAGGAGGTGCGCGGCGAAAGGAGTTGGGAGCGAGTTCTGGTATTGGAAAATTTCTAGTATCAGACATCTGGAGTAGAGTCCAGATGGCTGGCGGAGCACCTGGACGTTTGGAGTTAAGACCAGACGTCTGAAAGCTCATTTATCGCGAAGGTACGTTCTTTTCGCGGTTACGGACATGCAGGCTGCATCGCAGAGTGTTGATGGGTCTGATTTGGGTGGCTGCGACTGTCGTACACAGGAGCAACCTTGGGAAGGAGCACGAAACGCTCTTCCACGAACTTTCGGATGTCTGATTAGCTCACCGGACGACTGAAGGTGCTTCCAGACGATCGAAAGAGTGGTCCGACGTCTGGAACTGCCTTCAGATGATCGCAGAGGAGGCTTGGACGTCTGAGGACATCGCAGGGACTTGAGGTAAAGTTCTGTACCTTTTTAAGACGTCTAGGCTTATTCCCAGATGTCTGATTTTGGACTATAGACACATTTTTGACCCGTTTAGGGGTCCGATCGGGATTCGATTTACGCAAACAAAGTACCTATAGTTTCCTTGCGAGTTTCTCTATGTATTAGAGGCCTTTGTACATTGTTCTGAACCTTCCTTTTGTGATGTATTTCCTGGTATAGGGTTTCAGCCTACTGCGTGTTTGGGGCTCACAGAGACACCTAGGTCTGCGGTTCGTGCCCCCAGTACTCCAGAATTATTTGGTAGAGTGGCTTAATGCTTTTGATAATGTTCAAATAAGCATGTATTGTAGAATTAACTAATTGGAACCCTAGGATGTGGCATGAACCCTAGGGTAGAGAAATGAATGCACTGTTTGGTACTTATATGCAAAAATTGAGATAAACTACTAGCAATTGCATGTGAAATAATTGTGGGTTTCCTGTTAGAATACGAGCTGCATGTATTTTATAATCAATTGCCTGTGAAATCACCAGTGGCATGTTTTGAATTATGGAAACACGAGCTGCCTGCATATAAATCAGAACTGAATTGTGAATGGTGGAATCTGGATCGAAATAAATGTGATGAATATGAGCATGAACCCTATGGGGAATTAGGAGTAGAACTCCTGTGGTTAGTTGGAAACCTGGAATGTAGAAGGGAAGTGTGCTGACCTTGAGTATGTGGTACCAAGGAGAGCGATTGTCCCCTTTTCGTGTAGAGCGGAGCTAGCCGCCCTTGGATTGAGACCCAGGGTTAGGATTGGCCACTCTACACCGACTCCTGTTAGCCATCGTGTACACAGTATCGAGGCGAGCTACTAGTGTAGGGAGAGAGCTAGCCACCCCATGGGGACCGGGGTTCAGCATGCCACCCTACACCGACTTGTTAGGCCCTCTGGGCAAATCAGGGTAATCAGACGAGGGTGCGCGGGCTGTGGAGGGGCAAGACCCCTGTTTGGTTTTGAGGGATGAGACCCCTGTTCTAAGAGGGCAAGGTCCTATACTGTTCCGTGCTGTACTTTGGGCGTACCCGCTAGCGGAAACGACTGACCGCGTGTCAGTGCGGGGTAGCTACCCGTGCGCTTATCATGCATGCCGTAGTTACCGTTATGTCTTGTTAGTGACCTCAGGGTGGTTGACTGGGTGTAGGAATACCACGGGGGACTCTCCCAGCCAGGAGAGCACCACGTGTACTTTCTACTCTTCGGAAAAGACTGCAATCAAGATCGTTCCCAAGAGGAACATGTAAGATCAAGAATATCTGGATATTGAGAAGAATGGGTAAAAAGGAAATACACATAAAACAAAATAAATAGAAAAGAGAATTAAACCTATTGCTTTTACTACTTTAGATAGTGTAGATACCACTCTACTCAGCGTTCGCTGACTCTGTCTTTTTCATAACACTGTTTAGGACCAGGAGTTGAGTAGCCCGAGCATCCGGCTGCGAAGGGTGCTAGGCCCAGTCGAGCCCAGCCGTACTTTCAACACTTTCTCGTTGTTTCCCTTTACTGTTGTAGTGAGTTTTAGACTTTTAGCTACTGTTGTCGTTATTGTTTACTTTCGTTTCTGTTGTTCCGTTGTTGTGGTGGTAGGCAATGAAACAATAGTTTTTACTTTCCTTTACTGCTTTGTACGTTTTTACTGCTTAGTTATATTGCATGTGTGAATGTGGTTTACTTTCCTATTTTTTGGTTATTTCTTGTTGGACGATTGGGTCTTAGGATTAGTCGAGGCGAGCCGGTCTCGGGTCCTATAGGGATCTGGGAACCGGGTCGTAACAGTTAACCTGTTTAGTTGATTATACTTAAGCATCCCATGCTTTATTTACTTGAATAAAAGTGGAATTAGACCATATATGAACTACATATAGATATTAATTACATAGGGTAATCTTAATAGCATATTTTTTTGGGAACAAATAAAATAAGTGATTTAACTGATATAAAGTTGGAGGTTATAATTACACATGACTTGAAATATGAATTACAACTTCTTTTGAAGAGGAAGAGTGATACAAAGGATTGATTTCATATGTACATACTATGCATGCAACAAATTATAGATAAGCAATGTGATGACATGAAGCATGACTCGATACACTGTGGACATCCATGATAGCACAACACTTGTGAGAACATTTGGCTTTAATAGACTGCATTTAATGTTTCGTGAGTCTTTCATGCCAACATAATTACTTCAGTTGCCACCAATATCCTAACCTACATGTGCAATTGAAAAGTTATTATCATATGTGGAATTCAAATGCATGTACAAGGTGGAATTTTTACAAGTTGAAGGACGTACTTACATAACACCAAGTAGCACACACTGTATGCCTGGATCTCCCCTGACATAATGCTATGGTTGTTAAGGTGAACTGTTTGTTGGCTCAGGTTATGGACACTAATGTCATCACTGATGTAGAGGCAAGGACTGGCTATGCATATAAGATTAACCTATTCGGATGGTGGATGCAAGAGTATAATGGGTGCAAGATATAGTGAGAATGAAATGAATGCTACAAACACATTGTTTGATATAGCAGCAAGAATGCAAGAAGTAGCGGATATGGGGAGAAGGAAATGAAAATGCAACAACAACTGGAAATGACATGAAGTTGCCATTGCAATAAGGAAATGAAAATGACATAGCAAATGAAAATAAGATAGCAGACAACAAATGAAACCAAGGAAGAATTGTAAGATAGGGAAATGAAAATGGGACAACAATTGAAAATGTGAAAGAGTCGACGGACAACGAATGAAATGAAGCAACCATTGCATGATAGGGAAATGAAAAGGAGATCGCAAATGAAAGTCAAAATGAAACAACAAATGAAACATAAAAAAATGAAAGGTAGGGGAGTGAAATGCTCTCAAATAAAAAATGTCACGAAAAAAGGAGCTCTCATTGCAAACTTATGGTGACAATGCTACACCGATGATATGTAAAGCAAAAATACATCCAAAAGAGTGGCAGCACATTAAAAATGTACTCAATCGGAAAGCAAATGGCAAGAAATTTAAAAGCAAACACCAAATCAAAGATGAAATTAATAAAAGTGTTTTGGTTGGAATCACATAATGGGTTGGGCTTGCCAACTATGGCCATCCATGCCAATCTCTCAAGTGATCAAATGAGGGTTTGGGGTTGGCATGTATGGTCATCCATGCCAATCTCTCAAGTGATAAAATAAGGGGTTGGGATTTCTATACGTGGGTCATCCATGGTAATCCCTCAAGTGATGGGTAGGTCACCTATATATTGCTTGCCTATCACAAGAGTCCTGCCATTATCTAATCCCTCATTTGAAAATGTGTTCAATTCTCGTCATTGCTAAATCCCATATCTGTAAAGAAAATGAAAATAGAAAATTGTTAACCATGAAGTAACATCCACTATTATGAAGAAATGCTAACTAAATTAACTTGCAAATGTAGGTAGTTTTCACATGTTAATGGAAAGAACAATAAGTTCAAATTTAAAGTTAAACTGATATTAAAGTAAAGTTCTATCAGAAATGACTAGAGTAGAGGTGTCAAGATGCAAGGCTAATCCATTTTACGATATCATGGTAGGAACATGGAAACTACCATACGTTAAGAATATCTATGAATGTCTAAGAAAGATACATTTCTTTCATATTTTTTGCTAAGGTTTTGTCTCACACAACTGAGTTTACTTCAAGTTCCTCCTCTAGTTCTTCGACCTTGTGTTTTAGGATGTTAACTTCAGCTTGGGATGATTGAAGGTCTATTTCCAAGGCATGGTATTCCATGAAGCTATTGTTGAGACTAGAACCCATTTTGGAGAGTAGTTGTTGAAGGTGTTGAATGTACTCCTTGTTAGATTTAGCCAGCTATTTGTATTCCTTTTCCAACTTCTTATACGGGAAGACTAAGAAGTGGAACTCAACCTTTAATGAATGAAATGTGTAGAAATGTGTCATAACTAAGTTCTTGCAACAATAACCTTATGGATAAATGTTAAAGTGGCAGTTGGTTTATGGCACTCAATGACAATCAAGTAAGATTGTAAGGCATTTTTTCATTTACTTACATCGCCCGAAGGGCATATGTAGAATAGCCAATCACGAATGGACTTACTATTGTAATTGTCTTTCTCAAACACTAGGTCGCAGTTCTCGTAGTATAAGCACTGTCTACTATGGTGCCAACAGTGGATCAACTCTTTGGGAGGTTTCTCCATACCTGCAATATAGCTAATGCTGAATGGATTTGTACATGCTAACTTGGGGAAGATAAGGTAGTTAAAACAATATACACAAAAGGATTAGTAGGGTGGGACAAGTCTAAAGTGAGATAAGGACCACCAACACAACAAAGTACAATAACACATTTAACATAGTCCGACCACTTACAATCATCAACATAGTCCATTTGTAGGGAACAAGCACTATAGTAAATGACTTAGAAAATTGGGACCGATATGCGAATGGGCATTGTGCCTACATCAATGGCAAACATGGTAAGCATCTAGAGTTGGCATGTAATCTGGTCATGAACAAACTCTCCGCCTCTAACCTCATCCTCATCAACTCTATGACCAGCCTCTATGTCATCGACATCATCTACACCTTCAAGGCCCTCAGCAAAGAAGAAATCATCCGTTGCGAATTGTTAGATGAAATTCTAAATAATGCAATAGGTAATGACAATATATCTTTGAGTTTTGAAAGAGTAGGATGACCTCTTTTCCAAGGGGGTGAAGCACTTCTTAAGAACTTCAAAAGCCCTTTCCACCACCTCTCTCAATTGTGCATGGCAATGGTTGTATATTTTGTTTTTCATTCTAGTATGCACGTCCCTTGTACTTTTGAATGTGGTAGGAGACTCTGTGATACAGAGTGAGGAACCCAGTGTTCACATATCCCAGATCAACTACATATCTTTTACTTGAAGGGATCCTCAATGAATCACAATTCGATGGCCATTGCAATACATGCATATTTGCAGTCGAACCCTTAAACCTAGTGGCTACAAAAGGGAATTCTCGGTTGAAACCCATCACTGCAAGGACATTTTGGATAGTGTAGCCCTTGAAGTTCCTAAACCTTGCTTAGTCAATTACCTTGACTATTGCATGGACATGATAGCCATCAATGGTGCTAATAACTTCCTACATACATTGGACTTGTGATTGATATTACTTATTTCCATGGGTGTATACAATTCACATTTATCATGAAGGCTGGTTACCTTAAAATACGGGTGGAAGTTTGAGTTGGTGAATATCTTATTTGTGACTAATGCGTCAGCTCTTGGTTGGAGGATGAAATCCTTTTTTAGGACCATAATAGCTTTCAGTACCTTGTTAAAGTATCAGCTGATGGTCTCACTAGAATGTTGAAAGCATTCCATCTTGTGGTGATTGGAGTCCCCATGGCCACAAATGGATAGGAGAATTCCAACCTACTCCATAGTTGTCTTTCTTGTCTCCTTCAACAAACTCCTACTCAATATGGTGTCCACTAATGCATGAAAGTAGTCCTTTGACATGTAGAACTCATCATAACATCTGGAGGGGTGGCTAGAAAGCACATCATGCACCCATAGGTGGCCAGTGATAAGATTAGTGTGTCTTGTCATTCTTGGGACCCATTCAACAAATTCAAGAAATTACACTGCCATTGATAGGCCCATTTCTATGATTGCCATTCCATCTTCCTCAGAATTGCTTGAGTATGTGTTATTACACTTACGCCATGCATTTGACATGGGCCTCATCGTAATTTTCAAAACATAATCCATTGTAATTGGATAACACATGTTAGGCTTTCCTATATAGGTAACCTTTAGTATAAGGCAACTCGTTTTCGTGACAACACCAACCAAGGAATCGATTTAATCCTCATTGTTAAACCATTCATCTAATCTATTCCCTAACTCCAAGCAAAAGCTTTTGGCCTCTAACATGCAAAAGGAGAACGATGGCAATCTTAAAATAAATAAATATAAATATTAAGCACTAGAACTGATTGCAATAGGTCCAAAAAAATCTAAAATAATGAAGCACTGCAAGAACCCGAATGCAACCACATTAGAGGCTTGTCTTCTCCATGATGGGATGATCTTGCATGCATAAGGGAAGAAGATATGGACAAGGAAGAAGAAGATGTGAAAGCATAATGCTGAGGTGATCTCCTTTAAGGTGGTGTGGATAGGATGGTGGTGGTGGATGGGAGTGTGGCGGTGGTAGGGTGGATGGCTATGGGGGGCAAATGAAGGGTGGTTGGCATCTAAAAAGAGGGATAGTGATAGGTGGACAACCAAGGGTTTACATAGAGGGATTTTTCCCACGTGAAAAGTTTTTTCAAGAGGATAATTCTCGTAAAAAAATGAAGGGATAAGAAGATCTTTTTTCAACATTGTTAATCTAATGACTTTTTTTAAACTTTGCTTTCCATATTTAATATCTGCTCCTGGATCTTCAAGCACTTGCCTCTTATTATTTATTATATCGAGAAAATATTTTCCAGTATTATCTCTAAGGTAGGGAGGATCATGGATCATTGGATTGCTTCATCTGCACTTACACTCCATATTTCTTTCTACCATTACTTTTTGAAAGGGAACTTGTAAAATAATGGTCTTTATTATTCCAACCCTGCATAGAAGAAAATAGGCAAATATTGGTTACAACGTAATTGAATTCAATGACACTATTAAATAAATATGTATGCATTCCTAAATAAATGCACTTACATATAAAATGTGCTAATCTAATGCAATTATGCAATTAATACTATAAAACTAGCATAAATTAAGCATGATTTATATAACATTCATATATTCATCTCACCCCCGTAACTAAAGTTTTGCTAATATGAAGCAAAATGCAAGAAAAAAACAAATGCAATAAGATTTGAGCTAAGATTTTATAATTCAGGAGGTAGTAGTCATCACTAACTATAGAATATATGCATGGAAATTCATGCATAGAGATACAATAGCACAGAGTATTACCTTAAATCACTATAAAAAAATGATCTTTAGTGGCAAATTAGATAGTGACATGTAATGCATTTGCTACTAATTCTTTTGATTTAGTGATAATTTTTTTGTATTTACCATTATAACATTTTGTTAAGTGACAATTAGTATTAGTAACAAATATATTTGTCACTATTGACTTTGATTTAGTGACAATTAGTATTTTTGTTAAATAACAATTAGCATTAGTGACAAACACATTTGCTAATATAGTCTTTGATTTAGTGGCAATTGTTACTTATGCCACTATAATATTTTTGTAAAATGACAATTAGCATTAGTGATAAATATATTTGCCACTATGCTATAATATTTTTTTCAAATGACAAATTGGTGAAGAATAATAACCTTTAGTGGAAAATTAAATAGTGACATATAATACATTTATCACTATTACTTTAGATTTAGCGTCAAATTTTTTTTTTATATGCTATTATAACATTTTGTGGATAATAAT
Organism: Thalassia testudinum; assembly: GCA_037157565.1. Classification (NCBI taxonomy): domain Eukaryota; kingdom Viridiplantae; phylum Streptophyta; class Magnoliopsida; order Alismatales; family Hydrocharitaceae; genus Thalassia; species Thalassia testudinum. The sequence continues at coordinate 11,530,414 of JAZHRO010000025.1, forward strand.
TATTCTAGTGGCAAATATATATAATGCTATCTGTAGATACTTTAGAGGCAAAACATTTATATGCCACTATTTATTCTTTTGTCGAACAATAAATAACATTAGTAACAAAAATATTTACCTCAAAATATACAAAGTGTATTATCATTCTAATATTTCAAAAGTAACTTACAATGAAAATTTATGCCATTAGAAATATTGTGATGAATGACAATTAATATTAGTGACAAATATATACCCCACTATGTATATATAGCATAATTTTATTATAATTTTCAAATATAATTTCGAGATATAAAAATTATAAGCCACTCAATATTTTTATTCAACCTAAATCTAAACATCATGAAAGATGACCAGACAAAATTTGATATTTAGCAATAACTAGTTGTTGGTAAATATTGTTAACTATCGATAATAGTGAGAAGTGATTATAGTCATCGGTAAACAAATGGTATAAGATGAGCCCAGAGCCAAATACCTACGTTAATAGGTAATGCTACAACTGTAAACCCTGAATAGACTCTTAAATAATTTTAGCCCATTCTATCCCTCGACTTTTCTGCTTAAAATCACTCCTCCATGCCATGCCCAAACCCTCCGTTCTCGCAAATCCTTGCCATCATTGCCCTCCCTTCAACCACAAGACCACCAGCCACTGGTCCTCTATCCACGCCATCGTTGCCTTCCTCCCGCACCACCAGTTCTCCTTTGTGCCCCCACCTTCCTCACCCATTCCTGCAATAACCCCTCTTCCTCCTCCTCCATTCTCGATCATTGACCCTTGCCATCGACCCCTCCTTCCCTTCATTGACCCTTCCCCTCCCTCTCTGACGTGACCGACGATGCCTTCGCAGATCCTTCAACGCCGCCATCGCCAATCGATGAGGTCTAACACCACCCGACCCCTCCTCAACCCCTCGGTCTCCAACCATTCCCCCTACTTTCCTCCACCAGCACCCTTTTCCCCTTCTTCCCTCCTCCACCAGCACCAACAGACCCTCCTTTCCTTCACCCTCCCTCAGGGCCCTCCCCTCCCTGATCAGGCGATGCCTCTATTGGTCCTCTACTGGAGTCGGCCCTTCTCGAGGTTGTGTGAAACATTGCCATCAAGTAAAGCACCACCACCGCCACCATCAAGATTTGTTGCATTCATCGATTGCTTGGTCCTCTTTTCTAATTTATGGATTTGACTTTGTTTCATGTGGAGTTTGCATTTGATTTCTACCCCTATGGTTGAGGTTGTTCTTTTCCATTCTGGTGAGAGATGATGTCCAAAATTGAACAACATAACTGCTGAAAAATTCGTTGTTTTGAAGTATAATTGAGGGAAAAGGTTTTCATTACAAATATTTGCTTAAGTGGTTTTTAGAGGCTTTGTTTCCCTGATAAAAGCGATGAGCATATTTCAAATATTTTAATTCCTTGCTACAAATATTCTACTCATGCTTAATCCGGTGGATTTTTTTCCCTCCTCATTGTGTTTCAGTCATTATTAATTTTGCAAATTTTGCAATGAAAGTCTTTAGACATTGTAGTAACTAGGGAAGGTGTTCATTCAGATGAAAATCCTCTTCAATGTGTGGATCATCTACGTACTTCAATGGCATCACCATTGCAAGATAATCTGTCAGTTCTAATACTTGAATCTTGACCTAGTTCAACTTTAGTAGTGACGAGCACATGATCTTGAATAGGATCAATGGGACATGGCTTTGCATAAGTAGTAATATTATTGCATGTTTGTTTTTCATGAACAATAGAACTACACTAGTTTTTCACAACCAGGAGCATTGCTGCAATTTTGTTTCTTAACTATAGCAATAGATGATTTTGGAAATGGGTTTGTTGTCCAATCGTTTTGCATGGACAACCAAATATGCACTTGTTCTAGTGATGAATCTTCACCGAAGTCTTGTTCGTCCACCTTTGGGGCATTGGATGTGCAAGCAAAAATGCTATTCCTTTACCCTTTTCTACCTTTTCTACAATAGTTTGCAGGGCGTTTATCACTATCTAATATAGATTCTCTATAAGATGGGTCTGTTATAGGAGAGTAGAGAGACTTGTTATGTAAATATTGTTACTGTCGTTGACCAGTAAACTTCTGAAGCCTCATTAGTCTAGATCTACCTATGGTAGAGTTCTGAAAATTTTTCTTAGCATCACTTGATGAAGCTGGATGCCTATCTGAAATGCTAATCTTCCTTTGAGTGAACATTTTTAAGAAATTGACTACCTACATGAAAATGAAAGGTTTTGCTTATAATCTATATGTTACTATTAAACTGTTGGTGGCAATTTAAAATTCTATCAACACAAGTGAGCAGACAAACGTCTAAATTGAACATTCTTGGAGTGTAATAGTTTCCTTTGATGGCACCTCCAAATTCATCTTCTTTAAGAGGATAGTAGTTCCATAATGTCTTGAACTGAACCTACTTGCAACTCGAAAAGGGAAAAATAAAGATGCTTAAACTCAACCATAGATGTGTTAATGATGCCAAAACAGTTGCAAGCAATTACCTGGGTTGAAGGACTTTTTCCAAAAGATCGGAAAGCATTTGGCATAATACTCAATGCGCTATCTGAAGTAGCCTAAAAAACTCCATAAACTTTTCTTCCTTCATATTCAAACAAGAATAACATTGTATTAGGCCTAATACTCCTCACAATTCCTTAGAAGGAGGCAAACCAAAAGTCTTTCTCTGGAAACATTCTTTTTGATTTTGACAGTTACACATAAAAATTGCACCACGAAGAAAGGATTCATCATTCATCCTCTCTTCTACCTTCGCTGTTCACCACCTCTCCCCTCCCTAGCCCCACCACCTCTAGGACCACAACTAGCTCCCCTCCCTTAGCCTAGGACACCACCAAACCCACCTCCTCCGCCGCTCCTCCTCCTAGCTCCTCCCCCTCCACCGACCCCTCCTCCTAGCTCCTCCCCCTCCACTAACCCCTACCTCCTCATATGTTACTTATTTGGAAGAAATTTCTTGGAGACTATTAAGGATTAGAGAGTTTGAAATGCCTGTTGGTTTTTTTCCCCTAAGTGACCATATATGGGGATCCTTCAAACACAAATGGGTTATTGTTTGAACTATAGTTGGGGAGTTTTCCATCACCATCTCTTCTCCAATTCCTACCATCACTTTACCCCTTTGATTACATTCTTCATACCAGGTGAAACTAAGATAGTTTGATAATGTTTATGGCTTGATATCTATTGAAATTGTAATGCTTATGCTAGTTTTGCACTCCTCAACTTTTGTCAAGTGAGTTTGTTTCATTTTCTCCTTGATAAATGATGACTAAAAGCTAAGAAATTACCTGCTTATTAAACTGTTAGGATATATAGCTCAGAAACCATCTACTAAGCACTTGCTGATATTGACATGTTTAGATGCAGGACTTTTCTCAACCTAAACTTTCTCATGCAGCTTTCTTTTTGTGCATCTCATGAACAGATCTAACTTGGCCATTATATTTGTGAGGGTCTAATAACATGCATGAGATTTAGCTAAACTAATTATTTTTTACTACATAGGCCAAACAATTTATTAGCCACTTCTCATGTTTAAATAGATGCATGGCTTCATAGTCAACATATATTCTTCTTTTTTATTTATTGGAATAGCACCATAGGGAGGTGCAATGCTATATTATGTGGAAGCCATTTACCATGACATCAACTAGGCGTTGTTTATGCATTGACAATGCTTTTTGATAGGTGATATAAGGTGTTCTAGTGGGACAATGACAACACGAGACAATGTGTAAACATGGAACTTGTCATGGGAAATGTAGAGATTAGATTCATAACAAAGGCTTCAAAACATGATTGCTTTCGGTTCAAGTCGGACACCATAATACTCAGATTTCTCATCAACAAACTTGATTTTGTACCCTAAATAGATCCTCGATCCAACTTACCCATTTTTATCTCTAGAATCTCGCCAATTGTTGTATCCTCTTTAATCCCATCTTCATTTCTTCTTTCCTCCATCCTCACCTCACTTAGCTTCCCCTTTCCTCCCCTTGTTTTTGTTTTACATGAACATGAAAAGAGGAGGTTGTCAAGTGTTTAATCATGGTTCTTCACTGGTCTTCTTTCAAGGTTTAATCTCTATTCTCTTGGCCTTGATTTTGGATTTCTTGGTGTTTAATTTTTATGTTGTTTTTTTCTTTTACTTTGGCACTAGGGGGGATGGTGGGGGGGAGTTTAGAGGTTAGGAAAGTCATCTTTTAAAACCTTAATGAATTATTTTGTTTCTTTCAATGGTTTTAAAGAATCAGATAGTAGTTTTAAGTTCCTACAAATCCTTCTTAGTATATTACATTTAAAGTTTTGTTGGAAATCAAAGGAAGTGAAAAAAATGACATATAGTTGCACTTTAATTGTGAAAGCATGAAAACCTGCATTCTGTGATCTATAAAAATTTTAAAGTCTCCATCCTACATTAGAAAATGCATAAGTGCTTTTCCAAAAAAATAATAAAAACAAATAGCTGGTTGGATGGATTATTGCAATATTTCATTTATTTGATGTAGATTTCAATAACCATGCAAACTTTGTTTAATCTAGCTCGATTGTTCATTTTCTAATTAAATTGCACTTTCTAGTTTGGCAAAAGCTTAAGGAACAATATCAAGAATTTTTGAAGGCATATCATGTTTGGATGATGTTGAAGAACCACATCATCTTGTTTAGTCAGCTTTTAGAAAAATAGGTTAGCTTATGCGTGAAACGAAGCTAACTGGAATTGCAGTGACATCTCAAAATGGTTTTGGTGATTCATCCTGTATGCTTATTCTACTTTTGGTTGTACTGCTTGCTTTTAGATTATAATTTCTTCTCCTTGCTTCCAAGGTTCTTATATTATTTGGAATCACAAATGCTTTGTCCCCCTCACTGAAAAAGAAAAAATAATGGCACAATTGTATATAGGTATGTGTGCATTGTTTGACCTTTTCAGTTCTTCTTTTTTGTACTTGTGTATATGGTGTTTTTGAGTAACATCAAGAATGACTTGCTATTTTCTTGAGAAGATCATTGGTAGGTTGCCTCCAATTTAGGACTACCATATAATTAAGACTCTTGTTGATCTTGATCGTATCCAATTCTATGGTTCAATTTTCTAGGCCACCTTTCAGTTTTTTTCTTCCCATTTGCTGATCAAGTTTTTTTTCTAAATGGAAAGGTTAGGACCAAAAATGTTATATAGGATAACTATAATCCCCAACTTGTACATATAGTGGCTATAACACAAATGAAGTTGATGAATTGGATGTGTGCTCACAAGGAAATATGCAACTCTAAGGAGATAATTAAAAAATTTATATTGTCGTAACTTTAAAAGATGAAGAGAGAGACAAGCTTGAGGTGGTCAATTGCGCACCAAAGCAAAGTTAATCAATGAGCATTATAATGGAGGCATCGGAAGGCCAAAAAGTCTTGGGAATGATTAAGTTCACAAATATTAGGAAACTATTAATCATGTTCTTGCTTTTCCATCGAACTTAGGCTCATAATCACATGATAATCTATAAGCCCAGTCAATCATTGGGTAATGGTTAGGGAACATTGATATTTATATAATACATGAATGTGATTATTAGCTAAACAATTCTTATATACTAGATAGACTTGAATTTCATTGAGTAGAAGACCATGCTCAAACAAATAAAAGGATGAGGAACTTAGAAGGTAGCTTAGCGTAGCTTGATGCCTTTATACCATAACTTACACATGAAAGTTAATGAAATAAATGTGTTAAGAGATTGTGGAGATCTCATATCTCTACCAAGAGGTCACAAGATCTCGTCAACATTAAGTGGCAAGAAGTGCCCTTGTTGGTTTTGTTGAGTTGGCAAGCAATTTAATAAACCACATATAACATTTTTGAACAGACCTTCTTGTACCATAGAACCACCCCAAGAAGATATGATGTGTGTTGGTTCCATCGAGTCATTTTAGATACAAGATAATGTCATCTTATTTTTATATTGATTTGTTATGGGTCTGTTTGGATTTGTCATCTTAGAATATAGCTAAGAATGAGAAAAGTTGAATGGGTTTGAACAAAGAAGTTAATATTTGCAGCACCAAGTCCTTGAGAATATAAAGCTTCATTTGGATTTAAGGATCCTGGCAATTTCTATATGGGCAAGAGATGGTGCTAAATAATGGAACTTCTTGGCCTCCGACAATTTTTTTTTCCATTTTATGAAAGGGAGGCCTCTTGCTTTTACTCAAAGATATTGGTGTTAACTGGTCATGTAGCAATTTGCAATCCAATTAATTTTGAGTAACTCATTCAAGAAAAATAAAGACTGTCATACCTGATTAGGCTTTAACACTATGTATCTTGTACTGCAAATCAACCTAGAGGTGTTTCCAATGTTCTAAAGCTTCACGAAAAATGAAGCCATTTCAGTCAAATGTGTGAGAAGAATAGCTTGCTCAAGGTGGCATGTAATGCATCAATCATGGTATTCATGGTGTATTGAGCAGAAAAGAAACATGTAAGTGAATTCTTTGCTGCAAGAATTATTTGAAGGTAATATCACTTTTGTGGCAATGGAAATTTTAGCGCTTTGCAAATTTGATTATTTTGAAAAGCACAAGTAATATTGTGAAACAATGAAAAACTTTGCTATATCTGTATCAACGTCATTTTCTTTTTTTTCTAGTTAATGCATGCAAAAGAGTTAATATTGTCATTCTTTTTAGTTGAAGTTCCAATTCCTGACCCAAAGTTACACCTAACATGGAAGTTGCCTCATTGAAGTGTAAGGGCTAGAGTCAAAACTTCAGTTGTGGAGAAGCATGAAAAATAGAGGAATGCATTACAAGAGGCTTTTAAGAGTTAGACTGCACCTTTTTCTGGGGAAGCTGAATACAGCATAAAAAGTCTCTTTCTGTTATCATTGTTTGAACCATATGTATATCATGTCATATTATTTTTCTATATGTTGATTGTTGCAGCATAAGGTGTTGATTGTTGCTGTTGCTCCTGAACTACCAGCTGCCGCTGTTGCTCCTGAACCAGCTGCTGCTGCTGCTGCTCTTAAAGTGTTCATTGTTGATGTTGCTACTGCTGAACCATCTACTGCTACTGCTGCTGTTGAATGGCATGTCACTTCCATGTTCTTTGGGTGTAAGGCCATTCTGATGATGTTGAGCCTGAGAATGAATTTGTGACAGAATTATGGAAGGTTCTTCCTTCTACTCTCAAGGATGTAATCGAGAATGGTGAAGAACATGGATGGAATGTGGTACATAGGTTGGTAATTACCTTAATATTCTTTTCAATTTGATAAATATGTTGGCTATGTTGTCTTTACTGAAATTTCTGGGAAAGGAAAGCAACAAAAATGGGTATCTGTATTGACAACTCTCATGGAATTATACTTGAAGTTGCTCATATATTTGAGGTTAATAAAATGACAGAACATACTATAGGGACACCAGTTGATGAAAATGTGACCACCTATGCATCCAAAACAAGTTTTTTGTCCAATCTTTGGATGCCAAACCTGTAAGTATGTTTTAATCTTTCTGGTGGAAAAAAGTGGATGCCTATTGAGCTTAATAAAAACTTAAAAAACCAATCTGTTAGCCTTTTTTTTTCTCTTGATTTTGCATAAGTGGTAGGTGTAGGTAATACTTGGTTGGCTGCCAAATAGGTCATAAAAAATGAATAGTCAAGATTAGGTGAGGACAAAATCCTCTTTTATTGTGCTTCGATTTTCATTCCAATGACTTTGATTTTGATGTACTTTTTTGTTCGATAGTTTTTGTGATACAAGATTTACCTTACTGTTATAGTTGTCATCTTCAGTCTTAAAAGAAGTTGCAATTGCAGACTGAAGTTTTTGTTAAAATTTCTACCAAGTTTTACAATGTAAAAGGGAAGATAATTTTGGTTAAAGCAAAACAAATATTCATGTGCATGTGCTTGAAGTAGACCAGTAAGTAGTATCACAAGTTTTCAAATAAACTTATTTCTGGGAGTAAGCATTGTCATTCACCACTCATAAACTGACCCCTTGAATTTTTAATGCTGGAATCATTAAAAATTTATCTTGGTGTGCTGTCGATAATTGTTCAGTTTGTTTGAACGAATACCATGTCTACCAATCTAACTAATCACATTTATTGACTATCTCTCTTTCCATACAGCATGGGCCTGGACCTTTCCAAGGGGACTATTCATAACAACCTCAAGGCAGGGGTTATTGAGCATGTAATGAGTAAAGTGAAGATTATACAGGTACAATACTTGCATATATAATGTAGTATCAATTTAATGATAGAATGCTACTAAAGATAGAAGTTATTGCATATATGGCACAATCTTAACAATGAATTTATTGCAGCTATGACAGAGGTCAACTCCCAATCGCAATACAAGGAAGCGAGGTAGCAAACATAATAAGATAGGCTTCTTGAATTGTTGGTCTCCAACTTTATTTTGAATTCTTGGTCTTCACAAGGAGAATTTTGCATAGCTAAAGAGCATCTTGGTCTTCTAAATAGGAATGATGTGAAGCTTTGAAGAAGCATTGCAACGTGGGATGGATGCCAAAGTTTTATGATTTTGCAGATGATTTTAGTTGGCTTGATGAAGTGCTTCATATGTCAGGATCCTCATTGTATTTTTATTTTTTCTATATTTTTCTTTTCCTCTCTTGTATTACCCTTAAGAAGGGCATATGTACTTTGATGATCTGGGAAGTCAATAAAAAAGATTTTGTACTCATGCTCTTATGTTTTGAGCTTGATAAAAAAATTATTTCTTAGTAAAAAATAAAATTAAGTCATATATATAGGCATCATTAAAGTGAATCAATAGTGGCAATTAAATGGTGGAAGAAAGTGGCATTAAAGTATATAATTAGTGACGATTTAGTGGCATAAGAAAGTGATATTAAAGTAAATCAATAGTGACAATTTAGAGACAAATAATTGTTACTAAATAATATAAATAGAGTCAATTAAATGGCAAAAAAAAAAGTCACTAAAGTAAATAAATAGTGGTAATTTAGTGAAAAAATTCATTAAATGATGGATATAGCGACACTAATAGTGTAAGTTAAATTGCCATTAATATAAATTAATTGAAATAGTGGCAAATAAATTGCCACTATAGAAGATCATTAGCGACATTTGCGGCAATTAAAGCGTCGCTAATACCATTGATTTAGCGACGATTGTATAATTGTCGCTAATCTTTTAGTGACGCCAACAAAGACAGTAATTAAGTGGCAATTATTTTAAGTGTCGCTAATTACATATAGTGGCAAATATTAAATACTGCTAAAGGTCATTTTTTTTGTAGTGAATACAAATTGCGAATCCTTTCAACTTCCCATAAACCTCAATTATCAACCTTTAGAGTAGTTTCTACGACTCATAAGTTCACCCAAGGTTTGTAAGAGAATGAAAATCTAAGCATATGTACTTGTGGTGTTGACTAGATAAGTGGACAATAAACTAGAAAACTTTGTTTTCTTTGAAGCATTAGACTGCCCTTTACTTCCCCAAACCCTATCTTTAGATTTGCTTTAATACATATTTGTAACTTTTTTTCTATCCTTTTTTATCCTAAGGTCAACACAAGAGCAGGCTTAGTGCATATCTTCCTATATGAACCTTTTGGTGTCTTTTATTATTCTTTGAAATTTTTTTCTCTTCTTCATTTTTTGGTTTTTCTTTTTCTTATTTCTTTTCCTTTTTTTTTATAATCTTCTTTCAATTACTTTAGTTACATCTCTTTCTTTCTTTTTTCTTCTTTTCTCTCACTTTTCTAGGAAAATGTCTCTTTCGAATTTAGTTCATGAATGCCTCCTAAAAAAAAGTAGAAAAGATCAGGATGTAAGGTTATCTGAATATCCTACATCTGGGGAGCAAATCTAGTGCAACGTAACAACCATACTTGAGAAAGTTTTGAGATTAGATATGAGATTAAGTCCGATTATTGAATTAGATCTAAGCCTTGTTGAGAACCTAGTTTTCAATGGATAGTTACCCATAAGCCAACTCGAAGTGCATGTGTAAGTGTGAGATACTGAGATTTTAGAGACTTTCAAACTAGAGGGTGGACAGATAAGTCATGTACTATCTACCCTTTTATCTTACAACCTTGGTCGACTAGACTCCTCAAGAACTTAGAAACAAAGCTCATATTTAAGGAAATACCCTAGTTGATTAAGTTGATCATAACCTGAAGATCAAGTGACAAATTCTCAACACATACTACTAATGTTAATGACTTCTAAATACATAATCGTTTTTTCACTCAAACCTTAGAAATCATGCAAACATGTATTTTTTTGAAAAATTTTGAGCATAAAATGATGCAATGCAAGATGAAAAATAGAATTGATAGTAACACCATCATTCATCATAATTAACTTGAGTTAGTCAGAATCAAGTGATAAATACTCCTAAATGATCGTTTGAGGATCATAAATTCGTATTGAACTGATATGAGAAGAAGACAAGAAAATAAGGTTAATTTTGCTATTTTACCATCCCATCATTAATGCAGATTAATGAAGGGGTTAATCTAGTGTCAAATGAACTTAAATATCCAAGAAGTGGGTTCACATTAACTGAATCAGGCTTTCACACATTTCGAGGATTAAAATATCACTAAAAACCCTAATTATCAGGCTCACTTAAATTGAAAGGGTTATGGTCGAGATAAATTAAATCTAAATCTCCTAAAAATTATTTAAAAATATTCTAAGAGGTTTGGTATCTTCACTTTGACCATCTGAACCCATTTCGACCAAAAATAGAGATTCAGACGAAAATTTGCCTTTATTTGGGCTCCTGTGCAATTTATCTAGTCAAACGTGGTAAAAACTCAAATCCAACTTCACCACTAGATTTCTTGGGTCCAAATTAGGTTAACACCAAAATTTGGGCCCAATCAGAGTCCATCTTGACCTAGTTTGCATTTTTACCCTTAAAATCTCTATTCTTCACATCTAAACCCCTAGGTTTCACATTTCCTTACATTTATGCCCGCAACTTCTCATCATCTTCACAAAAATGCCCCTTCTTACATCTTCCTTATCTCCGTCTAAATAGAATCCTAAGACCCAACACCGTTGACTTTGATTGAGGAGTTCTCTTTAACTCCTCAATCAAATCTCTCTAAATTTGGAGGGATTATCCATCAATTGATCCTCTTCCAATTGGCCTAGGTCTTAAGCCTTGGTATGAAGCATAAATCGGCAATAGAGCTTGATATTTCTTGATTTCAACTTGCCAAATTCACAAGTTATACTTCACGAATCTTGGCAATTGAAGGCCTAGGGCACATCTATTTAAGCTCCTCAATGTTCCACGGTCAAGAGTAGTCAATTTCTGACCGGAATCTCCTCTAATTCTTCACCTCTAGCTAGCACAACCATCGGCTCCGGCCAGCTTCTTCGAGCCCCCTCTTCTGGCCAACCAATCTTCAACTTGGGGGGCCCAACTTCTCCCTCTGTTCCTCACGCTCCTCGCCCACTAAAGCTTGAGCAGTTCCTGCCCCTTCCTCCTTGCCAATTCCTCTGCTGGGCCTCATCGCCTTCCTCGCGTCTGGCTGGTCAACGCCAGATGCATCTTGCCTCCTCTCATCCCCCTAAACTTCCATACCTCTTCCTCTCCTCCTCTAGATTCTTTCTCTACCCTTAGGCACCGTTTGTTTATCGGAATTGAATTAGGAGGATTGAAAAATAAAGCATCAAGATTATGCCGCAATCCCAGGATAAACTGGTTTTTGTGTTTGTTTTTGATAGTTGGCAATCCCAGGATTAAAACGAGTAATCCCACATTTGGCATAGTTGGGTTTTCAGACTCCATCGGTGGAGTCTCAGAATACACCAGTGTATTCTTGGAATCCATCAGTGTATTCCACATGTGCTTTCGAAAACTCCACCCATTGATTATGAAAATCCATCGGTGGAGTCTCAAAATACATCGATGTATTCTCATAATACATCTGTGTATTCTTAGAATCCATCAGTGGATTCCAAAATCCATGCTTGGTATTGTGTGCGGGATTAGACTATCCCACCCCCTTGGGATAGAATAATATCGGGATTGTGAGCTTTAACCTAGTATTATCCTTCCTGGGATAAACTCAGCCAAACGGAGGATTGTAGCCACAATACTGCTAGACAAATGGTACCTTGTATTTACGAGCTATTGAGGAGTTTTAAGTCATTTCGTTGTAGCAAAGCCTTAGTCGCTTGAAAACATTTAAATTTGTAGCTTAGAATCAAAGAAGAGTCTGAGGTCGAACACATGAAGAAAATAATGGCAATTCAATCTTACTAATCACAATTTAATCAGAAATATGAGAAAATATGATCAAAGCTTCATTCAAAACTACTCCAAATGATGTATATATGAAATCCAGTAGCAAAGTGGAAAAAGAACGGGTTAAAATGGTGATTTGAATCACCAATTAACCCTTTGAAGTTAAACTCAAGTATCTCAAATATTTGAACAGTAATTCTCAATTAAATATCCCATGTCAACCAATATCTCAACAGTATTCAGAACTAAGGCACCAGTAGAGGTCAGACGAATGCACAAGGCATTGGATGCCTTAAGTGCTCAGGGCTTAGCTTCAATAGAAGAGGCAAAGGCCTCCTCTCTTTCCTTCGTGCCTCAAGGGAGTGGCCACCATAGCACAGAGGTAAAGGCCTACACAAATTGGCTAAGTCTTAGAGAGCTAAAGGTGCGAAGGGAAACCCCCCCTCTTCTCTCTTTCTTTCTCTTCTTCTTTCTCTCAGAAACCCAGGTTAAGCCTGGTAATCGGTCGGGTAAATGGGCGTGAACAAGACCAAACCCGCCGACATGGAGGCAGGTGAGGAGTGTGCAGAAGTGAGTGAGGGACCCGACCCTTGTGTTTGTGGGTGAACAACAAGGATCAGGAATTCCCTTTATACACAGTCGAGGTCTCTATGTTTGTCGATGTGGGACTATCCATGCATTCTTCTTCTCACGCAGCTGCGGATGATGAAGGCTCCAATTGAGGCAGCAGCTGCAGATGAAGGCTTCACTTACTGACCTAGAGATGCACCTGGGAGTAAACTGCGAAGCCTTGGGGTGTTGCCTGGATGATTCGTGGCTAGTGGACTGTGGACGATGTTAGCAAAGTCGAGAGCGATGGTGGAGGTTCGGTGGTCACCTAAAACCATGAAAACGACCTCATGGCCACGTCAAATGTGCTTAAAAGCTTCACCGTGAAGCAGCGAGTGTAGTGGTGGTTGTCTTGTGGAGGTTGGAAGCCGGTGGAGGGCTAACAATGATGGAGACGATGAGCAGAGAAGGCAATGTTTGGGGCAGAGTTTTAGTGGGTGGAGAGTGAAATTGGTTGAGGGATTTTGTAAGGGTGGTGCGGCGAAGCTCGTGGATGTGGAGCGGCAGCGTTTGGAGGTGTGTGGTGTTGAGGAGGCTTCACCAGAGTGTCACCGGAGTGGAGGATGAAGGTGGTGTAGCGGGAGATACAGTGGTTGTGAGGGTGTTGGGAGTATGGGGAAAGAAAGTGGACAGAAAGAGGAAGAGGTATAGGGACTTAGGGGGGAAGGAGGTGGACGGAGAGCGCCGACCTTGGTAAGCTGGAGCCATAGAAGATGAGGGAGTTCAGTGAGTTAGTGCGGCGATGAGGAGGAAGGAAGCCCCTGCTGTGGCTGGTGAGGAGCGGAGTCGACGGAGGAAGGTAGAGGGCTATCCAATTTGATTGTTGGACGGCCGGATGAGGAGAGCGAAGAGGAGTCACCGGAGCAAGGTGTGAATGTGGCCGGAGAGGGAAGGAGGGAGGGTTTCTCCTGCCAAAACTTGCTAAGGAGTAAGGATTCTTGCCCCTGATCCTTTTATAGGCCTAAAAAGAAGAGCTCCAAGCTTGGAAACAAGCTTGCGAAGCTTGAGAATTTTGTACAAACTGGATACCCACATCTTCCATGCGTTCACATGGGAGATTGGGAAGGAATCAAAGTCCATGGTTGGGTTTATTTGGAAGGGAATTCCTCAAGGAATCTCCCTTTCAATTTTGGGAGAGTTTGATTGAGAATCGAGCAAGAAATCCTTGCTCAAATCTCGACAGAGCTTGGTGTGTTCACACCAATGGCATCAGGGACCCATTTTCAAAGAACAACGAGAAAGTTAGGGACTTGATTGCAACAATTTCAAAAGTTAGGGTTATGAATGAGAGAGAAAGAGTCAGATTGGACCAAAATGCAAACTAGGTCAAGATAGACTCTTATTGGGCCCAAATTTTGGTACAAACCTAATTTGGACCCAAGGAATCTGATGGTGAAGTTGAATTTGAGTTTTTACCATGTTAGATTGGGTAATTTGCGTAGAAACCCAAATTAGGGTAACTTTTTATTTGAGACTCTATTTGAGGTCAAAATAGGTTCAGATGGTCAAACCAAGGTTACCAAACCTTATGGAATATTTTTATATGATTTTTAAAAGGTTTAGATGAATTTTATGTTGACTAGAACCTCAATAATTTAAGCAGGTCTTGAAATTAGGATTTTGGGTGTTGTATTAGTTCTCGAAATGTGTGAAATCCCATTTCTATCTGCATGGACCCACTTATTAGACTTTAATGCTCATTTGACATTTATTTTCACCCCTAGCCAAACCCTTGGTTATTCTGTGTTCATGATATACTGTTAAAATTACAGAATTAACTCTGGTTTCTTATTCTCTTCTCAAATCATAATAAGGTGGGGATATAACCCTCAGATGAATATGTAAGAGCTTTTATCTTTAATTCCAGAAAAAAATGGGTTAGTTAGGGCCTATGATGGTGTTCCCTTCACCTTGGTCATTAGCTTCACTCACTACCACCACCAATCCACCTCCGTCTTCTCCGCTTCCGGCATGAGCTCCGGTGGGCTTGCGTTGGCACCACACACCACGAAACAACACCCATCCACCTCCATAAGCTCCGCATCACCTCAGAGATCAAAAGCCCTCAAGCTATTGATGGCTTTGATCACTCCAACCCTCGGTTGAACACCACACCTCGCCATCACCATCATCAACTTCAACCAGCCACCTCACACACTTATTCACCAAATACACACTGCCACCACACTCCACAAGCTTCGACGAAGATCTTGAACATTTTAATTTGGTCCGAGAGGCCGTCTTCTTATTTCAGGTATTTACCGTCGACCTTCACCTTCTTTGGTGTCGTTAAACCATCTTCGGTGAACAAACATCGAAGGAGGACCTCTTCTCCACGTAGAATCGAACAAGGAAGGAGTCTTGACTGTGGGATTGACCATCCATGAAAAAACAATGAGAAATTGAGGAGATCCTTCATCACGTGCTATAGTCGATCTCACGAAGAAGAAAGAGGTACATTTAGTGCCACATCGTGCGAAGAAGATTTGGATTTTGCTTCATAAACGTTTATTAGCTGCTTACCCAAGATCACGAGGGATCGGGTCCTTCTCGCACCTCACACAGT
Source organism: Thalassia testudinum (assembly GCA_037157565.1). Lineage (NCBI taxonomy): Eukaryota > Viridiplantae > Streptophyta > Magnoliopsida > Alismatales > Hydrocharitaceae > Thalassia > Thalassia testudinum. The sequence goes on from JAZHRO010000025.1 coordinate 11,545,911, forward strand.
CCTCGCTCGTCACCCACACCTGAGCAAGCCTGGTCTGATTACCCGATTAGGAAGAGAGAGAAAGGAGGGGATATCTGAGAGGGAGGTGGGGAGGTTTTGTCCTCAGGATCTGTGCGTAAATAGTTAGGCAAATTTGAGAGGCTTTACTGAGACGTCTGTGGCTTTGGGCTAATCGATTATTCCATCTGTGTGGCTTAAATTTACCGTTTAATCGAGGCTACTATTTGAGATATTTGATTCCCCTTTGAGTTTGAGTTGAGGGGATAGTTTGAAACATTGGTGGTTCCAACCACCATTATTTTTTTGTTATTTCTCTTTCTATTGTTGTTCATTGCCTCTGACATACATTGAGCATATTCTCTATATATTGAGTTTGTTCGAGTATTTGATTGGTGATTGAATTGCAATACTTTCTCCCTATGAACGACCTTGGAACTCACATTTTTTAGCTTTATAAATTTAAATGTTGATTTAGTTTTCTTCGCTATACTATGACACGATTCTCTCCTAAACTACGACGATTTCCGCACCAACAAGAATGCAGCAAAAGTTAAAATATTTTTCCTCCCCCCATGCCTAAACTTTGCAATGTCCTCATTGCAAGAAAAGGAAAAGGAAGATCATACCATTAAATTGAGAACTTTAAAAGGAAGCTGCAAATGTTGAAAAGTGACTAAAATATTTATTCATAAATAAACAAACTATATAGATTTAAAAGTCTAAATTCAAACTAAGAGTAACGAAAGCAAATGAATCAAGCAAACCTAATCAAATGATTTATTCTACATTGGGTTGCCTTCTAACAAGCACTAAATTTTACATCTTTAGATAAACATATGGTGTCTTGAAGATTAGGTTTCATGGACATAGGTGTAAGCCTTAAGAATGAGCATAATACAATGGGCTTACAGAAGACGTAGCTGAGAATGTTGGTGAGTTGATGATGAAGTGTTATTCCAAATGCCTACCAATAGAGATCAACATGAGAATTTTCATAAACTGCCTTGAGAGGTTTGAAAAGTAAAGGACTATTAAAGACATCCTCACTAAAATTAAGAAATTGAGAATAATAAGGATCCTTTAAAATGACTGGGGTTCTTAAAGGTTTGTGCAATATGAGTTCTAACCCTTGAATGGCAAAATCATCAATCCACACACGTCATTCAACCTTGATGTGAGCTGGTCGGTTGTACCCCCCCTCCCCAGAAAGAATAAACATTAAGAATTTGCTCAGCCAAACATCTTCTAGGGAATCTAGGTGTTTAATTTTCCTTTGAGTAATAGTCAAATCCAAATTTGGCTTAGTTTGTTCAGATCCAAGTCCCAATAAATTTTCCAACTCTTCAATATCATCCCTAGCAAATTTTGTAATGCTTCAAATTCTAATTACCTATCCATGGTGATTAAGTCAAACCCTAGAATCTTCAAAGGGATTCAAATGTTCATCCACTCAACCTCTTTGATCATCATTGGTTAGATCAAGTGAGACAGTTTGATTTCTTGATTTCCGACTCAAATGATTCATAATTAAGCTCCCATGAGAATCATGTAGAGTGGTAGGAAATTCTTCAATATCCTCATCAACATTCTCAACCAAAACAACCTTAATATCATTAGAAGAGATCCCTTTATGTCTTGAATGAATTCATACTTGGGGTCTTTGTATTCCTTTGACTCAAATCAATTCATCCCTAAGGGCACATTTGTTTTGAAGTAATGGGAGGGGGAATGGAATGCAAAAACCCTCCTCCATTCGTTTCCCAAGTTTGGACATCAAAAAAAATATAGGAATAATAATTCCATGGGTTTGTTAATTCCTCCCAATGATGGCTTTTCCAATCCCAACCTCCCCCCTAGGATTTCTCATTCAATTCCAACATGACCGCTCCTATCCCTTTCCATGAAAACATCCCTGATGCCCATATATCCAGGTTGTTGCCCCTTTCCCAAGCACTCGTGACGCAACCAATTCCCCTTCTTTGTCTCAACGATCTCCCCTATTCATGAAGGGATGCACCTGTTCTGCCCTCTCCCACACCCTGATGACACACAACCCTCTCCCCTTCCTCCGTTGCGTCATCTTGGTTTCCTTATTCAAGCACCTATTATCTCCTCTCCTACCCATCGGTGCCGACGCACTACCCTTTCCCCTTTCTCTGTTGCAAGCACCTGCACCTACTATCATCTTCACTTCCTTGTTCATCTGCTAGTTCTTCCCTTGCACGAACCTGTAACGCACATGTAATATGTTATTATATTTTTTATTTTTACTATGTGTATGTATGGAATATATGGGCCCTGTGTTGGGGTACATGTTGGGAACTTGGGAAGGTGAAGGATAGATGATTCTGCTTGCAGCTACAAAGTGTTCAAATGCTACCAAGGCTTTTTTTTTACATCAGAATATATCTTGATCAAACATGAAAAATAATTAATCAAGTCATTCATAAATCAACATATTCAATATCTGGAATACATCAAATGAATACATCTTAGCCCTATACATCTTGTGCCACCAAAACTGTTAGGTTGCAAAAATATATCTTGATCAAATGAATAGAGCTTAGCTCCATTAGCAATCTGGAAAGCATGCGACTCGACTCTTGGTTTTTCCATTGCTCTTTTCGGAGCTATTGTACAAGGAACTTTCCTAGAGCACAATTGATCGACCAATGATCTTCATAAGTTTAGGATTTCATCAAACTGAAGATGTGATAGCCGAAATCTTTTGGACCTTACTACCCACAGAGGCCATTCATCAAATTTAATGGGGATTTCATTGTAAAACCACCTTGATCTGCATATGCTCATAGGTATTTCTTTAGCCATGGAACATCCACACAGTTTTCAAGGCAAATGCCATGCATCACTTGGAAAGTTTAGTTGCACTTTTTGAAGTTTATGTTTTGTGGCTTCTTGAACATCACTTGGAAGCTTTTTAGTTTCATGTCAGCCTTGAACAACATCTTATCACTTGAATATGGGGTGCCTGAAACATTTCCTGTATAGTGACAAGATAGTGATTCTCACCCGTGTTTTGAAAATAGAGATCTCGTCATAGTATAGTGCGCGAAAACGCTCGTCAAAAATAATTTATAAAGATAACGAGACTTGGAGTTCTGGTCGTTCATCTCTGGGGGGCGTTTATGGAAATGCAAATTCAAATTCAATCTTGCCCGCTCTACTCGTTCAAAATTGCAAGTCAATTTATACTAAATACGTATTGATACACAACATGCTGTTGCTAGAATATCAGAAATTGAAAACATGCAACTTTTAATCACACCAAAAGATGATAATTAGGCACATGGTGATTTTCAACATATATATATATATATAAAGATGATGATAACAAAGTTACAGAGCATCGGTAGAGGAATGCTTGCACAAGGAATGTAAAAACTAAGAGCTAATAGATAACGACTACATACATGAATCTATGGGAGATTATGCATGCATCATTGGGGGAGAATATGGAGCTACACTACTAAGCAGCAAATAAAGCATTAAATCTATGAAAAACTATAATCTAGTCTAGCAGACTAAGGACATTCAGAGGTGAGCTTCGATGGCCTTTGAATGGGTGAGAAGAGAAAGAGGAGCAGCCAATGATGCTTAGGCCGGCCCTTGGAGGGAGGTTGGGGAAGTTGATCTTGGTCTAGGCTTGGTGTGGAGGTGGTGGCATCATGGTGGAGCTCGTGAACATGGAGGTGGAGGTGGTGATGGCTTATGGAAAGTGGAGCTATGCTAAAAGACCAAGATGGACCAAATGGCCACCCCTTAGGCCTTTTTATAGACCTAAGGGAAGCTCTCTAGAGAATTATGGACTTCTGTAGAGAGGCCTATGGTGGGAGCTCGTGGGAGAGTGAGAGATAGGATGGATGGTGATTTTTAGATCCACCAAATGTGGATCTAAAAATTGAATGGCTCTTGGTTGCTAATTTTAGAAACCAAGGCAACAACACATGGTAGAGAGTTCTAGAGAACTCTAGGATAGGTATTTTCATGTGGATGGTGTGTGTGGGTCGAAACTTAGGTGGTTAGGTTGATTACATTAGGTTCTAGTGGGTTTAGGTCAAGGTAGGTCTCAAATTAGGGTTGTAAGCCCTAATTCACTAAGGTAAAGTGCAATTAAACTTAATACAAGTTTAATTGGGTGTGTGGAAACCTAATTGAGAGTAAAATAACTCAATTAAGTTAGGTCTAGGTCAATGGGACTCTCACTGAGTTCAATTGGACAGTGTGTGCTGAGATCAGGGCTCAATTGGACTCAATGAGTCCATTTGAATAGGTTGATGGAATTGACTAAGATCCAAGTCAATTAGGTTTAGTGAGGACCTAATTAGGTCCTTAGGGAGGTCTAGAGGTGATGTACTATGGTTAGGGCACCTTAATTTAGGTTCCTAGGGGTTGGAATTGGGTTTAGGGAGCTAGAGATCCAAGATCAAGACTTGAATTCCAAAAAAGGAACTAGAGGACAGTATGAGACGACGAAAAATCAGAAGTCCAGACTTATTGTCTGGATGTCTAATCAGAGTTAGGAGGGATTCTAGGTTCTGTCTTGGGTATTCCGCAGAAATTGGACGTCTGACCAAGTGTCTGGACGTCTAATAACACTGCAGAAGTGGGTTTAAGGTGTGCGGGAATTGGCTAAGGGTTCTAGATGTCCAATAACTTATCTAAACGTCCAGATAGAGGTTGGATTTAGGGTTTTAAGGTTTCCTAGGGTGCGGTGACCTAATCTAAGGGTGGCTAAGGCTTGGGAAAGCTTCTAGGCTGTCTTAGGGCTAGGATGGACCTAAGTTTTTCACAATTTATTGCTTTATTCCTACTTAATAGAATAACATACCTTAATTCCCTTACATTATTATCTACTACATCTAATTCTAGATCTTCTGCTCCAGCTGTGCTGCAACTCTGGCTTCAGGTCTAGCTTCAGATCCAGTCTCAGATCCAGCTCCTGAGCAGCTTATTACCTGCAATTGACATAATGCACCTAATCAGTATATTATAGCATTATTTTATGCATAGCTAAAAGAAAGCAGTAAAGGTGCTAGTAATGCTTATGCATGCATGAATTACCCTAACTTATGCTAAGTCCTAACCTAATTTAAGTCAATTAAGACCTATGATTGCTGCGCAATCATACCCCCATGCCCAAATCTTGCTAGTCCCTAGCAAATGCGAGACTAAATTATTCACAGAAGGGTCCCTAAGGGATTGATTATTTTATCAAGTGTATGCCTAGAGATTTTTCTCCTTTTTATTTTCATCCTATGCTCTAGAAATCCAGACAATCGTGAAATTGTAGCTATGTAGCTATTGCAATGGATTTGAGTGAAAAACTAATTCACCTCTAAAGCTTGTACTTGACCCCTAGTAAAATTCTAGCGGGATAGGCAGTCTTCTTCCCTCGGGGTATTCAAGATATTTTATGAATTCCACCCAGCTTTAAGCTTAGGTAGAGAATCTTAGAGGGAAAAGATTATATATTTGGTGGCTCACTCTCGACTGGTGCTACATAGAGATTAGTACTATAGAATCTAGATTCCTAAATTATTACGTAACTCATCTCAGAGAAAGATGAAAAAGCTATGCTCTCTTTTTGTTCCTTTGTATTCATTCTCTCTTTCTCTTTTTCTTTTTATTTTCTTTTCTTTCTTTTTCTTAGAGCTCACAATCTCACCAAATTCACACATATGACTTGTATTTGGTGGTCTCACTTGGCATTAACATTTTCATTGAGTTCCCATAACTCTAACACTAAGTCAGAATTTCTCAGCCAGTATTCGGGCGGTCAGAAACACAGAAAAATAGGTTAAGGTCATATTTGATGGGTCTCAAATTTATTTGGTGGTATTGCCTCAATGCAACTGAAATAAACACTAAATATTCACACACTCTTTTTTCTTGTCTTTTCTTCTTTTTCTAATTTTTCTTTTCTTTTTTTTTTTCATTTTTTTCCATTCATTTTTTTTCCTTTTTCTTCTTTTTTTTCTATGTATAATTTTTTTTTTCAACACAACACAAGCTAGTATACATTCATTAATGTATAAAACACAAGGTGAGCGAGTGAGTTGGAAGTGGCTGTTGCGGACGATTTTTAGCTCCAATGCGATCAATGGAGGTGGAGTCGGTTATTCTTTTATTTAGGGTCCTAAAGTACGTTTGACATGTAGCTCCAAGGTTTTCCTAAATGTTGGCATAAAAATTTTCAATTTTTTCATATCTACCCCCCTATGCCTAAGTTCTCGCATGTCCTCATGCATGAATATAAAAGAGAATAAGTACAACTGGGAGTAAATGGGTAGAAATCACCTGGAATTGCTCCTGAAATTTTAACATTTAGCATCGGCCAACTTGACAATATGCAATATGCGAAAAGGAAATATGCTAAAAGAAGAATATGTTATGTATAAAAATGATTATTTATAGATGATGGTGGAATGTGGGATATTCTATCTAAACGTGCTGAGTTTAACGCCTCCAGCTGGACGAGAACTTACTCAGATATATCAGTCCTAGCATAGGAGCCAGTTAAGATTAAGAGAAAGATGTGATCATATGCTCCTAGAATCAGTGGTCTAGAGATGCGAACCAACTGATTGTGCACCTCTACTCCAAAAAGTCTAGCTATAAGAAAGTGTGGAGTGGTGGTGGAAAATAGAGGATAATCAGAGGGGAGATCATGATGTTGATTCAGCTGATTTATCATGTCCCACAATTCAGCAGGAAGTTGCTGAGGGAGTAGATCAAAATGTATCTCAGAACCAGAATCTGAGTCATAGGGACCCTCATAACGATAATTGACATCAAAGATCATGCCCTCTCCAGGTTCTGAATCATATGGGGGTATCCGTGAAAGTAGAAGATTTGTGGGGAGGTCACTGAAATCCTTGTTAGAAATTACTTCGTTCTCATCAGTACTCATCTTTGATTCATCGGAGGTTGACTCTTCAGGCTCAGAGTCGAGCCATCCATTAGATTGACTAGGATGGTAGGTGCATCCCCAGCTCATTCTGCTCAAAGCTTCACCCTCATATGCGTTGGGCTCCTCAGTAATTCCTGCCTCAGGTAGCATATCCATTTCTTCAGTCAAAACATCCATAGCTACTTCTGGTCTTCGGATGTCAGGATCAGGGATAGAAAGTGTCATCTCATAATCTCTAATATTCGAATTAGGTATGTAGGTGAAAGAAGAAGAGTGCAGATCAGAAGATGTTGGCTCTAGCACAGGTTCACCTATAATGGGAAGTGGCCTAGATTGATCAGTAGTGTCACATGTAATGTTTGCCTCAAGATCCATATCCTCAAATGGATCTACTTCCCTTATCACGGTTGGGTTATCTAACCCAAGAGGTATCTCCCAAGATTCAGGATAATCCGATTGTGGCTTAGTCTTGGAGATATCAATCCTTTCCTCAGTTTCCTGAATGGAGTCTTCAGATGAACCTATTCGGAACATTTCCTGCTCCTGTCTCATATCCAAGCTAGATTCTTCTTCCCCTGAATTATCTTCCAGAATCTGCTCCTGAGAATCTCCTGTGTGTCCTTCCAGTATAGTCATTTCAGATTTTTCGAGGTCTTCAGGGCTATTTTCCACTTGATATCTCAAAGCAGTAGTTCTTGAGTTTCCCAATTTTGTCCAATTAGCCTTGTTATTCCTACCATTCCCTAAAGGAGCTCCATCACAGCTTGTTGATACGGAATCCAACTTTATCTTTGGTTCGGCTCAGTGATAGCTTGGATTTCGTGTAGATAGAATGCAACCTTCTCCTTAGTGCTAGCTACAGCTCTGTATTCTGTAATGCGGTCGCATATGCATTGGTAGTTCTTCAGGGGTTCCAGGGGGTGAATTAGGTTTACCCATATTCCATGGGTGAGATGCAGGAGTGTGAAATCCATATCCTAGGTTATAAGATGCGATCCTTTGAGGGACCGACTGGTATAGGTCATAATATCCAGGGTTAGGATATGGGTTAACCATTTCGATAACCCGAGGAGAAGGATCAGGCGAAGCGAAAAGTCATCTTCGCCACCTTGGGATCTAATCTCAAGGTTGAGCTGATTTAGTGACCCGGGCTCTCAGATAAGCTCATGGGTTCAGCTCTTCTGGATCCTGATTAGGTCTAGATCCAGGGTTAGCCATTGCGGCTAAGCGACTGGAAGAAAAAGGTGGGGGAGAAGATGGTCCGGGCGAAGTGACGAATTGCCTCCGCCTCCTTGGGATCGACTGCCAAGATCCAACCAATCGAGGTCTAAGTGACCTCCTTCCTTGCATGCACCAACCAACCCCTAGGTTGGTGCAGCTAGCCAAACAAGGCTAAGGCCTTGTCAATCAATGATCCTTATGATCGGATGACCAGATTTTTTGTTTTAAGTTTGAATTCCTGAAGAAAAATTCATCGTGCAACTGATTGAAAGTGATTCCCGCCTCTTAAGCTAACCTAGCCAGTCTGGTTACGAGGGGACTAAGGGGAAGGTTTTTCCTTCAAATCACGCCTTCGGTTCCGTTACCCTTTAGTTGCTGTTGTTTGACACTACCCCGTAGACTTAGTCACCAGGTTTGGCAAGAGCAGTTGAAACCACCTAATAGTACGACAACGAATTCAGGTTTATTTTATATTTTACAATTTATTTTAACCCTTTTTTTCACTGGGGTTTGGTGAGTGGCCCACAAGGTGACCAAGCTCACTGGCCAAACACTAGACCTGACTAAGTCTAGGTTACCCCAAATGTGTGGTCTCTAGAGTGTAACCCTAAAGGTGTAACCTAGGGTTCATGCAATTCTAGGGTTTTTTTTTTCTTTCTTTTAAGCAGACCATGAAATAAGAATAATTCTCTGATAAAAATTGGAATTAGAATAAGTTTAAATTTGTCAAGTAGATTCCTTTTTCAATTATCTTTTCAGAGAATATTGTTTTGTAATTTTTAATGTTTCAACCGAATTTATAGAGATTTTTAAACATAAGAGGGTCAAATTTGGAATTTTGACACCTGATTGATTTTCTGCTTTTGAGTAGTATCAAATAATTTTCAAAAATTCAGAAAAAATATGTAAATTAATGCCAATAAGATCAGCTTTCAAACCCCACCATTTTTAGTCAAAAAAGATTTGCGAATTGCTCAAAATTGATTTTTGAATTTTGAAAATTTTCAAATCTGGGTCAGTTTGACCCCCTTGCACTTCGTAAATTTTTAAAAATTTGTACTTATAATTTTTTCAAATGAATGGTGCCATTTAAAAGATGGTTTAAAAATGAAAGTATAGCCTGAATTTCAAAATTTTTTGCTCATTAATTTTTCGGCAATTAAATTTTTAATTCAAAATTTGAAGTCTGGTTGAAAATCAGAGGGTGGTGGAGAAGCTTTTGAAAAGGTGTTTGAATTTGAAATTCAAACTTTTCACCAAAATAATTTTTTTTTCTTTTCAAAACTTTTGAATTTTTTTTGAAGGGAAAAGCTTTTTTTTTTTTTAAATTCTTTTATTTTTTTCTTTCAAGTAAACTAACCTAAGATTCAAATGGAAACCTAATTTAACTACCTAGACTTTTTTTTTTGATTTTTTTTTCACGAAGATAAATAAGCTTTTTCTTTTTTAAATTGAAATTGCAAGAAGGAGATCTAACCTAGGGTTCAAATCAAGCCTAGACTAAGAAAGATATGTTGTGCATTTGGTATTTTTTCCACGCTCGTGTGCGCAGATCCCATTTTTTTCCTATTTTCCTGTACATCAAAAGACAAGTAGAGGAAGATTTATCAGTGATAATTCTAAAGATCGAAATAAAAAATGACGTTGCCTCCTCGGCAATGGTGCCATTTGACAGGAAGTGATTCTCGCACGTGTTTTGAAAACAGAGATATCGTCGTAGTATAGTGCGTAAAAACGCTCGTAAAAAATAATTTATAAAGATAACGAGAGTTGGAGTCCCGGTTGTTCATCTCTAGAGGCGTTTCTGGAAATGCAAATTCAAATCGATCTCGCTCGCTCTACTCATTCAAAATTGCATGTCAATTTATACTAAATATGTATTGATACACGACATGCTATTGCCAGAATATCAGAAATTGAAAACATGCAACTTTTAATCACACCAAAAGATGATCATTAGGCACATGGTGATTTTCAACATATATATATATATATATATATATATATATATATATATATATATATATATATATATATATATATATATATATATATATATATATATATAAAGATGATGATAATAGAGTTGCAGAGCACCGGTAGCGGAATGCTTGCACAGGAAATGTAAAAACTAACAGCTAATAGATAACAACTGCATACATGAATCTACGGGGGATTATGCATGCATCATTGGGGGAGAATATGGAACAACACTACTAAGCAGTAAATAAAGAATTAAATCTATGAAGAACTATAATCTAGTCTAGCAGACTAAGGGCATTCAGAGGTGGGCTCCGATGGCCTTTGAATGGGTGAGAAGAGAAAGAGGGGCAGCCAATGGTGCTTAGGCCAGCCATTGGAGGGAGGTTGGGGAAGTTGATCCTGGTCTAGGCTTGGTGTGGAGGTGGCGGCATCATGGTGGAGCTCGTGAACATGGAGATGGAGGTGGTGATGGCTTATGGAAAGTGGAGCTATGCTAAAAGACCAAGATGGACCAAATGGCCACCCCTTAGGCCTTTTTATAGACCTAAGGGAAGCTCTCTAGAGAATTATGGACTTCTGTGGAGAGGCCTATGGTGGGAGCTCGTGGGAGAGTGAGAGATAGGATGGATGGTGGTTTTTAGATCCACCAAATGTGGATCTAAAAATTGAATTGCTCTTGGTTGCTAATTTTAGCAACCAAGGCAACAACATATGGTAGAGAGTTCTAGAGAACTCTAGGATAGGTATTTTCATGTGGATGGTGTGTGTGGGTGTGTGTGGGTCAAAACTTAGGTGGCTAGGTTGATTAGGTTAGGTTCTAGTGGGTTTAGGTCAATGTAGTTCTCAAATTAGGGTTGTAAACCCTAATTCACTAAGGTAAAGTGCAATTAAACTTAATACAAGTTTAATTGGGTGTGTGGAAACCTAATTGAGAGTAAAATAACTCAATTAAGTTAGGTCTAAGTCAATGGGACTCTCACTGAGTCCAATTAGACAGTGTGTGCTGAGATTAGGGCTCAATTAGACTCAATGAGTCCATTTGAATAGGTTGATGGAATTGACTAAGATCCAAATCAATTAGGTTTAGTGAGGACCTAATTAGGTCATTAGGGAGGTCTAGAGGTGATGTACTAGGGTTAGGGCACCTTAATTTAGGTTCCTAGGGGGTTGGAATTGGGTTTAGGGAGCTAGAGATCCAAGATCAAGACTTGAATTCCAAAACAGGAATTGGAGGACAGTATGAGATGTCTAATAAAGTTGTCAGACATCTTATGATGAAAAATCAGAAGTCTAGACTTATTGTCTGGACATCCAATCAGAGTTAGGAGGGATTCTAGGTTCTATCTTGGGTATTCTACAGAAATTAGACGTCTGACCAAGTGTCTGGACGTCCAATAACACTGTAGAAGTGGGTTTAAGGTGTGTGGGAGTTGGCTAAGGGTTCTAGATGTCCTATAACTTATCTGGATGGTCAAATAGAGGCTGGATTTAGGGTTTTAAGGTTTCCTATGGTGCGGTGACCTAATCTAAGGATGGCTAAGACTTGGGGAAGCTTCTAGGCTGTCCTAGGGCTAGGATGGACCTAAGCTCTTCACAATTTATTGCTTTATTCCTACTTAATAGAATAACATACCTTAACTCCCTTACATTATTATCTACTACATCTAATTCTAGGTCTTCTGCTCCAGCTGTGCTGGAACTCTGGCTTCAGGTCCAGCTTCAGATCCAGTCTCAGATCCAACTCCTGAGCAGCTTATTAATTGCAATTGACATAATGCACGTAATCAGTACATTATAGCATTATTTTATGCATAGATAAAAGAAAGCAGTAAAGGTGCTAGTTATGCTTATTCATGCATGAATTACCCTAACTTATGCTAAGTCCTAGCCTAATTTAGGTCAATTAAGACCTATGATTGTTGCTCAATCATATAGTAGCTTCTACATCATCCATTCCAACAAGGAACTACCCACTTGATGAGCCATGATTTACTCTATGTTTAGATTGCCTAGCCATGTAATATGCTAACTCTGCTGCACGTCTACACACTGGCTGCACAGCCTGCATGTCAAAAGAGCTTTATTGATCTCTTGTGCTATTTGTTAGGAGATGTTATGGCTAAAGTGTTTGCATGCATGCACTAACAAAAATCATAACAATGTTATCATTGGTCATATATAGCGAAGAAGTGAACTTACATGCTCTTCAACAAATGCATGTACAGCTGCTTTAGGTAGTATAGGTCTACCAATTATGGTTTGAGTTGATGATCCAAGCATAAGAACCTTGTTGAGTACCAGCAGCAAAAAAGTCAATTGGCTCGAACTAGGTTAGATAGAAGAAAAGCACAACAATTGATGTTTACAATCTGGTTTAAAAGGAGATGTACAAGAGAGGTATATGCATATGAGTCAACAAAATGGCATAGTGAACAAGTACATGTTTTGGAATAAACTTCAGCTTTATATTAAAGATTGAAAATCATGTAATAAAGATTTTAAATGTTTCCATTAATTAGCAACAACCCCAATTTCAAACTTTCAAAATCAATCATTTTTTTAGTTGCTGGATTCATCCAACAAATTCAATAAGTTCAATAGAGCCCTAACTTCGAAACATGACCTTTTCCACATCCAGCTTATCCCCTTTTTTTTTGGTTGTTGGATTTCTATAAGGGTGCTTTTATGATGATAATTTTACCCTGTAATGGGATGTGCTACAAGAATGTATCTGAATCGAGTTGCTCTCATTTCCTATTTGTACATTTTTCATCTAAATCAAGTTGCTTCTACCTGGCAATATCTTTTTTTATTGAAGAAGTTGTAGTTTGAATACATTAGCACACATACTAGATTCCAAACTCAAATAGACTAAGAGCGATCCCCATTATGTGCATTTTCTCTTCAGGTCAACAAGCCATTTTTTTGTTGAGACATAAGCAATGGTGCTAAATTCCATTACCATGCAAAAGGAATGAAGGCATGAAACTCAACACTATATCATTGTTGGAAGCTTTAATTGTGATCCAAAATGAGCATAGAAGTGAATAAAAATGTCAAGAACTCCATTCTTTTCCTTAAAAATTATTGTAAATTATCCTTTTTAATAAATGTTGTAATTTTTTTAGAAGTTAAACATTGTAAATTATATTGTTAACTATTGTAAGTTTAATATTTTGTAAATTGGTTATATTACAATGCAAAATTGAATTAATTTTTTCTTTTGAATATAGCGTACTTATGGCATGTTCACCCAATTCATTAAGGAAGAAGCAATGACAGATAATGATCATAACAATAGTGCATGGGTTAAACATATTACAATAGGTACACCTATTTCTCATTATTATGGAGGGCGTTGTCTGATGGCATTGCATAAAATATCTATTGAAGAGAAGTAGGATTAACTTAGATTATCAACGAAGTGTATCTCTTCAAAGGTTATTATATGACAATGACACAAGTTGTTACGAGATGACAAGAATGGATCGATTTGCCTTTTCAAAACTTTGTGACTTGCTAAGAACTATTGGCAAATTATTAGATTCTTGAAATATGAAAGTTGACGAGTAAGTTGCTATCTTTTTATTTATTATAGCACATCATGTAAAGAATAGAGTTATCAAATTTCATTTCATACGGTCTGGAGAAACAGTCAGCAGATATGTTTCCACCGTGTTTTGAATGCTGTTCTAGGACTACATAATGAGTTATACATGAAGACATAATCAATTCCTGAAAATTCAAGCAATGATCGATGGAAATGGTTTAAAGTACATACATACTTGTGTAATTTTACATAATCATCTTCTTTGATTTCAATAACCATTGATTTATATGTTAGGACTGCATTGGTGCCCTTGATGGAACATACATTGAAGTGATTGTACTGAAAATAGAAAAACCAAAGTATAGGTCAAGAAAACAAACAATTGTAATTAATGTTCTGGGTGCATGTTCTATAGATATGCAATTTATTTATGTATTATCAGGTTTGGAAAGATCTGCAACTGATAGTTGCGTATTAAGAGATGCACTTTCAAGAAGTAATGGACTGATTGCTCCTCACAGTAAATATGCTTTACCAAGTTTCTTTAAATTGACTATATATAAATATATCAGAAACCTAAACTCATAATTTTTACTTATAGGGAAATATTATTTGGTCAACTATGGATACATGAATGGTGAAGGTTTTCTCGCTCTATATAGAGACAATGATATCATTTGACTTTGTGGAGAACAAATTATCAACCAAGTAGTCCTAAGGAAGTTTTTAATTTGAAGCATGCAAGAGCAAGGAATGTGATTAAGTGTTGTTTTGGATTATTGAAGAAACATTGGGCGATGTTGAGGAGTCTTTCATTTTATCTAATAAAAGCTCAAAATAGAATTATTTAGCTTGCTGTCTTCTTCATAATTATGTAAGACGTGAGATGGTCAAAGATCAAGTAGAAGATGAAGTACCAGAAGTTCCAAATATGCAAATGAATGGTCAATACTCAAATGATGAATCTGATGAAGAAGACTAATCAGAGTTGATAACAACTGTAGAACCATCAGATGCATGGATGTTATGGAGAGATAATTTAGCTAATGCAATGTTTAATTCATGAATTTAATTGAGCACATATTTTTTTCTTTATATTAATTTCCTTGACAATCTTACTTAAAAAATTAAAATTTTCTTGTAATTGAATAAATAAAGTTGCTTTATATATTTTTTTAATTTGTGAAGATTATTTATATATATATATTTACTTTATCTGATCTCATTTTATAAATTATTCTTAAAAGATATGAGCCAAGCAATAGAAATCAATTTTGGCCCTGGAAAAAATAAGCAAAAATGGTTAGATGAAGAAGATCAAAAGCTTATCGAAGGACTACTTGATTTGGTTCATGATGGGACCTATAAGGCTGATAGTGGATTCAAATCAGGATATCTTGGAGTATTAGAGAAGGCACTTAAACAAAAATTACCAGGTCTTAGAATAAAAGGAAGGCAACATATTGAATCATGTGTCAAGACATTTAAGAATCACTTTCATATTGTGTGGGATATGTTAAATGGAAGTATAAGTGGTTTTGGATATGATCCAAATTTAATGTGTGTGGTTGCTGAAAATGAGATATGGGAAAATTATTTGCAAGTAATTTTGTTTTGAACTTATATAATTTTTTAATTTATTATAATTTAGATTTCCTTATAACGTTTATTTATTATTTGATTGCAGAGTCACAAGGATGCAGCTCAATTCAAAAATAAGCAATTCCTATATTATAATGATTTTTCTACTATTTTTGGGAAAGATCATGCCACAGGAAGTAATGCCTAAGCTGTTGCTGATGTTATTGATAAAGTAAAAGCTGAAACTGCAAATGAAAATGATGTTAATACAGTTGGTTTAGAAGATATTGATCTTGGATCTCCTCTTCTCTTAAGAAATTAAGAAGTATCTAAAGAGAGTTTTATTCGTGGGTGTAAAAGGGAGAGGATCTCTTATAGATAGCTTAGGAAAATCTATTATCGACGTCGTGACTATGATTACTTCAGAAATTAAAGAAGTAACCAACCAATTTAGTAGAGCTATTGGGATTAATGCTCTTGAAAATAAACTGAAGCTGAATGGAGAGTTACTAAAAATAACTTCATTTAATCAAAGTTAATGTCATCAAATTGGTCTGAAGATTTCTCGTGATGCGGATGCATTGGATTTTTTTGTTTACTCTTACAAATGATGAGAGAAGGCTTTGCTAGAAATTTTTTAGATTAAAATTGTTGAGTTTATACTTTTAAATTCTCACAATGAATAGTGTAGTTGAATTCTTATTGTTGTGACATTTATATTTCATAAATTAGCCTTTAATGTTTTCCTTATCTATTGGTTTGCTATTTTGTTTGGATAGGAGTGTTAAATTTGAAATAGTGTAATATATATAAAATAATGGATAAAATTGAAATATTTCTTTAAATTGATGGGTTTCTATGTAAATTAATAATATTTATTTCTTATTAATAGATTAAGAAGATTTTTAACTTAAATTTTATGTTAAATGTGACAATTATCATATTTTTAAAAATGTATTAGGTTAAATATGCAAAAAAAATTTTGATTCCATTCATCTCGATAATTGATCATATTAAACAATTGAAAGGAATTATATCCATCTTTAATGATTCCATTCCTACCATAATCCAAACAAAGAGATGGAATCAACCATTTCTTTCCATTCCTTGCCTCATTCCATTCTATATTTGATTCCATTCCATTTCCATTCCATTGCAACAAAACAAATGTGCCCTAAGTTCTATATGTGATCTATTCTCAATCTCTTTGGTTATTCCAACATTTAATGCCATGATAGGATAGAGACTATCCTAAGAGATTTCATCAATTTCATCAACTCAGTGACTTCATAAGGGGGCAATTCTTCAAGAGGTACATATTCACCCTTTGAGTCACTCCAAATTTTTATCCCTGATTCCTCCATTTGCCCATTTTCCTCCATATCGGTTCCTCAACAACTTGATATGATTCATCCTCAATATCTTTAGATCTCATTCCAAGTTCCTTAGGTAAATCAACTATGATGATGATGTGCGAAATCCGCTAAGAATAATAGTGTCATTGTAGCATGAAAGTCATGATCGTTTATTTAATTTTCGAACTCGTAATAGATGAAATTGTAGAAATATGAGAGTTCGAGTTGTTTCACAGGAAAGTGAATGGTTCAAATTATTTCTTGACTTATACGACAAATGTGTGAATTCTTGGAAACATTTTTCTATTTTTTTGGATTCTTCTTTTCCAAGCAGGGTAGAAGAACTATTCTGACCCTATGTGAAAGAGATGCAACCAACTTAACTCTAATGATAATAGAAAAATCTACCTAATTTCTCTAAGACTCTTGACTTAGTAAAAAAATAATTGCAAGTAAACTCATGCAGTTTGGAGTTGAATAAAAGTAATTAAAAATTTAGACAAATTGAAAATTTCTATTCTGTTCAGCAGATTGACCCCAAGTTAATGTCCAAATTTTATACAATTGTATTAATCGAATTAAGCCTTGAAATTTTGTAGCATGCTTCCATACTTAACACCTAACCTATAGATGAATGTTTGTGATTTTTGGATGATTGAAACTTGAGAAATGAAATTTCTAATTTGGAATTGTGATTCTAGATGGGAGATAAGGGTTGTGAACTAGACAGAACTATACTTTTTTATGTTTTTCATTTTTCTGATTTTTTTTTGGTGTTTACGAATATAAAGTAGATAAAATCATGCAAGCAAAGACTACACTAATGATGCAAAGAACACATGGATAGATTGCACATGAAAGAGAACATGTTTATTGTTGGTAAGAGTGCATGAATCAACTACTATAATGAAATAAACAAAATCAAAGAAGGAGAAGAAGAATAAGAAGAAGAAGAAACAAGCTAATGAATGTCGAAGCGAGGAAGATGGAGGACTTGTAGCAGAGGTGAGTGATGCAGATGACCACTAGGAGATGCATGCTTGAAGAAGATTTGGAAGAAGAAGCACCATGGACGTGTGGTAATGGTGGAGAAGAAAGGAGGGGTAAGATTAGGAAGAAGTGTTAGCTATGGGAAGACGAAGAAAACCTAGAGAGAAAGGAGATCTAGAGGAAGAGGAAACCTAAGGGAAGGAAAGAAGACCTAAAGAAGGAAGACTAAATGGTGGTGAAGATTGAGGATGGGGTATGTATAGAGGGTGCTGCAACAACCTTTTTGGGTTTTCCTGACTTGTTTTGGTTTTTCAGCCTTTTTATATTTTGAATCTCAAATTGTACATAATATAAAAATTGTAGCCCTTGAAGTCAGATTTAAAATGCAACTTTAATCACTAAATTTGAATTTCAAATGAAAATGTTATGGCCAAAATACTAAAGATGTGTTTGGCTATCATGAATTTTAGGATTAGGATTTTGATTAGCTAAAATCATGGGAAGGATAAGAAAAGTTCTTGGACATGAATAGTGTTTGAAAAATAATTAAAATAGACATCCAAGGGTGGCATGAGTGGTAACTATGTGTTAGATTAGGGGTGGGTGTACTTAAAGGTGGGGTTTGGGGTGGTAAGGTAACTTAGATTTAGGTAGGCTAGGTTTTAGGTGGTCCAATGGGTGGTATGGAATTAAGGGCTAGGGTTTAGGGTTATGTGGACCACTTTGTTAGCTTCCAACTTAGCTTAGGCACATCTGTAAGAAAGAACAAAGCCTCTTATTAATAGTTATGAAATAACTAGGCTTAATTATGCATTCCTGCTCCAAGATACATGCATGCACTAATATATACAAATGCTCTAGTTCTAATGCAATTAATGATACAAAATCAACATAATTAAGCATGATATGACATAATTAAGTATTCTCATCACAACCCCATGGTTAAGTTTTGCTAGCCCCGAGCAAAATGCAGAAGAAATGCAAATGTAATTAAAACTTGAGTTAGGATTTTGTACGTCAAGAGGTAATAGTCATCACCAACTATAGAAACTATGCATGAAAATTCATACACAGAGACTCAACAACACTAGACTATCACCCAAAATACAACTTTCCAAATCCTTTTAGCTTCCTATAAACCTTAGTCATTGACTATGCAAAACTTGCTAATGATAAACATGTTGTAGCGCGAATTTACGTAGTCGCTTGATGAGTGGCTACTCATCATAGCTAAAAGGCCGAAATTAAGCTAGACACTAAGCAAAACAATATCAAATTAACACATAAAAAGGGTTAAGTGTGGGAATTAAAGAAAAGACCTAAAACTTTTAATGTGTGTTAAAATCTCCTAATTAGGTCACAAAAATGAGATATTCTGAAAATTAAAGAACAAATGATGATCCATGCATCAATTGAACACATAAACAAGTTTGAAAAGATAAATCAGAAGTAAAATCAATGTCTTAAATGTTCAATTAAGCACATGTAAAAATTTGAAAGCAATTGGACATCATTTAGGCTTAGAAATAAATAGATTACAATTAGGTCCTTCATGCATTACATTTCTACCCTTCAAAACTCCTTCTTGGACCTTTTTGCAAGCCGCAGGGACCCTTCTGTATGACTGCAGGGCCCTTCCAGTTATAGTTCTTCTCACTTTTGGACCTGCACGCTATTCTTCTACCCCTTCGTTTAAGGGTCTTCCTGCAAGTTTTCCCTCATTTCAGAGAGAAGCCTGTGTTCTTCACGCGCACTGTAGCGCGCGAAGAGCACAGCCATTCTCGACCGTCCATCGCACTTTTGATCTCGATCTGCGGCTGGAATCAAATGGAACCTTCGCGCGATTCGGTGCGTGCGTTCACCTCTCTTCCTAGATCTCATCTGACGGTCAGATCTCTCTCTTGACTCGCCGCGCGCTCTACCCATCTCATCCTCACCGCCGGCCTGATTCTGATTAACCTCACCCTTGCGGTGATCTCAGTCACTGAGCTGCTATTTAAGCACCTCAGTGGTGTCGCGCGCAAGGGATCGCTCCCTCCTACATCTCTTAGCGATCAATTCTTCCACTCCAGTCTCTCCTCCTCATCTAGACCCTGATTTCACAGCCACCGGCTGTGGAATCATCGCCTGCTCTCGACCCTCCTCGTCGCTAAGGACCTCGTAGCACCTGAGGACGACCCTGGAGTCTCACTAGCAGACTCTTCCCTCCGCTGGAGTCACCCTCCTCCTTTCTTCCTCCTTAGCCGCCGGCTAAGGACCCATAGGTCCCATTCTTCCTTTTAGTTTAGGTTTTTAATTCTGCACAAGTAGTGTTAGATTTAGTTTGCAGTAGTTTAGAATAGATTTAGTTTTAATTGTTAGTGTTTAATGTTAGCTGTAGTTAGATTAGTCTTAGGAGTAGAATTAGTATTAGATCCCCTCCCTCACCTCCTCTGATCAGTCCAGATCAGAGGGGAAGAATCATCTGTTCACTGTTCAATTTATCTCCCTCTTCATGTTTTGTTTTTCCCATCATCTAGATTCTGATTCTTGTTTTTTTCCTTTTAACGACGAATTTTTCATCAATCACCCACACATCCTGACCCAATTTCAGATCTGATGGCACACTGCCTCAGATCTGAAAGTGGCGTCACAAGCACCATTTGGGGCTTCTCACTCACTCCATTTGTTTCACAAAAGCCCCTCTGTTTTAAATGGATTGCCTCAGTTTGTCAGAGCACTTTTGATCTGGATTTTAAAGGATTTTTACTCTCTGAAATGTTTTGACAGATCTGACAAATTGAAAGGATTTTTGGTTTTCATTGTAGGCAAGGATTCTGAGAAGTTCTCTGGTGACAGAGAACCAATCAGAAGAGCCTTTCATGATTCTGTTTATACTTTGTTTTGAATGCATTCGCCAGCTTCCATTAAATTTCCTTAATGCATTCTTAGTCTCTTTTTGCTATTTCAGAACTGCCATGCACTATTTGTGTTGATGATCATTTCTGTATGGTGATTCTCTAACCTAAGGAGTTTTCCATACTCCTTAAGGTTGCAAGAAACTGGGATTGTGTTTCTTTGGTTTTAATTGATCGAGCTAAGTCTTCCTTCATGCTGTCTATGGCATTAGGAAGACTAACTCAATGCCATTTGAGTTTTGATCTGAAAGGATGCTTCTGATAAGGTTTTTCCTAATGAGTATTTGAGCTGAATTTACATGAGATTTTCGTGAGATTTAAACCCCTTTCAGATTTGGATTTCAACTCTGTAAATTGTAGTTTGTTTTGAATTTTATCTTACTCCCAGTTACACAGCAATATGCTGCATATAGCAGCTACATTCCCCTCTTCTCTAAACTCCCTTCTCTAAATTTCCCTCTTCTCTGTAGAATACTTCCCCCTCTTCAAGTGGACTAACTGCAGCAGCAGTTAGCCAATTGACAGTGGCTTAAGCCACTGCCACTGTAAACCAACACTAAAACAGCACATTCTTCTTTTCTCCATCTCCTCTGACAGTAGCTGCGGCTGCTGTCTAAACTCAAATAAAAAAAAAAATCAATCAACTCTAATTCCCTAACTTTATACAAAAGCCTAATGGCATAGACTTATTTTAAAACTGTAAATACACCCATTCATAGTATTATAACTATAACTATAGCATATCAGTTAGATACATAGTTATATTGTAAATATGTATAAAACCTGTATAGAAACTCGTATACATATGCAATCCATGTAAAAATATGTATGTATACTAATCTAGTATGTATGTATTCACTGATTTATGTATATATATATGTACAGATTTATATTTACTGATTTAGTAGCTAAGTTAATAGGTTAGAGCAATAATCAAGTAAATAAATCTATAAACGTGGGAATATATATATATATATGTATATATTAAGTAATTTAAGTTAGTCAAAGTATAATTATACCTAGTATAACTTACTGTAACTTAGTTTTAATTATAAACTACACAGAACTGCTATTTTAGCCTAAATAAAACATAAACAAATTCGTAAAAATACAATAAAAATATGTATTAAATACTTAAGTATGTAAGTTAAAACTGTTTAAGGTCAATTAGACCATTTACTAATTATTTTATAAGTAATTAACTATTTAATCACTTAAATCAACCTGTATAATCAGCCTAGTTTAGCGAATTTATTTGTATAGTAAATATATTTAAAATTCAAAATTAATTAATCAATTATGTAGTATTATGTAAATATTTTATTTACCATATTTTATTTTATTTTTTTTAATAATTTATGGCCCCCAAATCGAGGGCCAAAAACGCGCACAGACGCAGCTGCGTCTGGTTTCCAGCGCACGATGTGGCGCTGGAATAGCGCCACATCGTGGGCTGCAAACGAAACGCAGCATATAAATATAATTTATGTTATAACCTTACCAGTCGTCATGGCGTCGGGCGCCCGAAACGTTACCTGTTCCGTCTGATCCGATAACCCGATTCTGATATGTGATGATACTGAATGTGTGGGGCTGGGAGCCCGAGCGTGTGCGAACTTGTTGAAGGCGTTGGGCTGAGGCCCTGCGCTGATACGAAAACGTAATTAAGCACCTAATCTGAGATTAGGGCGCGCTTAGTAGAGGTCTGGTCCCACCGTAAGGGTGCTGTGTATCCCTCGAAAAGCGCGTCCGCTAATTAAACACATTTTACACTAAGGACTCTCCACCGCAGCCTCTGAAAGACTACATAGAACAAAATGAAAGGACAGACGACTTAAAAAAAAAAAAAGAGATAACACGAGATAACAACAGAAAAGACTCTGTACATATGTAAAATTAAACCCACATAATTACTAACAGAATAAAATGACACTATAAATGTCGCTAAAGACCTCAGTTTGCTTCTTTAGGTTGTATATAGTGTTTCCTGAGATTTAGCGACGTTTATATCTGTCACTAAAACTGATATATATGTCACTATAAATAAATGACTAGTAAGTTAAGTTTTTACACCATGGTATCCTAATGTAGTATGAACTAACATATTAGTGTTAATAGTATAATTTGTAAATACATAGTTTAGAGTATAATAATAGATTGTTTGATGCTTGTTCATAGTTAGCATTTTTGCAAGCACTTCTTAGCAACTAGGTAAATAAAACATTCATTCATTCTTTAAATGTAAAGTTTCTTTTTGAATAAGAAGACAATTTTGGAGATAATCAAAGAGTGACCGAATTAAATTCAATAAATTGCCTCCCAGAGAACGACCTGGAACAAAACCAGTAAAAATTAGATAAATAAGCAAATGATAATAATGGTTGTAATGACTGGAACTCACCCATACTCACCACTATACGACATCCTTAATGTTATATTATACACCCTATACTACAACGACATAATCAACAATTATTACCAACAAACATTTACAACAACCATCACCATCATCGCTCAAATCAGAATTCTGAACTTGTATTAGATCAAAATTGTAGTTAATGGGAGATCAGGTCATATCTTAGAGAGGCTTTTGACTAGATTACTTCCTAACTAATCCTAAGTTTAGGATTTTTGAAGATATTTTGTTATATTTTTGGAATTTCTCTCTAAGATCAGGGCAATCTAACAGATTTGACCCCTTGTACAATGTTTATGCCTAACCTAGGTCTAAAGATGTTCTAAATTTTTGATGATTTTTCTTAAGGTTCCTAACTAAGGAAATAATTACAATTTATTTTGTGTCAATCTGAGGTTTATATAAATGATTGAAATTCTAATAGTGTTAAAAATTAGATTTTATTTTACACAAGATGCCATACATGAATTTTATAAAACTATAGGAATCGATGCCAAAATTTTGAAGTGTTCTCTACTAGTATCCTAAGTTGCTGATAAAGTTTGGTGATTTTTGGAAGTTAGAATTCATGGGGTGAATTTTGTGTGGGTACCTATAGGATATATACATCTACACTAGAGGGGTGCATAATGGATATAGACAGTATATATGCAATTTAAAAATTAAAACCATAGAAAGTAAGATAGATTACACCTTAATTTATAGTGGAAACCCTTTCGGGTAAAAACCACTACCTAAGCCTCCCAGCTTAGGATTTTCTCCACTAGTTGACATTAGTCAATCCACTAACGTATCACTTAAATGAGGGTGGCACAACATTTTTACATAGCCTTCTTTTCTTTTGACACTTGACAAGAGAAGAACTGTGGGAATCGCAACAACTTCGGTCCCAAATCAAAATAACTGGAAAATAAATTGACAAGAAATAACCTTTGGAACCTCAAGAGTATGCAAACGGTATTTTTCAAAGTCTTAGAAAGTCGTGCTTTGGAAAGAGTTGGGTGTAGGTGTAAAGGTGTGAAAGCACAAGAGATGATTGACATTGAAAAATGCGCTAAAGATAATTCGCTTGTTGTAGCAGGTGATTACGACATCAAATTTAAAAGAATAAGATGATGAGTCTGAGTATCGAACACAGGGAGGCGAGAAATAGAATTGTCTAGTCTCTTAGTTTATTGCCACTTGATGAATTATTTCATTTACTTACATGAAAAGTAGAGAAAGAGAGATAACAGAGAAAGTGAATAGGGTTAGAAATTTGATAGGAACTAAGGTTGCATCACAACATTAACCTACTTAACTTGCATAAAAATAACACAAGTATAATAACAAAGATTACTTCCATGAACCATGAAAATCATCTTATAATCATAAGCAACAAAACTAGAGGAATGCTTGAATACAAATGTGAAACATAAGCTAAAGAACTACGAACAAGTCAAGACAACCACGATAGTAGAGAGGGCTCTGTCAGTGGCTCGGTGGCTCTAGAGATTAGTTTGGGAGCCCAAGAAGGTAGTGGAATGCGTGTGGTAGAGAGATCTTGCAATAGGGGTCATAAGGGCCTTTTATAGGTGAAGAAAACCATTGAACTGGCCTTGAAGTGCCCCCAAATTTGCCATCGAGCGCGAATCATGCACTGGAGTGACCAAATCGTGGCCTTCTGCTACTCCATTTGACTATTAAGGGCACTTCCCATTGTGCTTTTGAGCACGTATGCAATCGCGCTTTCATGATCGTGATCATACGAGATGGACACGTGGTGTGATTTGTGTCTGCGGATTGTGCACGGGCGGCTATGATGCATGCCCGTATGAGTGCTTAAGATTGCTCGATCGCGTGCGGGTGACATGGGTTCATCGCGGCCGCGCACTCCTCATCCTACAACCGAATTTATCGCACTCTCGTGAGCAAAGGGGCATGAGTAGCGGCTCGATCCTGCATCTCTTGGTTGCGATATGCTATGCGTTGCTGTTTTGTTATGCATAAGGATAGCAGATTTGACTCGTCCATCCTTGATCGTGTGGTCGGAGATGAGGCGCGGAGTGGAGAGATGTGGTGCGTTAGATGGAGATCGAATGGCATAGATGACACGCTCCTGCACATTGAAGAGGTGGAGCGGGTGTTTGTGGCACGCGGATGAGTGACACATGGCTGCATGTGAGCCATTGATCATCAAATTAATGATTGTAACTTCTTTGGCTCTTTGTGGCAGCTACGAAGGTCCGATTAGAGCGATTTTGGAGTCGTTGGACTCTGATTTTCATCTTGAATCCACCCATGCAGCTCGATTGCTCTTTTGAGACCTGGTTCAACATGTACCTTTAGAACTTGGCCTTTAAACGTTAGTTTTAAGTAATACTTATATAAAGATTATACTAAATGCATGCATTGGTCCCAGACCCACTAAATGGTCATATTTAAGTATAGAGACCCTTAGAATTGACTCTAAATGATATAATTAACACTACTAGTTGTAGAGTCATCAATGATTGCTTTCTGAGGTGTGTTTTGAAATGAGGGTTAAGGGGTCCTATTTATAGGTGCTTTCTAGCTGATTTGGAAAGTTTATAAAAATGACGTTGGTGGATCAAAAATGTAGTTTGGTCAATCAAAAGTAGCTTTAGTTGATTAATTTTATATTTTAATCAATTTTGTGTTGATCGATTAAAAAGGTATTTTGATCAACTTCTTGCATGAAATTAGAATTTGACTGTTAGGTGATTTTGGTTGGTTGATTTTTAACTTTTGATTGATCAAAGTAATTGGTCAATCAAGACTGATTTATTGGTTGATTAGCATTACTTAAAACTTGATTTTTAGCCTAAGTTAATTATCTAATGAGCAAAAAGCGTAAAGGTCGATAATTTGAGGTTCCTTACATAAAATTCTAGACTCAAATGTAAAATATTACAATTATTGAAAACTAAACATATTCTTGAATCGATGTCTCCAATTGATCATCATTTTGATAGAGTATAACCTAAAATGGTTAGTCCACAATAAAACATAATTTGTTTACATCAAAACAAGGGTATCAACATTCTCCCCTTTTTTGATGATAACAAAATTATAATTATATATGCATGTAATGCATGACACATGCTGCTTAAAGAAAATGCACTTATAATATTTCTTCCCCTTTGTTATTAACAAAAAGCTTAATACAGTATTAACAAGGTAATATATACGCTCCCGTTTTTTATATGTCAAATGCAATGCATTGCGTGCTGCTTTTATAAATACCAGAGAATGAAAATATGTATAAATGAAGGATTAAATGTCCAACATATAAGAGTTCAAATGAAAGTAGAAATAAAGTAGCAAGATATAGCATACTAGTCCAAAGTCAAATATAAATGTACTACATGGCAGATACTCAAAGAAGTCTAGAAGAAACTGAGAAATGTGTTGATGCTCTTTGGAAATTCCATGTTCTCATCAAAGTCATCTAGTCTATGGCTGGAGCTATTGGGTCCTATAGAGGAGGTGCTGTGCGGAGCCTGAAGTTGTAGATCATCTGGTCTATAGGGATATTTGACTCAGCTCTGCTGGTGAAACCTTGGAAGGTGTAGCATGAGTGCTGTTTTACTGTTGTCGTGGTGGAGGTATTGTTGAAGGTGCTGTTGGTGAAGGTACTACTATTGATAGTGGAGGAGATGGTTCAGTTTATGGAGGAGGAAGAGGTTCTATTGTGCGTCTAGATCTGGGAGGTCGCTGGTCACGAAAGTGTAGAGCGTGAATCTACTCTCCCAAGTGATATGGAAACTGTCCTTGTCTGCTAAGGTAGTTGGATGCTTAAGCAACATGCACCATCATCACCGCAACTATCTCTCTCTAACGACACATCATTAGAGAGATGCCATCTGTCACATCCTGAATCCTTATAGAGTCCTGCTAAGAAAACTGCTTGTCGAGGAAGCTCCACTCATGATCATAAAATGATGGAGTGGGATAGATTGGTTGGGGGCTGTTAACAGGGTGAGATCGTGGTTTTTATAAAGATAAAGGTTGTTGCGTCGTAGTATAGGTGAAATCACCTTGAAAACAAATAAGAAGTTTTTATTACTAAAAAACCTAAGTATCTGAGGTCGAACATAGGGAGCCAATGAAATTTATTCACTAATCTCAATAAATGTAATTTGAACGCTTAAATCTACTCAAAATCTAATTCAAAATATAATGCATGAGTTCATGAAAATGTAGCACAAGAATTGGACGTCTGATTATAGCATCAGACGTCTTAAAAAGATATGCTTCTTCTCTTTCTCTTCTTTCCTTCTCTAGCTCTCTTTCTTCTCTTTTTGCCTTCTCCTCTTTCTTTTCTTCTTCTTTGGTTCTTCTCTTTCTTTGCATGCTTGCCTTTTCCTCTCTGACTTTGGCTTCTTGGCTCCTTCTCTGTCTTTGGCCTTCTTCTTCCTTGATTTCTTCTCTAACTTTGCCTTTTGCTTTCTCGGCCCTTACCTTTCCTTCCTTAGCTCCTTTGCTACAGTGCCTTCTTCCTTTCCTTCTCTGGCTTGGCTGCGCCTTCTTCCTTGCTTCAGCTTTGCCTTTTCTCTGTGCCTTAGCCTTGCCTTTTTCTTCAGCCTTTATTTCTCTTGCCTTCTTCTTCCTTGGCTCCTTTGCGGCTACAACTTCCTTCCTCCTCTAGCCTTAGCTTCCTCTTCTTTTCCTTCTTCTCTTCCCTGCACACACGAGTGCAAAACCTACCCCTACCTTCCCCACACACACTCTCTTTCTATTTCTCTCTTGGGTTCACTCTCCCAGAGCCAGTCGGGTAATCGGGTCAGGCTATGCGCACTTGGGTCCAAGCGCACCAGCGTGGGTGGTGAGCAAGGAGTGCTGGGTTAAACGGGTTGGTCAACCAGGTCCGCGGAGGCGTGGGTCACGGACGAGGCAGGTGAGCGTGGGTGAGGGGACCTCACCCTGTGTCTTGAAGCGAAGAGAAGGAAACACAAAAATAATAAAAATGACTCACCTACGCTTAACGTTTCCAAGGTGGGACTAAAAGTCCCACCCGCTTCACTCACGCCTGCAGGGAGAACACCTTCAATCACTGCAGCTGTGACACTCTCTCAAAGCCACTCCTTGGCTGGAAGTATGCGCAAGATAAACCCTCACCTCCTGAACTTGTTCGCCTGGAGTGCAGCAGCATGAAGCGAGCTTGCAAGCAAGCATGCTCGTGCTTTAATGGCTGCAGGTGGGTGAATCTGAAACTCACAAATACGGCCTTGCGGCCCTGTCAAACCACATGGGGAGCTTCGCCGTGTCACGGCGAAGGTGAGGCGGGGGTTGGTGTGGCGCAGAACGGCCTAGGCGTGCGTGTGTTCGGTGGGCACTTAGGGAGGTGTTGATGGTCGATGGATAGGTAGACGGTGATTAGTGGACGATGGTGGAGGTAGTGAGGTGTCTGGCGAGGTGTGTGGAGGTGTGATGCGGTGGATGCACCTCACCGGTGGGCGGCCGGAGATGGAGAAGATGGCGGTGGTCTGCGGTGTCGAGAGGTCGAAAATGCAAATTAAGAGAGGGGAAATGAAGAGGGGAGAGAGGAGAAGAGTTCTAACCTACTTAATGGATGAAAGGAGGGAGGAGGCGGACGATGCGTATTTGCCATCGCCGAAGATGAAGATGTCCAGGGGAGGGGTGACGGCGACGACGACGAGGCTAGAGGCTCGCGCGTGGGTGTTGCACGACGCAGAGGAAGGTGGTGAAGGTGGCTCTACCACTGGTATTATGGCAAAGTGACGAAAAAGAGGAGGAGGGCTCACTGGAGCTCGCTGGACTTCCTGACCAGAGGAGGAGGAGACGAAATTGGGGGAATTCTTCGGCCAAGTCGAGCTTGCCCGAAGCGGCAGGACCTGGAGTTTCTCTTATAGGCACTGGCAGAGGGTCAGATGCTTGGAGGGCAAACAAAATCCTTTGCCGGAGATATGGTCAGAATTGATACCCATACCTCTCGAGCATTCGCACGAGAGGTGTGGGGTGATTCAGGGCATGGGGAGCTGCTCATGCGGTAGGGGGTTTCGCAGAGAGCTCCCCTTTCAAATTTGGGAGTAGCTCCCTGGGGAAACGAAGAGAAAACCGCCTCAAAACCTCACCGGAGGTATGGGTCCCTACTGTAATGGCAGAGGGACCTGAATGCGAAAAGTGACGAGGAAGTTGAGGGGGTCTTCACAAGGGTTTTCAAAAGTTAGGGGCCAAAATGTAGTTGGGTGGACTATTTTGCAAAGTAGGTTAAGATGGCCTTCCCTTAGGTCTAAATTTTGGTACAAACCTAATTTTGACCTAAGGAATCCAATGGTGAAGTTAGATTTTAGGTTTTACTACGTTTAACTAGAAATTTTGCATAAAAACCCAAATTAGGTCAAATATTGGGCTTGGACCCCAATTTAGGTCAAAACAGGTTCCAAAGGCCAAATTGAAGGTTCTAAACTTTAGGGGATATTTTTATATGAATTTTAGAGGATTTAGTTGGTTTTTATCTTGCTTGAAACCTTGTGAATTTAAGTGGGTTTGTTTAGGGTTAGAGAATGTCATTTAATTCTTAACTTTCACAACAACCCTTTTCTGACTGAACTATCCCACTTTTTCTCTTATTAAGTCTAATTGACCTATGTATAGACCCTTAGAAATATCGTTGATGCATTACAATGGTAAAATTACAGTTTTACCCTTTGTTTCATTTTCTCTTCCCAGATTAGTGATCCCTTGAATTAGACCTTTCTCTTGATTATGTAGGAGCTTTTGTTCACTTTATTAGGTCAAAATATGCTAGTTAAGGCTCATGATGAGGTTCTCATCATACCCCCATGCCTAGCTTTTGCTAGTCCCTTAGCAAAAATTTAAGGTTTTAACTTTTGTTCTAGACCATGAATTTATTTCATTAGCTATGATAAGTGCTCTTTCTTCTGTGATTAGGTCAGAATGCTGACAATAGGCCTAAAGGTACTCTAGTACCAACCAAGATCCGGACTTGTCCATATTTAGCCTCGATCCTCCGCGAAGGTTTTTAAGGTCCGCAGGAACTACCCTAGGGTTTATTGGACTCTGTGGTTAAAGCACCCGTGCTTGAGACATATTTAGCCTTGGTTCAGTTTGCAGTGCATATTTGTAAGAGAGAGACAGAGGATTTATTTGTTTGGAGAGTTTTCTCTCTCTTTTCTTCTTATTTCTAGCTTCGGATTGGCTTCTCAACATGGTCTGTATCGGATTCCTCGTCCCCATCATCAATCCTCAAAGGTCCCTGGCAATCGATGCTTCATGATAGCACTGCCCATGGTAACCCCCAGAACCCTGGTTTTCGAGATAATCCCGCCCATGGTGTTCCATGGCTGACTCCAGACCCTGGCGATTGACATTTTGTGATAATGCTACCCATGGTATCTGAACCAGCAGAGTGCTTACATGCCCCCGGTAGGATATGTAAATATCCTAAGAGACAAGCATCGAGGAGACGATATGTTGTTACGCATCTTCGAGGGGAATTTCCCACCTGTCCGTGCCAGGAACTTGTCCAAACAACTTATGTTGATCGGCCGCTCCTAATCCAGGCAACATTTTCAAAACATTAAAATGCTTTTTGCGTGATTTTTATTGTTATGCGCACTGAACCAGAATGTGTGTTGATTGGGGTGCTTAGGTTACCGAGTTCCATAAACCAAAGGTCAGTTAACGAGGCTGAATACTCCCTAAGCCTTAGACCTAATACTTAAGCTTTGCATTTTCCTCAACCTTTTGAGGATTATCCAGATCTTAGTGGGTACTAAGAGTCTAGCCAACAAAGCCTAAGGTCAGCGTTCCTACTAATCTCTTTTTGTGTCTCCTTAGCACTTTTCTTTACTTTTCTTGATGTGGTCTAGAACTTCGGGTAATCCCTTAATCACTTACTAATGACTATCTCCTTTTTCATTTTGTGCTCCTTTTTTGTCTTTTTGCTCTTTTCCTCCTCATGTTTTGTGACTTCAAAATTTTCTTCCTTCCTCCAGTTTTTTTGTTCTTTTTCTCAATCTTTTATTTTTTGGTATTTTTGACATATGTGATTTTTTGTGAGAATCCTCCTGCCTTTTCTTGATTTCTGTATGCTTGCACTTTACTACCCCCCCATGCCTAAGTTTTGCAATGTCCTCATTGTAAATGGAGGGTGTGAAACAGTGTTGGGTCTAGGGACTTTAGAACAGGATTTATCGGGTGGGTGAATGGGTTGGGAATGACTGTTGCGGACGATTTCAAGCTCTGGCACGTGTACCAGAGGTGGAGTCGACAGTTCTAATGGATGAACCCTAAAGTGCAATATGATTCAGCATGGAAATGTCAAGAAAGGTTTCGAGTTTTTCAAAGAATGATGGGTTGCCTCCGTTAAGCGCTAAATTTGACACCTTCAGCCTAGCGGGAAATGGGATGGAGAGGGAATGATCAAATCAGCGGAGTTTTGTATAACAAACACCTTGATCAAGAGCCTGGTTGGTCCAACCAGGTGCTTGTTCAGATCAGTAGGCTGATGATGCAGCCCAAACCCAATCAATCTAGTGGGTTGATAAATGTAGATCAAGAGGTGTGGAACCCACCATATACTATGAAGCTCGGACGTATGTGGAAGTGTGAATGCAGGGTTTGGCTGAGTCGAATCAGCCTGGTCATAGTAGGGATCCGTAAAATAATCAGTGAATGACGTGGAAACCCTATAGGGGTGATCGGAGAATGATGGAGCATGGTCTTCAGTCTAATAAATGTCCGAAACCTGGTATAGATGTGGAGTTGAATCATCTGCAATCGGCTCAGTAAGAGGGGAATTAGAATAGAAATTGAGTCTGGTTGTGGGTCAGGGTTGAAAATAGGTTTTGATTGGTTCTGTATGTTCGGAAGAGGTGGCTTCAATGAGAATTGTGTATGAGGGCTCTTCTAGGAATGAATGACAAGTGGTCTCCTGTAGAGAGTCATCATAGTAGCTTTCAAATTCAAAAGTGCATGCTTGGAGAGTGTTTATAGGATGAAGGAAATCTAAATTGAGAAAAGATTCGAATTCTGGGTTACAATTACTCTCGGCATTTTCTGGTTTTGGTTCCTAAGGATCGAAAAGAAATGATTCCATGTCAATGGAACCTGAACTGAAATCAGTGATCTCGGGAACTGGGACCTCAGAATCAGAGTCAGAGAATGAGCCATGTGAGCTGAGGTCGTAGATGGGCTTGGTGTATTTAGGAAGCAGAGTCTCTTCGAAATTATAGTCAGAGTCGAAATCATTGGAGAGTTTGCGAAAATCAAGTTCTGCATGAGATTCAAGATCATGAATTCCACCACAGAATAAATCACATGATGTGGATTCAGCAACCTGACTGGGGTCTAGCCTATATGTCAATTCTGAGCTTAAGAAGGTGTTCTTACTAGGCTCAAGTTCCAAGATGGTAGGACAGACCCAATTGAAACCCCACTTGTCCAACTTCTCGGTTTCTGTATTGTAAATTGGCATGACTTCTGGAAAATCGATCTGATTTCTTGAGGATGTTGGATAGGGATATTCATCAAATAGAGGCCCAAAATCATATCATTCATTGAAAATTTGATCTCCTTCATATGGGGCCTCGTAATCTTCTAAAGACGTTTCAGATCCTGATTCTAGGTTTAGGATGTGGGTTGAATTACTAGAATCTAAGTCCGAATAACCTTCGAGGGTCACCTTATCAGAATAAGGGGTAGGATTTACACCCTCAAGAGGTTCAGTTCTAATCTCATTATTGCAGGAGTCTTGGAATTCTAAGCTTGGTGGTTCATGATCTAGGGTTGGCTCAACATTGTGTTCTCCTGTAATTTCCCAACCTAATTCAATATTAGGCATGTCTTCTATCTGGGTTGGGAATCCACAACCACTCTGTGCCTCAATTGCGAGATATGGGAAACCAGATTGATCCTCAATACTACCCCAAGATGTTTCTGTTGGAACCTTGTTCCACATCTTGTTTTGGTGTTAACAAAATTATTATGGATTAATGTTTGTAATTAAGTGTTTTTCAGATTTAGGTGAAGGAGTAAGGCAAACATGAAGTGATGGAGGCTTGATGAAAAGGAGAAGATCATGATAAGAAGGAGGCAAGATGACAAGGAAGAATCGAGGAGAAGCAGATCATCTTCGACTTTAGTTTATTTAGTTTAGATTTTATTTTTAGATTGTATTTGCCTCTTAACAAGAGAATGTAACTTAGATCGTAAAATCAATTAGAGATAAATTAGGATTTATATGGTATTCATTTTCAAAGAACCTAATGAATTAAATCACTTAAAAAAGGTACTTGT
The DNA here is from genome assembly GCA_037157565.1 of Thalassia testudinum. NCBI lineage: Eukaryota > Viridiplantae > Streptophyta > Magnoliopsida > Alismatales > Hydrocharitaceae > Thalassia > Thalassia testudinum. The sequence goes on from JAZHRO010000025.1 coordinate 11,579,122, forward strand.
TAACCCACAAGTACCGGTACTAAAGTTTAGTACCGGTACATGTGAGTTACAGGTTTGGGTTTTGTCAAGAAACAAACCTGTACCCTACAAGTACTGGTACTCATGATCAGTATCGGTACTGGAGGTGACGAGTACCAGTACTAATGATCTGTACCGGTACAAGTGGGTTACAGATTTGTGTTAAGAGTTTGAAACCTAAATCTGGAAGCAACGAGTATGGTACAGGTACTTTAGTACCGGTACCAGGTAGCCGTTGGCTCAAAACTGAACGGCTAGAAAATTAATTCCAACAATGTGAACGTTGGGAATTAATTCCCAACATCTAGTAGACGAATCCTTGTGGTCTTAAACTCTATATAATGACCCTAGGATTCTTTGTTTGCACACAAGAAAGATTAAAAATACAAGAGAAATTCCTAGAGCTATATTTCCCAAACCTCCACCATATTCACAAGAGAAGAAATTGTGTTTGCTACTTTTCATCATGCTACGCTTTTGCAAACACTTCAACGACATGATTTCTTCATACATTGTCAAAGCGATTCATGCTCATTCTAGGCTCTCAAATTGGTAATATTATTTTAATTATTGTTGAGAGGCTTAGGTTCTTGTTGTAAGAGTTTTCTTTCTTACACCAATTTTCACTTGTATTTTGAGCATTTGCTCATTTGGGTTGTAACAAACCCATTGTTGTAATTGGGTTGAGGTAACCCGTTAATTACCTCTGATATTAGTAAATTGATTCTCTCTGGGTTGAGAGAATCAGGTTAAAAACCATAAGCTGGAAGACTTAGGTAGTGGAGTACCCAAGGGAGGGGAACCACTATATATCTTGTGCCAATTTCTGTGAATGTGTTTTGTGCAAATTATCTTTCTTGTTATTACTAATTTGTTTGTTTAAGTTTTTTTTTTTGTGCACATAGCCATATTCCATCGATCTATCAAGTGGTATCAGAGCTACTTACAATTGGTATCAGAGCCTGGTTGCAAGAAGACATAACAACTCAACTTGCGATGTCATCCACATCAAGGCATACTGAAGGACAATCATCCACCTGTCCTCCCTATTTCGATGGGACAGACTATGGGTATTGGAAGAGGAGGATGCAAGTCTTCCTCAAAGCAATGGATGAGGAGGCTTGGACCCTCATTCAAGAAAAATACTCAGATCCGGAGACGCAAGGAGTAGCATGGACAATGGATCAAAAAAAAAACATCGTGAGCAACATGAGGGCGATGAATGCACTGTATTGTGCATTATCGAAGGTGGAATTCAACCGCATCTCAGCGTGATAGTCAGCATTTGAGATATGGAACACTCTCGAGGTCACCTATGAAGGTACAAACAAGGTAAAGGAAACTCGTATCTCTATTCTAACAGAAAATTATGAGTGTTTCAGGATGGAGAAAGGAAAAACAATCAAGGATATGTATACGAGGTTTGGGGAAATTGTTAACCCCATAAAGAACCTAGGAGTCAAGTTGAAAGAAGAGCAACTTGTAAGGAAGATCTTGAGATCTCTTACAAGCGATTGGTCTCCAAAGACCACAGCCATCCAAGAGGCAAAAGATCTTTCTACTCTCTCCTTAGATTAGTTAATTGGAAGCCTCATGGCATATGAAGTCCAGTTGGAAAATATGAAGAAGAACGAGGAGAAGGCGACAAGCAAGAAGAAGAGCATTGCTTTTAGAGAAATCAAGGACTCGGATTCAAGCACCTCGGAATTTGAAGATGAAGAGATGAAGATACTCACAAGAAAGTTCCAGAAATTTCTTCAAAAGCAAGGTAAGAAAGTGAATAAAATTTCATCTGATATTATTTGCTATGAATGCAAGAGAAAGGGTCACCTACGAAAGGATTGCCCCAAAAACAAGAAGGAGGACAATAGGAAAGAAATAAAGGAGCTCAAGAAGAAGAAGAAAAAAAAGCGTTTAAAGCAACATGGGATGATAGCAACTCTGACATGGACACCGACTCCAGTGAATCGGAATCCGAAGACGAGGTCGCACATCTTTGCTTGGTGGCAACTTCAGAAGATACGGACAACGAGGTAAACTCTGATTTTTCATTTGAAGAATTATTAGAAGCATATGAAGAGTTATATCATAAAGCTAGGTCATTTAAAAAAGAAAATAAGGTTTTAAAGAATAATTACCAAACATTAGAATTAGTAAAGTCATATTTAGAAATAGAATTAGAAATGTCAAAACAGACTAACTCACAATTGCATGCAAAAATAGTAGAACTAGAGGACATTTATGAACATTTTGAGGGAACTTTAAATAATTTAAAAACAATAACTAGGTTAAATACAGAATTTTGTGATGATCTAAAAGCAAGGTTTAAAATTAGAAAGAATACACAAAATCAATCACATACACCTAGGTATGCATGGATGTATCAAAAGGTCAAGAATCCCAATAATTATAGATCAACACTAAGAAGTTCTATAAATCTTAGGATTTGAAAGGTACTAACCATCAAGGACTCAGAAGAAAATGGGTACCTAGAAAAGATATTTATTTTGCAGGAATAGATCAAAGAGATCAGTGGGTGTTCAAGGCACGCAACAGAACATTTCAACCTTTCTATAGGTTGAATGAAGATCAAGAACGATGGCCTAATGGATCTTGGTACCCACATTCATCATTTTACTATTGGTAAATTTTATGGTATGATATTCTTTGCCCTTTCATTTTTTTGTGATTGACAAAAAGGGGGAGAAAAATAAAGGGCAAATAGTAATATTTTTAGGGGGAGCTTATATTAAGGGGGAGGATTAAAATGAAAAATTTTCCTTCATATAACATTGTTAAATTTTTTTAATTATCTATTTGCAAGATAGTTTTGCCAACACCAAAAAGGAGGAGATTGTTGGAACCTTGTTCCACATCTTGTTTTGGTGTTAACAAAATTATTATAGATTAATGTTTACAATTTAGTGTTTTTCAGATTTAGGTAAGGAGAAAGGAAAACATGAAGTGATGGAGAGGCTTGATGAAAAGGAGAAGATCATGATAAGAAGGAGGCAAGATGACAAGGAAGAATCGAGGAGAAGAAGATCATCTTCGACTTTAGTTTATTTAGTTTAGATTTTATTTCTAGATTGTATTTGCCTCTTAACAAGAGAATGTAACTTAGATCGTAAAATCAATTAGAGATAAATTAGGATTTATATGGCATTCATTTTCAAAGAACGTAATGAATTAAATCACTTAAAAAAGGTACTTGTTAACCCACAAGTACCGGTACTAAAGTTTAGTACCGGTACATATGAGTTACAGGTTTGGGTTTTGTCAAGAAACAAACCTGTATCCTACAAGTACTGGTACTCATGATCAGTACCGGTACTGGAGGTGACGAGTACGAGTACTAATGATCTGTACCTGTACAAGTGGGTTACAGATTTGTGTTAAGAGTTTGAAACCCAAATCTGGAATCAACGAGTATCGGTACAGGTACTTTAGTACCGGTACCAGGTAGTCGTTGGCTCAAAACTGAACGGCTAGAAAATTAATTCCAACAATGTGAACGTTGGGAATTAATTCCCAACATCTAGTAGACGAATCCTTATGGTCTTAAACTCTATATAATGACCCTAGGATTCTTTGTTTGCACACAAGAAATATTAAAAATACAAGAGAAATTCCTAGAGCTATATTTCCCAAACTTCCACCATATTCACAAGAGAAGAAATTGTGTTTGCTACTTTTCATCGTACTACGCTTTTGCAAACACTTCAACGACGTGATTTCTTCACACATTGTTAAAGCGATTCATGCTCATTCTAGGCTCTCAAATTGATAATATTATTTTAATTATTGTTGAGAGGCTTAGGTTCTTGTTGTAAGAGTTTTCTTTCTTACACCAATTTTCACTTGTATTTTGAGCATTTGCTCATTTGGGTTGTAACAAACCCATTGTTGTAATTGGGTTGAGGTAACCCGTTAATTACCTTTGATATTAGTAAATTGATTCTCTCTGGGTTGAGAGAATCGGGTTAAAAATCCTAAGCTGGGAGGCTTAGGTAGTGGAGTACCCAAGGGAGGGAAACCACTATATATCTTGTGCCAGTTTCTGTGAATGTGTTTTGTGCAAATTATCTTTCTTGTTATTACTAATTTGTTTATTTAAGTTTTTTTTAATGCACATAGCCATATTTCATTGATCTATCAAGTGGTATCATAGCTACTTACAGTTTCATCCCCTTTTTGTGGCATATACGGGTATTTCTGGTCGATAGTTTGTTTCAGTAATCTCATCATCTCCTCTCATTTTTCAAGATCATCTTGGTGTTGTTCCCAAAGAATAGGATTTGTCATGCATTGAAGGTATTCAAAATTGTGTAATTTTTCTATCTCAATGTATCCTGTTATGAGCATGTCTCGGGTTGATCTTTTTGTGACTTCAGTCAATAATATTTGGGCACAGTTTATGATGAAGGTTGTAGTTGTTGGGACATCAACCTGAATTTTTCTATTGGTGTTGAGGTTTTGCATTCAATTTCATAGAATTCAAGGGCATCCTCAGCCATCCTATCTCTCATGGATCTTTGTGATTCAGGTTTCTTGAAGGGTAATCCTAAGTAACTAGGCTGCATATTTGGATCAGGTGGTGGAATCAAGATGTAGAATCAGAATTTTGATGTAGAATCAAGTTGTGAAGCGAATAGATCTGAATAGAGAGTCCCACTGAAAATGTATGTGTGTGCTCTAAAGAGAAGAGATGAGGGACTAGATGTTTTTGACCCAATCAAGGCACCCAAAGATGTTTGGATGACTATGGAGGTTTGGGGCAGATGATACCCCTGGATCAGAAGGTCGTCCACCTGAAAATTACCTGGGTAGCTAGAGAGGGAGAGTCCCGCAAAGACCCCTACACGATAGAGCGTCCCCACGGGTTACAGGGTTTCCCCCACCCGACCTCTCTTGTCACTGAGATTCTAGGTAGACCAGAATGGGGACCTTGACCTCTTAAGTCTACCACTTTTAAGATCAAAGGTGCTTTAGGGTTTTCACTTGAACTTTAGATGTTTTGATTTTGTGACCTAATTTCAAGGTTGGCTGACCCAAGGGGTCAACTTCACCTGACCTATCCTAAAGATGGCAGAATGATTCCAGGTCAAGACCTAGAAATCACCCTGATTTGACTCCTAGGTTATTAGGTCCAAGCTTTTTAAGATTCAAGTGATTTTAGAGCTCAATTTTAGGGTTTGTCTTGCTTAGATCTTTTCAATCAAGGGCTTGGGTAGCATGTTTGCACACCAAAAATACACCAGTAAATATGCCATCTTGTGTTATTCCCTAGCACTGCCATTGCATGTTATGTAGCTATAATTGCATTTGTAAATAGATGACTGCATGCATTTATAGAGAGGGGAGGAGAGTGTGAATAATTGGCCATCCATTCCACTACCATTAATTAACATCTTCATTAAGTGCGACTTTGCAATTTCACCATTTTTTCATTTTTTATTTACTTTGAATTTTTCTTCTCGTGCAGCTACAGGGCATGGGGCATCCGCGCCTCTTCGCGCCTCACCTCTTGCTAATAGCATGGCAGGAGGTGCGCTGCCAGCAGCATGGCTGTAGCATGCCCTCGCCTCTTTATAAGCCCTAGCTCTCTCCCTCGTGCGAGGATGCACTTATACACACCTTTAGACACCTTCAGCACCATCGTCACCCTGGGCCAAACTCCTCCCCTCTCCCTCTCCATACACAATATCTCTTCTCGTTGAGAAGAGACACATTGTGGGCAGGAGAAAACCCATAGTGGTCCCACAACCACCACAGTGAGTTCCACCACCACCCAGCTCTTTCGTGAGTAGGTGGGCGTGGTGTATTCACCTTGTGTTTTTACTGCCGTCGTCCTCTCTGCCATTGCCAGAGCTTTAAGCTCAGAAGCTCCAGCAGCTCCGCACGCTAGCCTGCAAGCCACCGTCGGCCACCGTGCACCCGCTTGCAGGACGTGTGCACCCTCTTTCCACGTGCGCAGGTGCTTCACAACGTGCTTGCGCACGTAGAACAGGCTGCTACCGGTCGCTAGACCGCGCGCACACTGTAGCGCATTGTAGCGCATGGTCTGTGCGACATTGTAGTCACCGGCTCACTTCTCACTTAGCCGGTGGCATCGCACTCTCTCTCTTCGGTGCTACCCGCTCCAACCGGTCACCCACACTCGCCCGCACCCATCCGCGCCCGCACCGGCACCCATTTGCAATGCTGCGCGCTGCGCCTCACCGCACCCGCCCGCGCACGAAGAGAGCGTTGCGCTCCCCAGCGCACTGCACACGTTCTCTCTCTTGCACCCGCACAGCTGCACGCATCAGACGACGGGGATGCGCAGCAAACGGCTTATCTGCTACGCTCCCCCTCCTCCACCAGTACGCACACACACCCACTTGTACTCACACACTCGTACACTCACACACACACTTGTACACACTCACACACACCCTTAAACACTCACACCTACACACACACATATATATATCCACTCACATATATACATAAATATATATATACATATATATATATATACATATACACCTATATATAAATATATATATATACATATACATATCTATATACATATACAACTATATATATATATATATAGTAATAAATATATACATACATATATATATACAAATATATATATATATATATATATATATATATATATACATATATATATTTACATATCTATATATATATATACAACTATATAGATACATATATAGTTATATATATATATATCCACCTACCCATATCCATATATACACTTCACCACTCATACTCCAGTGCACTAGTCACTCCACCGCACATCATATCGCGGGAATATTTGCACCAGTTGCTGATATTCCTCGATATCCACGCAAAGCAAGTGCTTCTACACACACTCCCACACATACGCTCACACTCCACGCGGCACTCCGTCTTGTTGGTTGTGTCTTGCTAGACGTGGACCAACGTGACATTGTGCTACACTTCATTTCCACTTCCACCTCCACCGCTATATATAATATATAACTATATACATATATATATACATACTGTATCTACTATATATCTATACATATACTAAGCTAAGTATTTCTTTCTTTTCTAGCAACCTACCTTATTTTCATTTATCTTTTATGTATTGCTATTAAAAAGGTAAAAGAAAAAGAGTAAAAGAGAAAAGATAATTCTTGTCTTGCAGGTACTTGGTCTTGCGAATAACAGGACCAAATTTTGGAAACCCCAAGTTGGCTACAAGCCAAGAACCATTTGGCTTAAGGCCAAGGACTTGATTTTGAGGGTGTACCTCAAGGACAACATTATCAACAACAAAAAAATCTTAAATAAGAAAAACCCAAAAACATAATAATAACAAGGAATCGATACGTTTTAGGAAAGGCATAGAAACTCCTTGACCTTAAAATTCCCGCCTCCCTGAGATCGACCCTGGGCCTAAAAGCGACCAAGATAAAATCAAGTAGGCCAGGTTAAAAATTTTGTGAAGCTGGTTAGACTCGATTTTTGGTTATCCCACTATACTAATTTCAACGATAATTTCACCATATTAACACAACCTATTCGAGTCGCACCACGCTTTTTCTAGCACCGTTGCCGGGGAGGTGCAAATTGAGGTGAGATTCTACTCTCATTCCTTTGATTTTATCTTCTCAGATCCTTCTCATCATGGGTGTTTTGTTTGCTGGTGTGCAGGTAAACCAGTTGCAAGGAGGAGACAAGAAGAGGGAGTCGGAGACATGGGCAAATCCAAGGTGGGAGCGAGAGCGTGAAGTCACCGGCGCCGCATTGGAGCTTTGCCCACATTGCTGAAGAGGTAGGTGTCTCTCTCTTAGTAACTTAGGTTAACTTGTCACCTAAAAAAAAAATAGTAAAAAAAACCTAAAAACACTTCTTGGGAATTTTTTGGGGCAAGTGGATTAAAAATCACTTGTTGATTGTTTGCTATCACCCCCACCACCCCTTGATTTCCCGCAAAACTTCACATAGTGAAAATCCAAGAATCTTGATTCTTGGATCTTTCATTGTGTGAAGCTTTTTGAGGCAAGTTAAAATTGATTGATTGCCATCCCTCCTTACCTCATTTGTTCACATTTCGGGATCACACTTTTGGTGGGGAGGCTTGGAATTGAGTTGAATCCAACCCCACCACGACTTCTCAATTGCCTTAGATTTGATCCCAAATATTTCAACCCCAACATTTTAATTTTCTTTATATCATTTGGTGGTTGAGCCTTGTGTGGTACATCATTTTGGTGATTAGAAGCACTTGAATTGTAGTGCTTTGGCTCCCTTTCACATTGACCTAAAATAGACTCGTGCATCCACACATAGAAATTTCCATCTAGGGAAGCCCATTGCATTTTTAGCATGCAGTAACTAATTCACATTGAAGAAGGGTTTGTTGGGCATAAAAGAACTTGTGTTTTCTCAAAACCTGGAGATTGGTTGAATTGGTAACTTAGTGAAATCTTAAAATCCATACTACATAAGGCTGAAATTCTAAAAACCGTTCACCATCTAAAACTCCAATTCGAGGAGATTTCCCCATTGCATGCTTGGTTTACACACTATTAAAATCAACGCAGTTGGGTATTACCCGTATACAATGCTCTTCACATTCCTGGAGCACTTGATCCTAGGCCTCTAAATTAAAGCTGGTAGCAACTTGACCCCTATTAAGGATTGGAGGTCTAACTACCTACGTGTAGCGCCTACGTGCTGGTGTGGGTTCCCGCGTGCTATCGAGTGTCTAAGATTGGGGCAAACGGCCTTTCAATCTGACCCGGTGGTTCCGCGATGCTCTCATTTGGTTCCGTAGGTTGTGATAGTAGGTAACTTAGATCTTTAGGTCTAAGGGCACATTGTAGAGGTAGGAAATTGATTGCTTTGATTTGTCATCAAGTGTACCCATACGACACTGTTTATCTCATCCCCTTTTCCCTTCTTATCTCCCCAATTCTTCCTGCGGTAGTGCATGTTTGGGAGGAGGTCACAAAACCCTGAATTATTTGAATTGTCTGATAATTATAGAAGAATAGAAACTGAATCGTCATCCTCCTCCACAAACATGGTTGCACGCCCACCCCCAAATCCCGAGGGAGGAAACTGCCCCCCTCAAATCCCACCAGGTGGTGGTGGAGCCGTAGACCCCATAACCCGCCTCCAAGCCCAAATGGAAATGTATAATGAGCAGATTGAAGCCATTAGGGAAACCTTGGAGGAAATGCAGAACCCTCCCGAACGGGAGGAGCCTAGGTCTCTTAGCTCTTATCAAAATCCTGTTGTTACAGAGACCATAGGGCAAATTTGGGTCCCCATGGGCGGGGATGATTATGAACTCAAACCTAATGTCATTGGCCTGATTGACTTTCACTTCCATGGTCTTGCAAGTGAAGATCCCTTTCTCCATTTGGCAGACTTAACCCGATTAGCTGAAACTGTTAAACCAAGAAACATCGGGTTATCAATTGTCCTCATGAAAATGTTCCCGTTTTCGTTGCGGGATAAAGCATCGCAATGGTTGTACACCCTTGGGAGAACCATCCATTCTTGGGAAGAGATGAGAACAACATTTCTCAAGAAATTCTTCCCAATTGGGCGAACTAATGCGCTTCGTCGGGCTATAACTTCTTTCACGCAACAAAACGATGAGCAATTTCATGAGACTTGGGAAAGGTATAATGACCTCCTCCGGAAATGTCCGCACCACAGTCTGCCTAAGTGGCATATAGCCCAGATCTTCTATTATGGGCTAAATGAAACTTTGAAGCAGATTGCAGATGTTTCTTGCGAAGGGAATTTCATGAATAAAGAAGAGAATGTAGCATTTGAATTATTTGAGAACATGAGTGAACATTCAATGACCAATGCCTCCATTGTCACCTTTAATCGTACCAGCCTACCCCGCAATGTTCACGAAGTTGACACAAGACCATCCCATTCATCCACAAACCTTAATCTTATTGCACAAAAATTGGATGAAGTCTCCATCGTGCACAAGAAGCTGGAAGAGCTTTTGGCCAATCCCACCCGCTCTATGGCAAACACCTCCACCTCACCACTCAGTCACAATCCTAATCCTTCCAATGCTAGGCTTATTCCCAAAAACCCTGTAAGACCGTCCTTACCAAGTATTGTGCTGAGTGATTCGGTAAGTCATGTGGTTCTGGCTTCTACAAGCCAGTATTTCGACACGGAGGACCAAGACTCCGTGTGCTTGGATGCATATTTACATGCTGATTCGTCTTCTCTCTTAGAAGACGCTTGCGCACTAGGGAACAACTCATTCTCTGCTACTTATAATCTAGGGTGGAAAAATCATCCTAACTTCGCATGGTCCAGTAACCCGCAGCAAAAACCCCACGGGTGGGCCAATGAGACTGTTCACACCCGTCATCCTAAGGGCCCAGTCTAATCCTGTGGCAAATCCGCCATCGGGTCCTTGCATTCCTCAAACAGAAAACGCATCAAGTCCTCTTGATAAATTGATGTGAATGGTGACGGAAATGTCTAAGCACCATGAAGAAAACATGACTTCTCTTCAGCATCAATTGGCACAACAGAATGCTGAGATCAGTCAACTACGCATGGCAACTTGATCTCACGGTACTCTTCCAGCCCAACCTGTTCCCAACCCATGAAATTTTGTACCCTGTGGTCCTCAACCACAGGTACGTCCTTCTCAGGGGTAGGTTCATCAGATTTTGCAAGCTCTGAGCATTCCATCGGGATTTCAGGCTAATCCCCCAGTAACACATCACCCTTATGTCCCCATTGCAAACCCTCCTCCGCCTTATAATCCCATTGGACCTGCGACGTCCAATGCGATTACTATGAGGAGCGGTAAGCAAACCGTCGATCCGCCTCGACCTGATCCTGGCCCATCTTTTTCATTGCCCTCTCATTCGGGATGCACACCGCATTCTCGTGAGGACGGTACACCCAAATTAGTGCCAGAATCAATCCCATTCCCTGAGGCTCTACTGAGGGAGCCAAAAGGCAAGAAAAAGGATACGCAAGCCTTTGATAACTTGCGTAATTTATTTAGGGATGTTGAAATCAAGGTACCCCTGTTGGAGGCTATCGACCATATACCAACTGTCGTCCGATTTTTCAAGGACTACACTACACCCAGGCGACAGTCAAAGAAAACAAAGAATCCGGTGGTCCTCTTGCCTCATGCGAGTTGTGCTATACTGTCAAATCTACCACCGAAGCAGAAAGATCCGGGCACACTGCTTATTTCTTGTAGCATCCAAGGCTGCAATTTTAACCGTGCTTTGCTTGATCTGGGATCTTCCATCAATCTTATACCAACCATCATGCTTGAGAAATTTGCCTTAGGAAATCTGAAACCCACCCCTGTCACATTGCAGTTTGCAGATCGTTATGTCAAAATACCGAAGGGTGTGGTGGAAGACGTGGTGGTTAGGGTCAACAGTCTCTGTTTTCCTGTTGACTTCCTTGTTTTGGATATGGAAGTTCCTAGCTCACTTTCTGATTGGTCGATCATCCTTGGTCGACCTTTCTTGGCCATAGCCCACGCCCATATCCACTGTGAGTCGAGCTGCATTGAGATTGCCGTTGGCTCTAAGAAGCTCAAGCTAAACATTTTCAAGGTAGCCAAGAACTTTGATTGCGATTGCATCGAGGATGACACATCTGACAAGGACATGGCCGTTAGCACGTGTATCGGACTTATAGGGACCTATTCTGACTGCTGTGGATTGCCCTTGAACATAGACCATCGCCTAATTGACACATATTGTGACATTCCCCCATCCCTCCCCTCACTTGTACCTTCTCCTAACCAGACTTCTGATGAGGTACTCTCCGCTTCCAATACATCGTGGTCTGAGTCATATTCGGGCTACTCACCACTGATCCACCCTCTTGAAGATCGGATTGCCCTTTCTTTCCCGCCAAATCTGGCTGAAATGTGACTCCACACTGGGACCTTGAGCCCACATACTAATCACTGGGGCTATCCCTTATTGGATCCATCAATCCAAGATGCCCCTCTTCTTGGCCAATCTGAGGGCCAACTTTTTCCTCCTGCCTTTCTTTCTTCTGTTCCGCTTGGGACACTCTCATCCCAAGAAATGCTAGATCTTTCACCATCCACTCCAGAGCTAAAAGAGCTGCCTAACATGCTTAAATATGTTTTCTTGGAACCAAATGAAATGCTCCCTGTAATTATTAGCTCAAAATTGACCAGGGAGCAAGAGTGCAAACTAACAAAGGTCCTTATGGAACACAAGGTAGCCATTGGATGGTCCTTATCTGACTTAACTGGATTAGCCCCTCCTACTGCACTCATCGTACATATACGGAGGAGGAGGCTCGACCTTCCCGCGAGATGCAGCGATGTCTCAACCCTAACATGCGGGAGGCCGTCAAAAAGGAAATCATTAAGTGGCTTGATGGGGGTATAATCTACCCGATCAGCGATAGCCCTTGGGTGAGCCCGATTCATGTCGTGCCCAAAAAGGTGGGACTCACCATCCGTGTCAATGACAGGGGTGAATCCATCCCTACGCGCACTCCTACATCTTGGAGAGTGTGTGTAGACTATAGGAAACTGAATGCTGCAACTAAGAAAGATCAATTTCCTCTACCTTTTATTGACTAAATCCTGGAGCAGTTAGCGAGAAATAAATTTTTCTGTTTCCTGGATGGATTCTCTGGATATAACCAGGTGGCAATTGACCCCTGGGACCAAGAGAAAACCAACTTTACCTGCCCCTTCAGCACCTTCGCATTTGGAAGGATGCCTTTCGGACTTTGTGATGCGTTAACAACTTTCCAGAGATGCATGTTGGCAATATTCCATGACATGGTGGGTGACTTTCTTGAGGTCTTTATGGATGACTTTTCGATCTTTGGACCTTCATTTGATGATTGTCTTGCCAACCTGACCCGTATCCTTCGGAGATGTATTGATGTGAACCTCATGCTTTCTTTGGAAAAAAGTCATTTTATAGTACACGAGGGAATTGTTCTCGGGCATATCATCTCCGATAGGGGTATTGAGGTTGACAGAGCTAAGCTTGATGTAATTGTTGATTTACCTATGCCTGGCTTTGTCAAGTAAATCTGCTCCTTCTTAGGACATGTCAGTTTCTATAGGAGATTCATCAAAGACTTCTCCAAGATTTCTAGACCTTTAACTCATCTCCTATCGACTGACGTACCGTTTGATATGGGCCCCGACTGCATACGAGCATTCATGCAGCTACGTGATGCTGTCACCAAGACCCCCATTCTCCAGTCGCCTGATTGGTCCCTTGACTTTGAACTCATGTGTGATGCTTCCGACCTTGCAGTCGGAGCTATCCTGGGACAAAGATGTGATAGACACCCCTTCGTGGTGTACTACGCCAGTAAGACGTTGGACGAGGCCAAGCGTAATTATACAACCACTAAGAAAGAACTACTGGCGGTCGTCTTTGGGCTGGAGAAATTCCGCTCTTACCTTCTGGGCTCGCATGTTATTATATTCACTGACCACGCAGCCATTCGTCATCTCATGCACAAGAAGGATGCTAAGCCCAGACTGATTCGTTGGATCCTTCTGCTCCAAGAATTTGACCTTGAGATCCACGATAATGCCGGTGCCCAGAATGTTGTTGCTGATCATCTCTCGAGACTGGACCCTAACCACATTGGACTTACCCTGCCGATTAATGAAGTTTTTCTTGATGAGCACCTATTGAAAATTAATGTGGCAAGTGGACCTTGGTATGCTGACATTGCCAATTACCTTGCTTCTGGTTCCCTTCCACGTGGCTGGCCTAAAAACCAGTGCGAGCGTCTCATTGCAAAAGCAAAGTATTATTTCTGGGATAATCCACTACTTTTTCAAATAGGTGCTGACCAGATCATCCGTCGCTGTATTCCTGACAGCGAATTCCCTAGTGTGCTATCCTTCTATCACGATCAGGCCTGTGGAGGCCATTTTTCTGGGAGGAAAACTGCATCAAAGGTGTTGCAGTGCGGTTTCTTTTGGCCCTCCATTCACCAGGATGCACACAATTATGCCAAACATTGCACTAGGTGCCAGTTGTTAGGGTCAATGTCACGTCGTGACATGATGCCCTTGCAACCCATCGTAGCTGCTAAAATCTTTGACATTTGGGGAATCGATTTCATGGGTCCCTTTCCTCCTTCCAATGGCTTTGAGTACATCCTTGTTGCTGTTGATTATGTTTCGAAATGGATCGAGGCTATTTCCAAGCACCATGTTGACCATGTCATATCTACTCGATTTGTCAAAGATCACATTTTTGCATGCTTTGGGATCCCTCGAGCCATTATCTCTGATGGAGGAAGTCATTTTACCCATGCTTCTTTTCGGGCACTTCTGAGGAAATATGGAGTTCACCATCGTATCGCATCTCCGTATCATCCTCAGACGAACGGCCAGGCTGAGGTGTCGAACCGGCAAATCAAGCAAATTCTCCAGAAAATGGTTCGGCCTGACTATAAGGATTGGTCCGACAAGCTGATTGATGCACTTTGGGTGTATTTTACCGCTTTCAAGGCTCCTCTTGGTATGTCTCCTTATAGAATCGTTTACGGGAAGCCTTGTCATTTGCCCATGGAGCTGGAGCACTGCGCTTATTGGGTGGTTCACTAATGTAACCTCGACCCAGACCTTTGTGGTTGAGAAAGGAAACTCCAACTCCAGGAGCTTGAAGAGCTTCGTCATGAAGCCTATGATTCTGCCTTAACTTTCAAGCAACGTACTAAGGCCTTTCACGACAGTCGAATTTGGCGGAAGGAATTTGAGCCATCTCAGCAAGTTTGGCTTTACAATGCCCTGCTCAAATTCTTTCCAGGGAAATTGAAGTCCAAATGGACTGGTCCCTACTTGGTCTCGAGACCATTTCCCAACGGGGCTGTTGAAATTGAAGATCCCAAATCTGGGCATAAATTTACGGTCAATGGGCAGTGGTTAAAACCCTATCTCAATCATGAACCTGCCCCCATTGGTGAAACTGTTGCCCTGCTGGAGGGTAACTAACTTTGTGCCTCACTCTGAGTCCAGCTGGGGACGTTATATTTAGCGCTTGTTGGGAGGCACCCCAGCAACAGTCCTCCACTATCACTTACACAATTCCATGTCACTTCACTTCGCACTTCTTCACTTTTCACTTCACCACCCACCATCCACCCACCCTACCACCCTGCTATATACCTTGGACGTCAGCTCTCGTTCCCTGATCCTTGGACCTTGCTTTACCCTGCATGCATATGAGGACATAGCATCATTTGGCATGGGGGGGTGGATAGGCATCCATAGGATCTGGGTATTATATGGTATCATGCAGCTTCCATTATACATGTCCATCTATAAATATATACATAGCATATTTCAAAAAAAAAAAAGAGGGTATTTAGCAATGATTTGAAGGCTGAAACAAAAATACAGTAAGTGTTTATGGATATTCAACCGTTGTTTTGAAGACTTTCCAGGCTAAAGAAGCTTGATTCGCTCAGGCTTGGCTTAATTCACTTGAGCATTGATAAGATAGATCGGAATCTCTCCTAACTAAGGACGTATTCTTGTACCTGAGTTACCAGTACAGGATTTGTCGATTTACTTCTACTTGAGAGCCTAAGTAATCTTGGTTCACACTACACATATCAAGAAAGATTAGGTGAACATAAGATCCAACCCTAGTGTTCATTAGGGAAGGTGGAGTTCTTACCTGTGCGCGCAGGTAGACTTTTTATCCCAGGCTTTAGTCTTGTGTCTAGGAGAAACTCTTTCCACCAAAAAGGTACTCTCCCACCAAAACTATGTGTGCTCCTCCAAATAAAGTTGTAAGAGATATGCTGACACTTGTTTCAAAAAAAAAAAAAATCTTACAAGTAAGTCAGTATATTTTCCAAATGTCTATAAATCCTTCTCCCCTAAAAGTTTTTCAAGGTACGTTACAAATACCCTATTTCTACCATATATTCATTGAGCCACAAAAGCAATAAAATGGGGGTTGAGTTTTTCATCATCTTTTTAAGGGTCAATCCAAAGACTTGAGCTGAATCTGGGACTAACCTGCACTTAAAAATCGTGAAACCCTGGGCTTGAGCCTTAATGGTCATCTGGTCAGTCTTGATCCTTCACTATGCACAAACCATAATCTCTTGAGCTTTCGAGTACGGCAAAACTTTTTGAGTCCTGGAAATCGTACTTAAAGTTTAAATATCAAGAGTCCAGGTTAGTTAAGAGATGGTCTATGTCATGTAAGACTTAAAGTACTGGTAGTCTTCTCTGCAATTGGTTCTCACAATATCCCACAGATAAACACACCCTTGTTGCCTCAGAAGAAAATCTTTAGCTTAAGATCATTTCTAAATACAATACAAAATGTTTTGCTAGGGACTAGCAAAAGATGGGCATGGGGGTATGTTTGCACACCAAAAATACACCAGTAAATATCCCATCTTGTGTTATTCCTTAGCACTGCCATTGCATCTTATGTAGCTATAATTGCATTTGTAAATAGACGATTGCATGCATTTATAGAGAGGGGAGGAGAGTGTGAATAATTGGCCATCCATTCCACTACCATTAATTAACATCTTCATTAAGTGCGGCTTTGCAATTTCACCATTTTTTCATTTTTTATTTACTTTGAACTTTTCTTCTCACGCGGCTGCAGGGCATGGGGCATGTGCGCCTCTTCACGCCTCACCTCCTACCAATAGCATGGCAGGAGGTGTGCTGCCAGCAGCATGGCTGTGGCATGCCCTCACCTCTTTATAACCCCTGCTCTCTCCCTCGTGCGAGGATGCACTTATACACACCTTTAGACACCTTCAACTCCATCGTCACCCTGGGCCAAACTCCTCCCCTCTCCCTCTCCATACACAGTATCTCTTCTCGTTGAGAAGAGACACACTGTGGGCAGGAGAAAACCCACAGTGGTCCCACAACCACCACTGTGAGTTCCACCACCGCCCAGCTCTTTCGTGAGCAGGTGGGCGTGATGGATTCACCTTGCGTTTTTACTACCGTCGTCTTCTCCGCCATTGCTAGAGCTTCAGGCTCAGAAGCTCCAGTAGCTCCGCACGCTAGCCTGCAAGCCACCGCCGGCCACCGTGCACCCGCTTGCAGGAAGTGCGCACCCTCTTTCCACGTGCGCAGGTGCTTCACAGCACGCCCGCGCATGCAGAACCGGCCGCTACCGGTCGCCAGACTGCACGTGCATTGTAGCGCGACCTGCGCGACACTGTAGTCACCGGCTCGCTTCTCACTTAGCCGGTGGCATCGCACTCTCTCTCTTCGGCGCTACCCGCTCCAACCGGTTGCCCGCACTCTCCTGCACCCATCCGTGCCCGCACCCGCACCCACCCACAGCGCTGCGGCTGCGTTGCGCCTCATCGCACCCGCCCGCGCACGAAGAGAGAGCTGTGCTCCCCAGCACACCGCACACGTTCTCTCTCCTGCGCCCTCGCAGCTGTGCGCATCAGATGATGGGGCTGCGCAACAGACGGCTTATCTGCTGCGCTCCCCCTCCTCCGCCAGTATGCACACACATCCACTTGTACACACACACTCGTACACTCACACACACACTTGTACACACTTACATACACCCTTAAACACTCACACCTACACACACAGATATATATATATATATATATATCCACTCATATATATACATAAATATATATATACATATATTTATATATATATATATACATACACACACACACACACACATAGATACATATATACATATACATATCTATATACATATACAACTATATATATATGTGTGTGTGTGTATATATATATATATATATATATATATATAGTTATAAATACATACATACATACAT
The DNA here is from genome assembly GCA_037157565.1 of Thalassia testudinum. NCBI lineage: Eukaryota > Viridiplantae > Streptophyta > Magnoliopsida > Alismatales > Hydrocharitaceae > Thalassia > Thalassia testudinum. The sequence goes on from JAZHRO010000025.1 coordinate 11,596,993, forward strand.
ACATACATATATATATATATATTTGTATATATATATATATATATATACAAATATATATATATATATATATACAAATATATATATATATATATATATATACACATATATATATTTACATATCTATATATATATATACAACTATATAGATACATATATAGTTATATATATATATATATGTGTTTACATAGATATCCACCTACCCATATCCATATATATACTTCACCACCCATACTCCCGTGCACTAGTCACTCCACTGTGCATCATATCGCAAGAATATTTGCACCAGTTGTTGATATTCTCCTATATCCACGCAAAGCAAGCACTTCCACACACACTCCCACACATTTGCTCACACTCCACACGGCACTCCGTCATGTTGGTTGCGTCTTGCTAGATGTGGACCAACGTGACACTGTGCTACACTTCATTTCCACATCCACCTCCACCCTTATATATAATATATAACTATATACATATATATATATATACATATTGTATCTACTATATATCTATACATATACTAGGCTAAGTATTTCTTTCTTTTCTAGCAACCTACCTTGTTTTCATTTATCTTTTATGTATTACTATTGAAAAGATAAAAAAAAAGAGTAAAAGAGGAAAGATAATTCTTGTCTTGTAGGTACTCGGTCTTGCGAATAATAGGACCAAATTTTGGAAACCCCAAGTTGGCTACAAGACAAGAACCATTTGGCTCAAGGCCAAGGACTTGATTTTGAGGGTGTACCTCAAGAACAACATTATTAACAACAAAAAAATCTTAAATAAAAAAACCCAAAAACATAATAATCACAAGGAAGAGATATGTTTTAGGAAAGGCGTAGAAACTCCTTAACCTTAAAATTCTCACCTCCCTGAGATCGACCCTGGGCCTAAAAGCGACCAAGATAAAATCAGGTAGGCCAGGTTAAAAATTTTGTGAAGCTGGTTAGACTCGATTTTAGGTTATCCCACTATACTAATTTCAATGATAATTTCACCATATTAACACAACCTATTTGAGTCGCACCATTGCACACTAATGCGAATGGGTTTGTTTCCTTTTATGGAAGCATGTGTGAACTAGCACTCCAAAACCCTTTTGCAGAAACCCTAATTTGGTTCTATTTCCAATCCTCTTTGCTTTTCACAACAGTTCTCTTTGGACTTAAAACAAGAAGTGTGTAGTCTGCGGAGATTTAGAAATTAAGCGTGATTTCTACTAGGCACAGGAATTTGTGGGGCATGATCTCTAAAAATTACTTCAACTTCAATAAGCTTTGACAAATTTTCGCAAAATTAGGAAACTTTGCCTTTAAAATGGTAATTACCATGAAAAGAAGGCAAGTGATTCCTACTTTGATTATTTCTTCTCTTTCTTTTTTTTTTTTGTCTTCCCAGGATTAGGAGATGGATTAGGGAAGAAAAGGGAGTTTACCTACCCTGGAGTGGTTGATTTGCACGGGAGATTTACTCGTGAAATACCTGCAAAATCACAGCAAAACAAATTAGGGCAAGTTAGTGTTCAAATATAATCATAAATAATGCAGAGATTAGTGATAAATTGCACGTTGCTCTCTAGCAACGGTGCCAAAAATGTTAATAGGGCGAGATCATGATTTTTATAAAGATAAAGGTTGTTGCGTCGTAGTATAGGTGAAATCACCTTGAAAACAAATAAGAAGTTTTTATTACTCGAAAACCTAAGTATCCGAGGTCGAACATAGGGAGCAAATGAAATTTATTTACTAATCTCAATAAATGTAATTTGAACACTTAAATCTACTCAAAATCTAATTCAAAATATAATGCATGAGTTCATGAAAATGTAGCACAAGAATTGGACGTCTGATTATAGAATCAGACATTTTAAAAAGATATGCTTCTTCTCTTTCTCTTCTTTCCTTCTCTGGCTCTCTTTCTTCTCTTTCTGCCTTCTCCTCTTTCTTTTCTTCTTCTTCTTTGGTTCTCTTTTTCTACGTGCTTGCCTTTTCCTCTCTGACTTTGGCTTCTTGGCTTTTTTTTCTCTATCTTTGGCCTTCTTCTTCCTTGATTTCTTCTCTGACTTTGCCTTTTGCTTTCTCAGCCCTTACCTTTCCTTCCTTAGCTCCTTTGCTACAGTGCCTTCTTCCTTTCCTTCTCTGGCTTGGTTGCGCCTTCTTCCTTGCTTCAGCTTTGCCTTTTCTCTGTGCCTTAGCCTTGCCTTTTTCTTCAGCCTTTATTTCTCCTGCCTTCTTCTTCCTTGGCTCCTTTACGGCTACACCTTCCTTCCCCCTCTGGCCTTAGCTTCCTCTTCTTTTCCTTCTTCTCTTCTTTGCACACACGAGTGCAAAACCTACCCCTACCCTCCCTGCACACACTCTCTTTCTATTTCTCTCTTGGGTTTACTCTCCCAGAGCCAGTCGGGTAATCGGGTCGGGCTATGCGCACCTGTGTGGGTGGTGCGCAGGAGTGTTGGGTTAAATGTGTCGGTCAGCCAGGTCTGCAGAGGCATGGGTTGTGGACAAGGCGGGTGAGTGTGGGCGAGGGGACCTCACTCCGTGTCTTGAGGCGAAGAGAAGAAAACACAAAAATAATAAAAATGACTCATCTGCGCTTAACGTTTCTGAGGTGGGATTAAAAGTCCCACCTACTTCGCTTGCACCCGCAGGGAGAATGCCTTCGATCATCGCGGCTGTGACACTCTCTCAAAGCCACTCCCTGGTTGGAAGTATGTGCGAGACAAACCCGCACCTCCTGGACTTGTTCGCCTGGAGTGTAGTAGCATGGAGCGAGCTTGCAAGCAAGCTTACTCGTGCTTCAATGGCGGCAGGTGGGTGAATCTGAAACTCATAAATATGGCCATGCAGCCCTGTCAAACCACATGGGGAGCTTCGCCATGTCACGACGAAGGTGAGGCGGGGGTTGGTGTGGAGCAGAATGGCCTAGGCGTGTGTGTGTTTGGTGGGCACTTGGGGAGGTGTTGGTGGTCGATGGATGGGCGGACGGTGATCAGTGGACGATGGTGGAGGTAGTGAGGTGTCTAGCGAGGCGTGTGGAGGTGTGACGCAGTGGATGCGCCTCACCGGTGGGCAGCCGGAGATGGAGAAGATGGCGGTGGTCTGTGGTGTCGAGGGGTTGAAAATGCAAATTAAGATAGGGGAAATGAAGAGGGGAGAGAGGAGAAGAGCTCTGACCTACTTAATGGACGAAAGGAGGGAGGAGGCAGACGACGTGTTTCTGCCGTTGCTGGAGATGAAGATGTCTAGGGGAGGGGTGGCGGCGACGACGACGGGGCTAGAGGCACGCGCACGCGTGTTGCACGATGCGGAGGAAGGTGGTGAAGGCGGCTCTGCCACTAGTATTGTGGCAGAGTGACGAAAAAGAGGAGGAGGGCTCGTCGAAGCTCGCTGGACTTCCTGACTGGAGGAGGAGGAGACTAAATTAGGGGAATTCTTCAGCCAAGTCGAGCTTGCTCGAAGCAGTAGGACCTGGAGTTTCTCTTATAGGCACTGGCAGAGGGTCAGATGCTTGGAGGGAGAACAAAATGCCTTGCCGGAGGTAGTGGCCGGAATTGATACCCATACCTCTTGAGCATTCGCACGAGGTATGGGGCAATTTAGGGCATGGGGAGCTGCTCATGCAGTAGGGGGTTTCGCAGAGAGCTCCCCTTTCAAATCTCGGAGCAGCTCCTTGGGGAAACAAGGAGAAAACTGCCTTGAAACCTCGCCGGAGGTATGGGTCCCTGCTGCAATGGCAGAGGGACCTGATTGCAAAAAGTGACGAGGAAGTTGAGGGGGTATTTGCAAGGGTTTTCAAAAGTTAGGGGCCAAAATGTAATTGGGTGGACTATTTTGCAAAGTAGGTCAAGATGGCCTTCCCTTAGGTCCAAATTTTGGTTAAAACCTAATTTTGACCTAAGGAATCCAATGGTGAAGTTGGATTTTAGGTTTGATCACATTTGAATAGACATTTTGCATAAAAACCCAAATTAAGTCAGATATTGGGCTTGGACCCCAATCTAGTTCAAAACACGTTCCAAAGGCCAAATTGAAGGTTCTAAGCCCTAGGGGATATTTTTCCATGAATTTTAGAGGGTTTATTTGATTTTTATCTTGCCTGGAACCTTGTGAATTTAAGTGGGTTTGTTTTAGGATTATAAAATGTCATTTAATTCTTAAATTTCACAATAACCCTTTTCTGACTGAACTATCCCATTTTTTCTCTTATTAAGTCCAATTGACCTATGTCTAGACCCTTAGAAATCTTGTTGCTGCACTGCAATGGTAAAATTGCAGTTTTACCCTTTGTTTTATGTTCTCTTCCCAGATTAGTGATCCCTTGAATTAGGCCTTTCTCTTGGTTATGTAGGAGGTTTTGTTCACTTTATTAGGTCAAAATATGCTAGTTAGGGCTCATGATGAGGTTCTCATCAGGGGCAAAATGCGAAAAAGTACTGGTATGGGCAAATGGATGGACGAATTGTAGAGGGTCCATCTTGTGAAGGTGTAGGTTAAGAAGAGGAGGTGGGGTCTATAGCCTGAGAGGAGGGAATGATCCTGTCAATGTTGACTTTCTTGTTCCATTTTAGAATATGTAAGCTTGCTAAAAATAATGACCTGACTTATTAATTGCTTATGGTTAATGTCCATTGGCACACTAAAATGATGAAAAATATGAGAGAGAAAGGTGCCAAATGGGAAAGAGCTAGTAGGTTTCCTTTCTGTGAAAGTGAGGATGAAGTGGTTCTAATTAAATGCCTTATTTTTCATGAAGGCTTATAGTGCCACAAGCATAGGACAGGGGAAATTTTCAAATGAAGTAGATTTTTGACATAAAGTTCCAAAGGAATACACGATTCAGAAAATCATAGGAGAGGATGAAAATACGGTTACTTGGTGGGCTTGACCAAGTTAGAATATTTAGGAGTCAAAAGTGTTTCCCGAATGACCTCCGAGAAGGTGTCATGGTGCATCTCAATATAGGTAGGGCCAAAATAGGGATAACCAAGAACTTCCATCAAAACATCAGAATGAATCAGAACCTCAATGCCATAAATGTTGTGAGTTGGATGTCGAACCCTTCACCAATGTTGCGAAGGTTGGCATAAAAAGGGTGACATGCCATAGGGTTTACACCCATAATCCTACTACCTCGAGCGCCCATGAACTTATCTCTAAGTCCCAGAAATATGTGCTCAAAATAGTCAAAATCAATGGGATGCCCAACATGAGGAGAAAGTTTGGGGTAGAGAGAGAAATTTCTTCTCGCATCATCGTTATTAAAATAGCGATCAAAAGTATTATCACGAGAGGAGGAAGTGGCATGGCGTGTGCGTTTAAGAGCCATGAATCGAGCTTTGTTTAGTTTTGATCAATCAGAATATGGTGTTTGGTTGATCAAAAATGATAAATGGTCGATTAGAAATAAGGCAATGGTCGATCAACTCTTGCAATTTTAGGTATTGGATTTGGCTATTTTGGTCGATCAGTATCAAACATTGATCGATCAAAAACAAAATTTTGTGAAAAAATAGAGTTGAGAACAGATCAAAAACAAGTCAAAACCAATTCAACGAACATGATTTTGTTTCAAGTTGGGCAAGATCAACAAGAGTACATGAGGGGAAAATCATGAAACAACAAAATAGATAACAATGACACATCAAAACAAGATCTAATGGTAGGTAAAATGATAAAGATTGAGACAAGATTGAGGGGAAAAGCGTATAATAAGATCGACTTAGATCGATCAAAAGGATGGGTAGTGAGGAAGGTGGGTTGCCAGAGGAAAGGGTGGTTGGCTGTGAGGAGAGGAGATGGAGGTTGGCGATGAGGAGTTGAGGTTGCCACAGGAGGGGTTGGCCTTGATCGATGAAGAGGTGGTTGGCAGCGGTGGGAGGCAATTTTAGTTGGTGGCTTGGTCGGTGGATGGAGTTTGGGGGATGGTGGGGTAGGGTGTGGGATCAGTGGGGATGGTTGTGGTGTTTTGGCTGATGTGGTTGTTGGAATTGAATGGTAAATGAATGTAAAAAATGGTTGTAAAAATCATTTTTATAAGTTGGTTTAGCAAATTAGGTATGTGTAATTTAGGAATTGAAATTAATGATTTGGAAATGATTGGGACCAAAAATAGGGTGATTAGACAATCAAATCATAAATCTTGGCAGAGTACTTTTCACCTAGATTTGGTTGATCAGAATCAAATTTGATTGATTAGGATTATGGTTTGATTGATAAATTTGAAATTTTAATGAAGGGAAATTTCTTGCCCAAACATTGATCAATCAACCTTTGAAAATTTTGGAGGGAGTTTTCCCTCTCGAATTTTGATTGGTCAAAAGGCAAGCTTTGATTGATCAAGAGGTTTTGATTGATCAAGATGATCTTTTTGATTGCTCAACAACATACAAGACTTAAATTTTAAGACAAATTTTAAAGTTCTTTCAGTCTTGTGAGACCTAGCTCCCATCTAATTGTAATAAACCTTTCCTTTGGTAATGGTTTTGTAAAGCTATCAGCTAATTGTTTGACTGTTTCAACAAATTCTAATGAAATTTCCTTTTTAAGGGCATAGTCCCTTAGGAAGTAAGGTCAGATATCTATGTGTGTTTGGTCCTAGAGTGTTGTATAGGATTCTTTGATAGGTTAATTGCACTAGTGTTGTCACACAAAATCCAAGTATTTTTAAAGCTAAGTCCAAAGTCTACAAGTATTTGGTTTATCCATAAGATCTGTGAACACGCTAAGGATGCGACAATGTATTCTGCTTCAGTTGTGGATAAACTGACGTAGTTCTGTTTCTTATTGACCCAAGAGACTAGTGGGAGACTAGTGGGTTTTCGAGAAATTGACACGTTCCAGTAGTACTCTCACGATCCGTCTGACTTCTTGATAAACACGCATGAATTCATGATAAAATGCTTATTTATGATAGTTCCTAGGCTTAGCATTGCATTTCATAGTATAAAAACATTAATTCCAACATTTTATATGGCCAAGAGGTAGTGCGACAACTTTATGGGCTTCGAATGAAGAATCCTATTGTACGGATGGATTCGAAGCGACGATCATGGTTCGTCAGTGCAAAAATCACCCTGATCAAAGCTCCGTAGCACCCTTTACAAGAAGAAGATGAACGACCCATATGGTGCCATGTGGTGCCATCCAGGCCACCCTACGTGAGTTGCAACCTCCCCAGCCTCACTGCAAGGAGTGATCCCAGCTATTGGATCTCAATCCAATGGTTGAGAAGCGCTCAACATTGCCCGACTTCTTCCTAAGCATCTCAAGAAGGATCTAGCTGTGACCGTTGGATCTTCATTCAATGGTCGAGGCGCGTAGCCAGACCAACACCTCCACATGAGCATCAAGCACCTTTACCATAATGGTCATGCTTTTGCTCCATAAGGAAGAGGCGTGGGTTCGAGTTCCAATCCGTCGTGACCACTTTAGTGTCAGATAAATTGGACTGCTCGATCTTGATCGAGCGGTTGAGGTGACTCACGCGCGATCGGACGCCACCCAATGATGCGAGGAGACACGCTAGATCGCACACGCGCAATCAGGGGTGCTCATTTAATACTACTGGATGAGCTCTCGATCATCAGATCTTCTTGAAGGCATGATGCACGTGCGTCTGAATCCGTGAGGGTGCAATTTGAGGGAGCATCCCCGCCACACGATGGTGGATCCAACAGTTGCCAACGCACGCGCCAGCAAAGGAGTGTGATCTCCGCGATTTGAATCACGTAGGCCGCCTAATCCTCAGCCGTGGATGTGAATCCAATGGCTGAGGCTCTCCCCGCATTGTGCCAACTGTAGCGGCTCCACCTCACGCCAGCGAAGGCAAGTGAAGGCTCTAGCAACACCCCCGGTGGGTCTTCAATGATGTTTTAAAGGTTGTTGAAGACCCGTGCATGCAAAATGCATCCCTTCCACCACTATATAAACCCCATGACCCTCTCCCTTCCAAGCCATCTCTACCTTTTCTACACCCACCTACTCTAGAGCTCTAGAAGCCCATCAAAACTCCCTAGAGCTCATTCCCAAGCTTCAAAGGTCCCTTACTAGTGTAGTTGTTCCCTTGCCCCACCAAATATTCCTCCTCCTTCTCACCACCTTCATAGGGAGCCTTGGAGCCGTCCTCCCACCTCCATTCCGGTAGAAGATCATCTCCACCTCTTCATCCTTGTTTCATGCCTTAGTGATGCATTCCTCTACCTGGCACCCTCCTGCATCTCATCCCCATTGTCCAGCTTCTCACCTCCTTCGTCCAAGCTGCCGTCGTCTCGCCAGACAGTCGATTTGGGAGATTCCTTTTCACCCCTATCTCTTTCTTTATTTTCCACTTGTTGTAATAAGCATTTGAATGTCATTTTGATATATCCAATTTGTTTTCTTCTATATTGTGAGCTATCCCATTTGTCTCTTTATTACAAAAACACAAAAGAATAACAAAACCTTAAAATACCAAAAAGAAACAACACGAAGCATGGATTTCAACGAAAACAAATGTCGCCTCCCTGTGTTCAACTTATGACTCCCTTGGAGTTCAACAAAAAACTCTTATTTGATAACGTGTTTTTGCAACTACAGCGATGGGTTTCTCTTAACCCCAACTTTCCATACGTTGAAACATGCTCATCATTTTAGCGCAATTGCTGGGGAGGCAACGGAATTTGCTTTCTTGTTTTTCGTGTTTCTTTGCATTTACTTATTACTAACCCCTCTTGCCTTTGATTTATTGTCTTGAAGGCACCCTAGCAAGGAGATCCAAGTATGATAGATCAGAGTAAAGTGTGGGTAGAGTGGTTTGTAAGTGTCCCCACATTCCCTCCCCCACTAGTTTCACTTTCGCCACATCATTAACCAAAACCTAATCTACTTAGGTGTTTGCATAAACCCTAGGAGAGAATCTATTTGTCTTGTTTGCCAACTACACTCATCTCACCCCCACATATAAAAAAAAAATTAACTTATGATTGTGGGATGAATCAACATACACACTACGAACACCCACATTTGAGGCACATAACCTATCTTGATTTTATCTACTCAACTGGGATTCTGACTCGTGGAATTGGTACATGCAAATCAACACATAAAGGAGTAGGAATTAGACTAGGTTAATCACCATTTGTATGCCTTAATCAAGTGGTGCAATAAGCCGATTGATTGAGCTGGTTGGGCCGCACCACTCAAGATAAAAGTGATTCATCAGCAGCTTTCCACTTAGGGTTGATTTTTAGGGCTGAACCAGGCACTCCGCATTTTTTTTTTCTTATTTCTAAAGGAATACAGCATCACCAGCACTTTTAAAACCTGGAGTGTTCTATTGAACCCTGATTGAACAAACTTAAAAATTAAACCCTAAATGCTACTAAACAAGGTTAAACCCTAAAAGATACATCATCAAATAATCTTATTTGCAAACCTTGGTTGTGGACGCACACACATTTGAATTTATCATTAAGGGCATAACCCATCTAAAGGACCCATCACATTCCAAAAGCACAAATATCCTAAGCCTAACTAAAATAGTTTAGACGTTGACCTTAAGGATTGATTCGCTCTTTGGGGCCCAGATTGAGATTGTTCTCGATTAACCTGCTTATATTGGTCCATTTGATGTCTAGCTAGGGGAGTAGCGTCAAATGACCGCAGTTGGGGGTTATCAAAGGAACTTGAGGCGCATGCCAAAGGAAGAACCTTCTCCCCAACCCCTCCTTCTAACTGGTTGGATTGATCGGATAAAAGTATGCTAAATTGTTTATAATCTTAAGACAGATTCTAAGAGTCTATAGGTCTTTAGGCTACCCAACCTAAGGTCAGGCTTGCATTTTTTGTGCTACAAGGCTCCTTTTTCCCATCCTTTCAACTTCCTTCCAGTGTATGCTTGGAAGGAGGTCATTGAACCCTCGTTTGGAAGGACCTATAGACCATTCCTGGAGGTGGAGGTTGAATTATAGCCAAGAAGATCCCATGGCTGATCAACAACCACCTCCCTCGCCCCTGAACCAACATGAGCTGATTCAGAGGCAGTTGGAAGAATTGCAACAGATGCAGTAATGGTTCCAATGGATGAATGGTCAGGGCGCTAAGCCCTTGAAGGATTTTTATGATCCTTCAAATTACAAGGATTGTACTGGCATTGTGATCCTTGCTGGTGATGTTGAGATCAAGCACCAGGTTTTGAGTTTAATTAAACACTTTCACAGTCTTGGCTTTGAGGACCCATTCCAACATTTGGAGGACCTGATCACTCTGGTTCAGACCATCAAATTGTGGAATGTGGATGAAGAACAGATGCTCATGAGGCTTTTCCCCTATTCAATCATGGATAAGGCCGCACATTGGTATCGTACCATTGGAAGATTGATTGCTACCTGGACAGCTTTGAAATCGACCTTCCTAAAGAAATTCTTCCCAATTGGGTGAACCAATGTGTTGCGATGGACAATTACCACTTTTACCTAGTGGTTAGGGGAACCATTTCATGGGGCCTGGGAGTGGTTCTAAGATCTATTGCGGAAGTGTCCACACCACGAGGTGCCTAAATGGCAACTTGTGCAGGTTTTTTTATCACAGGTTGAATGATCAACTTCGTAATCATGTGGATGCTTCTTGTGAAGACAATTTCTTCAACAAAGATGCAGATAGCTTGTATGATTTGTTTGAGGAAATGAGTAAAAAATCTTTAAACCACACCTCCATGGAAACCTTCAACCGATCCCAACAAACTAGATCAAATGCCAATGAGGTCTAAGATTCTCATACATTTGATATGGAATTGATCTGCAATAAATTAGATAAGGTGGATCTAGTTGCTAAACGAATGGAAGAGTGGATGTCCGGAAACTCTAATTTTCCTAGATCCACTCAATCCCAGGGTTCAAGATTCCATTCTTAGCAAGCTCCTACAGGATGGGAGTTTGTGAACTAGCTGGAGTTGGCTCGACCTTTGGGCTAGCTCTTCTTGGAACCTTATGGGTTCCAAACTGGGGCCTTTGATCCCAGTTTTTTTGATCCTTCTTCATCCTCATCTTATAAGGATGTTCATGTTGTACAAGAGAATGTTAGGTCCAACCCTTACTCGAATTCCTACAGTCCTGGTTGGAAAAATCACCCTAGCTTCTCTTGGAAAGATCAGGGGCAACAAACCCAATATCAACCCAACAATTATGTACTGCAAAAACCAATGGGTCAGGGTCATGTATATACTCAGTTGCCCTCGAATCAGGTTAATCAATCCATGTGGAATGCTCAACAACTCGTCGGGCAGGCTGATTTAAACCTGAAGATGGTAGAAATGCAAGGGTCAATGCTCTAGCTCATGCACAAATGAAAACTTTGCTAGACACCTTGCAATCTGGACTAAGTGCAAACAACCAATAGCCTAGATCTCTACCATCACAACCTATACCAAACCCAAGGAATGTACAGAATCGAGGCGCTGGGCCTCAAGGGTTTGGTAATGGTGGGGAGCCGCATGCTCAAGCTCATGCTATCTATTAGGCTACCTTAGCCCCTCCCGGAGTGAACCAAGTTCCCACCATAATCAACTGGGAGCCTCCTATTTTGCCCAATCCTCCCCAAGGCACTAACCAACAGCATTTTGCCACTGCAAATACAATCACCTTGAGGAGTGGTAGTAGACACAAGGGACCCATCCAACCCCTTGTCAAACCATTAGGCCTCATAGTAAGAATTCTATACTTCCAACTAAGAATGTAATCAACAAAACATCAGAGTATGATTTGGGAGCATATTGTTTTTGTATGGGCAAATAGAAAAAGTCGGAGGAAAAATTGGAGGAAAGGATGTCCTTACTTCAGCCTTTCAAATTGATAATCGTTTTACTCCTCATGGCTATCGGATCAATCCCCACCTATGCCAAAGGTTTACTGAATTCATATAAAGAAAAGCATAGAGCGAAATCTGAAAATAATAGGAGAGTAATCTTGTCTGATAACACAAGCACACCGATCTTAAACAAGCTACCCACTAAGAAGCAGGACCCAGGAGCCCCGCTGATTTCCTGCAAAATAGGAAACATTACTTCTGACTGGGCCCTCCTCGACTTGGGTGCTTCTATTAATTTGATCCCCACCTCACTACATATGGAATTGGGTCTAGGCTACCTAAAACACACTGACATAACCTTGCAGTTAGCTGATAGATCCATTACAAAACCAAGGGGTCTTTTGGAGGATGTTTTAGTCAAGGTTAGTGATTTGCATTACCTTGTGGATTTCATGGTCCTGGACATGGAAGCACCAAAACAGCTCAACCACACCCCAATTATTTTGGGAAGACCTTTCTTGGCTACCGCTAATGCAAGGATTGATTGTGAATTGGGAAATATAGAAATGGCCTCTGGGAATAAATAAATTGATTTAATATTTTCGAGGTCTCAAAGAAGGATAAAATTAAGTGTGGTTTGATGGAGGAGCTTGGCAGGATGGAGGAGGTAATGGCCATACATACCTTAGACAACCTTTTAATGGCTAACTCAATCCAAACTCAGGAAGAAAATCACACGGTTGCAAGGATAATTGAGGACATTGAAGACATTCAATAAATTGTGGCAACCTAGGATAAGGAAGATATTCATAAAATTGGAAATTTGTTGGATGATTCACATGATCAAGTTAAAACCCAACAATGTCCTGATCCTTAATTTTTAGAGTTTGAGGTTCAACTTTTGGGTGGGAGTCATGAGGATCAGGATGGTTGGATGAAGCACCCTGATTGTGAGGATGAAATTGAACTTTGGGGAGAAACTCTTGAAACGTTAGGTATTCTAAAGCACCCACAAACCCCCAACACATCACAAAACCCTCATCGTCCTTGTTCACCCAACCATTGCACAATTTCTATATCCACCCACACCTCCTTTGTATTGAATCAACAAAACTCCTATTGGAGACCATTTAGGCTCTCCCTGCATCACCAGCTTTCCACTTTCATTGATCATCTCTTTGGCAAGCCCATTTTCACTCTATGAGACCCATATCTAGGGGCTCAGACGCTGTGTTATTGCTGCCTCAATATTAGTTATTTTTGATTGAGGACATCGCTTAGCTAAAGGCACTAAACTCAGCATGTGTAAAGACCGTTTGGAGCTGACCAGAATCCCATGGAAATCAGGTGCTATTCTTCCAATTCTACCCTCCTGTATTCTTTACAATGAGGACATTACATTAGCTAAGCATGGGGGGGGTGGATTTTTGTGGAACGATCATTTAGTCATCCCATAATAGTAATTTCCTGTTATTCAAGAAAAAAAAAAAGAATTAGGAGAAGAGAACTTAGGCATTAGGAGTTGTAAACTTTAGGAAATAATACTTTGGGACCTGAATACTTAGACTCTTCAGGTCTTCGGGCTTAATCAGCTCGGGTGTCCACTCGAATGTGGACTTAGTCTCGAGTCCTTGCCATGTAATTTTACTTTAATTTGGTGAACAGATTAGGATGATAAGTACGCAACTTATCAACCGGCCCTCTGATTTGAGCAGATTTTAAGTCTAAGCATCTGCACACTATATGCACTGACTCACTTTTCGATGGTTTTTACGGAAATTGGTAGCTAATGAATCGTCTAGTGTAGTATGGCTGGCAAGATGTCGTAGGTAACAACCCAGTGGTCTATTGTCCAGAGCCTAGCTACATGACCATACTCATTCTACTACTTTTAGGTAAATACTAGATTATGGAAGCCACCTACTTAGAAAAAGAAAAAAATGATGATACTTAAAAATAAAAAGAAAAAAAAATAAAAATAGAAAAAGGGAGAAAAAAATAGAAAAATAAACCACACTTCACCGCACGAGTATGACTGGCAAGTTGCCGTGGGTAACGACCCATTGGCCAGTTGTCCAGAGCCCAGCTCACAAAAATGCACAAATAATTCTCAAAACACTTGGGGAAGAAGCGAGGAAGTAGAATAAATCGGAGAGATATACACTAGGTTCGCCCTTGTGTTGACCCCATAAAAAATAAAAAAGGTAGGGAGAAAGCTATCGATCGGAAAGATAAACCTTTAGGCAAAAACTCTTAAGGTCACCTAGAGTCGTAGAAACCTGAAGTCCGTTTTAACGGCCGCTCAGTGAGTCCATCACTCTTTTACAAGATGCTTAGCACTTAGAATCCTTTTCGAGTCTTGGGTAGGTCGAGTAGCCTTAAAAAGTTATCCAGAAACTCTCAAACTCCAAAAGTCCAAAAAAATTAGAAAAGAAGAAAACGCAAAAAATAATGTATCTTCCCTTTTCAAATAAGGTGAGGACTTGGGCGGTTTGCATTCTAGCAGACACCCGGGCACTGTCAAGTTTTTGTAACCAGGTCTTGGGTTGGAATTTTCTAAAGCAACCAACAAGTCTTGCCTAAGTAATCAAACCCTGATACATAGCATTTAGGTTAATTTTGCTAGGGACTAGCAAAAGATAAGCATGGGGGTATGATAAACACGCATGAATTCATGATAAAATGCCTATTTATGATAGTTCCTAGGCCTAGCATTGCATTTCATAGTATAACTATTTCATAACATTCATTGCATTGCATTTAGGATAGTTTGTGTATTCTGTACATTAATTCCAATATTTTATATGGTTAGGAGGCAGTACGACATCTTTACGGGCTTTGGATGAAGAATCCGACCATATGGATGAAGAATCCGACCATATGAGTCAGCGCAAAAATCACCCTGATCAGAGCTCCGTAGCACCCTCTACATGGAGAAGATGGACGGCTCAGATGGCACCACGTGGTGACATCCAGGCCACCTTACATGAGCCGCAACCTCCCCAGCCTCACTGCAAGGAGTGATCCTAGCCGTTGGATCTCAAACCAATGGCTAAGAAGTGCTCAACATCACCTGACCTCTTCCTAAGCATCTCAAGAAGAATCTGATTGCAACCATTAGATCTTCATCCAATGGTCGAGGCACGTAGCTGATCGGAATTTTTACGTGGTTTGTAAAATTAGGATTTTATCACTGTAACGCACAAAAATCAAGTTGCTTTTAAAAATTGTAACCTAGATAGGGGAGTATCTAGGGTCATCCAAGGAGGCAAAATTGTTTGCAAATCAAATCCCTTGCTTGGAAATAAAAATCACCTTTCTTTTTGATATTTTCAAATATATATATTTTTAGGGTTTTGAAATAAAGGGAAACACACGGGTTTGTTGATAGCAGGAAAACAACTAAAACCTATTTTAATAAAGCCAACCCTAAGGTGATAGGTAGAGCCTCTCCCCAAGCTCACCCTAAGCATGTGGAGGCCTAGAGTAATTAGGGAGAGGGAGTGAAACAAATGCTAGGAAAAACTTGTAAAAAACTATGCAACAAAAATTAAGATAAGGCAACTTGATTTAATGAAAATTGTCTACACAAAACCTATAGAGGAATGCTTCTACTCTACTTGAAAATACAAGAAAAATAAAACACAAATCCTCTAGATAAAACTGGTGAAGAAGAGGGCTTCTTGCTCCAAGCCAAGTAGCTCTTTGACTTGAAAAGACAACTCCTTCTTCTCCTTCCTTGAGATGCTCCTCCAAATGATGTCTTCCAAGGTGGAAGCTACCACCTTCAATGATCTCCTTCAAGGGTAGACGTGCACCACCCTTTCTTCTCCTTGCCTGGCCGTTCTCCTGGTGGTGAAGATCCTCCTCCTTCTTGGCGTGGAACAAAGGGAAGGAATAGGGAGAAGAAGGCACCAAGGGGGTGGGTGATGTGCCCTTAATCTTCTTCTCTACTCCTTCTTCTTGGCCGTAGGTTTAAGTGGAAGTAAGGTGGAAATTATCTAATGGGAGGATGGGAATTATGTGGTGGTAGGGTAGGGTATTTATAGGATGGGAAGGGGGGTGGTTATGGTGTTTTTTTGGAGGGAAATGAAGGGGTGCTTAGATATTTTTGGAGGGAAAAATGGGAGGGAAATGAAGAGGTGCCTTGTTTTTTCCCTCCAAAAATACCTTCTAGAAGGCATTGATTTTGGAGGGAAAAAATGGAGGGTGGAGATAGGTTTTGATAGTGGATGTAGGGTGGTGATGGAAGGGATAGTTGGCACCAAAATAAAGCAGGAGTAGGTGATCTTTTTGCTGGAGCTTAGGTAGTAGGGTAGTAGGTTTTGGTGCCATGGAGGTGGACTAGCTAAGTTAAGCTAGCTTAGCTAGCTTAGCTAGTAGGGAGTAGGGTTGGAGGCATTTGGAGCTGGAGTTTTCAGGGAGAAGAGTTGGAGGTAGTCATCTTGAGATGCACTGGTGCTGGTGGCTGTTGAAGAGAGCTGCAAGGAGCTACCTTAGCTGGCTTAGCTTGCTAGTTCTTTGCTAGTTGCTAAGCCAAGCTAAAGCAAGCTGGCTTCTACTAAAAGGAGCTGAGGTGAGCTGGGTCTAATGCTCTCGGGGAGGACCTAGCTAGTTGAGGTAGCTACGGTAGCTTAGCTCAAGTAACTTGAGCTAAATTGAGTCTCCGGGAGCTGAACTTGAGCTTCCTGAGCTAAGATGAAGTCATCTTCAGTTGGCTGGAGTTGAGTGGAGCCAGATGTAGCTAGTCTTGAGCTGAGGTGAACTCCAGTCAACTCAGTTGAGCTAGCTAGAGCTCCCTATGAACTAATGGGAGCTGAGATGATCTAGATTCAGCTAAGTTAAGCTGGATCTAAGTTGACCTGAGCTAGGGTGAGCTAAGATGAGCAGTCTTGAGCTGCCATTTAGCTAAGATGAACTGAATGGAGCTAGGATGAGGTAACCCTAGTTCAAGTGAGCTAGAATCTAGCTATGGTGAGCTGTATCAAGCTGAGTTCCAGCTGGTGAGAGCTTCTCCTTCACCAGTTGCCTTCCTGAGTGCTAGGGTTCTAGGGATTTGGCAATCTGTATATCCCTGACACTTACAGAAACACATTAAAATAACAATAAAAAGTGCAATGCATGCCTAGCCTAATTAATGCCTAAATGTATCCCAAAAGACCCATTTGCGGAGCAAATTGCTACGGGCTAGGTTTGTCTTAATATATAAGAATGATGATAAACTGGTGTTTATCACACCCCCATGCTTATCTTTTGCTAGTCTCTTCACAAAACTTAAATTTTTACAAAAATAAATTTTTGGGAAATCTAATTTTTTTTACTTTTGAGGAGAAAAAGATTAAGGGACCTTGGTTGATTTAAACATAGGAGTTACAGGATTTGTTAAAGATAAACATTGGGATTTATTTTCGGATCCAAAAATTAGATAAAAATGGGATCAATATATCCACCAAAAAATTCACAGGTTAGCCCCTTATTAATTCAGATGCTTGAAATTTTTGTTTTTAGGATTTTTCTGGCTCTTGAATCTAATTCGCAACTTGCAAAAACCTTTAAAACCTTGTGTCGTGATTATGAGAAGCCAGCATTTATAAGGGCATGTTCATTTTTTTCCCCCATGCTTATTTTTAGCTTAGTCTTACAACAGATGTGTCAGGATCATCATTCCCGTTACCAACCCTCAAGGGGCTCTGGTGGCAGTACTTCAAGATAGCACTGTCCATGACACCACCCAGGAGCTCACAACCTTAAAACACAATGCGGTGTAAAGGGACACTCCAAGCAAACTCAAGCTCTTGCGCCGACACTATAGGTAGAGCACCGTCCAAGACACTTGAGCTCAAAAATACGCTTTAATGCTCCATCTAAAGATATGAAATATAGATATGAAGTAGCGTTGAGGCAGTAATATGTTGACATCGCATCCACAAAGGAGGTAATTTCCTCCTTCTCGGTGGTGGGAACTCAAACCAATGATATGCTTCAGACTTTTATTAAGTCCAAACAAGGGGTTTTTCTAATTTTTAGTGATTTTTAGGTGTTGGCTTGTGTGTGAAATTTGATACAGGTATTTCCACAAGAAAAGCAAGTTTTTGAATTAGAAACTAAGCCAGATACTTTCCATATTACAAACGAGGATCAAGTCACCTGAACTATCATGAGTTCTGATGAAATTTTGGAGAAGGATAACTGATCTAGTCTAAAGAAAGACCCTGAAATTCTAATGATCAGATCTATATCCTCATTCCTAGTTTGTTAAAGATAAAATCCCATTGTACCAAAAGTGAGTTGTTAATCTTAGTCTCGATTTGAAATTTTTCCTCAAAAAGTTTTCAACATTTTAATATATATTTTTTTGGGTATGCAAGCAGGAAAATAAAATGACTAAAGAAAAATGCATGTTTTTAGGTTTTGAAAGTCCTAAATCGATCATCAAAATTTTGAAAACACCCCCCCATGCTTAAGATATGCAATATCCTCATGCATTAGGAGGGAAAGAGGGATTACCTTAGTAAAAGGCGATCAGATTTAGTATAGTCAAAACTTGGAAAAAGAAAGGAAAAAGGAAAGCAGGAAAAATGATGGGTTACCTACCATCCAGTGCTATCTTTTACGTCATTTAGCTGGGCGTGAAGATATGCACGGAAGATGGAAAATCATGTAAATAATTGGACACTTGGATGCCCGCATAAAATGTGTCTACTTCTAGATCCCTAGAAAATGGATGAGTGGAAATATAAGGATCGAAGTTGCATGGAAAATGATAAGTGTAGCCGAGTCTGGACATGATTTTAAATCAAGTTGAATGCCAAACTCGGGCGGGTCTGGTGGCAGGTCCATAAGAAAGGGGTTGGGGAAAGGATGGTGAGGATTAGGTGAAGTTAGTGTGGAAAGGTCGGGTGAGGGAAGAGTGGGCGAGTCACGGTGATCAGGGGGTTCATCAGGAATGGACTTTTGGTCAAGAAAATCTCCAAATCATAGATTTCGTCGACCACTGATTCTGAAATTGATTCCTCAAAAATATTATGGTTGGTAAGGGTATCTATCAACACTGTCTCCACCATATTTGAAATTTCAGTATCTAAGTCAAAAAAAATTATCATCATGGAATCTCTTGGAGGATTTGAAAATATCTAGAGTGATAGTTTGGCCTGCGCAGGTGATATCCATTTTGCCTGTGTGGCAGTTGATATTTGCCTTTGCATTGGCCAAAAAGGGTCGTCCAAGGATTATGGGGGCATTCAATAAAGATTCGGGTACCTCAATGTCAAGGACCAGAAAGTTTGCAGGGAAGACACAATTTTGGACCTTGACCAAAACATCCTCAACAATCCCACGAGGTTTAATTATAGATTGGTTAATTAATTGCAGGGTAACCTCGACGGGTTTTAATTCACCAATATGAAACTCTTCAAATAAAATTGTGGGAATGATATTAACTGAGGCACCAAGATCAAGGAGGGTGCGATCAAAGGTAGTATCATCAATAATCACTGAAATTAATGGCACCCCCAGATCTTTCATCTTAGGAGGCAGCTTGCTCTGTATGACAGAGCTTATTATCTTCGAAAGATGTACCTGCCCTAGATTTTTGGCCTGCCTTTTTGGAGTACAGATCTCCTTCAAAAATTTGGCGTAGGTAGGTATATATTTGATGACATCTAGGAGAGGAATATTGATTTGAACTTGCCCAAATAGATCCATGAGTTCTTCTGTGGTGGGCTCAAATTTCTTTTTTCTATTGGTGGTGGGGTGGAGAGCTTGTGGAAAAGGGATAGGAGTTGTGTCTTGAGATTTTTGTGTTTCTTTTTCTTCTTGATGGGGAGGTGGAGAGTCAATTTGCACAGGGATGGGGATTTCACCAGGTTTTTGTGAAGGCCTAGGATCAATGGTGGTTTTCCCACTCCTCAACGTAACTGCATGTGTAGTTGGATTATTATTTGGAGGAGGTGGGGGGGCTTGTGGTTGTGGAAACCTGGGAGGCTGCTGAGGTGGTGGATTAGTAGGAGGATGATTCGGGTAGTGTGGATTTCTACCGGATATTGGTTCCTTTGGTGATTAGGGTTGGGCATGGGTTGGGAGGGAAGATGTCCTGCAGGTCTTTGAGTGGGAGTAACCCCAATCTGATTATTCATATTTGTGATGGTACGGGTTACTTCCGTCATCTTTGTTTGTATGTCCTACAGAGTTCTCATCATCTGGACATTGATGTCTTGTTGGGATAGCCCAAAATGAAAGTTCAGATTAGATCCATACCCATTAAATTGATTTGGTTGGGGAGGAACCTGATTATTCTAGGAGTAGTTTGAGTAATTCTTCCAATTGGAAGAATTTTTAAATGGCTCCTGGATGGCAGAAATATTTTGAGTGGGGTTAAGATCTGGATAGTTGTAATTCCCCAGTGAATCATGGGCAACCTCAGAACATTGGTAATAATCAGCAGGAGTAGTGTTGAGATTGTGCAAATCTTCTCTTTATGGAAAGTTAGGGTGGGTTAGATGTGGATTGTGTGGAGCTTGGGTTGATGTGGCAAGTCTTTCCTCAATCTTCTTTTGATTAATGTGCATCTAGTGGAGTTTTTGGGCGATCATTTGAAGATTGTCTTGGGTGTCAGGGATAGCTTGGGTGCCTACTTCATGAACAATGAACTGCGGATTTGGAGTTTTGCAAAATGTGTTCATGGAAGCTTGATTAAATGAGTTTTCACTCATTTCTTCAAAAAGGTCACAGGCACTCTTAGCATCCTTATTTAAGAGGTTGCCGCCACACGAGGCATCGACGAAACGTTGGATTTGATCTTCTAATCCATGATAGAAGATTTGCACAAGTTGCCATAAAGGAATCTCGTGGTGTGGACAACTTCTTAGGAGATCTTGAAATCTTTCCTAAGAATCATGAAAAGTCTCACCAGATTTCTGTTGAAAGGTCGTAATAGATCTTCGCAGGGAATTAGTACGACCTATGGGAAAGCATTTTTTAAGGAAGGTGCTCTTGAGCTGAGGCCATGTGGTGATGGGTTGGCCAATGGTCCTGAACCAATAAGCGGCCATATCTTTTAGAGATAATGGAAATAGTCGCATCAGCCAAAGGTATTCTTGCACATTTTGGGAACAGGTTGTTTGTGCAAGAAAAGTTAGCTCTTCAAGGTGGCTGAATGGGTCATCCCTAGGAAGGCCATGAAAGTGTTTAATCAGATTTGGAACCGCTTGCTTGATTTTGAAGTCCCCCTCTGGTATAACCACCCCTGGTCGTTCATCATAATAAGAAGGATCATAAAAATCTTTTAGAGGAATAACAGGTTGCTGACTGGGTGGTGGGTTTTATCTTTGGTTGGTTAGGTTTTGGATATTCCTAGTCAACGTTTGTTGATTGGCATTCAGTTGAGCATTCTGATCAGCCATCATTGTCAACAGATCAGGCGGGGGGCTTGATGTTGTGATTGAGGTAAATCAGCATTGGGGAGCTCCAAGTGCGGGAAATCAAAGGTAGGGGGGTTTTGGGTAGAAGGGTCAGAATTATGGTTAGTAGTGGGGTTAGAGGTGGTATTAGAGGTGGAAGTGGAAGGGTTAGTGGACTTGTTTTGATGATTTTCCATTTTAGAATAAGAAGAAGGAAAAAGCGATCTTTTTGCGCGTGGGGCGAAATCAAAAGGTCCTCCAAGTGCGGATTTTGAGACCATCGCCCGTGCATAAAGTAGAAGAACGGGAGGGGAGAAGAGACGGAGATGAGAGAAAGTGTGCACACAAGCAATCGAATTCTAGACCTAACTTAAGTGTAAATCCCTAGAAAATTAACCTAAGACTTGGTCTATCTAGGAAATAAGTAATCACTAGTGAATATTCGTTCTGTCAACAAATCTAGCCAAGTTGTTTAAGGGGAGGTTTGGGCCCACGCATTTCCCAAGAAAATCCTAGGTGCTTGTACAAACCTGCACCTAGTCGTTTGACATGGCCCCTTAGCCTGAACAACAGATATAGATGACAGAATTGATATCAACTAAAGAGAACTTAAGATCGAGATAGCAAGCCTAAGTTGATGAAACCTTAGGGGTCAAATTACTACAAATTTTAATTAGGTCTAGGACACTAATGTGCACATGGAATGTGGAGGGTGTTGATTTGGGTATTGCCCTGTTATTTCAATTTTTTTGTGTGTGTGTAGGAATTGGAAAGTGGTTCCAATTAAAAAGCAAGTTGTCACACAATTTCTTGTATTTTTGTCTTTTAGGATATCCTTTAATTGGTCATAACAGGGGATTTTGGACTTTGGAAATTCGAATTCCCCTTTGGGCGAGAAAAGCCGGGTTGGATGGCCGGCCACCTGAGGGGGCCTGGTGCCGGTGCCGATGACTCTGACGAATGGGCGGTTTGGCATTCGCGATCTTGGTGCAGGAAGTTGCGTGGCGTTCGTGTCCCTGATGGAGTTAGGACCCTGGGCAGGAGGGATTTTCAAGATGGTTGGGGCAGAAGTCGAAGGGAGGTGATTTGCTTTAGATGTTGGCTTCAGGGGCACCTGGCGGCGACCTGCCGGTTACCACTGCTTTGTCTGGTGTGTGGAGGATTTGGTCACAAACGGGACGCTTGCCTAGTGACTTGCGGTGGTTCTGGGGGTACGGATTGCAATACACCTTCGTGGCCTAGGGGTGAGCTGCAGATGCCCCTCCCACCTCCCCCCTCAACTCTCGGGGGACACGCTATGGATGTGGAGGTTCCCTTGACTGAGGATGTCAAGGTGGCAGAGCTGGCTCTACGTAGTGCTTTGATTGGAGAAGTAATGATGGGTACCCTTTCGGTGGACAGAATTCTGCAACTGGTAAGATCTCTTCCTCTATCAACTGATGCTTGGAAAATTATGATTATTTCTTCATCACGATTTGTGCTTTTTGATGTGGGTGCGGTAGATGTTGAAAGATATTATTTTTAGACTAGCATATTGGGTGGATTATCAGTGATCAAGCGGCTGGTATCCCCCTTTGATGGCTCACTGCCTGAGCGTCCCCCTCAAAGAGCAGCCCCCAGGTCTGGTGTTCTTGAGATCAGAGGTCTGCCTTTGCATCTAAGGTCTAGGAAGGTGGTGGAAAACATGATAGCTGGGTTTGCATCTGTGGCCGAGGATGCTGTTGTTGGTCTGACTGAAGGAGATGCCAGTTTTCTGAATGTGAGGGTGAATGTCTTTAGGGCTGGTACCATTCCTGATAAACTAATCCTCAGATGTGGGGGCAATTCTTGGATGCTCTTTTTGAAATTGATTGTGGCAAATAGAGAGGTCGTGCCTAGACATTGCCCCCCCTCTTATGCGGTGGTGCTGAAAACCAAAATTCCTCCCCTACAACCAAACTGTGCTAATAAGGAAATGGTGGCAGAATGCTCTAAAGATAGGGAATTGGTAGATGAGGTAGGGAGCCTGGGAGTTGTGGAGACGAGGACTGAAGCTCTGGCAAGTGTAGCTAAAGTACCTCTGATCCAAGACCTCCCCTCCTTTACTGAGGTGCTGAAGACCAAAGTCCCTTCCTTGCAACCAAACGGTGCTTGCCAGGAGGTGGTGGCAGAATGCTCTAAAGATAGGGAATTGGTAGATGAGGTAGGGAGCCTGGGAGTTGTGGAGATGAGGACTGAAGCTCTGGATGAAGTGGCTGAAGTACCCCTGATCCAAAAGGTAGATGCAATGATGGATGTTGAAGGGAAGGAAATGAATATGTCTAATGAAGTTGTGGTTGAGGACCTGAAAACCCATCTTGGTGAGCCTGATGAAGGGATGGTAATGAATTTGATCAATGAGCCTGATGATTCTGCTCTGGTGGACTCCTCTGTGAGCCCCATGGACTTGCAAATTTGTTCTCTTGTGGCTGATGTCATGCACTCGAAGTCAAAGACTCCTACTGCTAGGAGTGGGAAACCTCCCTACAAGTTGAGGCTAAGAAGGCACACTCCCACACAAAGTGTTGATGAATTTGTCATTGCAGCTGTGATGAAGGTTAGCAGAACTTCTGCAGCTAAGAAGGGGACAGACTTGACTCCCAAATGAAGGTTCTGACCTGGAATGTGAGTGGGTTGCACGATAGAAGTAGGAGGGGGTCTCTACTTAGATATCTGCGTGAATGGGAAATCGACTGTGCCATCCTTCAAGAGACACACATTGATTGTGAGTCTGACAGGGCATGGGAAGAGATGAGGGCAGGTTCTGCAAATGACCTTGTGGTGGTCAACTCCAATGGCAGATCTGGGGGAATTGCCATTTGGTGGAAGAAGCAGCTGCTGTGCTTGGAGGAGGTTTCTGTGGCTAGGCATCTTCTGACCTGTAGATTCAAAAGAGGCCAGGGAGACAATGTCTTCTATGTGACAGGTGTGTATGGTCCAAACGATTCTAACAAGAGGCAGGAGTTGTGGGAGGATTGGAACCTGCCTATAGACTTTGTAGGTGGGGGGACTTGGCTTGTTGGAGGGGACTTTAATTGTACTTTAGTGGGGAGTGACAGACCTAATGGGGTGGTCGACAGCTCCACCACTGGATTTCAATTGGTGGTCCAGGCCTTGGGGATGTGTGAGTTTCCTTCATCAGGGGCTGAATTCACTTGGAGGAATGGTAATGGGCTCATGTCCAAGATTGACAGATTTTTTGGCAATGCTGAGCTGATGGATCTCTTCCAGATGTCATTTGTTTGTGGTCTTGAACGCCCATTTTCTGACCATACACCCTTAGTGTGGGACAATGGTGAACAGGTGGTGGTTGAATCCTACTTTAAATTTAGGAAATCTTGGCTGAGGGAAACAGGGTTCAGAGACATGTTTGCCAGCTAGTGGAAGTCACAGCAGGGTGAAGGCATAGCCACCTCTAGACTGGCTTCTAAGCTTATGGCTTTGAAAGGTATGCTGAAGGAATATGGAGATATTATCTCAGTTCTCAGACATCAGAATCGTCATGAGGCCTTGCTGAAAATTCAAGAACTGGACACCAAAGAAGCTGTGGACCATCTGTCTGAGCTGAACCTTGCTGATAGAAGAAGATGGCAAGGGGTGGTAATTGAAGAAGACCTGAAATTGGAGATGGATTGGAGGGAGCGTTCTAGGCAGCTATGGCTAAGTGTGGGGGATGCAAACACCAAATTCTTTCACCTGGCTGCTAGTTCTAGGAGAAGAACAAATATGATCTCTTCAATGGTTATAGAGGGGCAGAGAATTACCTCCTTATCTGATATCAGAGCTGAGGCTGTCAGATACTTCAAGGAATCTTCAATAGCTGCAGGTAGGGGCAATTGGAGGATGACAGCTAGTGATCTACCCAAGATTAATGAGTCTCAGGGGTTTAGCCTGATTGAACCCATATCTGAAGCTGAAGTCCTGAAGGCCATTAAGGATCTCAACTGTGAAGGATCGCCTGGTCTTGATGGAATCCAAGTGCTCTTTTACAAAGAACTGTGGGACATTGTGGGCACAGAGGTTATGGAAGTGATTAGAGAATTTCAAAGTGGCAATTTTGGCTTTGAAAGAATAAATAGATCTTATATGTTTCTTCTGCCAAAAACCCCAGGTGTTGAATCCTTCTAGGAATTTAGACCCATTGCCCTCTCTAACTCCTTGTACTTGGTGATTGGCAAGGTCCTACCTAATAGATTGAGGCCTGTATTGCAAGATCTGATCCATCTTGCTCAGTCTGCTTTCCTCCCTGGTAGATCTCTATAAGAATCTTTTATCTTAGCCCAAGAGATGGTTTGTTGCTGGCTTAAGAGAAGATGCAAGGCCTTCCTTTGGAAGGTTGACTTTCGTAAGGCTTATGATTCCATCAGTTGGCCTTATCTCTGGGATGTGCTTAAAAGAAGGGGCTTTCTCTCTACTTGGATAGGCTGGGTTAAAAGATGTATTACTACTGCCTCCTTTACCCCTCTAATAAATGGAAAACCTTGTGGTGCATGGATTCAGCCTCAGTGTGGCATTAGGCAAGGATGTCCCCTGGCTCCATTGATCTTTAATTTGGCAGTTGACAGTTTAGCTTGGTTTCCTTGTAAGCTTTCTGAAGCTGGTCTTGTCAGAGGATACTCACTATCTTGTAGGAATAATCTGGCTCCCATTCTTCAGTATGCAGATGATACTATTTTTTTTTGTTGAAGGATCTATGGATGGAGCATTGGCTCTGCATCATTTGGTTAATATCTTTGGTGAGCTCTCTGGATTGAGGCTAAATAGAGACAAGTCTGGTTTGGTCTGCTTTGGTTTACCTGAGGAGGAGCAAGAAGCCTTAGCAGCCATCCTGATGACTCCCCGCATCAGTCTTCCTATCAGATATCTTGGGCTGCCCTTGAGGTTTTCCAGGTTGAAGAAAAGTGATTGGAACTGCCTTTTTGACAAGATTTCTATGAAGCTTGATGGCTGGCATAGTAGGTTCCTGTCCAGAGGTGGAAGACTTGTCTTGCTCAACTCGGTGGTCACCTCCATCCCTGTCTTCTACTTTTCCATTTTCAAAGCACCAAGATCCATTTGGAAAAGATTGGATGTGATGAGGAAGAGATTCTTTTGGAAGGGAGCTAGACATAAGGGTAGTTTCTTGCAGCCTCTCAAGTGGGATCAGATCTGCTATCCTAAGGAGATGGGTGGTCTTGGGATCAAGTCCCTGCAGCATTTTAATGATGCCTTGTTGCTCAAATGGGCTGTTAAGCTGCTGCAAGGTGATCTGAAACCGTGGTCTGCTCTGATTAAAGATAGATATGGAGCATCCAACAGCATGTTATCCAGACTTCAGCCTAACTGTCCATCACCTTTCTGGAAATCTGTAACTAAGGCATTGACTGATCACTTCCATATGCTGCAACCGTCACTTGGAGATGGCAGGTCTTTCAATTTTTGGAAGGAGGGATGGTCTGAAATGGGTGTCTTGAAGGAGCTTTATCCAAGAGCTTTTGCTGCAGCAGCTGACAAGGATGTCACAGTCAGCAAGGTCTGGTTCTACAGCAGTAGCAGCTGGAATCTGGATGGTGTGGAGTCCAGTAGAAGAGCTACCCAGTTGTGGGAAGAAAAGAGAAGGCTTATATCAGACCTTGAAAGTTTCAGACCTAGGCCTGGAATGGAGGACAGATATCTGTGGGAGGGGATTTATAATGTCCAATCTGGCTATAACAGAATGTTGAACTTTGAAGAGGGCTGGAGATATGATTCCATTGACAAGAAGATATGGTTGTTAAAAATTCCTCTCAAGGTACAAATTTTCCTTTGGCTATGCAGGAGAGATGGGTTAATCATAAGTGATCTACGCCGCAGAAGGTTGGGTACTGATTATCATGTGTGTTTTTTATGTGAGATGAGCATTGATAATGTAAATCACCTCCTCTCTTCTTGCCTTGTCACTGATGTCATCTGGAGAAAAATTTGTCAGGAGCCATTACCAGAGTAGGATTCTATCTGGCATGGGTTTGAAGTGAGAGGGAAGCCACATGTCCACATGGCTGCTATTATTTGGTGTGTATGGAATGCAAGGAATGAGAGACTTTTTCAAGAGAGGCCGGTATGTTGTGAGAGTATTGTAAGAGAGTGCTGGTCCCTCATACACTCTAGTGGATCCTTTTTGTAATCTCCCTTGCTTTGCACATAATATACTATTCCGGACTGCTATCGTAGGATGATAGCTCTCATTTCTGTTTCAAAAAAAAAGGATTTGATTTAATTCAATGTGTTTTAGGGTTTCTTTTTTTAAATTTTCAAACAAGTTTGAAACTCCAAAATCAAAGGAAAAACAAGTTGCATTGGTAATGGTTAATTTCCTTTAATGTGGGTCTCTATAAAGAAAGAAAGAAACCCTAATCCAATTGTCCCTAAGATAGAAAATTACTACTAATGAATTGTTTTTAGGCTTTCTATATTAAGTAGTGGCCCAAACAAGTCAACCAACCCTACCTTGAATAAAGTCAAACAAGGATTCTAGAAAATATTTTTTAAGATTTTAGGAATTTGTTTGGTGTTTGTTTTAGATTTTTATTTGTGCTGGTGTCAAAGTCTAAAAATGATACCCGTGAGTATTTTGGACTTTCTGTACCACCACCAGCCTCAAAAAAATTTTGGTGATTTTATATGATGTGTATAATTTTACAAGGATTCCAGAAAGCTAAATTTTACAAAGATTGGATGAGTATAAAAATTATAAAAATTCACAGATAGTAACAAAATAGGAAGATTAGATTGTGTGATCCCTTTGTAGTCCATGAATTTTTAAAAATTAAATACAAACCCAATTAGTTTGAAATTTGAAACAAATATTTCCAACTTGATTTGAAATCTTCGGGTAAAATTTCAAGATTTTAGAAGGCCTGTGGTGTTTATAATTGATTTTTCAAATCCGGATAGAAGTCTAGATCCAAAAAAATAAAACACCGGCACTTAAGGTAGAGTGTATTTAATGGGGCAATCAATCAAACAATGGGTTTTAAAGGTATCACTCTACCAAAATTTGATGTTTAAGATCATGAAAGCCAAGTTTAGTGTATTTTGGTAGTCTTTTAGACTAAGTGTGACAAGAAAGAAGAAACCAACCTAGAATCGTGGGAATAAAAGGAACTTTGAGCTCTTGCTTCCAAATTCCTGCTTTCTTCTTGTAGTTCTTGCACACACAAGAAAGAAGAGAGGCAAGGGGATGAGATCCACTTCAAGCAAGAGCAAAATAATTTGCAAAGCCGTGCCTCCCTGCCAATGGTGCCAAAAAGTGATCGGAATTTTTGTGCGGTTTATAAAATTAGGGTTTTATCGTTGTAACGCACAAAAATCAAGTTGCTTTTACAATTTGTAACCTAGATAGGGGAGTATCTAGGGTCGTCCAATGAGGAAAAATTATTTGCAAATCAAATCCCTTGCTTGGAAATAGAAATCACCTTTCTTTTTGGTCTTTTCAAATATATATTTTTTTAGGGTTTTGAAATAAAGGGAAACATGCAGGTTTGTTGATAGCGGGAAAACAACTAAAACCTATTTTAATAAAGCTAACCCTAAAGTGACAGGTAGAGCCTCTCCCTAAGCTCACCCTAGGCACGTGGAGGCCTAGAGTAATTAGGGAGAGGGAGTGAAACAAATGCTAAGCAAAACTTGTTAAAAACTATGAAACAAAAATTACGAGAAGGAAACTTGATTTAATGAAAATTGTTTACCCAAAACCTATAGAGGAATGCTTCTACTCTACTTGAAAATACAAGAAAAATAAAACACAAATCCTCTAGATAAAAATGGTGAAGAAGAGGGCTTCTTGCTCCAAGCCAAGTAGCTCCTTGACTTGAAAAGACAACTCCTTCTTCTCCTTCCTTGAGATGCTCCTCCAAATGATGTCTTCCAAGGTGGAAGCTACCACCTTCAATGATCTCCTTCAAGGGTGGACGTGCACCACCCTTTCTTCTCCTTGCCTAGTCGTCCTCCTGGTGGTGAAGATCCTCCTCCTTCTTGGCATGGAACAAAGGGAAGGAATGGGGAGAAGAAGGCACCAAGGGGGCAGGTGATGTACCCCCTTAATCTTCTTCTCTACTCCTTCTTCTTGGCTGTAGGTTTAGG
The DNA here is from genome assembly GCA_037157565.1 of Thalassia testudinum. NCBI lineage: Eukaryota > Viridiplantae > Streptophyta > Magnoliopsida > Alismatales > Hydrocharitaceae > Thalassia > Thalassia testudinum. Next base: position 11,626,289 of record JAZHRO010000025.1, read on the forward strand.
TGGAAGTAAGGTGGAAATTATCTAATGGGAGGATGGGAATTATGTGGTGGTAGGGTAGGGTATTTATAGGATGGGAAGGGGGGTGGTTATGGTGTTTTATTGGAGGGAAATGAAGGGGTGCTTAGATATTTTTGGAGGGAAAAATGGGAGGGAAATGAAGAGGTGCCTTGGTTTTTCCCTCCAAAAATACCTTCTAGAAGGCATTGATTTTGGAGGGAAAAAATGGAGGGTGGAGATGGGTTTTGATGGTGGATGTAGGGTGGTGATGGAGGGGATAATTGGCACCAAAATAAAGGAGTAGATGATCTTTTTGCTGGAGCTTAGGTAGTAGGGTAGTAGGTTTTGGTTCCATGGAGGTGGACTAGCTAAGCTAAGCTAGCTTAGCTAGTAGGGAGTAGGGTTGGAGGCATTTGAAGCTAGGGTTTTTAGGGAGAAGGGCTGGAGGTAGTATTCTTGAGCTGCACTGGAGTTGGTGGCTGCTGAAGAGAGCTGCAAGGAGCTACCTTAGCTGGCTTAGTTTGCTAGTTCTTTGCTAGCTGCTAAGCCAAGCTAAAGCAAGCTGGCTTCTGCTGAAAGGAGCTGAGGTGAGCTGGGTCTAATGCTCCTGGGGAGGACCTAGCTAGTTGAGGTAGCTAAGGTAGCTTAGCTCAACTAAGTTGAGCTAAGCTAAGTCTCTAGGAGCTGGACTTGAGCTTCCTGAGCTAAGATGAAGTCATCTTCAGCTGGCTGGAGTTGAGTGGAGCTAGATGTGGCTAGTCCTGAGTTGAGGTGAACTCTAGTCGACTCAACTGAGCTAGCTAGAGCTCCCTGTGAACTAATGGGAGCTGGGATGAGCTAGATTTAGCTAAGTTGAGCTGGATCTGAGCTGACTTGAGCTAAGGTGAGCTAAGATGAGCTCTCTTGAGCTGCCATTCGGCTAAGATGAGCTGAATGGAGCTTGGATGAGCTAATCCTAGTTCAAGTGAGCTGGAATCCAGCTATGGTGAGCTGGATCAAGCTGAGTTCCAGTTGGTGAGAGCTTCTCCTTCACCAGTTGCCTTCCTGAGTGCTAGGGTTCTAGGGATCTGGAAATCTATATATCCCTAACACTTACAAAAACACATTAAAATGACAATAAAAAATGCAATGCATGCCTAACCTAATTAATGCCTAAATGCAGCCCAAGAAACCCATTTGCGGAGCAAAATGCTAAGGGCAAGGTTTGTTTTAATGCATAAGAATGATGATAAACTGGTGTTTATCAGTAGCCGGACCACCACCTCCACGCAACCATCAAGCACCCTTGCCACAACGATCACTCTCCCACTCTGCATGGAAGAGACATGGGTTTGAGTTCCAATCCACCGTGACCACTCCAGCATCGGATAAATTGGACTGCTTGATCTTAATCAAGCAGTTGAGGTGACTCACTCACGATTATACGCCAGCTAATGACACGAGGAGATACGCTAGATCACATGCGCGTAATCAGGGGCGCTCATTTAAGACGACCGGATGTGCTCTTGATCATCGAATCTTCTCGAAGGCGTGATGTGCGCACGCTTGAATCCGTGAGGGCACGATCTGAGGGAGCATCCCAGCCGCACGATGATGGATCCAACAACTGCCAATGCATGTGCCAGTAGAGGAGTGCGATCTTCGCGATTTGAATCTCGTAGGCCGCCCGATCCTTAGCCGTGCAATGAGAATCCAGCGGCTGAGGCTCTCCCTGCACTGTGCCAGTTGCAGCGGCTCACCTCATGCTAGCAGAGGCGAGTGAAGGCTCTAGCAACACCCCTGGCAGGTCTTTAGCGACGTTTTAAAGGTCATTGAAGACCCGTGCATGCAAAACACATCCCTTCCACCACTATATAAACCCCATGATCCTCTCCCTTCCAAGCTATCTCTACCTTTGCTACACACACCTACTCTAGAGCTCTAGAAGCCCAACAAAGCTCCCTAAAGCTCATTCCCAAGCTCCAGAGGTCCCTACTAGTGTAGTTGTTCCCTTGCCCCACCAAATATTCCTCCTTCTCACCACCTTCATAGGAAGCCTTGGAGTTGTCTTCCCATTTCCATTCCGGTAGAAGATCATCTCCACCTCCTCATCCCCGTTCCATGCCTTTATGAAGAATTCCTCTACCTTGCATCCTTCTGCATCTCATCCCCATCGTCCAGCTTCTCACCTCCTCCATCCATGCTGCCTCCAAGCACTGTCGTCTCGCCAGACAGCCAATTTGGGAGATTCCTTCTCACCCCTATCTCTTTATTTATTTTCCACTTGTTGTAATAAGCATTTGAACATCATTTTGATATATCCAATTTGTTTTCTTCTATATTGTGAGCTATCCTGTTTGTCTCTTTATTATAAAAACACAAAAAAATAACAAAACCTTAAAATACCAAAAAGAAATAACACGAAGCGTGGATTTCAATGAAAACAGACGTCACCTCCCTGTGTTCGACCCAGGACTCCCTTGGAGTTTTGGTAAAAAAATCTTATTTGATAACATGTTTTTGTGACTACAGTGACGGATTTCTCCTAACCCCAACTTTCCGTTTGTTGAAACACGCTCATCACTTCTCGCATAGTCAGCATCATAGTAGGAATATAAGTCAAGTGTGGCTGACTTGAGATAGAGCATACCAAAATCTACAGTGTTTTGTACATACCTAAGTATTCTTTTTATAGCATTAATATGAGACTCCATAGGGTTCACTTGAAACCTAGCACACATAATGGTAGTCAATGATAACGGTTGAAATGTGGGTTTTAAAATTCGATCGTTGTAGCTCGTACAATCTTTACCAATTAAAATTTATAACTGGATTTGGGAGTTTGGGTCAAATACGTGGAGACAACTAATTAAAGGAATTCAATTGCGTATTTTTTTTCATTTTCGAATATGCAGATTCTTTTTGTCTTTTTCTACATATGAGAAAGCAAATATGACTAATCTACTTGCGAAAATAAACATGGAAATGTAGAGAGAGATGGAGAGCCAGGGTTAGTGACAAGTAATATTTTTATTAAAAGAGAAATGATTACAAGCACAAGTTATTGCTAATATAGAAAAAATTAGAAAGACTACAAATAAGAATTATAATGAATAAAACGAGAGTAGAATAGAGTAGAAGTAGGACGTAATGATCTAGAGCGGAGTCACAACATTGGAGAGTTCTGTCGATGGTACCAGAGTGAGATGGATGTGGAGATCCAGAGGAAAAAGGGCTAGAGGTGTCAAGAAGGAATGCTTGGTGGAGGTCAACACTAATGGAGTTTCTAAGGAGAACCTAAGGGGACAAGTAGGGTTTCTTTATTTCTAATTGGGAAGGCTTGGTTGTGGTGGTAGAATGTGTAGTAGTGATGGTGGAAAAGGAATTAATTCCTAACTGGTGGGTGTAGGGTTGTTTTTATAGAGATGGTAATTAAATTACGACCATAAGATGGGATCTTAAGGGCTTAGGTTATGCCAACTAAACTAGGTGAAGATGGATCCTTGGATGTGCATCCAAGGGGGTGTATGTGCACTAAGGGGAGTCAACCATAAGGCTTCTTAAAGAAGTCTTGTGGTTGGTTTTGGGTGATTAAATGTAGGCTTTAGGATCTAGGTTGGAAGGTTGGGATTAAAGCTTAGGAGATATGATCAAGTTTAGGTTTTTAGGAAGGGATAATTTCTAGGTTGTTGGAGTCCTAAAGAAGTTATCAAGTGGTCGACTATGGGGGCTAAAAGACAACTATAGGATGAGGATTGAAGGGTGGATAGGAAGGTTTAGGGTGGCCGGCCACCATTGAGTGGATAAGTTCTTTTGGTGATTGGCCATATAAAGGGATATGTTCTTTTGGGTGTTGTCGATTTAGCCATTGGATCAAGTGTGTAGGGCAGAGATTAACTAGGCTCAAGTTTTCTAAAAATAGGTAGGCTTAGGACAAGGATTATTTGTAGTTGGTTGTCTTAGGATGCTAATAGTAGAAAGGTTTTAGGTGCTAACACGTGTCCTCTTGTCCCTTCCTCCTTCCTTGTCTTTAATTGTTCAATCTTCACATCACTCTAAGCTTTATTAGTTCCCTAACTTTATTTCAAATTATTTTAGCTTCACCTCTTATCCTGCATTTTTCAAAACACTCTAATTAGCAGCTAATTTAACACAAAACACTTACATGACCTAAATATGCATGCATAATTATAATGTAATATTCACAACCTATAAGTATTAACTTAACAAGGTACTTAGCATAAAATAGACAGGTTATCTGTATTAATTATGTATTTATCATACACCAATTCCTATCTTTTGCTAGTTCCTAGCAAAACAGAAAATGGAAACTATGTGGGAAAATAGGAAAGCAATTTTGAGGAAAATAGAGAGTATGCGGGAAATCAAAATATGAACTTGAGTTAAGCTAGATTTGGAAACTCGATATGATTTTTCACCAATATAAAGGAAATTATACAAAAAATCATAACGATAGAGACTCAATAGTTCTAGAGTATTGACTCAAATGTAGACCACCTAAGTTAAATTAGAGATCTTATTAGCTTCAAGACTTGGGTCTAGAGAGCAACGTTTTATGACTCTGTCAACCCATCCAAGGTTTGAATCGATGTGAAAAATAAACATCTTGTGTGTGTGTGTAAAAAGTGACTCGTCAAATGGGAAACTAGGCTGACTTCAGGTATTCAATAAGGGTTAGGATATCTTTTCGCTCTAACAGACCCCATTTTTGGATCAACCTTACTAAAACTTGGTAGCTTTCTCCTCACCAGCTTTTATCCTGAGGTCAACACTCTAGGCATATATTTCCTTGCTTAGACCCTAGGTCTCTTTTCCTAATTATTCATCTCCGTATTTTTTTCTTTTTTCTTCCCTTTCTTTTTTTCTTTTTTTTTTCGGATAAGGTAAAACCCATATGTAACAACGTGCGAATTTATTTGGAATTTTCCTACTTCTCATTTTTTTTATTCTCCAAATCATTTCTCTAGGTGAGTGGTTCTCCTTTATCCATTCAAGAGCATTTTCTAAGTAAAGATCCAAAAGCTAAAGATGCTAAGCTGGGATCTAGACATCCTACATCTGAGGAGTGTACCTAGTGCAACATGCCAACCATACTTGTAAGGATCAATTGACCCTCAGACTAAACCTTGTTCACCACTAATGACTTAATGGAAGTCACCCGGAAGATGAATTAGTGTAAGGTGTAGGTGAAGATTGCTTAAATCTCAAAGACTCTTCAAACGAGAGGGTGAGAAGATAAGTTATGTACTTAATTATCACTCTTTTTGACTTAATGCTTTTGGCTTTTTCAAATCTCATCAACAACTTGGGAAACAAATCTATATTTTAGTAAATACTTGAGAAAATTAAGTCAAAAATTGGCATGAAGAGTCAAAGCGGAAAGACTTTGTTCGTACATTTCCTAAGATCGGTAAATCTTCAAAATAAAAAATTTTCAATCTTTATAGCTCAAATTCTAAAAACACCGACCTTTTTTTGAAAAATAACTTTTGTTATGCTATATATAAAATTTTGAAGACCAAAAATTGAATAAAAATATTATCTACTCCCCTCATGCCTATTTCATGCAATGTCCTCAATGAATGCAATAAACATAAGAATGGAAACAAATATCACCTAACAATTCATGAGTTCTAAACAAATACAACTTGAATAACTCTATACCTGAATCAAATAAAATAAATAAAATCTGACCTAATTCGTTGGGTTGCCTCTCAACAAGCGCTGAATTTATGTCTACAGTTAGATGTAGTTCAGTCAGCTAACCCTCTAGGAGGGTTATAGTCTCCTTAGGGGGCATCTGGGCTAGGTAGGGTTTAAGTCTCTATCCATTTATAGTAAAGGTTTGCCCAGTCTTTATATCTACAATTTCTACAGCCCCATTAGAAAAAGGTTTGACCACTATATATGGGCCTACCCATTTATATCTCCTCTTGCTTGAAAACAATTTCAACCTTGCATTAAATAACCACAATCTCTAATTAAGCTCAAAGGTTTTTCTAAGTATATGTTTGTTGTGAAAGGCTTTAAATTTTTCTTTGTAAATCCTCGAATTTTCATAAGCCTCATGCCTAATTTTCTCAAGCCTAGTTAATTGGAGCTTCCTATGATCACCGACCAAATTCAGATTATAATTACATTCCTTGACTACTCAATAAGATCTATGCTCCATTTCTACTGGGAGATGACAAGGTTTTCCATAAATTAATCTATAAGGTGACATGCCTATGGGAGTTTTATAAGTGTCCCGATAAGCCCAAGGTGCATCTTCTAATCTCGCAGACCAATCCTTAACTATTAGGTCTCATTGTCTTTTGTAATATATGCTTAATTTTTCTATTTGAGACCTCAATTTTCCCATTAGTTTGGGGATGATAAGGTGTAGCAATCCTATGGTTTACCCTATATTTCTTCAATAGAGTTCTAAACTGGGCATTAGTAAAATAACTACCATAATCACTAATTAAGGCCTTTGGTATCCCAATCCTTGAAAATATATTCTTCTTTACAAAATCAATTAGGGCATGTGATCATTTTTTCTAGTAGGAACAATTTCAATCCACTTAGAGACAATCTCCAACTAAGATGTACTCGAAGTTGTTTGATGGCGGGAAGGGACCCATAAAATATATTCCCCAACTATCAAAGATTTCACAAATCAATATCGGGTTAAGGGGCATCATGTCCCTCATGGTCATACTCCTTAAAGTCTGGCACTTAATGTAGGTCTTAGCAAAGTCATGTGCATCTCTATCAAAGGTTAGCTAGTAAAATCCCAACTGCAAAATCTTTGCAACCATTTTCTTCCCAGAAAAGTGGCCACTACTGGCTTGATCATGACAAAAGGAGAGTGCACTTTGAATTTTGGCCTCAGAGATACATCTTCTGATGATCTGATCAACACAGAGTCTAAATAATAAAGGGTCATCCCAGATGTAGTACTTAGCTTCAGATAGGAATTTATCTTTTTGTTGTCTGGTCTAATCAATTGGGATTACATTTGCAACTAGGTAATTAAATACATTAGCAAACCAAGGAAGGCTTTGGTTATCTATGGCCATTAAGTGTTCAACAGGAAAATGATCTTGCATGGGTAGTGCAAGTCCAATGTAGTACGGGTCAAGCCTAGAAAGATGGTCGACCACAACATTTTATGCTTTAGCTTTATCTCTTATCTCCAGGTAAATTCTTGTAAGAGTAGAATCCATCTAATTAACCTAGGTTTTGCATCTTTTTTATCCAATAAATGCCAGAAGGTAGAGTGGTCAGTATAAATTACCATGTGGGATCCAAATAAATAAGATCTAAACTTTTCAAGTCCAAAAACAACTGCTAGCAATTACTTTTTAGTGGTTGTATAATTTCTCTATGCTTCATCCAATGTGTCGCCATGGATTGGAGCTTGGTCACCACATCCTTTAAGGTCGAGTAAGCTTGGATGCATTTTTCATTAAAATCAAAAGGGATTTCTTTAGATAGAAGGTTGGTTAAAGGTCTTGAGATTTTAGAAAAATCTTGTATAAACCTTCTATAAAATCAAATGTGTCGCAGGAATGAGTTGACTTGTTTAACCTAAACCAAGGGGTGGAAGATTGGAAATTAAATCAACCTTGGCTTAGTCAACTTCAATTCCTCTTTCTGAAACAATATGACCTAGTACAATTCCCTCTTGAACCATAAAATGACACTTCTCCCAGATTAGTACTAGGTTGACCTCAATACATCTCAGGATCTTGGTCAAGTTGTCTAGGTACATATCAAATGAGTCTCCAAAAACTGAAAAATCATCCATGGAGATCACAAGATAATCACCCACCATGTCAGGGTAGATGTCTAGCATGTAACTCTGAAAGGTCGCAGGTGCATTGCATAGCCCAAGAGGCATTCTATGGGAAGCAAATGTTTCATAGGGATAAGTGAAAGTGATTTCCTCTTGATTCTCAGGGCTAATGGAAACTTGATTATTTCCTGAGTATCCATCTAAGAAATAGAAAAACTTATTTCCTGCAAGCCTCTCAAGGATTTGATCAAATAAAGGCAGGGAAAATGATCTTTCTTAGTTATAGCATTGAATTTTCTATAATCAATACAAACTCTGCAGGCGGTGGCAGTACTGGTAGGGGTGGATTCACCTTTGTCATTAGTTATAACGGTGAGCCCGAGTTTCTTTGGAACCACTTGTATTAGGCTCACCCAAGGGCTATTTGAGATTGGTTATATGATTCCCGCATCTAGCCACTTGATTATCTCCTTTTTAATGACCTCTCGCATATTAAGGTTTAATCTCTATTGCATCTCACAAGAAGGTTGAGCTCCATCCTCAACAAAAATCTTGTGGGTATAGTAAGAGGGGTTAATTCCTTTGAGGTTAGAAATGGTCCACCCAATTGCTTGACTGTGTTCTCTTAGGACCATGGTCAATCTGGATTCTTTCTCCCTTGTCAGATGTGCATTAATAATCACTGGGAGAGTGTGATCGGGTCTAAGGAAAACATACTTTAGATTTTTAGCGAAGGGTTTAAGATCAGGTTGGGGTGGAACCAGGTTAGAAGGTGGAAGAGGTGCAGAGGGAAAATCAGGTTCGATTAAAATCATATTAGCTAATGGAGGTCGTGGGTTTATGTTAGTGTAGAACAAATCAGGGACCCCCTCAGCTTGTGGGTGAGAAGTGGGTTGAGTTAAGGTGGCTTCTAAAGGGTTTTCAATCAATCCAATTGCCATACTCAATAAAATTTTCTTCAGGATCAATATCACCAATCAACCCACAATTAAATCCTTTAGTTGCCTTAAAAATATTCAATTGTATCTTTTATCTCCAAAGGTAATTTCCTTACACCCAGTAGCATAATCAATATTGGCTTTAGCTGTTACTAAGAAAGGTCTGCCTAGGATGATGGGAGTGTGTTTCAATCTTTCAAGGACTTCCATGTCAAGGACAAGAAAATCGACAGGAAAATAAAATTCCTTTACTCTAACTATAACATCCTCAACCACTCTTTTAGGTGTTTTAACAATTCGATCAGCCAATTGTAGGGTTACATGTGTGGGTTTTAGCTAACCAAATCCAAATTATCTGTACAAGGTGGTTGGTATTAGATTAATGGAAGCACCTAAATCCAAAAGAGCCCAATCAAAATTTAGATCACTAATAGTACATGAAATCAATGGGGCTCTGGGATCCTTTTGTTTAGGAGGTAGGTTGCTTAATATCATCAAACTAGCTTGTTCAGACAACACTACCTTCTCTAGCATTTGGATTCTAGCCTTATGCTTAGGAGTACATGTATCCCTCAAGAACTTAGTGTAGGTGAGAATATGCTTAATAACATTGAGGAGTGGTATATTAATTTGGACTTATTTAAACAATTCAATATGCTCCTCGTTGCTAGACACATTCTTCTTTTTCTTTACTTTTTCTAAGGCTTCAAGAAAGGGTATGTGTGTTTCAATTGATGTAAACACATTTATATCACATAAACCGTCCATTTATGCATGTTCTTAGACATAAAGTTACATCATACATTATAAATATTGCATAACATGCATCATCATGCATTTAGATTAGGTTGTATAAATCTTAGGTTAATTTCTCCTTTTTATGGTCAGGTGACAGGGCGACATTTAATCGGAGCCTTGGATTGAAGATCCAACCATAATGATCTGATCAGGGCGGCGATCGGAGTTCAACAACTCCAAGATCGCCCCGATTGGACTTTCGTAGCTTTAGATGCAATCCGAGAAAGATCGAAGGTCATTGGCCAAGGTGGTGTAAATCCGCACTTCAGATGACAAATCCAACCACACGGATGGGTTTGGATCGACAATTGTAGCCCAACAGCTCGCAAATTGACCCAATCCGACATCTGCGGCACCATCTACAACATGAAGAAGATGGACAACCAAGATGGCGTCATGTGGTGCCATCTCAGCTGCCTAAATCGGCCAAGGCTCACCCGCTGCGACTCTCTCTCTTCATGTGCTTATCGAATCTTAGCCATTGGATCTTAATCCAACGGCTGAGAACGCGTGCACAGTGAATTAACAACTTGCCTAAAATTGCTATGTGGCGCAATGGTTAAGGCACTGTTTGCGCAAGGAGTGCGAGATTGAGCCGCCCGCATCGTGCCTTTCCTCGCGTGGATGAGCGCGATCTCAACTATGCGATTAGCTACAAACGGGCCAGATCAACCAATCAGGAGCATGTGCGATTGGACACCCAAGTTCACACGGAATCTCACGTGCGGGAGGTGTGATTGTGATGGCTCGTGAGTGCGTGTTCTGAGTCATTGATCTTTGATCCAACGGTGATGAAGGCGGAAGAGGAAGCGGTGGGCGTGTGCACACGACCTATACCCACGTTCAGGGGCTTTAGTGACGCTTAATTCCATCACTAAAGACCCTGAATTAATGTTTTCAAGTATAAAATGACCAAATTGTCCTCAATTCCTACAACTATAAAAGGAGACCCCTACCACTCGAATTCATCATCCCTTCCTCTCTTCACTCACCCGCTCCAAAGCTTTAAGAGTTTGTCCCAAACCTGAGATGCTCCTCTAGAGTTAAAAATATAATCTTTCCACCTTCTCATCTCGTTTGTGGAGAATTCTGCGGTTGTCTTCTCACCACCATTCGGGAAGCGGATCCCACTGTGACGTCGCCCTGTCCCGTTCGCTGTCATCCATCGAAGTTCTCTTTCATTCCGTATCTCACCACGTTCTTTTGGACACTCCATCAACGCGGCTCATCTTCCAAGCAGCCGTCGAAGAGGATAACTTCTCTCCACCTTCTCTTTACCGCTTTCTAGAGTAGATTTACTGCTTTCTAGTTGTAATCTTTCCAGCATTCTAGTGTAATGATTAGTTGTAATGAACATCACTTGATGATTATGAAATTCATGTTTATTCTACTCTATTTTGTCTTTATATGTAATATTCTCTCTCTCTTCTATTAATTATTCTTTAAGTAGATAGCTAGTTTAGATTTAATTCGACCAGCTAATCTGCTTCGTGATAATAAATCAAACGCAAATTTTAATCAAACGTCTTCCTCCTTGTGTTTGACTTGGAATTCCTTTTGAGTTTCAATTAAATTATTTGTTGACGATTTTTCTCGCAAATCGCGCTACAATGACGGGTTTTCAAAACTCAACTTTTTTGCGTAGATTTTCCACCTTAACATTTTGTCACCGTTGCCAGGGAGGCTATGCTCTTTGATTTTTTGCGTTTTCCGACTTACTGATCATTTACCTCACTTCTCTCCTTTCTTATTGTGATTGCAGGTGCTCTCATAAGGCGAGCAAAAGGGTAGATTAGAGTAAAGTGTTGTTGAAGGATTTGTAAGTAATCCCACCTCCCCACCCACTAGCCTCACTTCTCTCCTTTCTTATTGTGTTTGTAGGTACTCTTACGAGGTGAGCAAAAGGGTAGATTGGAGTAAAGTGCTATTGAAGGGTCAGTAAGTAATCCCACTTCTCCACCCACTAGATTTCATTCCATCACCTAACAACACAAACCCTAATTAACCTAGGAGTTCTTATAAACCCTAAGGTTAGTTTTGATTGTTTGGTTGTCACCTCCACCTGCCTCACCCTCCGTATATAAAGAAAAATTTTTAAAAAAAATCTCATAGAGGTACACAACCTCTTTTGATTCTTCATACTCACCCGGTAACCCGATCTTTGGGATCGATACACTCATCAACACGTAATTGAGTAGAAATCAGATTAGGTAATCACTTGTGTGCCTAATTAAGTGGTGCATTAGGCTAATTGTTTGAGTTGTTTAGGCTGCACCACTTCAACTAAAAACAACTCATTAAGTAGCTGCCAAATAGGTTCAACGTTTAGGATTAACCAGACACTTCACATTCTTTTAAGTTTTAACGGAAAACATCTTTACCTGTGCTTTCAAAACTTGGTGTACCAACTGAAGTTGATTGAATATACCTAAAGTTGAATCCTAAAAGCTACTAAGAAAGATTTAAACCCTAAAATTCACCACATATAAAAATAATCTTGCTTGAAAATCATTGGTTGTGCACGCACACACATATCAATCAATCATTAAGGGCACAACCCAAATAAAAGGCCCATCACATTCCAAAGCATATTCAAACCTAACCCTAACTAAAATAGAGTAGACATTGGCCTAAAGGATTGGACTCACTCTTCAGAGCCCAGATCGAGATTATTTTCGATTAGTCTACTTCTACCGTTCAATCTGATGTGTAGCTAAGGGAGCAAAATCAAACGATTGTGGTTGGGGGTATCAAAGGAACCTGAGGCGAAAGCCAAGGGAAGAACCTTCTCCCTAGCCCCTCCCTCTAACTTGTTGGATTGACCAGAAAGAAGTAGATTAAATCATTTCTTCATCTCAAAATGGGTTCTGGGAGTCTATAGTCTTTAGGCTAGCCCACTTTAGGATAGGTTTGATTGTTTGTATTGCAGGGTGCCTTTCTTCCTCCCGTTTGTCATGAATCCTTCCACATTCTACATGCATTCCCGCTCTTACCCTCCTGATATATCTTATCCCCAATATGATGATTATTACATGACTCATGCTATAATCAACCATTTACTAGTTGGGATAACTCGGATTAGAGATACAATTCCGGACCTCCGTGTTCAACATCTAACCCTGGACACCATGATCTTGATTCTTATCCTTCTTTGAGCTACATCGATTATAGATCACTGCCCTCATTTGGACAACCTTATATGATCTACAATCAAGAAGGATATGCTGATCCTTACCCTTCCCCAAATTACACTGCATATAGGTCATCACCTCTTTATGGACAACCTGAAATGACCTATTATCAGGGAGGGTATCAAGAACCTCAATTTGTTGACTCCCCTACACTGAACCCAAACCCGCCCAACCTTGAACCAAACCATTTGGTTCAGGTTATCCAAGATAAGGTGTTGGCTAACTTAAGGAATACCATTCAATCTTTAGAAGCTCAGCCAACACCCTGCACTGAAGAATTGGAGCCTCTGGTTAAAATGATTGATGATCTTAACAAATATTTGTTGGATTGGCTCCAGGATGTTAAGGATAAGGACCCATGTGAGTTTTTACTTGGGAAGTTATCGAAATTGAGGATGAGATTTATGATTGCTCTAGTCCAATCTTGGGAGGATTCTCAGGATGAACCCCTGATAGGAGAGCTGATGTCAGAATCTGCTTAGGCACCTGTAGGGGGGACACGTTTTACTAGATCAGGGTTGACCAGGTTATTCTAGAGTAATCAAATAAGGATGAATTGATTTCTTCACTTGAGATTCCTGAGTCGGGGTACGAGGAAACATATATCTTCATGGAACAAAAAGTGATGATGTTGAGACATACATTAATGCAGATTTAGAATTCTTTGATTCTGAAGGTGAAGAATCATTATGCGAAGTCTCACATGAGTTTACAGAACACGATTCCAGTGAGACGACTGGGCCATAGGAATTCAATGAATCATTTGATGGCCTTAAAATTGAGGAACTTGATTCTATTGGGGCTTGCATGGTGGATTTAGATCCTATTATTAAGGATTCAATTCAAAGCCCCATTCCTCAATCACACCCCTTCGAGCATAATGTTGATTTTGATTTTGAGATCACTAGACCCAAGTCAATTTTGATTCAGCCATTAATCGTGGACTTGGAAATTTTAAATGGGGTGATTATCATGCAAGAGGTCTCGGAATCTGAAGTCCTGATTGCGGAGGATAGGAATTGGGAAATGATGATATGGGAAGTCAATTTCTGAGGAAGCAGAAGAGTAAGTCTAAGGGTTCTGATTTTTCTGAAACTATCAACCTTCTACCAGGACCCTTATGACATATTTAATTCAGAGGATGTTCAACCCAAGCGCACATTCATTGATTATCCTTTTGAGCTTGATTTCTCTGTAACCCAACTTTTTGGTCTTGGGTTGCATCCTCACAAATCGTAGGCCCAACCCCGCTTGCATGCTGATCTTAGGTTTTGGATAATTTTTATCTAGAACCTTAGATATACTCGACCATGAGGTATGGGTCTGCACCACAATCTGGTCCACATCTGTGGACATCTGCTGGCAAGTCCTGAGGTGAATCTTTTTATCTTGATTCTGACCTGTACCTGTGAATTCTTTATTTTTTCTTCTTTGTATAGTGTGCCTAGTTGAAGGCACTAAATTCAGCGCATACACATTTTCTTTTCATCTCAGAGCTGACATATTATTCTCGCAATTCAGGTGCTTTCTACTCTACTCCACTCTATTTCATGTCTTTTTAATAAAATGAGGACATTGCATTAGATAGGCATGGGGGTGGATATTCATCTCTGAATTATTTCGTTAGCTCCGTAGATTCCTTTTGTTTTTATTTATTAAAAACAAAATTTGAATTAGGAAAGAGAACTTGGGCTTTAGAAAATTTTCAATCATAGAGAATAAAATTGTATGACTTGAACACTTAGACCCTTCAGGTCTTCGGGCTTAATTATCCTGGGTGTCTACTAAAATGTGGATTTGTTTCTCGAGTCCTCGCCATTCTAAATTCAAATTTTAATTAGAAGCTCGGAATTCTGGGTGTATTTCATATTTCCAAATCCAAAAAGGGGGAATGGATCCATGGTCGATTCCATAATAGAGAAATAGGAATTGTTAGATATACCTCGTGATAAGTACATGACTTATCAACTTGCCCTCTGATTTGAGGGAACTTTAAGTCTAAGCATCTACACACTTTTCGCACTGATTTGTTGTTCGACAGTTTTTACAGAAATTAGGTAGCTAATGAACCTTCTAGGGTGGTATGGCTGGCAAGTTATCGTGGGTAACAACCCATTGATCGATTGTCCAGAGCCTAGTCACATGACCATTCTTTTCTTACTACCTTTAGGTAAATCTTAGATCAGGGAAGCCACCTACTTAAAGAAAGAAAAGAAAAAAAATCCAAAAAGAAAAGAAAAAGAAATAGAAAAGGAGAAAAGAAAAGAAAAAAAAGAAATAAGACACTTCATCACATGAGTATGGCTGGCAAGTTATCGTGGGTAACAACCCATTGGTAGGTTGTCCAGACCCCAGCTCAAGAAATACACGTATAATTCCTAAACACTTAGGAAGAAGCAGAGAAGTAAAATAGGCCAAGGAGATATACACTGGGTTTCGCCCTTTTGTTAACCCCATAAAAATAAAAGTAGGGAGAAAGCTACCGGTCAGATAGATACACCTTTAGGTAGAATTCTTTTTAAGGTCACCTAAGGGCGTAGAAACCTAAAGTCCGTTCTAATCGCCAATTAGTGAGTCTATCACATTCACAAAAAGATGCTTAGAACTTAGAGCTCTCATCAAGTCTTGGGTGGGTTGAGTGGCAATAGAAAGCTGCTCCGAAACCCTAAACTCAAAAATCCAAAAAAAAAAAAAGAAAAGAAGAAGAAAAAAAAAGATCCTTCTTTGAATAAGGTGAGGGCTTGAGGCGGTCTACATTTTGGCAGACACCCCAACGCTGTTGTCTCTATAGTTTAGGTTTTAGTTGAAATTCTTAAGTGTTGAAAAATAACTATTGCCCAAGAAATCCGACCTAATTCTCTTATAAATAGCATGTAGTTTTGCTAGGGGACTAGCAAAAGATAGGCATGGGGGTGTGATGTAAACACGTTTATATCACATAAACCATCCATTTATGCATGTTCTTAGACATAAAGTTGCATCATACATTATAAATATTGCATAACATGCATCATCATGCATTTAGATTAGGTTGTATAAATTTTAGGTTAATTTCTCCTTTTTATGGTCAGGTGACAGGGGGACATTTAATCAGGGCCTCGGATTGAAGATCCAACTATACGGATTTAATTAGGGCGATGATCAGAGTTCAACGACTCCAAGATTGCCCTGATCGAACTTCCATAACATTAGATGCAGGCTAAGAAAGATCAGAGGTTATGGGCCAAGATGGTGTAAATTTGCACTTTAGATGACAAATCCGATCGCACGAATGGGTTCGGATCGACGATCGCAGCCCAACGGCCTGAAAATTGACCCAATCTGACATTTGTGGCACCATCTACAACATGAAGAAGATGGATGGCCAAAATGGCACCACGTGGCACCATCTCAGCCGCCTAAATCGGCCAAGGCTCACCTGCTGTGACCCCTCTCTTCATGTGCTCCTTAGGTCTCAGCCGTTGGATCTTGATCCAACGGCTGAGAGCGCGTGCACAATGAATCAACAACTTGCCTCAAACCAAAGAGTGGCGCAGTGGTTAAGGCACTATTTACGCAAGGAGCGCGAGATCGAGCCGCCCACGTCGTGCCTTTCCTCACATGGATGAGCACGATCTCAACCGTACAATCAGCTATGAATGGGCCAGATCAACTAAGTAGGTGTATGTGTGATTGGATGCCCAAGCTCACACGGAATCTCATGCATGGGAGATGCAATTGTGAAGGCTTGCGAGCGTGTGTTCTGAGTTGTTGATCTTTGATCCAATGGTGATGAAGGAGGCCGCGTCTCCTCTTAACGTGCGAAGAGGGCACGGGTGAGATCACTCTTAAGCCGTACGATCTCACGATCGGACGACTGAGGATTGAAGAATGTGCTTAAAGCGTTGAAGCGTGGAAGAGGAAGTGGCATGCGTGTGCATGCGAACTACGCCCACATTCAAGGGCTTTAGGATGCTGAAATCCATCACTAAAGATCCTGAATTAATGCTTTCAAGTATAAAATGACCAAATTATCCTCAATCCCTACAACTATAAAAGGAGACCCCTACCACTTGAATTCATCATCCCTTCCTCTCTTCTCTCACCCCCTCCAAAGCTCTAAGAGCTTATCCTAAACCTGGGATGCTCCTCTAGAGTTAAAAATATAATTTTTCCACCTTCTCATCACATTTGTGGAGCATTCTACGGTTGTCTTCTCATTGCCGCTAGGGAAGCGAATCCCGCTGCGACGTGACCCTGTCCCATTCTCCATTGTCCGTCGTCGTTCTCCTTCGCCCCACATCTCACCACGTTCTTCCGAGCGCTCCATCAACGTAGCTTGTCCTCCGAGCAACCGTCGAGGAGGATAACTTCTCTCCACCTTCTTTTTACTGCTTTCTAGAGTAGATTTATCGCTTTCTAGTTGTAATCTTTCTAGATTTCTAGTGTAATGATTAGTTGTAATGAACATCACTTGATGATTCTGAAATCCATGTTTATTCTATCTCTATTTTTCCTTTATTTGTATTATTCTCTCTCGTTTCTATTAATTATTCTTTAAGTAGATAGCTAGTTCATATTTAATTCGACAAGCTAATCTGCTTCATGACAATAAATCAAACATGATTTTTAATCAAACGTTCGCCTCCTTGTGTTCGACCTGGAATTTCTTTTGAGTTTTGATTAAATTATCTGTTGAAAATTTTTCTCTCAAATCACGCTACAACGACGGGTTCTCAAAACTCAACCTTTTGGCATAGATTTTCCACTTCAACATCAATCAAGGTTGGGTCCTGAGCCTTGTTGTCCCTAATTTCCTCCTCAACATCAATGATCAAATCGGGCTCACCAGGATTATTTGTGGTTGGATCAGAAGGCTAAATTGGGTCTTGGGTTTTAGTACCACTTCTCAAGGTAATAGAGTGTGTAGAGGCATGTGAGTTAGGGTTAGATCCTTGAGGTGGGTTAGGCAAGATAGGAGCTTGCTGAGGAATAGGAAATTCGGGTGGGTTTTGCAGGGTGGGATTAATCACATGGGCTTGCCCCTAATTTTGGTGGAACCCTTGCTAATAGTGAGTCTGATTTAGTAGGTTCTTAGGGTTTGGTACAGGTTGGGGTGCGCGGGATCCTTGTTGCCTAACTTCCATTAATTGTCATAGTTGTCCCTTAACCTTAGCCATCTCCTGATGCTTTTGGTTCAGATCAGCAATCATTTTAATCAAGTTGTCCATTTGATTAGATTGAGTAGGTTGAGTAGGTCTAGGTCGAGGCTAGTTATAAGTTGTCCTATTGTTGTGACCTTGATTATAGGAAGAGGGGTTAAAGTAGGTCTAGTCTGATTTTGATTTGGGTTTTGTCTCTGATTAGACCAAGAAAAGTTAGGATGATTTCGCCATCCAAGGTTGTAATGGTTTGAATAAAGGTCCATTTTGGGATAACCCTAGATAAGTTGTACATCCTCATAGTCAGAGGGTGTACCAGGAGTTGGGAGAGAATAATCAGGATAGAAGGGAACAAAGGCCCTTCCCTGGAACACAGCCGACATTTGTTCCAAGTTCAATTAGTTCACAGGCTGAACCAGGTCAAGATTGTTCACAAACTCCTTTCCTAAGAGAGTCTATGGTAGTGTAGGTGCAGTCAGTATTCCCTTGTCCAAAGAATAAGCTTGTGGGGATATCCCTAGAAGGTTCTTGGATTGGCTGATGAGCTTGTCCAATTTCTTATCCACCACCTCCATGCGATCCAATTTCTTTACTATGATGTCTATGTCAACCAATCTTGAATTAACTTGAACCTCATACATTCCACTACAGGGTTGACTAGATCGGTTGAAAGTAGTTATGGAGGCATGATTTAAAGAATTTTTACTCATAGATTCAAATAATTCAAAACCACTCACTTCATCTTTGTTTAGAAAATTGCCTTCATAGGAAGTATCCACAAAATTTCTAAGGGTATCATTTAAACCATGGTAAATGATTTGGGCTAGATGCTGATAATTATACAAGAGGGGGGGTAAATTATATAATTCAAATATTTAATGAAAATAATGGCAACCACAAAAATTCAATCCACAAATAACACCAACATTTATAAAGGAAACCCAAACTGGGAAAAACCACTCCTAGTTGAACCCCAACCAAGATTTTTCTTTTTCTCTCCAAGCAAGAAATCCACTAAACTTCACTACTTCAACCGAGGATAGTGAGCCTCAATCACAAACCCCTTCTTGTACAACCCACAAGAAGGTATTTTGTTCTTCACTCACCAGAAGAATGAGAAGCCAACAACCCTTGCACCCAAATTACAAGTAGAAAGATAACAAAAATGATATAAGTCCTATTGAGCCAATGTGCAAGTATTTTAATCAAATATAATAGGACATAGAAATATTCTTTTCAATTCCCTTTGAATATATCTTGATGCAAGGGAAACAAAATTTTATACAAATGATATGCGTGTAGAACAAACTTTGAGAAATATTTTCTTACAACTTCCTTTTGATAGAAAGATAAATTTTGTGATTAGGAAGTGTATTAGAAAATGTTTAAAATAAAAAAAAAATTTAAATATGAAAGAACTTGATTTTAATAGAGAAACTTGATTGAACAAAAATTGCTTCCAAGAATAACAAGATGAATATATGAAGCAATATCAAGTAACCAAAATACTCCCTTATACTTCCCTTTTAAGTATAATAAGTTGGTGTGAAGGAAGTAGAGATGGAGATCCTCTTCTAGGATCACCAAGTTGGTGCACACAAGGGAAGAAGAGACTTGAAGCCTTTTCTTTAAGCACTTGGTTGGCGTGGATGTATGCTTTAATCAAGGCACAAATGTTGTCATGGAGGCTTGATTGAAAGTAGATTCTCAAGAATATTTTTAGCAAGTAGAATGTAGGAGAATGTTGTATTAAAAGGTATTTTTTGTTGTTATAAGAATAAAAATAGGAAGTTATGATCTTATGAAAGGGTGTGAATCCAAAAGATGTCAACAAACTAGCCTTTTGCACAAGCTAAAATTCGAGTATAACTCCTGGTAGGTTGATTAGTTGATTGATTAATAAACTCAAAATTATTCTTTGAGAAAAAAGTAGAAAACTGACCAGTGAAATTAATTAATTAACTAATCAATTAATTATGCAGCCAGCAGAATATGAAAGAGGTAGTTATTGGATAGTTTTTGTTTGTGAAAAGGTGCAAATACACTTGTAACTTCCCTTATGAAGGGATGCAATGTTTGAAATTGATAACTACTCTTCTAGAAAGCGTAACCACTCATTCTAGAAGGATAATTTTTATTTTAAGATATATTTTAAAGGTATTTTACACATTTTTAGTAATTAAAATTATCTTAAGGCTTAAAACTACCATTCTAGAAGATTGATTTATTATTATTATATGTTTTAGAGCATCATACATGCATGGGATTTATTATAGGTATTTTAGAGTTTATTTATTTATTTTATGTACATGTAGAACATTAGAAATATTGTAATTAGGCACTTTAATTAATTTGTACGTGTGAATAAATGTGATTGGCTTAACAAAAATTTCTAATAAGCAATAAAACATCAAATTGAATGAAAGTGAAGCTTGAAATCATCAAATTGAATCTTCTAATATCTCTTTTTGCTGCAATCAACATCTTTTAATAACAATGGAGCTTCCTTTCATCATTATTGATCTTCAACTCTAAATTTGCAAATAACTTTATAACATGATATGATAATACATAAAACATAAAAATAGATGTAACTAATACCTAAGTACTAACAAATGACACCTAGGAACCTCATGGTGTGGACATTTCCTTAATAGATCATTGAATCGCTCCCAAGTGTCACAGAGTTGTTCCCCTGGTTGTTGAGAAAAAATAGTTATAGCTTTCTTAATGGCATTAGTCTTACCTAGGGGGAAGAATTTCTTAAGGAAGGAGCTTCTTAGCTCCTCCCAAGTAGCAATAGGTTTTCTTATAGTTCTGAACTAGTGTGCTACCTTATCCCTTAAGGAGAAAGGGAACATCATCATTAGGACTATATCTAGGCTCACATTTCTAGGTTTAATGGTCTCACCAAGTCTGCCTAAATCTTCAAGGTGCTGGAAGGGCTCTTCATTGGAATTCTTGTGGAAAAGATTTTGGATTAGGCCAATCACATTGGGTTTTAGTTCACAATCATCTCCCCCTTCAAGGACCATAACATAAGGTTCTACATTAGTTGTAGAACGGTCATAAACATCTCTAAGGGGCTTCGGTGGTGGTGGTAGTGGTTGTGGTTCCTAGATTCGCTTCAATGTTTGCATAATCAATTGGACTTGCTGTTGTTGAAGCTTATGATTGACATTGATCTGGGCCTGGATTAAGGCTAAAGGGTCAAGATTGTAACTCTTACGATCTTGTGGAATCTTAGGTTATTCAGGAATGGTAGGCTTCTCAGGAATCTCAAGCATCTTACCCTTACTAGAGTCAGCCATCTCAGTAGAGTCAAGAAAAACAAGTCTCCTTATAGGGTTCCTTACAAGTGGTTCAACCAACTTAGGATTTAGTGATCTCCTACCAAGCATAAAATAGAAGAGATACAAGAGATGTGGGTGGAATAGGAGGGAGAAAGTGTGTGCTCAATACAATCATACAATTTCTAAGTCTTAATGTGTAGCCCTAAAATGACGTAAGCTTCTAAGATATATCTCTCACCACAAGGTGAATTGATGTTGTGCTTAAACCAGGAGCCGTATAAGTTGGGTCAACGAAGCAGGGGGAGCATATCCTGAGGGCCACTAATTACATCAAACCCATTCTTGGCTTAAGTCATTTGACAATCAGGCCTCCCAACTTAAATGCTTCCAGAAAAAGTACTTCACCAATTAATCTTACGGTATGACCATATACCTTGAGACTAACTCGATTTGAATCCTTAAGGCCAATGTTTAATAGATATTATTAAGCTTAGGTTTGTGAATGTGCCTTTGAATGTGATGGGGAGTTTGTTAATGGGTTGGTGACCATTAGAAGTTGATTCAGAAGTGTAGTGCACACACAAATAGGTCCTCAAACAAGATTTTATAATGAAGTGACTTTTAGGATTAATCTTGTTTAAAGAGGGATTTTAGGGTTTCAGTGAAATAATAAATTCAAACAAGGTTCTTGTGAAGGCACACAAATAATTTTTGCAAGCATGGGTGATGGTATATTTCCTTTAGAATTCAAAAAAGTAAAATGAGTGCCTAATTGAAATGCTAGACTTCCAAGCAGCTTCTAGATAATGAATTAGTTTAATTAGATCAAATGGTATGACCCAACAAAGAAACTATGGATTCTCAAACACCACTAAATGGGGAATCCAAAAAATATTCTTTTAGGAATTTTAACTTCCTTTTGGTATATTTTCAGAATTGTTTGTGTACTGGGGTCTAACAGTTAGAAAAGACCCCTAGTTGGTTTTTTATGCGAATAAGTGCTGTGTCTGAAACATTTTTCATTTTTTTTCAAAGAAAGGTGTTTTGATCAGGAAACCACTACAAGTTATTTCACTCAATTTGGATTTGTATGAAAAATACTGAAAATTCAAACACTGTGCAAAATTAGGAATAGATCGGATTTTTGATAGGGATCTTATCCACAAATTTTTAAATTTTTTCTACTAAACATTAGGCCACAAAATTTTCAGGGTTGAATCTTAAGTTAAAAACACATGTCTAGGAGTAGTTTTGTAATTTTTGGATCAACAAAATTTTGGGAATTAATTTTTAAAAATCAAGTTTGTTAGTAGCTCGAATTTTAGAATGGTGGTTTTTGAGATTTGAAAGGGATAACACCCACCAAAAGAATTTTTTTTAATGCAAACAAATCAAGAAAATAAATAATTCTAATATAAGGTTTAAATAAACACTTAAATGGACAAATATTTTTTTGATTTTTTTTAAAGAAACCTAAAGCAAATCTAACCTCGGATTTAAAATACGTTTAAATTTAAGACGCAAATTCCTACCTAAATGCCTCATCCGCACTTTATTCCAATTCTGCCACTTGTTCATGAGATCCCATGTTGCTGGAAAATCCTACACACAATCAGAAAAATAAAAACAATTGGGTTAGAGATATGAATGCAAAAATCTAAAGCTAAGATAAAAGTGAACTTCGTTGCCTTCCAGGCAACGGTGCCAAATTGATAATGGTTGAAATGTGGGTTTTAAAATACAATCATTGTAGTGTGTAGAACCACTACCAATTATAACTGGATTTGGGAGTTTCGGTTGAACATGGGGAGACAAGTAATTAAAGGAATTCAGTTTCATTTTTTTTCATTTTCGAATATGAAGATTTTTTTTTGTTCTTTTCTAGATAAGAGAAAGAAAATATGACTAATCTACTTGAGAAAATAAAAATGGAAATATAGAGAAAGATGGATAGCTAGGGGTAGAGACATAATATTTTTATTAATAGAGAAATGATTATAGGCACAAGTTCTTGCTAATAGAGAAAAAATAGAAAGACTACAAATAAGAAATATAATGAATAAAAAGAGAGAAGAATAGAGTAGAAGTAGGAGGTGATAATCCAGAGCGGAGTCACGACAGTGGAGAGTTTCGTCGACGGTGTCGGAGTGAGATGGATGAAGAGGAAAAAGGGCTAGAGGTGGTGTGGAGGAATGCTTGGTGGAGGTCAACATTAATGGAGTTTCTAAGGAGAACCTAAGGGATGGCTAGGGTTTCTCTATTTCTAATTGGGA
The DNA here is from genome assembly GCA_037157565.1 of Thalassia testudinum. Taxonomy (NCBI): domain Eukaryota; kingdom Viridiplantae; phylum Streptophyta; class Magnoliopsida; order Alismatales; family Hydrocharitaceae; genus Thalassia; species Thalassia testudinum. The sequence goes on from JAZHRO010000025.1 coordinate 11,649,700, forward strand.
AGGCTTGGATGTAGTGGTAGAATGTGTAGCAGTGATGGTTGAATATGATTTAATTAATAAGTGGTGCGTGTAGGGTTGTTTTTATAGAGGTGGTAATTAAATTAGGACCATATGATGGGATCTTAAGGGCTTAGGTTAGGCCAAGTAAACTAGGTGAAGATGGACCCTTGGATGTGCATCCAAGGGTGTGTATGTGCACTAAGGGGGAGCAGCCATAAGGCCTTTTAAAGAAGTCTTGTGTGGTTGGTTTTGTGTGATTAAATCTATGCTTTAGGATCTAGGTTGGAAGGTTAGGATTAAAGCTTGGGAGATATGATCAAGTTTAGGTTTTTAGGAAGGGATAGGTTCTAGGATTTTGGAGTCCTAAAGAAGCTATCAAGTGGTCGGCTATTGTTCGGCACGTAAATCGCATTTTAAAAGTTGATTTAGTTGTAGTATAGCATGAAATGCGTCGACAAATAAATTTATAAACTCCGGTGAGTATCGGGTTGTTTGCAGGGAGGCAATCTTGATTTTAACATAAGCTTTTCAATAAAACTAGTTCTAACAGGTATTTATATATGTATATATGTATAAAGAGGAATCAGATATCCATAAGATCAAATTTCATTGCATTGATAAAGAGTTTTTCACAGTAGAAATTGCTATGCAAAAAGTAGAGATAGATAGATAGAAAGAGAGAAGAGAGAGAGAGATAGAGAGAGAGATAGAAGGAGGCAGAGAGATGATGTCGCTTGTAGGATGCTTGTGCGAGATGCGGTAGCAACTTAGATCTAGAGTGTCGAGATGAAGGTCGGAGTGAAGTTGCAGAGGGATGGAGAGTCATAGAGGAGAAGGTGGAAGAGATGTTTGGAGTTCATAGCAGGAGTTCATCTTCAACTGGGGGGTCCTAGGCCTTCTTTTATATCTTTGATGAGGGGCAAAGAGGGTATTTTAACCATTAAAATTGTGCAACTACCCTTATTTGATCAGATCTGTTGATCGAAAGATCAACAGATCAGATTTGGCCTCAAAACAACCCCTAAATCGCATTTTACATGTGGAACACGCCTCTGCTTGATAAGTGCAGTTGTTGGGCCTTTGGATCGTGCCTGCTAGCTCCTCATGCACCTTCAACGCTTGGGCTTCACCGGATGACGCCATGTGTCAGCCTTTGTTGCCCTTGGATGGCCATTAGATGCCTCTACATGCACTTTCCTCTTTCCAGCATGTGCCCTCGCGACTTCAAATCGCACCTTCGCGAATTCATATCACGTCCAATGATCTCAAAGATCAGACGGTTAAAATCAAGCATGCCATCGCTTTTTGAAGAGTGTGTGATATCACGTGTAATGCGTGCATTTGTCGCGCGTGCAACCACAGAGTCGTTTGATTGCGCCACATGGTCGTCTCCCAATGCTCTAATCACCATCCAATGGTTACTCAAGCTCGCTTGCCACCACCCTCATAATTTCTCATGCATCATCGCTCAAACGAGAGTCTTGTGTTTGCGGTTGAGCGTGATCACCGCTGCACTAAGGCCATGTTTGTGTTGCTTTTTCGTTTTAAGGCAACTTATTCTTGGCTGTTGAATGAAGATCCAACGGTTGAGATTTTCTTTCCTTTGTTGAGGCAGGGTTGGATGGGCGACGTGGCGTGCTCGTGGCGTCCAACAACCCATAGCGTACGAGGGTAGCCTTCTCAGATGGGGTGGCAATGAGGGGGCGGCTATGATGGTGCCACGTTGCACCATCATAGCCGTCCATCTTCTTTTCCTTGCATCTGGTGATGTAGATCTCCGATCCGGTTGATTTTTACGTTATTGGATTGCCATCGTTGATCTGGATCCATCCGTGTGGTTGGATTCTTTATCTGAGGCTTAGATCTTTGTCCTTTGGCTCCATGATCTTCGTTCTTTTATGGACTACACACGATGCTCTGGTTGTCTAATCGAGCTGATTTCGGAAGCGTTAGACTCCCATCGTCATTCTGATAAGATTTGTCTAGTGTGATCTGACATCTATGGGTTCGAATCACTGTGATTAAAATCATCTCTCGTTAGTACATAAAATGACGATATTCTCTATATGATTAATAAACTAGCTATTATGCAAATTACGATGCCTATGAATGAATTATTCCTAAGTTATGCTAGAATCTAGCTTAATTTAGGTGATTTAGGTTGCATGATTGCTGTGTAATCACACCCCCATGCCTAAATCTTGCTAGTCCCTAGAAAATGCACGACTAAGTGCAAAATGGTCCTATATGACTAATTTTTATCAAGAGTTTGACTAGAGGTTTATGTCTTTTGTTTTCATCCGAAGCTTTAGAAATCCAGACAATCGTGAAAATGTTTTGTTGTAGCCTATGCAACGGATCCAAGTGAAAGGTCAATCCACATCTAAAGCTTGTATTTGACCCTTAGTAAAATTCTATTGGGATAGGAAAACTTCTCCCCTCATGGTTATAAGATAATCTATAAATTCAACCCCGATTTTCGACTTAGGTAGAAGATTTTTGAGTCAAGTAGATTTGTATTTAGTGGCTCACACTCATCTGATGTTGCATATAGACTAGTACTTTAGAACCTAGGTTTTCAGATTATGAAATAATTCAACTCAAAGAGAGGTAGAGAAACTGTGCTCTCTTTAATTTCTTTGTACTCATTCTCTCTCTTTCTCTTTCTCTTTCTTTTTTATCATTCTTTTTATTATCTTATCTTTTCTTTTCTTTCTTTTTGAGCTCACAATCTCACCAGGTTTATTAGTATATTTGGTGGTCTCTTTTGGCACTAACACATTAATTAGGTTCTGATAACTCTGTAACTAAGTCAGAATTTCTCAACCCGTATTCAGGTAGCCAGAAATATAGAAAATAGGTCAAGGCTGTATTTGGTGTATCGTGAGGGTGGTATGTGTTGTTGCCTCATTACACTTGAAATAACTCTAACTCATAAACTCATTTTTTTTCTGCTCTTTTCTTTTTCTAAATTTTTTCTATGTATGTATATATATATATTTCTTTTCTTTTCTTTTTCCTTTTTCTTTGCATCCAAACATCTACTACGCACCGTAGTATTGCATACGAACTTTTATTTAGGAGGCATTATTCGGGATTAGGGGTGTTCAAGAGGATATCGAGTGGCTTATTTGGTGGAAGTGCCTATTCTCGGCATTGGGAAGGGAATGGATAGGACAACGTATTTCAAACCTTGATATTAATACCCTCCTTCAGCTGAGGATTCCGTAAAGGATGGTAGTGACCATCCACCTCAGTCCTAGTTTTATCATAACTCGCTCTCTGTGTATTTTCCTTATTTGGTGGCTTTAAAGAGATTCACACTACGAACTTGTACGCAGCAACCAAGAGCGAAAACTATGCCTAACTCCGAGTATCCTTATCTCATTATTCATATTTTAAGATTCCTCATACTAGCCTTAAAGCACCAGTAGACTTTCTACTCTCACATCGCATTTGTTTGGTGGATCTGTTAGAAGATAGTTTGCCTGACTCCCTAATTACTGTCCAAGGGTTTAGGAGAAGAAGTATTGCTTCTTCTCGACAAACTAAAGATGTTTATCGGTCTTCATAGAGGATCCATTGCAAATTTTATGTGTAAGTGTGAAATTGTATTGGATTCTAAACTCAGGAATCAACTTAAGAATAAATCCCTAATAAAACCTTAATAAAAATTCTTTATGCCTAAATGCAATTTTTTTTTGACATAAAGATAAGACATGCAATCTCCACTCACCCATGCCTATTCATTACAATGTCCTCATTGAAATGTATTCATGAAAATCAAAATATAATAAGCAAGAGGAGGGGATATCACCTAACTATTCTTGTTTATCCAAGTCAGCATGAATACAGAGGATGCAAAGCTACCTGTACAAAGTACTGGGTTGCCTCCTAGCCAGTGCTAAGTTTAATGTCATTTGCCAGACTTAAACCCAAAAATATGTAATTCAATATTGTGTGTCAAGAGAAGGAGTAATAACTGTTGTAGAGAGATTCAAGATTGGTATAAAGATATGATCATTTGGTCCAAGAATCAGTGATCCACAAATGCAGACCAGCTGATGATGCAGTCCTACCCCAAAAAGTCTTTCTAATTTGAAATATGGAATAGGATCAGGTGGATGAGGTTCAGGATGTAGAGCCTATTCGTTAATCCAGTTCCAAAGATTAAGAAGAGGTGGTATAGGGTCTGGATCGAGATCATGATTGAGATTTAGATCTGGTTCTGAATCAGAATCATAAGGATACTCATATCGGTAGTTGATATAAAACATCATGAGTTCTCCAGGCTCTGGGTCATATGAGGATAGGGGTAAAGTTATATGGAACTCATCAAAATCTTCATCAGAAATTTCCTTTTCCTCATCCGAAGTCACTTGTTCTGATTCAAGCCATCCATTTGAACCAATTGGCTTATAAGTTCTTCCCTAGTCCATTATGTGTTGAACTTCTTCTTTTGGGGTTACTTCCTGGTTCATGTCCTTAGATTGTCCATTTTCTTGAACTCCCTCAGAATTCAAAAGTTCTTGAATTTCAGGGTGGATGTATTGAGGATTCTTTATATTATCATCTAATTCATCATAGGTTACTCCCAGGAGTTTCTCAATCTCACTAATGCCCTGTTCAATTTGATTTTATATGGGAGATGGTAGATTAGAATTATCGTCAAGTACATCCCCTTCTTTCCCTTCGTGCTGGTCTTGAGCTTTGGCAGGATTTGGATCATCTTTAGTATGAATTGCCAAAACTTGTTCGATTGTTCCTACAACCTTAATGGAACCACAATTCACCTTATTCTTTTGGAAAGCTTTAAAGATATTGAGTTGACAATTTTTCCTTCCAAAGGTGATGTGCATAATCCCCGTCTCACAGTTGATTAGAGCCTTGGCAATGGCCAAGAAAGGTCTTCCTAAGATTATCGGGGTGTGGTTTAGGTTTTTTGATGCCTCCATATCCAGAACAAAGAAGTCCACAGGGTACTCAAAATCCCTTATTTTTATAATCACATTCTGTAGAAGGCCCTTTGGAATTTTGGTTGACCTATCAGCAAGCTGAAGGGTCACATCAGTGTGTTGCAAGGGGCCTAAATCTAGCTCTTCATATAATTTTGTGGGGACTAAGTTGATGGAGGCACCAAGGTCCAGTAAGGCTCGATCCAGGATGAAACCATCTATTTCACATGAGATTAAGGGGGTCCCTGGATCTTTCTTTTTAGGAGGGAGATTATTTAGGATGATGACACTGGCTTGTTTAGAAATTATGACCCTTTTTGATGATTTGGCTTGGCGTTTCGGTGTGCATAATTCCTTCAGAAATTTTGCACAAGCTGGGATGTTCTCAATAGCCTCAAGGAGTGTTATGTTCACCTGGACTTGCTTTAGAATCTCAAGCCACTCCTTAGATTGATCGATTTTATTTTCCCTAGGTTTGATCAAAGCTTCAAGAAAAGGAGCTTAGGAAAAATCATGAGTGTTCAAATCCTGAGTCTTGTTATTTTGATTAGCTTGGTCTCCCAGGTTAGATTTAGGCTCCTCAAGATCTTGGTAAGATTTTGATGTAGAAGGATCTTGGATTTGGTTCCCACTTCTCAAAGTGAAGGGTAAGGTGGGTTTTGCAAAATGGGTTGAGCTTGGGTTGGGTTAGGGTTAACAAAGCCTGGTGGGTGCTGGGGAGTAGGCTGAATTAGGTGTGCTTGTTGCTCCTATGTGTTGTGCTGATTAACCCTATTGAAGTTCCTTGGGTTTGGGATGGGTTGGGATGGCAACATCCCATGTTGTCTAGCATCAAGTAGTTGGTCTAATTGTCCCATCAATTCTGTCCTCAATTGATTCGTTTCTTCCTTATGCCTCAGATTCATTTCTCTCATTTCTTTGAGGAATAGACTCAGATCAGAGGGCTAATTTTCCTGTATAGGTTGTGGTTGATATGTGCATGGTTGTGTGTACCTACTAGGTTGCCCACAAGTGTTTGGCTTTGTCAAGTTAGGACCTTGGGTGGGTTTCTGACTTGACCAAGCAAAATTAGGATGGTTGTGCCATCCAAGGTTGTAAGTGTTTGAATAAGGCTTTGATGGGAACACCATCATGAGCCCTCACTAGCTCATTTTGACCTAATTGAGAGAATAAATGCTCCTACATAACCAACTGAAGGTCCTAATTCACTGCATAACCTTTCTAAGAATAAAATAAGAAACTAGGGATAAAACTGTAATTTTACCAACGTAGTACAACCACGGGTTTTCTCAAGGGCTAAACAAAGGTCAAATGGTCTTAACAAGATTATAAGTGGGTGAGATCAGACAGAAAAGGGTTTGTGTGTATCCTGTGAATTAAATGACTTCTTGAAACCCTAAAATAGACCCACTTGATTAACCAAGGTTCTGGTCAGAATAAAATTCACTTAAACTCTCTAAAAATCATATAAAAATATTTTCTAGGGTTTAGAACCTTTAATTTGGCCAGTAGAACCCATCTTGACCTTGAATGGGGTCTCAGACAGATATTTGCCCTAAATTGGGTTTTTACATAAATTTCCTAGTCAAACATGGTCAAACCCAAAATCCAACTTCACCATTGGATTCCTTATGTCCAAATTAAATTTGTACCAAAATTTGGACCCAAGATGAGTTTGCCTTGACCTAGTTTGCAAAAAGGTCCAGCTTGATTACATTTCTACCCCTATCTTTCAAAAACCCTAACACACAGCCCCTAGCTTCTTGATCATTTTTGCAATTAGGTCCCTCCTCCATTATAGCGGAGGAATCCTACTTTGGTGAGCTTTGAAAGGAGGTTTCTCCCTGATTGCTCAGAGAATCTCCTCCAAAATTGGAAGGAAGATTCTCTGAGAATTTCCCTCCAATTTGAACCCGTTGATGAGCCCTGATTGTTTCCTAATCTCTCATGCGAACGCATGAGAGATTTGGGTCTCTTGTGAGTTTCCATTGCCGACAACCATTCCTTGCTTGGAAGCTTGCCTTCCAAGCACAAATCCCTCTCCAGAGACCTATTTAAGAAGCCCCAGATCAAAACCGAACTCAGCTTTAATTTGGGTTGGATTCCCTCCATTCTTCTCTCCCCTCTGGCCAGAAAAACTCTGCAAGCTTCGGTAGCTTCTTCCCTCATTCACTCGTTGCCCAACCACAATACCAATGGTCGGGTTAACTCCGCCACATTCCTCTGTGTCACGCAACACCGACCGACATTGCCTCTACCCTGTCTTTGCCGCCACCTCATCTACGGAGGTCTTCGTCTTCCCCATGTCCTGCAACCATACCAGCCTGGGTTCTCTATCCCTTTTCGTCCCTTAAAGTAGACTCTTAGGTCCTCTCTCTCTCACACTTTCTTTCCCTTTGTTTATTTCCCAAAACGACCCACTGACACCACTGACCACTGTCACCTTCTCCACCTCTGGTTATACCTTCGGCGAGGTGCGCCCGTCGCTCTGCACCTCCATCCACCTCGCCAACCACCCTACAACCTCCACCTCATCTCCTTGATTACATCCCCTCACTCCAATCTCTCCATTGGCCACCCAAACACCCCACCGAACACACCCACTCACACGCACACAGTGAACCCTAGGCAAGCCACCATAGCCACCCACATGCCACAAAACCACTCCCATCACATCCGTCGTGCTCTGACGATGATCCTTGAGCGATTTGATGTGGCCGTGAGGCCGTTCTCATGTTTTTAGGTTCGTCGCCCATCTGCCATTGCTGCCGAGTGTGAAGCTCGCTTGCTGCAGCTCCAGGTGCTGCCAATCCTAGGAAGTCACTCCCAGGATGTGTGGAAGACTCTCGTGTACAGTTCTAGGCCTTTGATTGGAGTCAAGAGCCTTTGCAGCCTCGCCAATTGAGGAAGTCACTCTGCAGCAGAAGCGCAAAGGAAGGTGCGACATTTAGTCCCACCTTGGAAGTGGAAAGCCTCTTGCGTGTGCATAAAAGGAAAAAGTGTTGTAGGCTCTTCGCCTCCAACATTGAGGGTGAGGTCCTCCTTCCCCCTCTCACCAGACTCATCCGCAACATAACCCACGAACCTAGCTGCGACCCGACTACCCAACCTATTCACTCCTCGCTCACCACACACGTCGGTGAGCCTGGACCCGAGTCTCCGTTAGGTTAGATTCCCTGACCGGCTAAAGGCTCTGGGAGAGCTGTTCTGAAATAGAAAAGAGAGAAAGAGAGAGGAGAGCTACGTAGGGGAAGGGGGGTTTTGCTCTGAGGAGATTACCTTCAACACATAGTCGAATTCAGAGGGTGCAGTAGGGCTGAAGGAAGAAGCTGAAGAAGAAGAGAAGGCCAGGCAGAGAAAGAAGGAAGGAGAAGATAGAGAAGAAGGAAGAAGCTGAAGAAGAAGGAAGCTAAGGCAGAAGGTAGAGCAAAGGAAGAGAAGGCCAAAGACAGAGAAAGAAGAAGAGAAGATAGAAGGCAGAGAAAGCTAAGGGAAGAAGAAGCCAAAGGAAGAAGAGAAATCAGAAGAAGAAAAAGAGGACTACTGTAGCACTAGACATTTAAGACGTCTGATTGCAAAATCAGACGTCTGATACTCATATGCTCTTTATTATTTTGCCTGTTTTTTATTCTTCATATACTTGTGCTCTATATTCCTAATTAGATTTTGAATAGTATTATGTGTTCAATTTGCATTTATTGTTGAGATTAGTGTGTGAATTCCATTTGCTCCCTGTGTTCGACCTCAAAATATATTCGAGTAATAAAATTGTATTTATTTTGAATGCTATTTCGACTATACTACAACGCAACACTCTTAAAATACCGATCCAGCGCTCATAACATTTTGGCACCGTTGCCGAGGAGCAACGCGCAGTTCACCACTATTCTCTACATTATTTGATTATATTTGAGCACTAAGTTGCCCTATTTGCTTTATTGTGATTTTGCAAGGTACTTCACGAGGAGATCTTCCAAGCAAATATACCACTCCAGGGCAGGTAACTTCTCTATTCTTCCCTAATCAACCTCCTAACCTTGGGAAGACAAAAAGGAAACAATCAATTAGGAATCACCTGCCTTATTTTTCATAGTAATTATCATTTAAAAGGCAAGTTTTTTGATTTGCGAAATTTTTTTTCAAATCTCATTGAAGTTGAAGCGATTTTGTTTGGAGATCCTACCCCAAATTTCTTATGCCTATTAGGGATTACACTTAAATTCTAATCTCCTTGGACTACGCACTTCTTATTTGAAGTCCAAGGGGAACATTTTTTGAAGATCAAAGTGGACTTGGAAATAAAGCCAATTAGGGTTTCTGCATTAGGGTTTTGGAGTGCCAATCACACTTGCCTGCATAAAAGGAAACAAACCCCACCCACATTTGTATGCTACCCAAGCCCTTGATTGAAAAGATCTAATCAAGAAAAACCCTAAAATCAGGCTCTAAAATCACTTGAACCCTAAAATCATTGGACCTAATAACCTGGGAGTCAAATCAAGGTGATTTCTAGGTCTTTACCTATAGTTTATTCTACCATCTTTAGGGAAGGTCAGGTAAAGTTGGTATACATTGTAGGCCAACCAACCTCCAAATTAGGTCACAAGTCAAATAACTGCTAATTCAAGTGAAAACAAAGGCACAAATTAGGACATAAAATTGGTAGACTTGAGAGGTCAAGTTAGCCATTCTAGTCTACCTGGACCCTCAGTGACAAGGAAGGTCGAGTGGGAGAAACCCTGTAACCCGTGGGGACGCTCTACCATGTAGGGGTCTTTGTGGGACTCTCCCTTCCTAGCTGCCCAGGTAATTCTCAGGTGGACGACTTTCTGATCCAGGGGTATCATTCGCCCCGAACCTCTATAGTCATCCAAAAATCTTTGGGTGCCTTGATTGGATCCATATCACATCCAGTCCCTCATCCCTTCTATTTAGAGCACACACACAGATTTTCTTAGGAAGCTCTATCCAGATCAAATCACTTCATTCTAAACTTGAGTTTTGATTCTACATCTTGATTCCACCGTCTGATACAAACATGAAGCTTGGCTACTTAGGAAAACTATTAAAGAAACCTGAATCTCAAAGATCCATGAGAGGCAGAATGGTTGAGGATGCCCTTAAATTTTATGAGATTGATTACAAAACCTCAAAACCAGTAGAAGACATTCAGGTTAATGTATCAACAACAACAACCTTCATCATAAACTGTGCCCAATTATTATTAACAGAAGCAACAAATGGATCAACCCGAGATATTCTCATAACAGAATACATCGAGATAGAAAAATTGCATAACTTTGAATATCTCCAATACATGACAAATCCTGTACTTTGTGAAAAACACTAATATGATCTTGAAAAATGGGAAGAAATGATGAAATTGTTGAAACAAGTTATCGATCAAAAATACCTGTACATGCCCTAAACAGTTAAGGAAACATCTTGGAATAATATTGAGGATCAACATGATTTCCCAAATCCTAGGTTTGAGACACAAGGTTCTTGTGAATTCCCAACCCAGAGGGAATATGCTATACCTGATCTTGAATTAGGTTGGGAGGTCCTAATTGTAGGAGAACATGATTTTGAGCCAACCTTAAGAAACCAAAACCTTGGTTCACCAAGCATAGAATTCCTAGACTCCTGTAATAATGAGATTAAATCAGAACCTCTCGAGGGTGTAAATCCCACCCCTTATTCTGATAAGGTGACCCTCGAAGGAAATTCTGACCTAGATTCTAGTAATTCAACCCACATCCTTAGCCTAGAATCTGGATCTGAATCTTATTGGGATGAGTACAAGGACCCGTATGACAACAATCAAAGTTTGAATTGGGATGATGATTTTGGGCCTTTATTTGATGAATGTACCTCTCCAACATCCTCAGAGATATAGATTGATTTTTCGGAAGTCACACCAATCTATGATACAGAAACCAAGGAGTTGGAAGAGTGGGGTTTTGATTGGGTCCTCCATACAAACCAAGAACTCGAGCCTAGACCTAATAAGCACATCTTTTTAAGCTCGAAATCTATGAATAGGCTAGACCAAAGTTAGGTTGTTAAGTCTACATCTGGTGATTTATTCTACGGTGGAACCTTTGATCTCGAATCAAATTCAGAACTTGATTCTTGTAATTTCTCCGACGATTTCGAATCTTACCATGATTTCGGAGAACCATTGTTTCCTGACGACTACGGGCCAATCTACGACCTCAACTCACATGATTCATTCTTTAACTCCGACTCTGAGGTCCTTAATCCTGAGATCATTGATTTAAAGTCAGGCTCCATTGAGATGGAATCATTTCTTTGTGACACTCAAGAATCAGAAACAAAAAGTGACGAGAGTGACTACAATCCATAATTCGAATCTTTTCTTGACTCTGATTTTCTTCATCCTATAAACACTCTTCAAGCATTTACCTTTGAGTTTGATGGCTACTATGAGGACTATTTAAATGTACCCACCTTTGAGCCCTTACTAGAAGAGCCCTCATACACAATTCTTATTGATGCCACCTCCTCTACAAATACGAAACGTATTCAAACCCGTTTTCAACCCCAACTCACATCCGGACTCAATTTCTATTCTAATTCCCCTCTTATTGAGCCTATTGCAGATGATTCACCTCCACATCTTTATCGGGTTTCAGACATCAATCAGACTACAAAACATGCCCCATCCTTCTCTAATCACTCCTATAGGGTTCCTACATCCTCCACTGATTCTTTCTTTAAGGATCCCTACTCTGATCAGGCTGATTCGACTCAGCCAAACCCTGGATTCACACTTCCGCATCATTCCGAGCTTCACAGCATATGGTGGGTTCCACATCTCTTAATCCACATTTATTAACCCACCAGATTGATTGGGTTTGGGCTACATCATCAGCCTATTGATATGAACAAGCACCTTGTTGGACCAACCAAGCTTTTGATCAAGGTCCTTGTTCTACAAAACTCAGCTGATTTGACCATTCCTTGGGTAGGCATAGGATTTAATCTGGATTGAGTACCTAAGGAATTCCCACCCTTTAGAAGATTATCCAGTTTCTTATCCAAATTCTCCACATTCTTTCCCACGAGTTCCACCTTGTCTAATCATTATGTAATTAGCTCTAAATCAACTAAGTTTGAATTATTGTTAACTTCATAAACTTCGCTCCTTTGTTGATTAGCTCTGTTAAAGGCGGATATTGAGGCATTGTTGAGGGAATTTTCATTCATATTCTCGAACAATTGAAAGGCTCCCTCAGCATCTTGACTCAGGAAATTGCCCCCATATGCCACATCAACAAAATTCTTTAGATTGTCACTTAACCCATAATAGAAAATATTAGCCAAGTGCCACTTCAGAATCCCATGATGGGGGCATTTCCTAGCTAAATCATTGAACCTCTCCTAAGCCTCATGTAGTTGTTCCCCGGGGTTCTGCTTAAAGGTTGTTATGGCACATGTAAGGGCATTAGTTTTTCCTACGGGGAAGGATTTCTTTAGGAATGTGCTTCTCAGGTCTTCCCAAGTTAGGATTGGTCTACTAATTGTTCTCAACCAATGTGTAGCTCTATCTTTCAAGGAGAATGGGAACATCTTCATCATCAAGGTACCTTCATTCATGTTCCTAGGGTCAAAGGTTCTTCCTATGTGTAAGGGCTCTTCAAGGTGGTGGAAGGGGTCATTTGACTCACGACCATGGAAGTGGGGAATCAAGTTAATGATCTAAGGTTTGAGTTCAAAATCTTCCCCATCCTGAGGTACCCTAACAAAGGGTTCAGGTTAGGCATTAGGAGGGTTATAAAAGTCATGGAGGGACCAGTCTACCCTTCCATTTTGGAGTCGAGTAATGGCCTGCACTATGACTTCCATCTGTTGGTCTTGATGCTAACCATACTTAGTGATCTACCTTTGTAAGAGAGTCATAGGATCCAGATTTTGTTCATCAATCTCTTCTTCCTCGTGGTGACTAGCCATTGCAGAGGGTTCAGATTCAGATCCTAGATAAATAGGTCTTCTCTTAGGATTTCTTTCTAATGGTGGTGGCAAATCAGGATTTTGAGATTTTCTACTTTGCATGCATCAGAAGAATGTCTGTAGATGAGAGAGAAGACATATGAGAGAAACCCCGCCCACTCAATGCAAGCAATCAAACTGGTTCTTAAAGTGTCAACCTTAATTAGACCTAATCCTGGCTCTCCAAACACAACTGGATTAGATCAACCCTTGAATTACTTGGCTAGTCAAAAGGGTGGGACACCTTAGGACACCCCGCACGACGGGAGACCATTAAGGGTTAACACGGTTACCGCATCAACCTTTCTTGTCACTAGTGGGTCAAAGTAGACAAGGTCTTACCTTAGCCCAATCTAGTTTCAAGTTCTCAAGTCTATTAGTCCTGCTTATGGCACGTCTACTCAGTTTTAAGCTTAGGTTTGATGTGCTTTTGGAATATGATGGGTGTTAGCGGGGTGTTTGCCCTTAAGATTGATTTCAAAGATGTGAAGTGCACGGGCAAAAGGGTTCACATGCAATTTTTCTTGATGAAGTAAATTTTAAGATTTAATTGTTTGTGTTAATGCATTTTAGGGTTCACTTGAGTTAATATTTTAAAATCAAGGTTTTGATGAGGCACACAAGAGTTTTGCAAATCCCAATTTGTTTGATAGATTTTCTTTAAATATGAAAATGCTAGTGTGCTCTACCCTTAATGTGAAACCCTACTCACAGATATTTCTAGATGATTCTTTTAAGTTCAAGTTTAGGGAAGTGGTGCGACCTAAAGTGTGCAATAAATTGGCCCTATTGCACCACGAGCTAGGCACTTAGAAAATATTTTCTAAGAATTTTTAATGCACGTTTTCTATTTTTGCCTAATTTAAAGTGTACTGAGGGTTTTGTAGTCTATTTTGACCCCCAATTCATGATTGGATAGTCCGTGCAACTAAATGTGCAAGAAATATTTTTTTCAGATTTTTCCTAAATTATTGATTATCTCATAAATTCAGTACCACAAATTTCAAGTCAATCGAAGTTATATAAAAATTCCTATGATATTTTGAACTCTGAAAAATCAGGAACGGTAACTGAATTGATAATAGATTAGTGCATGAATTTTTAAAATTTTTATGTAACTCTAATTTTCGCAAAATTTGGATATGTTGTTTCTAACTTCAAAACTCATGTCTAGTACAAATTTGAGAGTTTTTGGACATACAAATCTTTGGGAATTGAATTTTTAAGATAAAACTTTATTTTAGCTCGAAAATCAATAGAGATTTTTTTTTCTTTTTCAATGAGCAAACAAATTCTAACTAATCCTAGGGTTCAAGAAAATCCTAAATCTAACTAATCTAAACTATAGGTACTTACTTGAGGTTCGAACTCGCAATTCCCGTTGTCGTGTTTCATTCTGATTTCCTTCCTTTCCTGCACACACGAAATCAACGAAAATAGCAAGTTAGAAATCTCAAATTCGCACCAAAGAAAGCTTCAAAAATTTTCGTTGCCTCCCTGGCAACGGTGCCAACTTGTTCAGCACATAAATTGCATTTCAAAAGTTTATTTAGTTGTAGTATAGCGCAAAACACATCGACAAATAAATTTATAAACTCCGGTGAATACCGGGTCATTCGCAGGGAGGCAATCTTGATTTTAATTGAAGCTTTTCAATAAAACTAGTTTTAGCAGGTATTTATATATGTATTTATGTATAAAGAGGCATTGGATATCCATAAGATCAAATTTCATTGAATTAATAAAGATTTTTTATAGTAGAAATTGCTATACAAAAAGTAGAGACAGATAGATAGAAAGATAGAAGAGAGATAGAGAGATAGAGAGAGATAGGAGGCAGAGAGACGTCGCCGCTTGTAGGATGCTTGTGGGAGATGTGGTAGTAACTCAAATCCAGAGCATCGGGATGAAGGTCGGAGCGGAGTTGTAGAGGGATGGAGAGTCTCAGAGGAGAAGGTGGAAGAGATGTTTGGAGTTCATAGCAGGAGTTCATCTTCATCTGGGGGGCCTTGGGCCTTCTTTTATAGCTTTGATGAGGGGCAAAGAGGGTATTTTAACCTGTAAAATCATGCAACTACCCTTATTTGATTAGATCCATTGATCGGGAGATCAACGGATTAGATTTGGCCTCAAAACAACCCCAAAATCGTATTTTACGCGTGGAACGCACCTTTACTTGACACGTGGTAGTCGCTGGGCCCTTGTATCGTGCCTGTTGGCTCCTTGCGTGCCTTCAACGCTCGGGCTTCATCGGATGGTGCCACGTGTCGGCTCCCACTGCCCTTGGATGGTCATTAGATGCCTCTGCATGTGCTTTCCTCTTTCCTACTTGCGCCCTCATGACTTCGAATCGCACCCTCGCGAATTCATATTGTGCCTAACGATCTCAACCGTCCGATCTCATGATCAGATGCTTAAAATAAAGCGCACCGCTGCTTTTTGAAGAGTGCTTGAGATCACGCATAACATGTGCGTTTGTTCGCTCATGCAGCTGCGTAATCATCTGATCGCGCCATGCGACCGTCTCCCAATGCTCCGATCACCATCTAATGGTTAATCAAGCCCGCTCGCCATGGCCTTCCTAAATTCTCGTGCATCACTGCTCAAACACGCGTCTTGTGTTTGTGGTTGAGCATGCTTATCGCTGCGCTAAGGCCAAGTTTGTGTTGCTTTTTCGTTTTAAGGCAACTTATTCTTGGCCATTGGATGAAGATCGAACGGTCGAGATTTTCTTTCCTTTGATGAGGCGTGGTTGGATGGGTGATGTGGCACGCTCGTGGCCATTGGATGAAGATTGAATGGCCCATAGCATGAGAGATTAGCCTTCTCAGATGGGGTGGAGATGAGGGGTTGCTTGTGATGGGGTCACGTGGTGCCATCATGGCCGTCCATCTTCTTTTCCCTGCATCTGGTGATGTAGATCTCCGATCGGGTTGATTTTTACATCGTTGGACTGCGATCGTTGATCCGGATCCACCCGTGTGGTTGGATTCTTCATCTGAGGCTCAGATCTTTGTCCTTTAGCTCCATGATCTTCATTCTTTTATGGACTGCACACGATGCTCTGGTTGTCTGATTGGGACAATTTCAGAAGCGTTGGAATCCCATTGTCGTTCTAATCAGATCTGTCTAGTTTAATCTGACATCTACGGCTTTGAATCATCTATGATTAAAATCATCTCTCATTAGTACATAAAATGACGATATTCTCTATATGACTAATAAACTAGCTATTGCACAAATTATGATGCCTATGAATGCATTATTCCTAAGTTATGCTAGAATCTATCTTAATTCAGGTGATTTAGGTTGCATGATTGCTGTGTAATTAGCTATCGGGACTAAAAGATGGATGCTGGATGAGGATTGATGGGTGGATAGGAAGGGTTAGGGTGGCCAACTACTTAGGAGTTAAACAAGCTTGGTCGGCCACCATTGAGTGGATAAGTTCTTTTGGTGGATGACCATATAAAGGGATATGTTCTTTTGGGTGTTGTGGATTTGGCCATTGGATCAAGTGTGTAGGGTAGAGATTAACTAGGTTTAGGTTTTCTAAAAATTAATAAGCCTAGGATAAGGATTATTTGGTAGAACAGGATGTCTTAGGATGCTAATGGCAGAAAGGTTTTAGGTGGTGACACATGTCCTCTTGTCCCTTCCTCCTTCTTCCTTGTCTTTAATTCTTCAATCTTCATATCACTCCATGCTTTTTTAGCTCCCTAACTTTATTCAAAAATATTTTAGATTCACCTCTTGATCCTACGTTATTCGAAACATTCTAATTAGCAACTAATTAGACACAAAACACTTACATAACCTAAATATGCATGCATAATTATAATGTAATATTCACAACCTATAAGTATTAACTTAACAAGGTACTTGGCATAAATAGACAAGTTATCTGTATTAATTATGTATTTATTAGTAAACAAGATGTCTAGTCTACTAGATGTCAAGTATAGCAAAGATCCTATCATGCTCCTATAAAGCTTTTAATCAATACACTTACCTATCTCATCTTCCTTAAGTTGAGTTGTTGCCTTCAGTGTTTCCATGCCAAATTTCTTTAGTATCTCCTTCATATACTTTGTTTGCGAGATGAAGATGTTCATCAATTGATCAATTTGTAACCCTAGGAAGAACTTAATTCTTACAACAAGCTCATCACAAACTGATCCTGCATTACCTTTGCAAACTCTTGGCATAGAAGATCATTATTGGCATAGAATACTATATCATCAACATAAATCTAAATTAAGATAAGTAGTGAATAAGGTTGGACCAACTTGTTCAATTTTAATGTCTTTATCTAAGAGATAATATCTTAATATTTCATACCAAGCTCTAGGAGCTTGCTTTAGTCTATAAAGTGCTTTGTTTAGTCTAAATACATAGTAAGGTTTTTCTCAGCCTTCAAATCTAGGAGCTTGTTTCACAAATACCTTTTCCTTAATAAATCCATTAAGAAATGCACTTTTGCTGTCCATTTGGAATAGTTTAAATCCCACATGGGCAACAAAAGCTAGCATCATCCAAATGGATTCTAAACAAGTCACAAGTGCATGTATCATCAAAATAAATCCCTTCTTTTTTATTATATCCTTGAGCCACAAGTCTAGCTTTATTTCTAACTACTTTTTCTAACTCATCAAGCGTACTCCTAAAAATTCATTTAGTTACAATTATTGATTGTGATTTTGGTCTATGGACTAACTCCCAAACATTGTTTCTTTCAAACTAATTCAATTACTCTTGCATCGTTACAATTTAACAATCATCAGTAAAGGCTTCTTTAATAGTTTTTGGTTGTAATTGGGATACGAACACACTTAAAGCAATAGTGTTTACTAAAGATTTGGTTTGAACACCTTTAGTAACTTCACCAATTACAAGATTCTTAGGATAATTCTTCAAATAGGTTTGATCTTTGGGTAAGTTACTAACTATGTTATCCTTTGGAATATTTAATGGATCTTCTAAGGTTAAGTCATCATCTTTATTTGAAGATCTTTCCTTATGAATTGATTCATCAAAAGAGTCATGTAAGGTTTCCCCAATAGTGGAATTCTTTCTATTGTAAACCCTATAGGCTTTACTTTGAGGAATATCCTAAAAAGATTCCTTCATCACTTTTGGCATCAAATTTATCCAGATTTTCCTTTGTATTCAAGATAAAAACATTTATAGACAAAAACTCTAAAATAAGCAATAATTGGTCATCTATCATAATATAATTCAAATGGTGTTTGCTTCATAATAGTCAGATTGAGGCCTTATTTTGTACATAGCAAGTAGTGTTTACTGCCTCTGCCTAAAAATATCGAGGTAGCTTTGACTTGCACAGCATTGTGTGGGCACACTATTGTAGGGTTTTATTTTTCCTTCTACTACAGCATTCTAAGGAGTTGTTCTAGGAAATGCAAATTCTTGTTTAATTCAATAGTTTGAGCAAAGATCTTGAAAATTTTGATTCTCAAATTATCCTCCATGATTACTCATAATTTTAGTGATAGAATACCCTTTCTCAATTTGAATTCTTTTTGCAACCTTACTAAATTCTTCAAAAGCTAAATATTTAGTTATTAAGAATAATACCCAAGTAAATCAAGTGAAGTCATCAATAATGAGTAGACAATATCTGCACCCACTAAGGCTTTCAGACTTGGTTGGTTCGAAGAGGTCTAGGTGAAGTAACTCTAGTGGCCTTGAAGTGCTGATCATGTTTTTAGGTTTAAAAGAAGTTTTGTGATGTTTACCAAGTTCACATTATTCACAAATATTCTTTTCCTTGAAGGATATTTTGGGCAATTCTCATATTAAGTCATGTTTCACAAGCTTGTTTATATCATGCATGTGAACATGTCTTAGTTGACAATGCCATAATATTGACTTATCATCCGATATAACTAAGAAATTTAAAGTGTTGCATTTGTCAAAGTCAATAGTATAAATATCTTTAAATCTATTTCCTTTTAGAAGGGTTTCTTTAGTCTTTTTATCCTTAATTTTAAAGCCTTTTGAAGTAAAGTTTACTTTGTAACCTTTATCACAAATTTGGCTTACACTAAGTAGGTAATGTTTTAGACCTTGAACTAAATGTACATTATCAAAGAAAGTTTGAGAATTACCAATTTGGCCAGTACCATTAATACAACCCTTGTGGTTGTTGCTAAAGGTAATTGTGCCACCTTTCTTGCAGTTGAGCTCGAGAAATAGTTCATTTTCTCTAGTCATATGTTTGGAGCAGCTGTTGTCCAAAACCCATCTTCCTTTTTGTTGGACTTGTCATTAGTTAAATCTTGTAAGGTCTAGTGATATTTTTAATAGCCTAGAGATTTCCATCTATTTCTTTATACAATCATTCTATATAAGCCGTGTCCTTTGTGAAGGCGACTTACAAAATAGGTTTGCAAAATTATTTTTGGTACCCATTTTTTCTTTTTGGGTCCACTTTTGTTAGTAGGTGCCTGATAACGGGTGTTATTAGGTGTGTACCTTTTCTTACCCTTTTGACTAGAAAGCTTATGTGTATTGGTTTGTGAGCTTGAAGCTTCATGATCATTTTTAGGAGTGTATTCTAACATAAATTTAGTTGTGGTTTGGGTATGTGTCTGTAATAGTTTTTCCATATTATATTTACCCTTTGTTAACTTAGCTAAATCATTTACAAGAATAACATATTTTTGCTTAAGCATTTGTAAGTTTGCAATAAGAGAATCTATGTGCTTTTTCAAAGAAGTAATTTCTTATGATGTAGATTCTGTGAGGCATATCTATGTTTAAGGTTTGTTTCTACATCTAGATCTTTGGATAATTTCTTATTTACAACTTTTAGTGCTTCAAAAAAATCATGTGTGGTAATTAGAAGTGGATAAAGCCAAGATTGAGTCCATTTTCAAGCTCCCACTGCCCACCAATGTCAAACAGATCTGATTATTTCTGGGCCATGCAGGCTTGTATAGGCACATTTTAAGGATTTTACCAAAATTGCTAGGTCGCTTTGTGACTTACTGAAGGACACTGCCTTTGCTTTTGATGAGAAGTGTGCCAAGGCATTCCAAGTCTTGAAGGAGGCCCTCATGACTGAGCCTATTCTCTAACCACCCAGTTGGACCTTCCCATTCAAGTTGGTGTGCGATGCATTGGATTTTGTCATAGGAGCGGTCCTTGGTTAGAGAGTTGACAAAAAGTCTCACATCCTTTATTATGCTAGCAGGACACTCACTACTCCACAACAAAATTACACTATGACGAAAAAAGAGCATCTTGCAATAGTTTTTGCTTTGGAGAAGTTTAGGTCTTATCTCTTGGGATCTAAGGTTTTGGTGTATACAGACCATTTTGCTTTGAAGCACTTGCTCAACATGAAAGACACCAAACCTTATCTCATTAGATGGATTTTGCTACTATAGGAGTTCAACCTTGAGATCTGGGATAAGAAAGGGGTAGAGAATGTAGTAGCAAACCATTTATCTAGGATCCCGGTTGAGGCTTCAACCTAATAAGGAGATATTCGTGAGATCTTTCTTGACGAAATTGTTATGGTGGTACAACCGACAACCCCTTTGTTTGCTAATGTTGTAAACTACCTGGTCACCAGTAAGACCCCCAATACATGGGAAAAGCAGAAGCAAAATAGATTTTTTGTTGACGCTGAGCATTATCACTGGGAGGATCCCAAACTTTTTAGAATAAGTCATGATCAGGTCTTCCGTAGCTGTGTCCTGGAGGAGGAGCAATTGAGTGTCTTGAATTTTTGCCAAGCTAAGAAGACTACCTTTAAGGTTCTCTAGTTTGGTTTCTGGTGTCCCTCACTATTCAAAGATGCTCATACTTATGTTGGGGCTTGTCTTCATTGTCAATAGACTAGAATAATCGAGAACTAGTAACCTATTCTTCCTGTTGAGATATTCAACGTTTGGGGCATAGATTTATGGACCTCTTCCCCTTGTCCTAAGGATATGAATATATTGTCATGGCAGCTGATTATGTGTCAAAATGGATAATGTCCATTTCAACTAGGACCAATGCTCACTTTATGGTCTTGGATTTTGTTAGGGCCATTTCCCGATATGGTTGCCTAAGGACGATCACTAGTGATTGGGGACCTTGTTTCTGGAACACTCACTTCACCTATCTACTCAAAAGTCTAGGTGTCACCTAGAAAGTGTTAGCCCTGTATCATCTGCAGACGAGTGGATAGGTAGAGGTGTCCAATAAGGAGATTAAAAGAATTTTTAAAAAATTGTAAGATCAGACAAAAAAGATTGGTCAAAGAAACTGAACGATGCACTATGGGCTTATAGAACTGCAGAACCCCCTGGGCATGTCTCCCTTCCAGATAGTGTATGGCAAAGCGTGCCACTTGCCTATTGAGAAAATGCACAAGGCCTATTAGGCTATCAAGAATGTCAATATGGATCTTGAGAAAGCAGGTAAGGCACATTTATTAGAACTCATTGACCTTGAGGAGTTGAGGAATGAGGCCTATGGGACTTCCCAAGCCTACAAAGAGTGCTCCAAGGTCTTTCACAATAAGCACATCTTAAGGAAGACCTTTAAGCCCAACCAACGGGTCTGGCTTTTTAATTCCAGACTCAAGCTATTCCTTAGAAAGCTTAAGTCCCATTGGGGTGGGTTGTACACTGTCACACAAGTGTTCCCTCATGGTGCTGTTGAGATTCAAAATCCCTCATCTGGTGAAGCATTTAAAATTGTATGTTACTCTGTTTGATGGCCAGGTTGTGGACACCTACAAATTAGAGGAGCCTTAGCTCCAACCACTCTCTACCTTAGATACTATCTTTCCCTACTTTTTTTCCCTTTCCAATTAGGACATTATCATATTTAGGTATGGGGGGTATAACATGAGGTTGTGCATAGCATTTATAAATACTTTGCATACATGTAGTTAATGCATTGATATATATATTCAAGAAGAAGAAGAAGAAGAAGAAGAAGAGAGCAAAATTGTGTTAGGCCCAACAATTGACTATGGAAGAAGTTCACCGAAGTTCTATACTGAAACGAATGATAAACTAAGAGTTGAAGTGATAAACCTTAAGAGATAAGTGAGAAATACTGACTTTAGGCCTCTAGGGCTGTATGGCTTAAATATTTGAGTATTTGCTAGGATATGGATTATTCTTCAAGTAATTGGGGAAGTTGAGAGACTAAGGTATCAAGACAAAGGCTTAGGAAGTATCTGACTCCTGCATCTACCCTTTGGTTCGTGGGTTCTTAGTAACTTAAGCATCCACTTCTCACACACTTTGGTCTTATTCAGTGCACTTAATAAAGACAAACCAAAAAAATTTCTCCTTTTGAAAAATTGTCCCTTGAGGATCTTAGGAGAGACTCAAAAACACAAGTTGATTTGAAGAAAATCCATCGCATGAGAGGAGTATATACTTCCCTTGGGGATGCGGGGTAAACAAGTCACCACCTTGATGCTTGTCACTTAGGATATGTAAATATCCTATTGGGGGCATGTAAGCACATCGTGCGGTTCAGGTGCCATGGCCAGCATTATCATGAAATGTTGATTGCTAGGGCTTGGATTAGCTAAAGAATGCCATGAATGACACTTTTACGAAGTGTTGATGGCCAGGGTTCTTAGGGTTGCCATGGGTGGTGCTATCTCGAAGCATCGATTGCTAGGGACCCTTCGAGGATCGATGATGGGAACGGGAAATCCAACATAGATCATGTTGAGATCTAATTTGAGGTTTAATTTAGAGGAATCGCCAAAAAAAATTATAAAAATAAAATTCTCAAAAATATCTTTTCCTTTTTATTTTGAAAAATGCACTAACAAGCTGAATCAAGACCACTTGCATGAACTCACGAGTGCTTTAACCTCTAGAGTCAACAAACCTTTAGGTAGGCTTTGGGGCTGAAGAAACTTTGTCAGAGGCCCAAGCTTAAGCCGATCAAGTTTGTATCTTGATCGGTACTAGAGTACCTTACGGTCTAGCACTAGTATTTCAAACTAATCTCTAGAAGTGGGGCATGATAAGGCATGCTGTTGACAAAATTTTGATCTAGAGATCTAGCACTTCTCCATATGATTTTGCTCGAGACTAGAAAAACTTAGGTATGAAGTATTTGATAGGCCCACTTTAGTGGACCAAATTAGAGCTTAAGTACATTAGTCTTGGGGATTTAGATACCTAAAAAGTATGCATCGTATTACATAATTAGCTTAGACTCTCGATGTGATAATCTTGCATATTTCATGATTTTATGCACCTTATTATATGATTAATTATTCATTGGTGTATTGATTTTGTTCAGAGATTACGTGCATGCCTAAGATTGCAAGGCAATATGGAAGAAATTCTCATGGCACTACATCAATATCTTGAGAAGGAGAATCTTCTTCAATGACAATTATTCCTTCTTAATTGATTTTTCACCAAAAAAAAGAGTGGAAAGAAAGTGCAAATTTTTTAAGGGAAGCTAATATTAGCTTTCTCTTTTTGGTGGTTGGTTGAAGGGGGGGGGGTTGGCTTGAAAAAGAAAAAAAAATTCCTTCTCTTTTTGGATGGTGGGTGCTCATCTTTTTGGATGGGGGAGGGGGTGGGTGCTCATCTCTTGGATGGGGGGGTTCATAGGTCTTGGATGGTGGGTGCTCATCTCATGGGATAAAAACTTGCAAATAGGGGATATTCCATGTTGGTGTTTACGTGTAACTCGGGATAATTCTGTGGGGGTGTTTACAAGGGATTTGAGCATGGGATAATTCATCCCTTACTCAAACTCAGATTTGAGGAGACCTAGGTTTAAGGCAAAATACAGGCTAACTTATTCCCCTTCGTAAACACGGGATATCCCACAAAAACGTAGGGCATCCTACGATGTAAATCAGCCCTCAGAACTTCTCTCTCGTTTAGTTTTCCTCTCTCAATCACTACACGGGACACCACCGCCAGCTCTCATTCTCCCACCCTCTGACTGTGCGATCACCACTCAACATGCTCCCTCCCCCTCAACCGCTATCAACACCTTGCTTATTACCCCACTTAAACCCTTGCTCTCTCTCTCATTTTTCCTCTCTCTTTCTTGCTAGAAAAGGATTGCAGAGCATGCCCCTCCCCTCGTTAAAATTTCATACCACACCCTCCACCCCCATGATCATGCACCCACTCCACCCAGCAACAGGAAAAAAAGATGAACGAACCCCCTCCACACCACCCCCACCTTAAATCTCTGATCGCATGAACACCACACCCTTGACCTCCCTCTTTGAATGCATTGACGACCGCCCCCTTATTTTTTTTTCTCTCTCAAGTGATCACCATCACTGCTCAAGCACAGAACCACCTCTCTCTTTGGTCGCGATGCCTCTTCTCTCTACGATTGATCTCATCGCTCATGACAATAGAGATTGGCCACCATCATTTTCTCTGCCCATGGATGTCGACCAACACTCACCGCACCCTTACTACCATTGATCTCTCCATGCCCCTTGCCACCTTTGCCCTCGTAAGCAACAGGGGTAGGACCACATCTACTGATCGCACACCTCCACTTCCTTCGGCCATGTAGTGACAGCACATGGCTCCATACCGTGCCATGACTTCATCTTTTACTATGACCATGTTTTTCCTCTGTGACATCATCATCGTATGGACCTCTATGATTTCGCCATTGCGACTTTGCACTGCCTCAACACCGACCACCCTCTGCGTCATCTTGATCATTATGGGTTTGGTTGTTATATATATATTTTTGCATTGGTTGAAGTTCAATTCTTTTCCGTGTAGCCAATATTGAACCTCTTTGTGTGTACTTTCCTCCCTATGGATACGACATTATTTATGTGGTTCCTTTTTATTAATTTGATGATTGGATGAGTGAAAATGATAAATATTTGATTTCAGTATCTCGAGTTTTGATTTGGGATTTTTTCATCACGAATTATACTACGACATACTCTTATTACTCTTATTATTACTATTACTATTATTATTAAGAGTTGCCTAAGTGAAAAAATTCCCTTATCATCTATCGAGATGAGGGGAGTCTCTGAGATGGGACTTGTTTGTGGAGGCACAACACGTGAGGTGCTATGCTACATACACCTTCCACAAGTATACTTTTTACTTGTGGGGATCCTGGAATGGAGAGATACTAGATCTCTCCATGTGGTTCTAGTTACTTAGGTTACTTTTCAATTTTTGTTATTTAGGTTTTATGGGCATGGACTTGAGTTTTATTTCGATAAAAGCTTTTGAAACCTATATTTTCATGCTTGCGTGATGCCATAGGAAATGGGGATCAAATTGTTTGATTCCTAAGACCTCGATTGTCAAGTGGAGTTTCCCATGGTGACCTGAAATTTCCCAATAAGGTATTCATGGAGGCATGGCTTAGGGAATTTTCACTCATGTTCTTAAATAGTTCAAAGGCACTATCTTCGTCTTTATTTAGAAAATTGCCTTCACAAGAAGTGTCCACAAAATTCTTTAATTGCTTATTTAATCCAAGATAAAAGATCTACACTAGGAGCCATTTGGGTATCTCATGGTATGGACATTTCCTAGTCAAATGTATGAATCTCTCCCAATTCTCATGTAATTGTTCCCCAGGTTGTTGTATAAAAGTCATTATTGCTCTCCTTAAGGCATTTATTTTTCCTATAGGGAAAATTTTTTTTAGAAAAGCACTTCTTAACTCTTCCTAGGTGGTGATGGGTTTTCCTATACTTCTATACCAATAGCTAGCTTTTTCCTTTAAGGAGATAGGGAACAATTCCATTTTCAGGATGTCATCACTCATGTCTTGGATCCTTATGGTTTGACTAATGGTAGTAAGGTCTTCTAAGTGATCACTACTAGAAAACAAGTTTTTGTAATGCTGAGCTTATGACTATTATTATAAAAACCGTCGTCTATTGTACCCTCTATCCCCTCTCCCCTCAACCCTGGATCTCTCACTGATATGACGGTTCCCAAACTGTCTTATTATTAGTATAGGGGTCAATTTGGTAAAAATCGTTGTACAAACAATTTGGGAAATTTGGCCAGGCGGCAATTTTTCCCGCCTTAATCTACCATATGTAACACATCGTAACTGGGGAGATAAACACAAAACCCTCTCTCACGGCCTTGACCCCCTGGTTCCATTCTCCTCCTCCAAAACCCTTTTCCCTCTCTCCAGCAATTGTAACTCTTTTCTCCAGCTGCCATCGTCCCTTTCTCTGACTGCTGTCGACCGCCCTCCTCATCGGTAATGCGGGCTCTCATCCTCCTCCTCCATCTACCCCTTATCCTCGCTCTCTCCCTTCTCCTGGCTGGCCCCCTTCTCATTGTCACCAACCCTTGGCCCTCCTCCTCATCGCGTGCCCCTACCTCCTCCCCCATCTGCCCCTCCACCTCCTTCCCCTGCTGCTTCTCCTCCTCCTAGCGGAAGCCCCCTCCTCTTGCAACCGCCCCCTCCTCCTGCCCATATGCCCCCTCCTCCCGTTTCCACCCCCTCCTTCTGTGCGTGAGTGGCAGAAAGTTATTTTCACGCATTTGAAAGTCGTCGGAAATTGTAGTATAGTCATGCAAAAATGTTCGTCAAAAATTGATTTCTAAAGATAACGAGACTTGAGTCCCGGTCGTTCGTCTCTGGGAGGCGTTGCTTTTACTTTTGAAATCAATCTTTTTGCCGCTCTACTTTGTTTACAATCACATGTCGGTTCATGATTATTACGTATTTACGTACGACATGCTTAGTTGCAAGAATATTAAGAGTTAGAAACAAGCAACATTAATCACGCAAAAGATAATAGCAATCATTAAGCTCATGGTGATTTCAAACATATATATATATATGTGTTTTCATTCATTCATTTGGGAGTTGTTGCACAAGGAATCTAGAGGAAAGCTTATACATAAATGCTTGAAAATTAAATCTAGCTACCAGAAAATGATCGCATACAAGAATCGATGGGGGGATTTCGCATGCATCATTGGGGGAGAAGTATGACTACACTACTAAGAAGTAAATAAAAGCAGTAAATATACGAAGAGCATAATCTAAATCTAGCAGAATGGAAGGGCATTCAGGGGTGGTCCCTGATGGCCTTTGAGTGGTTGCGAGAAGGAGGGGCGGCCAATGGAACTTAGGCCAGCCCTTGGAGAGAGGTTGGGGAGCTGATCCAGCTTCCTGGCATGGAGATGGTGGCCTCCATGGTGGTTCTCAACTCCTGGAGGTGGAGTGGAGATGGAAGTGGCTATTCTAAGTGGAATGGATGCCAAGGAAGTGAATGGGTGCAAATGGCCACCCAAGGGGTCTTTTTATAGACCTAAGGGAAGCTCTCTAGAGAATTATGGAATTCTCTAGAGAGGCCTATGGTGGGAGCTCATGGGAGAGAGAGAGAGAGAGAGGGTGGATGGTGGTTTTTAGATCCACCAAATGTGGATCTAAAAATTGAATGACTCTTGGTTGCTATTTTTGGCAACCAAGGCAACCACACATGGTAGAGAGTTCTAGAGAACTCTAGGCTAGATATTTTCGTGTGGATGGTGTGTGTGGGTGTGTGTGGGTCGAAACTTAGGTGGCTAGGTTGATTAGGTTGGGTTCTAGTGGGTTTAGGTCAAGGTAGGTCTCAAATTAGGGTTATAAACCCTAATTCACTAAGGTAAAGTGCAACTAAACTTAATACAAGTTTAATTGGGTGTGTGGAAACTTAATTGAGAGTAAAACAACTCAATTAAGTCAGGTCTAGGTCAATTGGACTCTCACTGAGTCCAATTGGACAGTGTGTGCTAAGATAAGGTCTCAATTGGACTCAATGAGTTCAATTGAATAGGCTGATGGAATTGACTAAGATCCAAGTCAATTAGGTTTAGTGTGGACCTAATTAGGTCCTTAGGGAGGTCTAGAGGTGATGTACTAGGGTTAGGGCACCTTAATTTATGTTCCTATGGGGTTGGAATTGCGTTTAGGGACCTAAAGATCCAAGATCAAGGCTTAAATCTTAAAACAGGAATTGGAGAGTAGTATCAGACGTCTAATAATAGAATCAGACATCTTATACTCAAAAATCAGAAGTCCAGACTTGTTGTCTGGACGTCCAATCAGAGTCAAGAAGGATTTTGGGTTTTGGTTTGGGTATGCTGCAGAAATTAGACGTTTGACAAAGTGTTTGGACGTCCAATAACACTGCAGAAGTGGGTTTGAAGTGTGTGGGAGTTGGCTAAGGGTCCTGGACATCCTAAAACTTATCTGGACATCCAGAGAAGGGTTGGAACTAGGGTTTTAGGGCTTCCTAGGGTGTTGTGACCTAATCTAAGGGTGGCTAAGGCTTGGGGAAGTCTCTAGGCTATCCTAGGGCTAGGATGGACCTAAGCTCTTCACATTTTACTGCTTTATTCCTACTTAATAGAATAGAAAACTTTTAACCCCCTTACATTATTATTCCTACATCTAAACTAGGCCTTCTGCTCTAGCTCTGCTACAACTCCTGTTATTCCTGATCCAGCTTCAGATCCAACTCCTGATCAGCTTATTCCCTGCAATCGACATAATGCACTTAATCAGCACATTATAACATTATTTTATGCATAGCTAAAGGAAAGCAGTAAAGATGCAGATAATGCGTATGCATGCATGAATAACCCTAACTTATGCTAAGTCCTAGCCTAATTTAGGTCAATTAAGACCTATGATTGCTGCGCAATCAGTGAGCCCCTTCCTCCTCATCCCCCTCCTCCCGCAACTGCCCCCTCTTGCATGTGAACACCCTCAGCCTCCTCCTCTCACAGTCGCCCCCTCCTCAGCACCCCCCTCCCATAGCCACCCCCTCAGCTCCTCAGCCCCACCTCCTCCTCCCCTCCACAAGCTGATCCAGTCCTCCTCCTCCACCTCCATCTTCCCCTCCAATCCAACCATCCCAATCAACCCCCACCCTCACCCCCCATTATTTTTTTTTTCAAAATTTAGATAATTTTTTAGTTTATGTTAATTGTGACTTTTTCTGTTAAAAATTATTATGTTTTAGTTAGAAATGAATAAATCTAAAATTATGTTAATTGTGTCAATGTGTGTTAGTTTTAAGTTTAGGCTTAGTTAATTGTGTGACATTAAAACCTAAATCAATTGTGTTAGTTTTAGTTTTAATTGTGTTAATTGTCTTTTGTTAGGGTTTAGGTTTTAAGTTTTGGTTTAGAGTTAGGGTTTACACATTGCTTTAGAGTTAGGGTTAATACATATGTAGGGCTTAATTGTGTCTGTACTAGCTAGTTTAACTTTAGTATTAAATTAATTGCTGAGGTTTTTAATAGCATAGCATCTAGTAATTTAATTTATTATGTGTTTTTGAAATTCTAGGTTGTTCGCGAAAGACACTTAGAGGCTTTAGAGGTAAGTTTTAAAAACATCTATTTCTTTTTGGTGGTGTATATTTTAGGACCATGTTAGATGTGGGTTTTTGGTTTAGGTTTAGTTAATTGTGTGCCATTAAAACCTAAATCAATTGTGTTAGTTTTAGTTTTAATTGTGTTAATTGTCTTTTGTTAGGGCCTAGGTTTTAAGTTTTGGTTTAGAGTTACTGTTTATACATTGCTTTAGAGTTAGGGTTAATACATATGTAGGGCGTAATTGTGTTTGTACTAACTGATGTGAAGACAAGCATGATTTATAATCAGGGTTTTTAAATCACTGTAACACGCTAATTCACAATCACTTTTACAATTTATAAAACCTAGATAGTGGGATATCTTGGGTCGTCCAAGGAGGCAAGTTTGCAAAATTCAATACTCTCACCTGCAAATGGGAAATCAATGTTCTTTTTGAATTTTTGAATATAAGATTTTTTTTGGATTTTCAAATAACAGGCAATCACGAAATTGGAAGCAAGAAAAAGACTACACCTAACTTGCTGAAACTAATACCTAAGTGACAAGAAATTCTACTCTCTAAGTTCACTATGGAAAAAGCAATAAGACGCAAAAAGATGCAAGAAGAATTTAAAAGAAAGCAACTTTACTTAAGGAGAAAATTATTTTACAAGAGGACAAGTAGAGGAATGCTTTTACTCTAACAAATGAATATAATAGAAAACAAAAATCCTCCTGTGATGATATTTGTGAAGAAGAGAAGCTTCTTGCTCCAAGCTCAGTTGCTCCTAGATTTCAAAAGAAGTTCTCCTTCTTCTCCTTCCTTGAAAAGCTCCTTCAAGTTGATGAGATCCTCCTCCTGTCAAGCCCTAGATGGGCTTGCCCTTATCCTTCAAGAGTGGAAAACTTCCACCCACAAGAACTCCTCCTAGGGTAGGCGTGCACCACCCTCAAGATCTCCTCCTAGAATTTTCCTTGCTTGGCCTTCCTCCTTAGTTTGGTGATGACACAAGGTAGAAGAGGATAGGAAGTTGAAGGCACCAAGTGGGCAAGAGCACTGCCTTAATCTTCTTCTCCTCCTCCTCTTCTCCTTGGTCATTGATAATGGTGGAATATAGGTAGAGAAAATGTAACCAAGGATGATTTCATGGTGGTGGTTAAGGGGGGTATATATAGGAAGGGATGGGGGGTAGCTAGTGTGGAATAAGATGGAAGTCTAGGATGAATTTTGTGTGGTAGTTAGGTGATCTAAGGGCTAGAAAAAGTGGTTCCAAATGAAGGGGTTTAAAGGGGGTGTAGGTGGCTTTAGGATGTATGGTTAGGATGGGTTCTAGGGTAGTTAATTGATCCTGAGGCCAACATAAGTTGGCAACAATTGTAGGGTTTCCTAGGTGGGTAGTTGAGGGTTGGAGAGACACTTCAAGTTGGCACCAAAAATGATATTCTAGAAGGGCTCTAGGTGGCGCCAACATTGAAGGGTGGAGATGGCTTAAGTGGTGAGATGTAGGGCAAGGATGAGGGTTTATTTTGTCACCAAAATGGGGTGGGTAGTTAGTTGTTTTTGGAGGGAAAACTAGGTGGCTTTTGGTGGTGGTGGTGTGAAGGGATGTGGAGGTTGGTGGTGCAACTTTGGGTAGAGTAGGTAGCTAGCTTAGGTGGTGGAGTTGGAGTAGAGTTAGTGTGGAGCTAAGTTAGGGTTTAAGTAGGTGGTGGATTGCCATGGAGAGCTTACGAGTAGCTAAGCTAAGCTAGCTAAGCTAGCGTACCTAGTAGAGTAGAGGATGAGTAGGATGGAGCTAGGTTTTAGGGAAGAGGAGCCGAGGAAAAATTGTCTGGAGCTGGAATGAAACTGCATTGGAGTTGGAATGCTGAAGAGGCCATGAAGAGTCAAATACTCAACTTAGCTAGCTAGTTCTTATGCTAGTAGATAAGCTTGGGTAGTTGAGCTAAGTTGAGCTGGTTTCAACCTAACTGAAGCTAGGTTGGGTTGGAACTACCCCTGATGGGAACTCCCGAGCTAGCTTAGCTACTAGTTGATAAGTAGTAGCTAAGGTGGAGGGTGTTCAACTACCATGAGTTGAGCGGAGCTGGGGAGAGCTAGACCTAAGTTGAGGTGGACTCTTGTCAACTTAGTTGAGCTAGCTAAAGCTCCTAGTGAATTGATTGAAGCTGAGATGAGCTAGACTCAACTAAGTTGAGCTGGATCTAAGCTGACTTGAGCTAGGTTGAGCTAAGGTAAGCTGCTTTGAGCTGTCATTCAGCTAAGATGAGTTGAATGGAGCTAAACGGAGCTAACCCTAACCCAAGTGAGATGGCATCCAACTATGATGAGCTAGATCTAGCTGAATCCTAGCTGGATTGAGCTTCCTCTTCACCAGTTGCCTTCTTGAGTGTCAGGGTTTTAGGGATTTATCTATCTGTTCATCCCTAACACTCAAATAAATGTGTTAAAAACATAACAAAACATGCAATGCATGCCTAACCTAATTGATGCCTAAATGCAACCCAAAAATCCATTTGCAGAGTTAAAATACTAAGAGCTAGGTTTGTTTAAGGGCATAAGAATGAAGATAAACTGGCATTTATCACACCCCCATGCTTATCTTTTGCTAGTCTCTTAGCAAAACTATTTTCACAAGACGAATTTTTGGGAAAGGCAAGAGTTTTTTTCAAACTTTTGAGGTGCACAAGATTACGGGGCCTTGGTTGATTGAAAACATGAAAGGCATGGGATTTCATAAAGATAAAACATCGGGATTTGTCTTTGGATCCAAAGGTTAGAAGAATCAGGATCGATGTATCTTTCAAAAATTCCAGGTTAGCTCGTTAATTCAAATGGCTCGAAATCATTTTGTAGTTAGGATTTCCTTGGCTCTTGAATCTAACTTGCAACTTACATAATCTTTTTAAAACCTTGTGTCAGTGCTTTATGAATGCCAACATTTATTAGGATATTTATAAGGTCATGTTTTTGAAACTCCTTTTTTTTTGTCTCCTTTATGCTTACTCCTAACTTAATCCTACAACAGATGTGTCGGGATCATCATTCCTGTTACCAATCCTCGAGGGGGCTTTGGTGCCAGCACTATGAGATAGTACTGTCCAAGACACCACCCAAAGCTCACAACCTGAAAACACAATGTGGTGTAAAGGGGCGCTCCAAGCAAACTCAAGCTCTTGCTCCAATGCTATAGGTAGAGCATCGTCCAAGACACTTAAGCTGCAAAATGTGCCTTAATGCTCCATCTAAAGATATGAAATTTAGATATAGAGAAACGCCGAGGCGGTAACATGTTGATATCGCATCCTCAAAGGAGGCATTTTCCTCTTTCTCAGTGGTGGGAACTCAAACCAATCATCTACCTCATATTTCACTAAGACTAAACAAAGGGCTCTTTTAATTTTTCTAATTTATTTTTAGGTGTTGGTCGTGTGTGAAATTTGACACAAGAATTTTTGCAAGAGAAGCAAGTTTTTGGGTCAGCAACTAAGCCTAGTAATTTCAAGTCACAAAAAAGATCAAGTCACTTGAATCATTATGAGTTCAGGTGGAATTTAGAGAAAGATACTTAATCTAGTCTAAGAATAGACCCAGAAATTCTAAAATATGGATCCGCATTCTAGTCCCTAGTTTGTTAGAGATTAAATCCCATTGTACCTAAAAATGAATATTTTAACCTTAGTCCCAATTTTCAAAATTTTCCTCAAAGAGTTTTATGATTTTTCTATAATGAGATGCATGTGAAAGAAAAATTGCATACTTTTAGGTTTTGAAAATATTGAATCGATCATCGAAATTTAAAAACACCCCCCATGCTTGCGATATGCAATGTCCTCATGCATTAGGAGGAAAAAGAGATCATCTTGGTGAAAAGCGGTCAGGTTTAGGATCATCAAAACCTGGGAAAAGACAAGAAAAAGGAAAGCAGGAAAGATGATGGGTTACCTCCCATCCAGTGCTATCTTTTATGCCTATTCAGTTGGGCAAGAAGTGATGCACGAAAGATGGATAGTCATGTAAATAATTAGACACCTGAATGTCCTCAAGAAATATGTCTTCCTCAGGATCCCCTAAAAGATGATTGGTAAAAATATGGGGATCAAAATGAAATGGAAAAATGGAAGGAAGGCTTGGGTCTGGCCATGGTTTGAGTTCATGTAGAAAGCCAAACTCTGGTGGGTCAGGTGATAGGTCCAATGGAAAGGGAGGGGGAGAGAAGTCAATGCGATGCAGGGTGGGTGAAGTTAGTGTGGATGGGTTGAATGGAAAATCAGGAAGAATTGAAGAATGAAGGTTAAACCCTAATTGATCTGAAATTTCTTTGACCATATAATCATATTTAGAATAGGAATCAATAGAATTTGGATCAATATTGGTCAAAGTAGAGTAAGAACTGATCAACATAGATTTCTCAATTACTACTTCCATTTTATTATCAACATCCTCAAAAAATTCATGATCGATGGACCTCTTGGAAGCTTGGAAAATATCTAAAGAGATAGTTTGGTTATCGCAACTTATATCCATTTTTCTAGAATGACAATTGATATTAGCTTTTGCGGTATTCAGAAAAGGTCTTCTAAGGATGATAGGGGCATTTGTGAGAGCCTTAGGTACCTCTATGTCAAGGACCAAAAAATCAACCGGAAATAAAGAATTCCAGATCTTGACAATAATATCCTCAACAACTCTTTGTGGTTTAATGGTAGATCGGTCTGCCAATTGAAATTGAACCTTAGTAGGTTTTAATTCACCGAATCGAAATTCCTCGAATATGACCAGGGGGATGAGATTGATAGAGGCACCTAAGTTGAGAAGGGCGCGATAAAAGGTGGTGTCATTTATGACAATTGAAATGAGTGGTGTGTTCGGGTCCTTTTATGTGAGAGGCAGCTTGCTTTGTACAACTGAGCTCACTGTCTCAGAAAGGACCACCCTTCCTAGATTTTGGGCCTGCCGCTTTGGAGTACACATGGCTTTCAAAAATTGAGCATAGGCAGGGAAGGCATCTAGGAGGGGGATGTTAGTCTCAACCTACCCAAATAAGTCCAAAAGATCTTGGTGAGAGGGCTCTGATTTCTTTCTCTTAGAAGGATTGGATTGCAGGGTAAGGAATAGGATTTGAATCTTGTGTTTTTGGTGTTTCTTTTTATTCTTCCTGATTGGGGTTAGGAGAGTCAATTTGCATAGGTTGAGAGTGGGTTTCATCCATTTGATGTGAAGGCCCTTTCTCACTCCTCAAAGTATCTACATGTGCAGTTTGGTTATGCCTAGGAGGAGGTGGGGGTGCTTGTTGTTGATAGAAACTTGGTTGGTGCTGAGGTATAGAGTTAAGGGGAGGCTGATTGATAAACACCAGTTTATCATCATTCTTATGCCTTAAAACGGATCTAGCTCTTAGGATTTTAACTCCGTGAATGGGTTTTTGGGCTGCATTAGGCATAAATTAGGTTAGGCATGTATTATACAATTGATTGTCTTTTTGATGTGTTTGTTTGAACCCTAGTACACATCAAGGCAACTGGTGAAGGAGAAGCTTGAACCAACTGGGACTCAGCCTAATCCAGCTCACTTGAGCTAGGGTTAGCTCATCCTAGCTCCATGTAGCTCATTTTAGCTGAATGGTAGCTCAAGATATCTCATCTTAGCTCACCCTAGCTCAAGTTAGCTTAGATCCAACGCAACCTAGTTGAGCCCAGCTCATCTCAGCTCGCATCAGTTCACTGGGAGCTCTAGCTAGCTCAGCTAAGTTGACTGGAGTCCACCTTAGCTCAGGTCCAGCTACCTCCAGCTCTACTCAACTCAAGCCAGCTGAAGATGACTTCACCATACGCGATCGCGATTAAAAGTTTTTTAGTTGTAGTATAGCACGAAAACACGACGACAAATAATATTTGTAAAACTGGTGAGTACTGGGTCGTTCGCAGGGAGGCAATCTCAATTTTTAACGAAAGCTTTTCAATGAAAATAGTTCTAACAAGATATTTATATATGTATATATGTATAGAGACGCATCAAATATTCATAAGATCAGATTTCATTGCATTGATAAAGAGTTTTTCATAATAGAAATTGCTATGCAAAAAGTAAAGATAGATAGAGAGAAAGAGAGAGAGGGAGAAAGAGAGAGACAAAAGAAAGTGGCAGAGAAACGACGTCGCTTGTGGGATGCTTGTACGAGATGTGGCAGCACCTCAGATCCAAAGCGTTGGAATGAAGCCAGAGAGGAGTTGCAGAGGAGACGGAGAATTGCAGAGAAGACGGGATGTCTGGAGTTGATGGAAGAGAGAGGTTCTAAATGGATGCTTCAACTGGGGGGGCCCTGATCCTTCTTTTATAGCTTTTGTGAAGGGAAAAAAGGGTATTTCAGGCCTTAAAACCATCCAACAACCCCTGGTTGATCAAATCCGTTGATCGGGAGATCAACGGCTTGATTTGGCCTCAAAACTTTTTTAATTTCCTTCTTATCGTGTGGATTTACTCTGATGGCGACATGTGGCATCCTTTGGATGCTTGGATGATGACGCGCAACTTCGCTACTTCCTCGCTCGCCTCTGCTTTCTTCACGCGCACCCGCATGCCTCATTTTAGCATTTGATCCCTGACCGTTCGATCATATGATCGAACGACTCAGATTAATGCTCGCGCGCGCTCAAATTCCAAATCTGTGCTAATGATCCTTAGCCGTTCGATTTCAAATCCTACGTGCGCTTCTCACACCTTCCTGATCTTGCAACAACCCGCGCAATCACGTGCGTCCCACCCGTGGTGCGCTTTGATCACACCACGTGGCGTGCTGTCTGTCGTCAAATCACCCAATTGCACTTGCACGCACCCGCTCGCCGACGTTGCATCAATTTTGTGCAACGCAGGTCTCAAACCCGCGTCCTGCACTTACGTGTGCGTGTGCACGAGCCAATGTGCTGAGCACACTCTTTATCATATATACTTACCTGTTTATATTTATATTGATCTAATCTGGGTGGCGACGTGGTGCGCTCATGGCCGTTGGATGAAGATCCAACAGCCTACGCTGCGAGGAGAGGTGCCTTAAGGAGTTGGGGGCGTCACGACGGCCGGCTGCGATGGTGCCATCGTGGCCGTTCATTCTTCTTCTCTTTATATTTGATGACATAGGCCTCCGATTAAGTTGATTTCTGCACCATTGGATTGTGAACATCGATTTGAATCCATCCATGTGGTTGGATTTGGCATCTGAGGTCCGAATCTTTGCCCTTTAGCTCCATGATCTTCGCTCTTCTGTGGACTATACACGATGGTCTGGTTGTCTGATTGGGATGATTTCGAAAGCGTTGAACTCCCGTCGTTGTTCTGATCAAATCTATCTGGTCTGTTCTGACATCTGCAGCTTCAAATCATCTACGATTAAAATCATCTCTCTTTTAGGCCATAAAATGATGATATTATCTATATGACTAATAAACTAACTAGTATGCAAATTACGATGCTTATGCATGCATTGACTCGAAGTTATGCCAGAATCTAGCTCAATTCAGGTGTTTTAGGTTGCATGATTGCTGTGTAATCACAACCCCATGCCTAAATCTTGCTAGTCCCTAGCAAATGCATGACTAAATGCAAAGTGGTCCTACATAACAGATTTCTATCAAGAGTTTTGTCTAGAGATTTATGTCTTTTGTTTTCATCCAATATTTTGTAATCTAGATAATCGTGAATGTCTTTTGTTGTGGTCTATGCAGCGGATCTAAGTGAAAATCCAATCTTCATCTAAAGCTCGTACTTGACTCTTAGTAAAAATCTATTGGGATAGGCAAACTTCTTCCCACAGGGTTATGAAGTAATATGTGAATTTAGCCCCGACTTTTGGGTTAGGTAGAAGATTTTTTAATCAAGTGGGTTTATTTTTGGTGGCTCACACTCATCTGGTGCAACATATAGACTAGTACTTTAGAACCTAGATTTCTAGATTATTAAATAATTCAACTCAGAGAGAGGTGGAGAAATTGTGCTCTCTTTAGTTCCTTTGTACGGGTTTTCTCTCTTTCTTTCTCTTTCGTTATCTTTTCTTTCTTTCTGAGCTCACAATCTCACCAGATTTATCAGTATATTTGGTGGTCTCTCCTGGCACTAACACTTTAATTAGGTTCTGATAACTCTACGACTAAGTCAGCATTCCTCAGCCTGTATTCAGGTGACCAGAAATACAGAAAAGTAGGTCAAGGCTATTTTTGGTGGATCGTGAGGGTGATAGGTGTTGTTGCCTCAATACACTTGCAATAAACTCTAAAAACACTTATAAAGTCCTCTCTTTTTTTTCTGCTTTTTCTTTCTCTCTCCCTTTTTTTTGTATATGTATATTATTATGCATAGACATATATACCTCTTTTTTCCTTTTTCTTTTTCTTTCTCATCCAGACATCTACTAACGCAACACAGTAACACATACGACTTTTATTCGGGAGGCATTATTCGGGATTATGGGTGTTCAGGAGGATATTGGATGGCTTATTTGGTAGAAGTGCCTATTCTTGACCCCGGGAAAGGAATGGATAGGACAATATATTTCTGACCTTGATATCAATACCCTCCTTTAGTCGAGGATTCCATAAAGGACGGTCGTGACCATCCACCTCAGTCCTAGTTTTATCAGAACCCGCTCTCTACGTATTTTGCCTTATTTGGTGGCTCTTAAAAGCTGTTCACACTAAGAACTTATACGTAGAAATCGAGAGCAAAAACTATGCCTAACTTCGAGTATCATTATCTCATTATCCAGAAGTTAAGATTCCTCATACTAGCCTTAGAGCACCAGTAAACTTTCTACTCACATCTCACACGTGTTTGGTGGATCTGTTAGAAGATAGTTTGCCTGACTCCCCAACTACTGTCCAAGGGTTTAGGAGAAGAAGCACTACTTCTCGACAAACTAAAGATGTTTATTGGTCTTCATAGAGGATCCATTGCAAATTCTACATGTAAGTGTGAAATTATACTGGATTCTAAACTCAGGAATCAACTTAAGAATAAATCCCTAATAAAATCTTAATAAAAATTCTTTATGCCTAAATGCATTTTTTTTTTAGACATAAAGATAAGACATGCAATGTCCACCCCCCATGCCTATTCATTACAATGTCCTCATTGAAATGTATGCATGAAAATCAAAATATAATAAGCAAGAGGAGGGGACGTCACCTGACTATGCTTGTTAATCCAGGTCAGTATCGATGCAGAGGATGCAGAGCTACCTGTACAGAGTACTGGGTTGCCACCCAGCCAGCACTAAGTTTAACGTCATTTGCCGGACTTAAACCCAAAAATGAATGATTAGATTAATGGGTTGGGTCAGGATTAAAATAAAGAAATGATCATGCAGCGCAAGGATCAGTGATCCACAAATGCGAACTAGCTGATGGTGAATACCAAGCCTAAAGGGTCAGAAAAATAAAGTGAACGGGCTTGGAACTAATTGCAGCCAAATGCTACAAAAGAGAGAAACATTAGTGCGAGTGCCAGAATGGAAAGTAGATAATGGCAACCTTAAGAAGTGATGTATGAGGAAGGCAGATGAGGTGGATATAGGGTGGTTCATGGGGAATACATCATATGGGTTCTGAAAGTGATGGGAAATGAAAGGAGGAACCTGAGTGGTGTAGTCCGAAATGGTATAAGAAACCACTTCGCCAGTCAAATCAGGTGTGGATGGATGTCAAGTAGGTGAGTCAAATAAGATCCAGTGATCCATCTCAATAGTTCCAGACTTATTAGAGTCCTCAATATTATCCCAGGGGTGATCAACAGTCTCATTTGAGTTACCCAAATCTTGTTGTAATTCATTTTTCCTTAGAACCATAAGATCGGGGTTTGGATTAGTCAACACCACAAATCCTTTTTGGACAATATCTTCTGAGGGAATATCTTCTTGTTTCTCATCAATCAAGTCAAATTCTTCCAAATCCCATGATTTAGCTAAAGTCTTTGCTTCCTTAGATAGATTCTCATAAGTCATCCCCAGTAATTTTGCAATTTCTTGAACATCTTTTTCATAAGGGGATTGTCTGTTTTCTTCAATCTCGAGATGTTGGGGATAATGGTCAGGTTTTTCCTCAGGACTCTGGTGGATGGGATCATTTAAGCACATATGATCATGGTAATCCTTAGACAAGATGACATCAGAGCCATCCAACCGTGCTTGGATTGGAGTGTCACTGTTCCCAATCTTTTTCTCTCCTTGATCTTGCTCTAATTCCCTCAAATTATCCATGTTGTCCAATTGTGTGTCTTTAAACATAAAAGACTCATACCCTAGCTCACTATGAATTGGCTCCTCAAAATAGAATTGTTGCAATTCAGGGCCTAAATCAAGATATACTTCCTAAAGTGAGCCTTCCCCCTCAAAGTCAGCTTTTGGGATAAAAAGGATTTGTTTTGCATAATCACGAGGCTGGTGGGTGGGTTTAGTGTATGTGGAGGTTGGGATTTGATAAGATGTCATACTTAAGGTTGGATCCTTAACCTTGAGTAGCTTACCACCAACTTGTTCCATACTCAAACCAGTTTTATCACCTTATGCTTTCCGGATTCTATTGAGTTGTTTTGTCAGATTATCTATATTTCTTTTATTAACTTCTCTCATCCCCTGGACTACTTGAAGTAATTGGGTGATCTCAGGATCACCGCCATGGTTAGAGATTTGATCAGGATGAGGATAATAATTTTCAAAGTTTCTGACCTCAGTCAAATCAGAATATCCGTCATTTGAATACCTAGGGTAAGAATCATTTCCTTGGTTGGTTGGTATAGGGTTAGCCCAATGAGAAGGTGAAGTTGTTTGGGTGGGATTGGGATAATTTGAACAGTGATTTCGAGGATAGGATTGGTATAATAGGTGTTGGGATTCTGAGGCATATCCATGATCTGGGGAGAGATGAGTTTGGCTGAATCGGTCAAGATAACTAGTCATGCCAGCCAGGTGCTAGTCCTGTATGGAGAGTGTCTCTTTAGACTGTATAGATCCTTGAAATCCAGAGATTCATGTGGGATTCAAGATGGGCCTGGGCATACCCGGGGAATTTGAGGTATAAGCAATGGAATCAAGTCCCAGGCATTGAGGAGAGTTCTCCCAACCTGAAGAAGTTGATGTAAGGGAAGGGTTGGGATAGGGAGAAAATGAGGAATAGTGTGAGGCAAAGGAGTGTGGGTTCATGGTTTCCTCCTTAATCAGTTCTTCCTCATGGCAATTGGATATTGGAGTGTATTAAAAAAAATTGGGTCTTCTCTTTAGTTTACTCTCTAAAGGTGGTACCAAATTAGGGTTTAGAGACCTTTTAGCATCGATGTACCAGAAGAAAGTTAATAGATGAGAGAGAGAAGATAGATGAGAGAATACTCCGCCCTTTCAATACAAGCAATCAAACTAGTCCTTAGAGTGCCAACCCTAATTAGACCTGATCCTGGCTCCCCAAAACAGGACTGGGTTAGATCAACCCTTGAATTACTTAGCTGGCCAGAAGGGTGGGACCCCTTAGGACACCCTGCATGGTGGGACACCACTAAAGGTTAACACGGTTACTGCATAGACCTTTCTTGTCAACAGTGGGTCCAAGTAGACAAGGCCTTGACCTTAGCCCAATCTAGTTTTAAGTCCCCAAGTTTATTAGTCCTACCTAGGGCACGTCTACTCAATTTTAGGTTTTGGTTTGATGTGCTTTTAGAATATGATGGGTGTTAGGAGGGTGTTTTCCCTTAAGATTGATTTCAGAGATGTGAAGTGCTCAGGCAAACAAGGTTCACAAGCAATTTCTTATAATGAAGTATCTTTTAAGATTCAAATGCTTGTGTTAATGAATTTTAGGGTTCACTTGATTAGATAATTTCAATCAAGGTTCTGATGAGGCACACAAAAGTTTTGCAAATCTTATTTTATTTGATAGATTTCCTTTAAGTATCGAAATGCAGGTGTGCTCTATCCTTAGAGTGAAACCCTATGCACAGATATTTCTAAATGATTCTTTTAAGTTCAAAATGATGAGTGGTGCAACCCAAGCAATGCAATTAATTAGTCTTCTTGTAGCACTAACTAGGCACTCATAAAATATTTTTTCAAGAATTTTAATGCACGTTTTCTATTTTTTTCAGATTTAAACTGTACTGGGGGTTTTGTAGTCTGTTTTGACCCCCAGTTCATGATCAGATAATTCGTGCAATCAAACGAGAAAAAAATATTTTTCTCAGATTTTTCTAAAAA
The DNA here is from genome assembly GCA_037157565.1 of Thalassia testudinum. NCBI lineage: Eukaryota > Viridiplantae > Streptophyta > Magnoliopsida > Alismatales > Hydrocharitaceae > Thalassia > Thalassia testudinum. Next base: position 11,691,235 of record JAZHRO010000025.1, read on the forward strand.
TTTTGACTTTCTCAGAAATTTAGTGCCACAAATTTCACTTCAATCAAAGTTATATAAAAATTCCTATGATATTTTTAACTCCAACAAATCAGGAACAAATTCCATATTGATAATAGATCAGTGCACGAATTTTTAAAATTCTTCTATAACTTTGATTGCTGCAAAATTTAGATAAGTTGTTCTTGACTTTGAAAGCTATGTCCAGTAAAATTTGAGAATTTTTGGATGTGCGGATCTTTGAGAATTAAATTTTGAAGAAAAAGTTTTATTTCAGCTCGAAATTAAGAGAATTTTTTTTTTCTTTTTTTTTCACACAAGAAAATTCTAACTAATCCTAGGGTTCAAGCAAATCCTAAACTTTCTAAATCTAACTAATCTAAACTATGAGTGCTTACTGTTGAAGAGATGGGTTACTACGCTATCGAATTTGGTTTTGAAAACCAATCGCTGTAGTTTGAAAAGCGAAGAACTCGGGTTCAACAAATACAATTTATACCGAAATAGAAATCTCGGGTCAAACTCAGGGAGGCTATGTCGATCTAAATTCGCAATTATTTTTTTTTTTGTGTTTTTGTTAAAAATTGGAGTAATTACAATGAAATGAAGCACTATAAACGATCAAAATAAGAGAGAGAGAGGGAGAGAAAACATTCACTTGATACTTCAAAATGTTTATACAATTAAGTAAGTGAGAAATTACACTAAAAAGCAGAAAAACTATTACAACTAGAAAACAAGAAAATTCTACTCTAGAAAGTAGGAAAAAGGAATGGGAGAGAGAAGTTATCCTCCTCGACGATCGCTTGGAGGACAAGCCGGATGGGATGACGACTGGAAGATGAAGAATGGAACGGGAAGAAGGAGGTCGAGGCAGGAAGAATGAGAACGAGGCAGCACATCATCATCGTTGCGGGATCCGCTTCTGAAATGGGGGCGAAAATTGACTTTATCTCTTGAGGAGCATCCCGGGTGTGGGACAAGCTTCTCTTGAGCTTTGGAGAGGGAGAGAAGAGAAGGAAGGGATGAGAAATTTGTATGGAGGGGATCTCCAATTATAGTTGCAAGGAGTGAGGGCATTTTTGTCATTACATGTTGAAAATCATTAATTCAGGACCTTTAGTGACAGATAAATCCGTCACTAAAGGTCTGAATGTGGCCTTCATGGGCTACGCGAACGTGCCCGCTCGCCTCCCCACACCTCAACGCGCGTCCACGTCCATCAGATCTTGGCCGTCCAATCGTGAGATCGAACGGCTGAGAGAGCTCCTCACTGCGCCTCAACCGCGCGCCTTGCGCGTGAGATCCCGTGTCATGCGGGGGCATCAGATGGCCTGTGGATGCTATCGGCCGCGTGCAGCCGTTTGATCTTCATCGTGCAGTCGATCGTGCCCGCACGCCCGCTCCAATTTGAGGCGTGCGGGGGCTCGGTCCTGCGCCTCCTTGCCTTGTTAAGGTGCTCGACCAACGCGCTACGGGTGCGTTTGTGTCAAGCGCTTAACTCAAGCACTCACACCTCACAGCCATTGGATCTTGATCCAACGGCAGAGAAGCGCTGGCGCGAAGTGCTTCAACGGGTGCGTGCAACCGATTGGGTGGCCAAGATGGCACCACGTGGTTTCATCTTGGCCATTCATCTTCTGGGTAATGTAGATGGTGCCACGGGTATCGGATTGAGTCAATTTTCTCGCTGTTAGGCTGTGATCGTCGATCCGAACCCATCCGTGCGATCAGATTTGTTGTCTGAAGTGTGGATTAACACCATCTTGGCCCTTGAACTTCTAGGTTTCCTCGATCTCTATCTGATGCTATGGATATCCAATTAGGGTGATCTTGGAGTCGTTGAACTCCAATCATCGCCCTAATTAGATCCATACGATTGGATCTTCGATTCAAGGCCTCAATAAAAAGTCACCCTGTCCCTGACCATAAAAAGAGACAATTAACCTTTATTTTATTTAGACTAATCTAAATGCAAGATGACGCATGTTATGCAATATTTATAGTATGTAATGCAATTCTATGCTTAAGAACATGCATAAATAGACATTTTATGTAATATAAACATGTTTACATCACTTACCTGAGGTTCGAATCTGCACCTTCACCGTTGTCGTGTTTGGTTCAGATTTCTTCGCTTCCTACACACACGAAATCAACGAAAAATGTAGCAAATTAGAAATCTCAAATACGCACCAAAAAGCTTCAAAAATTTCCATTGCCTCCCCGGCAATGGCGCCAACTTGTTCGGCGTGTGATCATGATTAAAAGTTGTTTAGTTGTAGTATAGCGCGAAAACACGACAAAAATTTTTTTTGTAAAACCGGTAGTACCGGGTCGTTCGTAGGGAGGCAATCTCGATTTTTAACGGAAGCTTTTCAATGAAAATAGTTCTAACAAGATATTTATATATGTATATATGTATAGAGACACATCAAATATTCATAAGATTAGATTTCATTGCATTGATAAAGAGGTTTTCATAATAGAAATTGCTATACTAAAAGTAAAGATAGATAGAGAGAAAGAGGGAGAGGGAGAGAGAGAGAGATAGAAGAAAGTGGCAGAGAAACGACGCCGCTTGTAGGATGCTTGTGTGAGATGCGGCAGCACCTCAGATCCAGAGCGCTGAGATGAAGTCAGAGAGGTGTTGCAGAGGAGACGGAGAATTGTAGAGAAGACGGGATGTCTAGAGTTGATGGAAGAGAGAGGTTCTAAATGGATGCTTCAACTGAGGGGGCCCTGGGCCTTCTTTTATAGCTTTTGTGAAGGGAAAAAAGGGTATTTCAGGCCTTAAAATTATCCAACAACCCCTGGTTGATCAGATTCATTGATCGGGAGATCAACGGCTTTGATTTGTCCTCAAAACTTCTTCAATTTCCTTTTTATCATGCGGATTCACTCTGATGGTGACATGTGGTAGCCTCTGGATGCTTGGATGATGATTGCACGGCTCCGCTGCTTCCTTGATCGCCTCTTCTTTCTTCATGTGCACCCGTATGCCTCATTTTAGCGCCTGATCCCTGACCGTTCGATCATATGATTGAATGGCTCAGATTAACGCCCATGCGCGCTCAAATTCCAAATCCGCGCCAATGATCCTCAGCTGTTCAATTTCAAATCCTACGCACACTTCTAGCACCTTCCTGATGTCACAACAACTCGCATAATCGCACGTATCCTGCCTGCGATGCACTCTGATCACGCCATGTGGCGTGTTGTCCGCCATCAGATCACGCAATTGCACCTACACGCACCCGCCCGCCGACGCTGCATCAATTTTGAGCAGCGTAGGGCTCGAACCCGAGTCTCGCGCTTATGTGCGCATGCGTGCAAGCCAATGCACTGCACAAAGTCTTTATCATATATACTTGCTTGTTTATATTTATACTGATCTAATCTGGGTGGAGACGTGGCGCTCTCGTGGCCGTTGGATGAAGATCCAACGACCTACACTGCAAGGAGAGGTGCCTTCAGGAGTTGGGGGCGTCCCAAGGGGCAGCTGCAATGGTGCCACGTGGCACCATCGCAGCGTGCCATCGTGGTCGTCCATTCTTCTTCTCTTTATATCTATTGACATAGGCATCCAATAAAGTTGATTTCTGCACCGTTGGATTGCGAACGTCAATCTGGATCCATCCGTGTGGTTGGATTTGTCATCTGAGGTTTGAGTCTTTGCCCTTTGGCTCTATGATCTCCATTCTTCTATGGACTATACACGATACTCTGGTTGTCTGATCGGGACGATTTTGGAAGCGTTGAACTCCTGTCGTCATTCTGATCAGATCTATCTAGTCTGATCTAACATCTGTGGCTTCGAATCATCTACGATTAAAATCATCTCTCTTTTAGGCCATAAAATGATGATATTATCTGTATGACTAATAAACTAACTAGTATGCAAATTATGATGCTTATGCATGCATTTACTCAAAGTTATGCTAAAATCTAGCTCAATTCAGGTGTTTTAGGTTGCATGATTGCTGTGTAATCACTTAGCTCAGGCCAACTCAAGTCTAGCTCTCGGGGACTCCACTTAGCTCAACTTAGTTGACTTATGCTACCTTAGCTACTTTAGCTAGCTAGGCCCTCCTCGGGAAGATCAGACCCAGCTCACCTCAACATATTTTAGTAGAAGCCAGCTTAGCTTAGCAGCTAACAAAGAACTAGCAAGCTAAGCCAGCTAAAGTAGCTCCTTGCTATTCTCTTCATCAATAGCCACCAACTCCTATGCAGCTCTAGACAACTCTCCTTCAGCTCCTCTGCTCAAAACCCTAGCTCCTTTTGCTCCTTACCCTACTCATCTACTAGTTAAGCTAGCTTAGCTAGCTTAGCTTAGCTATGCAACTCCTTGGCCATCCACCATCCACCCTACCTAACCCTAATCCCCAACTAACTAGCTCCATGAAGTAAACCCACCTAAGCTCCACATAAGCTAACCCTACTTCCACCTCACCTTGGCACCAACCGAGCTCAACCACTACCTTCAAAAGACACCACAAAGTGGCGCCAAAACCACCTATAACTAACCCCAATTTGGTGCCACCTTTTCCCTCCAAAACCCCCTTCATCACCACCTTACACCTACCCCTACAACCCATATCAACCATCCACATACCCACCTTCTAGAAGCCCCCATAGTTTGTGCCAAAACCATGGCACCTCTCCATGGTGGCTCTAACCTACGGTGCCTCTCCACCACCATAACCACCACCACCACATCCCTTAAGGTGGCGCCAAACACCCTCCACCATAGGATCACCGAACGACCTCCTAGAACCCTCTTAGCCCTACACATAATCCACACTCCAACCACCTTTCTCCACCTCTATAAAAACCCTCCTAACCACCACTAAATGTTCATCCTCCTTTAGTTTAATTCCACCCTAAACCCACCTATAACCCACGACCAAGAAGAAGAAGGAAGGAAGAATATTAAGGAGGCTATCCCTTTCCTCCTTGGTGCCTTCTTCCTCTCCATTCTTCTCCTTGTGCCATGCCAAGAGGAGGAGCAAGCTTTCATCAAGGAGGATGGCCAGGCATTGGAGGAGAAACTAGGGTAGTGCACGCCCACCCTTGGAGGAGACAATTGAGGTGGAGAGCATCCACCTTGGCGGAGCCATTTAAGGAAGGATAAGAAGGAGACCTTCTTTTCAAGCCAAGGTGCAACTAGGCTTGGAGCAAGAAGACTCTCTTCTTCACTAGATTTTGTAAGAGGATTTGTGTTTTTAGTATTTCTGCATTTTCAATTTCAAGTAGAAGCATTCCACTACATGTTTTTGTAAAACACAAATTCCATCAAATCAATTTGCCTTCTTTTCAATTTTTGTTGCATTTGTTTTTATCTTGTTTCTAGCACTTTTTCACTTCCTCTTCTTAATTACTCTAGGCCTCCATGTGCCTAGAGTGAGCTTAGGGAGAGGCTATTCTTGTCATCTTAGGTTTAGCTTATAGGTGTTAGTCTCTTTCCCTCTTAAAAGTGCGATTGCCTTATTCAAAACCATAAAAATTATATATTCAAAAATACTAAAAGAAAGTTGAGTTTCATGTTCAAGTAAGAGATTGATCTTTACAAAAAGTTGCCTCTTTAGACGACCCTAGATACCACCACTATCTAGGTTATAAATTTAAAAGCGATTGCGATTTGACATGTTACAACGATTTAAAATCCTAATTTCAAATCACACCAATTTTTCGCATCACTGATTAGTGTGGTTCTGATTTTGATTTCCACCTGGATATTGGTTTCTTTGATTGACAAGGTTGGGTATAGGTTGGGATGGTAAATGTCCTATAGATCTCTGGGTCAGAGTAACCACAACTTGATCATGGAGATTGTTAATAACATGGGTTACTTTTGTCATCTTGCTTTGCATTCCTTGCAAGGTTTTCATCATCTGGGCATTGGTGTCTTCTTGAGATGGCCCAGGTTGATAGAAAGTCTGATTTGAACCATACCCTGAAAACAAGTTTTGTTTTTGACAAGGAACCGGGTTGGTCTAGAAGTGAGTTGGGTAATTCCTCTAATCAAAGGAATTTTTAAATTGCTCCTGTAGGGTGGAGATATTTTGAATAGGGCTATAATTTGGATATATGTAATTCCCTGGTGAACCATAAAAAACCTCAAAATATTGATTATACTCAGCATGGGCAGTATTTAGATTATGCAAATTTTCTCTCTTTGGGATGTTAGATGGGGTTAAATGTGGAGCCCGTGGAGCTTGGGTAGGTTTGGCAAGTCTCCCTCGATTGGCTAGGTTTGTTATAGCCCTAGTCAATTGTTGTTGATTAGCTTGTAGCTGAGCCATCTGCTTAGCTATCATGGAGTAGAGATGAGGTGGGGGGGCTTGATTAGGTAGCTCCAGGGCAAGTAGATGGGGAAAAAATCAACATGCTGGTTAGATTGTGGGTTGGAGGACCTATTTTGTTTTTTCATTTTTTTAAAATGCAAAGAAGAAGAAGAATGTGGGAAGAGTCTTTTTATGCAGGGGGAAAAATCAAGTGGTCCTTCTAAGTGCGGAGTTTAGGACCTTCGTCCGTGCATAAAATGGAAGAACGGGAGGGGAGGCGAAGGCAGAGAGATGAGAGAAAGTATGCAATTCAAACAACCAAGCCTAAACTATCTTAAGGTTGACTCTTTAATAAAAGTAAGACTTGGGAATCCGATAAATAAGAAATTAATAAGTGAACTTGCTTCCTAATGATCACTTGGTTGGACTAAAGAGGTGGATTAGGCCCAATCATGTCCTGGGAAAATCACCAAGGGTTTGTGTAAACCTGCACTCATCATTTGACTTCCCTCTAAGTCTGTCGCCACGTTTGCAAGAGGAATTAGGAATGCTTAATAACTCTTAGATATTGGATAGCAAGCCAAAACTTTGGTGAAGTCCTTAAGTGGTCAAATGACTACTTTTCTTAATTAGGCTTAGGTATCTGAATGTGCACGAGAATGTGGAAAGTGTTGATTGGGGTAATGCCCTATTATTTCAATTTTTTTTTAGTGTGTGCAAAAATTGGAAAGAGTGATTCCAATGTCAATAAAGTTGTCACACAAATTTTGTTGTTTTTCTACTTTTAGGATTTGATGTAGCTTAGTATCCTTTAGGGTTTTCTTTGTAAGTTTTCAAACACGTTTGAGATCCACAAACAAAAAGAAATAAAGTTGTACTTGTGAGAGTAGATTTCCTTTTAGAAAGTGGGACTAGGAAATGAAAAGAAACCCTAATAAATTTGATCCTTAAATAGAAATTTACTACTAGTGAATTTGTTTTAGGCTTTTCTTTTTAATTAGTGGTCCAAATAAGGCAAACGACACCACTACTGGAAGGCAAATCAAACAAGGATTCGAGAAAATATTTTTTTTGTGATATTAGGAATTTCTTTGATAATTTTTTAGATTTTTCTTTGTGCTGGTGTCAAAGCCCAGAAATGATACCCGTGGGTATTTTGGACTTTTTAGTACCAACATCGGCAACACACAAATTTTTGTAATTTTATGTGATGTGTGGAATTTCACAAGGATTTTAGAAAGTTAAATTTCACAAAAATTGGATAAGTAGAAAAATTCCTAAAAATTGCGGACAGTAACAAAATAGTGAAATAAGAGGAGATGACCCCTCTATGGTCTGCAAATTTTTAAAAATTCACTACAATCTAATTGCTCTGAAATTTGGAACAGATGTTCTTGACTTGGTTTTGAATCTTTGGGTGAAATTTTAAGCTTTTAGGAGGCATGTGGTGTCGGGAATTGATTTTTGAAGTCTGGACAGAAGTCCGGACCAAAATAACAGAACACCAACACTTAAGGTAGAGTGGTGTTAAATCATGCAAACAAGCAACCAATGAATTTTTAAAGACACCACTCCACTTGATTTAAATATTTATGATCCTGCAAGCTTGGTTTAGTATTTTTGTGATAATTTTTTAGGGTTAACGTGATAAGGAAGAAGGAACTAACCTGAAATCCATTGGAAGAAAATGAAATTCAAGCTCTTGCTTCCAAAATCTCAGTTTCTTCCTGCAATGCTTGCACACACGAGAGAAAAGAGAGAGAAGGGGATGAGATCCACTTATCAAGCAAGAAAATTACTAAATGCAAAGCCATGCCTCCCCGGTAACAGTGCCAAAAAGTGATGCGAAGAAAAATGGAATTTATAATTAGGGTTTTTAAATCGTTGTAACATGCTAACTTGCAATCGCTTTTACAATTTATAAACCTAGATAGTGGGATATTTAGGGTTGTCCAAGGAGGCAAGTTTGCAAAATTCAATACTCTCTCTTGAAAATGGGAAATCAACTTTCCTTTTGAATTTTTGAATATAAGATTTTTTTTTGGATTTTCAAATAACGAGCAATGACGAAATTGGAAGTGGGAAAAAGACTACACTTAACTTGCTGAAACTAAAACCTAAGTGACAGGTAATTCTACTCTCTAAGCTCACCCTAGGTACATGAAGACCTAGGGTAATTAGAGAGAGAGTGTGAGTGCACTATGGAAAAAGCAATAAGATGCAAAAAAAAGCAAGAAGAATTTAAAAGAAAGCAACTTTACTTAAGGTGAAAATTGTTTTACAAGAGGACAAGTAGAGGAATGCTTCTACTCTAACAAATGAAAATAAAAGAAAACAAAATCCTCCTGTGATGATATTGGTGAAGAAGAGAAGCTTCTTACTCCAAGCTTAGCTGCTCCTAGGTTTGAAAAGAAGTTCTTCTCCTTCCTTGAAAAGCTCCTTCAAGTTGGTGAGATCCTCCTCCTGGCAAGCCCTAGATGGGCATGCCCTTGCTCCTCCAAAGGTGGAAAACTTCCACCCACATGAACTCCTCCTAGGGTAGGCACGCACCACCCTCATGATCTCCTCCTAGACTACTCCTTGCCTAGCCTTCCTCCTAGGTTTGGTGATGACACAAGGTAGAAGGGGATAGGAAGCTGAAGGCACCAAGAGGGCAAGAGAACCCCCTTAATCTTCTTCTTCTCCTCCTCTTCTCCTTGGTCGTTGATAATGGGGAATATAGGTAGAGAAAATGTAACCAAGGATGATTTCATGGTGGTGGTTAAGGGGGGTATATATAGGAAGCGATGGGGGGTAGTTGGTGTGGAATAAGATGGAAGGCTAGGATGAGTTTTGGGTGGTAGTTAGGTGATCTAAGGGGTACAAAAAGTGGCACCAAATGAAGGGGTTTAAAGGGGGTGTAGGTGGCTTTAGGATGGATGGTTAGGATGGGTTTCTAGGGTAGTTAATTGATCCTAAGGCCAACATAAGTTGGTGTGAATTGTAGGGTTGCCTAGGTTGGAGAGACACTTCAAGTTGGCACCAAAAGTGATCTTCTAGAATGGCTCTAGGTGGCACCAACATTGAAGGGTGGAGATGGCTTAAGTGGTGAGATGTAGGGCAAGGATGAGGGTTTATTTTGGTGCCAAAATTGGGATAGTAGTTATGCGTTTTTGGAGGGAAAACTAGGTGGCTTTTGGTGGTGGTGGTGTGAAGGGATGTGGAGGTTGGTGGTGCCAACTTTGGGTAGAGTAGGTAGCTAGCTTAGGTGGTGGACTTGGAGTAGAGTTATGGTGGAGCTATGTTAGGGTTTAAGTAGGTCGTGGATGGCCATGGAGAGCTTAGGAGTAGGTAAGCTAAGCAAGCTAAGCTAGCATAGTTAGTAGAGTAGAGGATGAGTAGGATGGAGCTAGGGTTTAGGGAAGTGAAGCTGAGGAAAAATTGTCTGGAGCTGGAATGAAACTGCATTGGAGTTGGAATGCTGAAGAGGCCTTCATGAAGAGTCAACTACTCAGCTTAGCTAGCTAGTTCTTATGCTAGCAGCTAAGCTTGGGTAATTAAGCTAAGTTGAGCTAGTTTCAACCTAACAAAAGCTAGGTTGGGTTGGAACTGCCTCTGATGGGAACTCCCGAGCTAGCTTAGCTACTAGTGGACAAGTAGTAGCTAAGCTGGAGGGAGTTTAGCTCCCATGAGCTGAGTGGAGCTAGGGAGAGCTGGACCTGAGCTAAGGTGGACTCTTGTCAACTTAGTTGAGCTAGCTAGAGCTCCCAGTGAACTGATTGGAGCTGAGATGAGCTAGACTCAACTAAGTTGAGCTGGATCTAAGCTGACTTGAGTTAGGTTGAGCTAAGGTGAGCTGCCCTGAGCTGCCATTTAACTAAGATGAGCTGAATGGAGCTAAATGGAGCTAACCCTGACCTAAGTGAGATGGCATCCAGCTATGATGAGCTAGATCTGGCTGAATCCCAACTGGATTGAGCTTCCTTTTCTTCAGTTGCCATCTTGAGTGTTGGGGTTTTTTGGGGATTTGTCTTTTTGTTCATCCTAAACACTCAAATAAATGTGTCAAAAACACAACAAAACATGCAATGCATGCCTAACCTAATCGATGCCTAAATGCAACCCAAAAACCCATTTGCGGAGTTAAAATCCTAAGAGCTAGGTTTGTTTTTGGGTATAAGAATGATGATAAACTGGTGTTTATCACTAGCTAGTTTAACTTTAGTATCAAATTAATTGCTGAGCTTTTTAATAGCATAGCAGTTAATAATTTAATTTATTATGTGTTTTTGAAATTCTAGGTTGTTCGCAAAAGACACTCGAAGGCTTTAGAGGTAAGTTTTAAAAACATCTATTTTTTTTTGTGGTATATATTTTAGGACCATGTTAGATGTGAGTTTTAGGTTTAGGTTTAGTTAATTGTGTGCCATTAAAACCTAAATCAATTGTGTTAGTTTTAGTTTCAATTGTGTTAATTGTCTTTTGTTAGGGTTTAGGTTTTATGTTTTGGTTTAGAGTTAGGGTTAATACATATGTAGGGTGTAATTGTGTTTGTAGAAGCTAGTTTAACTTTAGCATCAAATCAATTGATGAGTTTTTTAATAGCATAGCAGTTAGTAATTTAATTTATTTTGTGTTTTTGAAATTCCAGGTTGTTCGTGATAGACACTCGGAGCCTTTGGTAGTAAGGTTTAGAAACATCTATTTCTTTTCTGTGGAATATATTTGAGGACCATGTTAGATGTGGGTTTTAGGTTTAGGTTTAGTTAATTGTGTGCCATTAAAACCTAAATCTTGTGTTAGTTTTTGTTTGGGTTTAGGTTTTATGTTTTGGTTTAGAGTTAGGGTTTATACATTACTTTAGATTTAGGGTTAATACATGTAGGACTTAATTGTGTCTGTACTAGCTAGTTTAACTTTAGTATTAAATTAATTGTTGAGGTTTTTAATAGCATAGAAGTTAGTAATTTAATTTATTATGTGTTTTTGAAATTCTAGGTTGTTCGTGATAGACACTCGAAGGCTTTGGATGTAAGTTTTAAAAGCATCTATTTCTTTTTTGTGGTATATATTTTAGGACCATGTTAGATGCAGGATGTGTCCAAATATTACATTTTGTATACAAGAATTTTTTTGTAAGATTTTAGGACCATGTTAGATGTGGGGTGTGCCCACATATATATTACATTTGTTGAATTTATGGTAGGGTGTGCTCACTTTTGTGTACTTTAATTGCATTTTTAGGATTTTATTAGATGTGGGGTGTGTCCATGTACTATCTTTTAATTGAATGGATTGTGTGTTGTGTTGTTTTATGGATTGCTTTATTACATGTGGAAATGCTATTTTATTGGAAAAGTTAAATATATAAAGGAAAGCTTTGCGAAATTTTTAAAAATTCATTAATCTTAATTGTTTGGGAGGTGCTTTATGATTTTAGTTGTTTAGTTGTTTTTGTAATTAAAACATGATTATTATAATTGTTAAAGACATACACTTGCTGAAAAAAATTGCACATGAGGCAAACACTGCAAGAGGAAAACTAGCAAACATTGCAGAAGCTCGAAAATGTCATCGCAAAGTTGGATCAACAAGCTCAAGCTTGGTAGGATATAAGAAAATTTATGCAGGAGTAGAGAGCTTAAATGTAGGAGCTGATGCAACTTATACGAGGAGGGTCACAGCACACTTCATACCATTTTTAGCCTCATAGAGATGATCATTTTGGTGGTGGCAGAGTAGGTCAACGGGTAGGAGCAGAAGTTTAGTTGTATCTGTTTTACTTGTACATGTTTTACTTTGTTGTATATATGTGTCATCATGTGTAGAAAGTTTTATTATTAATGAAGATTCACTTTAGCCTTTGAATTATGCTGTTGCGTGTAATTTCTATTAATATTATATATATTATATATTATTTATCTATTTATATGCATAATATTAAAATAAATAATCCCAATAATATATGATGATTTTTTTTTAAATCGTCTTCTATACAAAATGAAGTTAGTTTAGAACTCGTCTACTTTTTGTTTGGGAAGTCGCCTAGGCCATCGTCGAGAACAGACGCGACGGTTTGCAAAACCATCTTGTAGTTTACAAAAATGGCAGTTTTTACAAAACCGTTGTATATGCTTAATAGCTATGCTGATTTTCGCGATGCTAGGTGGTGATGGCTTTAGGTGTTTAGACGACGATTTTTTACCGTCATGAAATGTGCTTTGTCTTGTAGTGGATGGAAAGGATCATTAGAAGTACAACCATAAAAGTGGGGTAAGAGGCCTATAGTGGTTGGTTTAATATCAAAGTTGGCATCCACTTTAGGAATCCTAACAAAGGGTTAATCTCCTGAGCTTGCTGTCAATGGCGGCTCAGGAGGAGTTCATGTCACTAATTATTCACATAATCCATCGCAACTTCCTTTTGACTTGTTTTCTCCACTCAATTGAGTGAGAAAAATAGGTCCTGCTGGTCACTGGGAATTCAAAGCATAACTTTCAATTTAATGGATAACTGAAGAAATTAATGTGTTCCTGAGGTTCCTTGTGACCTCAGGAAGCTTTTTAGATCATCAATGGCACGTTTTCATGACATTTGTATACTTTTAGCCTTTTTCTGGACTCACCGGAGCTCCGACGAGTCAAATGAACTCCTCATCCCATAGAACTTCACGTGAAGCTCCAGATCACTGATTTGAAGGTCACTGATCATTCTGAAGCAATTTATTTGAGGTTTTAAGACCTAGAGCTCCTATTAGACCTTTGTCTTCTCCAACTTCGGTAGAGTTGGAGATGACTGTTAGTTAGGGTTAAGTCTCATTTGAAAGGTCTAGAAGTATCAATAACATGCCTGAGACCAATCCAATGTGTCAATCTCTGAGATAGACTGTGGTTTGTTCTGTCGAACAAACTCAGCTTGGATCTTAGGTGACAGGCCTGGAACCCTAGGAATCCTAACTGAAACATCATTCCGTGGTCCTAAATCTATTCCTGAGGTGAAAGAGAAGTTAACTAAGGCATTAATTTCATTTGAAATGATTAAATTTAGAAAGTCAAATTTCAAGGCTTCATGGTCAACCCTAAGCCTGATTCATGGATTTGGGATTCAATTAGAAGAATTAAGGAGTTCAACCTATTCTTGATATGTTTTTAAATGATTTAAAATCAATTTGGATGAGCTCTGATCGATTTTATGGAAGAAATTGATTTCTGTTCAGTTTGGGTTGTTTTTGAACCCAAACTGATGACTGTAAGTTTTTGGTGAAATTCAAGTGGATAATCTGCCCAGAAAGATTCTTAACAACCTCTAGAGGTTGTTTGATTTCATTAAATAGGTCTCTAGTTGTCTGTTGGACCAAACAAAACTTGAATTGAAGTTCTGAAGCTCCTTAGCGAAGCTTTTTAGCTTCATCACCTTCTTGAAGCTTCTCAAAGTTTCCTTCCTTCACCAACAGCTGTGGAAACACTCTCTGAATCTATTCAATACCTCATCTAGAGGTCAAAAGATACTTTGCAAGACCTTAGAACCAAAACACCCTTCTGTAGGCTAATATGGTCGTAGCTACCCAGATCCTTTCGCCCTTCAAATCGAAGAGCTAAACCTTCCCTGAGTATCAAATTGATACTATAATCGTGTAGAGAAACCTTAGAGCTTTCCAGCAAGCCTTCATTTGCTCAGATTGGAGCTCTGTGCTTGCTGGAATCATCAAGTGAAGTTTTGTCTGGGAAGGGAATATATAGTCCCACATCGGTGGAACTGAAGCGGCCACCTTAGTATAAAAGCAAAAAGTGTTTAAGGCCATTTAGTCATCAGCGCAGGGTGCATGAATGAGCATATGGGTGTGTGTGTGGGTGCATGCGGTGCGCGTGCCCAGGTGTATGTGCGCCTATGGGCATGCGAGTGTGGGCCCGCGAGAGTGTGTGCATCTGGGCCTGGGAGGTCGTGAGCCAGATGGGCTCGAGACTATGCTGAACTGGAAATAAACCAAACCAAATAAAAACCAGGCTTAGACCTAGTAGGGTCTGGTCCCACCTTGAGAGGGGTGTTGTGTATCCTCGACCGGTCCAAGCCACCAACCTTAAAACCTAATTTTTGGTTCAAAGGATTCAAACCAGTTCGGTTCAGAAGAGCTGCAAAGGTTAAGAAGGGTTGCAAAGGAAGAGAAGGAGAAGAAGGGGAGAGCTCGTAAAGATGGAATAAGGTAGATAGGCAAAAGAGCTAAAAAAAGGCAACAGGTGGAACAAAGAGTAAGAAGGAATAGAAGAAAAGAAGACATGTATAAGAGAAGAGCTCGAGAAAGATTAAGGAGAAGAAACAAGAGAAAAGTAAAAAGAGAAAAGAGAGTAAGAGAGAAAGGTAAAAGAAGAAGAGAAGAAAGAATGAGGCTAAAGAAAAAGAAGAATAATTGTGGTTTAATTTCTTGCATTTTGTTAATTTCCTTTTTGAGCTTAATGTTGTAATAAGGCATATATTCATTAGAATTACTTTTTCTTGCCTTAATCTCTTATCAATAAAAAGAAATTAAAAGAAATAAACATGTTTACTTATTTGTAAAAGTAAATCATATGTGTAAATGTGTTTCCTTATGGAATTTTGCATCTTCTTCTAATTAGAAATCCTTAAGCAAAATTCATGTTCTTAAAGTAAATTTAATTATAATTCCCATAAGTAACTTAGGATTAGTGGTGAATTTTAATTAAGTTATGCCTCCTAGCAAATGACCTGGTCTTAACCAGTTAAAAAGAAATAAAATCTAAAATGTTAGGTTAACATGACCTTATACTACTTAATCAACATAAATTCAAGCTGACCTAAGTTACTTTCTTTTGCACATAATTAAGCATAATTAACTTAATTAACTGTGTTGAGAAAGTTGACGATCACCATCATACCCCCATGCCTAGCTTTTGCTAGTCCCTTAGCATAATTTTAAGGTTTTAACTCCTGTTCTAGACCATCACTTCCTTGATGTTCAGAGATTATGATGAGTGTTTTTTCTTTTCTTTCTGATTAGGTTAGAATGCCAACAGTAGGCCTAAAGGTAGTCAAGTACCAACCAAGATCCGGACCTGACCAGCTCTAGCCTCGGTCCTCTGCGAAGGTTTTTAAGGCCCATAGGAACTATCTTAAGGTTCGTTGGACTCTGTAGTTAAAGCACCAGTGCTTGCAATGTATTTTAGCCTTGGTTCAGTTTGCAGTGCACTTTTTGTAAGGGAGAGACAGAGGATTTTTTTGTTTGGAGAGTTTTCTCTCTCTTTTTTTTTATTTCTAGCTTCAGATTGGCTTCTCAACATGGTCTGTATCGGATTCCTCATCCCCATCATCAATCCTCGAAGGGTCCCTGGCAATCAATGCTTCGTGATAACACCACCCATGGCAAGCCCCAGAACCCTGGCTTTCGAGATAATCTCGTCCATGGCGTTCTATAGCTAAATCCAGGCCCTGGCAGTCAGCATTTTGTGATAATGTCGCCCATGGCATCTGAACCAACACAGGGTGCTTACGTGCCCCTGGTAGGATATGTAAATATCCTGGGAGACAAGCACCGAGGAGATGATATGTTATTACGCATCTTCGAGGGGAATTT
This sequence comes from Thalassia testudinum, assembly GCA_037157565.1. Classification (NCBI taxonomy): domain Eukaryota; kingdom Viridiplantae; phylum Streptophyta; class Magnoliopsida; order Alismatales; family Hydrocharitaceae; genus Thalassia; species Thalassia testudinum. Next base: position 11,707,087 of record JAZHRO010000025.1, read on the forward strand.
CCTACCTCTCAACACCGGGAACTCATTCAAATCAACTTGTGTTGATCGGCCTCTCCTAATCTTGGTGACTTTTTCAGAACATTTAAATGCTTTTGCGTGATTTTGATAATTATGCGCACTGAACCAGATTGTGTGTGGATTGGGGTGCTTAGGTTACCGAGTCCCACAAATCAAAGGTCAGTTAACAAGGCCGAATACTCCCTAAGCCTTAGACCTAATACTTAAGCTTTACATTTTCCCCAACCTCTTAAGGACTATCCGGATCTTAGCAGATACTTGAATTTTTAAGCCTAAGAGTCAAGCCCAAGAGGCCTAAGATCAGCATTCCTACTAATCTCTTTTGTGTCTCATTTAGCACTTTTTCCTTCATTTTTATTTTTCTTGATATGGTCTAGAACTTCAGTTAATCCCTTAATTTCTTACTAATGACTATCTCTTTTTTTTCTTTTTTGTTTTATGCTCCTTTTTTTCTCTTTTCCAACTTATTTTCTCCTCATGATTTGTATGGCCTCAAAATTTTCTCTCCCCTTAGTATTTTTTGTTCTTTTTCAAGATTTTTTCATTTTTTTGGTGTTTTTTGTGATATGTGATTTTTTTGTTGAAACATTTTCTTGTGAGATGAGTTTTCATGGTGTTTTGCACTTTCATACCCCCCCATGCCTACGATTTGCAATGTCCCCATTGTAAATTAGGTGGGTTCGAATTCAGCTTAGATCATTCATTAGAATAGGTTTTGGGTGGGTGAACGGGTCGAGGTGACTATTGCGATCGATTTCTAGACTCGGGTACGGGTACCTGAGGTGGGGTCGACTGTTTTAATGGATGAACCCTAAAGTGTAATATGAATTCAGCATAGGAATGTCAAGAAAGGTTTCAGGTTTTTCAAGAATGACTGGTTGCCTCCCGTTAAGCACTGAGTTTTATGCCATCGGCTAGTCACAATGAGCTCAGGGTGAATGGAGGGTAAAGGATATCTCAGCCAAATTTGTATCGGTCAAGTCAATGAATGGTTTGAGTCTCTGATCGTTCATGACGAAAGGTTTGGAATCATGGCTGAGTGGACTGATCTCAATGGCTCCATTTCCAAAGATTCGTCGAACGAGGTAGGGTTCGATCCATTTTGATCATAGCTTTCCTGGGAACAATTTAAGCTTGGCATCAAAGAGTAGGACCTTTTTATCAGGATGGAAGATCTTTCTGGATATGTGCTTATTGTGAAAGGCCTTAACCTACTCTTGGTAAATTCGTGAGTTCTCATACGTGTCATGGCGTAATTCATCGATCTCTCTCATTTGAAGCTTTCTATGGGTTCCTACCCTAGAAAGATCTAGGTTGCAGTTCCGTACTGCCCAATAGGCTTTGTGCTCCAACTTGATGGGGAGGTGACATGCCTTCCCATACACCAATCTGAAGGGAGACATACCTAATTGGGTTTTGTAGGTGGTCCTATAAGCCCACAAAGCTTCCGGAAGCCAGGATGGCCAATCCTTCCTATCAGGTCGAACAGTAACCTGGAGGATTTTCTTGATCTCCCGATTTGATAGCTCAGCTAGACCATTAGTTTGGGGGTGGTAAGGAGTAGAGATTAGGTGTGACACCCCGTATTTGGTCATCAGTGACCTGAACTGAGCGTTAGTGAAATGGGTCCCTTCGTCAGAAATTATAGCACGTGGAATCCCAAACCGTGAGAAGATGTTCTGATGAATGAATTTGATAACCACTTTATGATCATTGGTTCGGGTCGGAATGGATTCGATCCATTTGGACACGTAGTCAACAGCGAGTAAAATGTAATCGAAGCCATTCGAAACAGGAAAGGGTCCCATAAAATCAATACCCCAGATGTCGAAGATTTCACATACAAGAATCAGCTACAAAGGCATTGATAGGTCAACTTTTTGCTTAGCGTTATAGTATTTAAGTGGTGGAAAAATCGACTAATCAAAAACAATGAAAATAACCACTTGCAGAAGAGCGGGTCGTGTCCACAGGGAGGCAATGATGCAATCAATACTTAATTAATTAATGTTATTTCGGATAGTGCGAAATTCCTTTTCAAATTGGACTTAAAATGTGAAGGAAAGTAAGTTTGTAATAACCTAAAAAGTTAAGGGTGTAAGTGCAGTTTTCCCTCACAGAAATCCTCAATAAATTTAGGATGAATTAGTGCAATTTTCATGTGATGTGTACTAAAGATAACTAGTACTTAAATCAAGTCCAAAATCAATCTTTAAACTAACCGATATTGATACCATGCAATTAAAATGAACTGTGAGTGCTTGAATGCAATTCTGCCACAATATAATAATAATAAAAAAATAAAATCAGTGGCAATGGAATTGAATGTAATTTTTAATTCTGACAAAAACAGAGCATTTGCTCTCTCTCTTCCTCGCGAGAGAGAGAGAGCATCGGCGGGGCAGTTGCGAGGCTTAGGAGGACGGTGAGGACGGGGGCTCTTCGACGATGGCAGCGGCGGCGGCGGAGGTGGTCGGCGGAGATGGCCAGAGCTCCGGCCTGTTGGAGGAAGAGGGCGGCTGCTGTTGGAGGTGGAGCGCGCGGGCTTGCGCGCGCGTTGGTGTGCGATTGCCTGCCAGTTGCGGTCGCAGATGGGCGGTGGAGCATGCTGCTTTGTGGCTGGAGGTGGCTACAGTTGGTGAGCGCTTGAAGACAGGAAGCGGAGGTGCTGCACTGGCTGGAGGTGGAGCGCGCGGGCGGAGAGGGCGTGCGCCTGCAGGGAGATGGAAGGCGCTGGCGGGCGCGCGGTTGTGTGCGGGCAGGTAGAGGGAGCGCCTGCAGCAGGGGGCGTTGGAGGATGGATGGGTTGATGGCGCGGGAAGGGGGGGCACGCGTCTGTGGAGAGGGCGCTGGTTCTGATTTGCAGGGGGGCTAGAGCGGCGGGGCGCGCGTGAGCTCCTTCTGCAGGGAGGAGTGGCGTGCGGTTGAGAGCGCCTGCGGGCGTGGCTGCGAAGGCGTGATGGCGCTCTGTAGGGAGGTGCGCCTGCAGTGGATGCGCGGTTGGGAGTACCTGCGGGCGCGGCTGGATGTGGAGCGGTGTGTGTGTGCTGTGCGGTAGAGATGGAGAACTGCCTGCAGCTGGTGAAGGCGCGCGGTAGGGAGAGACGCTCGGTGCTACTGCTTGATGTAGAGAAGGAGCGGCACAGTGCTCGCCCTCTCCACAGTGGAGAAGAGAGAGCCATTCCCCGCAGGGGGAAGATGATCCCCATTCTTCTCTCCACCTCTTCTCTTTAACTCCTCTCTCTCCCCACGTGCGTCAATCCTGGGATTTCCAAATCCCCTTTCTGTTTTCAACCGGCGGGCATTGGAGAAGATTGCCCCAATGTCCGGCGGAGGTGGGGGGAAAGAATCGCGGCTGGATGTGTTGGGGAAATTATCCCCCCACCCTTGTTCTTTCTGGGTTTTATTACCTGCAAATAAAAGGAACATAATCATTACACATTAAGTCATAGAATGTTATAGAATTAAATCATGATGCATATAATTATTCTATAACTTAGTGTAGTTATTAACAAACCTAAATTGTTAAAAGAGAATTACTTAGGCTTACTATTAGTCCATTAAAATGGACTCATCAAATACCCCCATGCCTAAGATTTGCTTGTCCCTAGCAAAAATAAAAATAATAGAAGTAATTAGAAGATTTCTTCTTTTCTTACTTCAAAACTTTAGAAATCCAGACAAAGGTGAAGTGTTGATAGCCTAGGTAATAGATCCAAGTGAAAGAGCCGATTCGCATCAGGAGTTTGTACATCACCCTTGGCAAAAATTTCTGTTGAGATAGGCAACTACTTCCCTCGGGGATAAAGCAGACGATAATCTGTAACTTGACCCCGGTGTTTGGCTTAGGTAGGAGATAACAGGTTGAATGTATTTGTATTTAGTGGTACACACTCTACTGGTGCTACATATAATCTAGTACTGCAGACTCTAGCTCTCTAGACTATTAGACAAGTCAACTCTGAGAGAGGCTACACAACTATACTCTCTTAATGTTCTTGGGTACTCTCTCTTTTCTTTCTTTCTGAGATCACGAATCTCGCCAGAATTAGAAATTATACTCACTATTTGGTGGCCTCACATGGCATCTACACTTCAATTAAAGTCCTAATAACTCTATAACTAAGTTAGAGTCCTCAACCAGTATTCAGGCGATCAGAAATACTAGAAGGTAGGTATGGGTCATATTTGGTGGAACGCAATAGGTGTTCTGTTGCCTCAGAAACATTAGAAACTTGGACTTTTTTTTTTTTTGTAATATAACTATTTTTTTCTTTTTCTTTTTCTTCTTTCTGTTTCTTCTTTTTCATATTCTTTTCTCTCTCTTTTTTTTTCTTCTTATTTTTGTTTCTTTTTCAATCAGCACAACACGATACAGACTTTTATTTACGAGGCATTATTAGGGATGATGACGGTCAAGAGGAAGTTGTGTGGCTTATTTGGTGGAAATGCCTATTCTCGGCACCGGGAAAGAATGGATAGGACAGGTGTATTTCTGACCTTTGACACTATTACCCTCCTTCAACTGAGGACTCTATGAAGGACGGTCGTAACCATTCACCATAGTTATAGCTTTATTAAGACTCAATCTTTGTGTATTTGCCTTATTTGGTGACTCTCAGGAATTCACTCAAAGTACGTACATAGGAACAAAGAGTGAAAACTACGCCTAACTCTGAAGTATCGTTATCTAATTATCCAGAACTTAAGAGTCCTTGCACTAGACTTAGCGCACCAGTAATCTCTCTACTTCTTCTCACAAATATGAGGTGGATTTACTAGAAGATAGTATGCCTAACTCTCTATGAACTGTCCAAGGGTTCAGTAGACTACAAATGCTCATTGGTTTTCCTCAAGGATCCATTACCAAGTCTACGTGCACGTGAAATAAATGTACTGGATTCTAAACTTAAGAAATAATTCAAGAAGAAAAACCTCCAATGACAAAGGTATTTTGCTAAGGACTAACCCATTCAGCTCATCATTTTTTTTTTTTACTAACCTAAATGCATAAATATTTCCTAAAATGCAAATGCACTCCCCCATGCCTAAATCCTACAATGTCCCCATTGTAACATTAAAACAGGAGGAGAAAGGAAACAAATCACCTGACACAGTTTGCTGGGTTGCCTCCCAATAAGCGCTGCATCTTCTGTCAGCAGTCAGACTTATAAGGAACCAGTAAGTCTGGTTCCAAACAAACAAAGTTAGGCCCTAAAAATATGCGTAACAATGCAGGCCTAGAAAACAGGTAACCACGGATGTTGGTGAGCTGATGATGCAATGTAATTCCAAATGCTCACCAGAAGATATGAAAGCGAAAAACCTCATTGGCTACCTTGGGAGGTCTAGGGATAATAAACAGAATATGAAAAGGGACCTCCTGAAACGGAATAGGTGGAGGATAACAAGGATCCTCCAGAGCAGGACGGGTTTTAAAAGATATACACATTATTAGTTCAAACCCTTGAATGGCGAGAGTAAAAGTACAAGCATCAATCCATACTCGCCATTCTACTCTAGGATGTACTGGCCTGATATAGTCTCCAAAAAGAATGTACATGAGCAGAGATCTGAGCCAAGGATCGGTTAGGGAATATAAGGGTTGTTTGTAGTGTTGGAAGGTAATGGTTAAGTCCAATGAGGGCTTAGTAGGTGTTAGGTCCAATTCCAACAATGATTCGAATTGTGTACACTCCCTAGTAGTAGACAACTTCAAGTTATCCTGCCTAGCATTAATGATCGGAGTCATATTTGAATCAAGGGTAGACTCCAAATTACAACTTTCTAATGGCAGGGTCAAAATGTAAGAATCATTATCATTTAGCTCATCCCCAGATTCGTTTGGTTCACTGAAATATTTGTCGGGGTGTATATGTGATTCATTAGGAGTTGGATCAGTATCCTCAATTATTTCTAAAAGAGGATCAGTCTTAATATTTTGGAGGAAGCCTATATCATTAAATTCGTTATTGTTCTCAGGGTATAAATCATCAAATGACATGTTTTGTCCCCAAGAGTCTCCCATAGACTTCTCATTTTGTTTGTCCTCCTCTAATATCAAGTCCTGTTTTGATGGAGGATGAATCTCAAAAGAAAGGAGGAATTTGGATTTAATCATATTATTTCTATCCTCTGGAGCTAAATCCTCAAATGATAAATAATTCTCCTGTGATTCACTCCAGATTTTCAGTCCAGGTTCCTCTGTTGGGGCATCCTCATCCTCAGAATTAGACTCTTCATATCCCTGAGACCAGAATTGATCATCCTCCATTCCCTTAGGGTCACCTTCATTAGGTACATTTGAATTCTCAGGATATTGAATGATAGGTGTTGATTCCCTAAGTAGAGGGTCAGGAGTAGGCTCACTAAGAGTAGAATGGGATTCCACCAAATAATCAAGAGGGGAAGTGATAGGAACAATAATCTTCTCTTGCTTTTGACTCCAATATAGTTCAGGGGGATAATCACTATGATTGTTGTCCTCTAGTGGCCATGTCTCATTGGGAGAGTCTAAGTGATCGCTACATGAAATTGCATCCCTATTGTCATTAAGTACCTCAGAATTATTTTCATGATCATGATCGGATGGGCAGGGATTAGGATTATTGGGAACCATGTAGCTAAGTTGTCTTATTTCTTCATTTAATTGTTGACTATTCTTCAACATCTCTCCCATTGATTCCATTATTTTCTTTTGTTGTTTTTGCATTTCTATCATAAAAGAGGAGAGGCTACTATTATCAGGTTGGGGAGGATAGTCAATTTCAGGCTCTGGTTGCCTAGGGTATCGGTCCAACCTCGATACAGAAAATCATGAAGGGTGGGAGGGTTGGGTGTTTGCATGGAAGTAGGGATTTCAGGATTGGAAAATCCCGTTCCTAGGCTCTACTCAAAAGTGGGAGTTATCAAGCTAGTATTCCCAGGGTAAGAATGAGAATGATCACATGAATTATTAATGTACCCATCAAAGGATGGATACGCTTGGAGCATGGGATCCTGATTAAAAGATGGGAAGTATTGACTCTGATAATTTGAATGATAGGAGTAAGAATAATCCATTTCTTTAAGCAAAACAATTTTAACTCTCTTAGGCTTTAGCAAAATTCAGAATATAAGCAGAAAACTTCCTAGAGAGTTATATTGTCAAAGCAAACGCAAATTCAACGGGATTTGTTTTTAGTAGATTGTAGGTCTTAGAGTTATATGTTTAGATGGTGGCCAAACAGGTTTTGCAAAAATTACGCTTCCTAGGCCAACCTTCGTTGGTGCCTATAACCTACTCGCAAGGGATGGAAGTCTCGAATCGAGTCCACACACGAGGAACCGAAGTAACTTGGTGGATAGGCTTGTTGATTTCCGACTAACTTCCCTTGTGGTGCAAAAGAGGAGAGGTAGAAATTTATCTAGTGACCTTATGTGTGAGGTGCACAGTGTCTCAAGTGTGCAAGCATACGATCGTGTTTTGATTTTTTTTAAATTCCGCAAACAGGATCCTTTTGCACACAATTTTCAGTCACAGATTTTAAAGTCCAACCTCTTAACAGTCCCAATTTGTTTAAAGTGACCACTGAATTAATTTGATTCACGCACTTTTGTGGTCTTAGATTTAGGTTCAATGCATATGCATGACAAGTAATTAATGCTCAAGAGAAGACGTACCTTACTCCAGCTTTCTTTGTGTAGTGATGAATGCAGTGCAATAAAAAATAAACTAGATGCTGCTCATTCAGTCCTAGATGATCATCCTATAGATATACAGCTTCTAGCAGGCAGTTTGATTTTTTTTTTAAATAATAATAACAAACAGACCAAATCTAACTAACCAACTGAAATGCAGTTTAAAATAATTCAAATAATCCTATAATCTAAATAAATGGGAACATATTCCCAAAAATATCCAACAAGGGCACCAAAAGACAGTAATTTAAATTCTAATGTCTATCTAACTAAATCTAACTAAGACCTACTGCCTAAATCAGAAATAGGCTTCTCTGTAAGCCTAAATGGGTGGGATCAAGGCCCACGTGTTCCTGTTGTCATCCTCCAGGTGGCGTCAAGGTCCACCAAAAAGATCGTCTTCGCCGTGCACGTTGTTCGCATTCAAAGTCGTCGCTTCGCTGCGCCTCGTCGCCGTGCCAGATTCCGTGCAAAATAATAAAGATGATTAGATAATTTCGCAACTCAAAGGATTTAAAACCAATAAAGTAAATCTATTGCATCTGTTGCCTCCTCGGCAACGACGCCAATTTGATAGGTCGACTTTTTGCTTAGCGTTATAGTATTTAAGTGGTGGAAAAATCGACTAATCAAAAACAATGAAAATAACCACTTGCAGAAGAGTGGGTCGTGTCCACAGGGAGGCAATGATGCAATCAATACTTAATTAATTAATGTTATTTCGGATAGTGCGAAATTCCTTTTCAAATTGGACTTAAAATGTGAAGGAAAGTAAGTTTGTAATAACCTAAAAAGTTAAGGGTGTAAGTGCAGTTTTCCCTCACAGAAATCCTCAATAAATTTAGGATGAATTAGTGCAATTTTCATGTGATGTTTACTAAAGACAATTAGTACTTAAATCAAGTCCAAAATCAATCTTTAAACTAGCCGATATTGATACCATGCAATTAGAAAGAACTATGAGTGCTTGAATGTAATTTTTCCATAATATAATAATAATAAAAAAATAAAATCGGTGGCAATGGCATTGAATGTAATTTTTAATTCTGACAAAAACTCTCTTCCTCACGAGAGAGAGAGAGCATCGGCGGGGCAGTTGCGAGGCTCAGGAGGACGGCGAGGACGGGGGCTCTCCGACAGTGGCAGCGGCGGCGGCGGCAGAGGTGGCCAGAGGTGGCCGGTGGAGATGGCCGGAGCTCCGGCCTGTTGGAGGAAGAGGGCGGCTGCTGCTGGAGGTGGAGCGCGCGGGCTTGCGCGCGCGCTGGTGCGCGGTTGCCTGCCGGTTGCGGTCGCTGATGGGCGGTGGAGCACGCTGCTTTGTGGCTGGAGGTGGCTACAGTTGGTGAGCGCTTGAAGACAGGAAGCGGAGGTGCTGCACTGGCTGGAGGTGGAGCGCGCGGGCGGAGAGGGCGTGTGCCTGCAGGGAGATGGAAGGCGCTGGCGGGCGCGCGGTTGTGTGCGGGCAGGTAGAGGGAGCGCCTGCATCAGGGGGCGTTGGAGGATGGATGGGTTGATGGCGCGGGAAGGGGGGGCGCGCGTCTGCAGAGAGTGCGCTGGTTCTGATTTGCAAGGGGGCTGGAGCGGTGGGGCGCGCGTGAGCGCCTTCTGCAGGGAGGAGTGGCGCGCGGTTGAGAGCACCTGCGGGCGCGGCTGCGAAGGCGTGATGGCGTTCTGTAGGGAGGTGCGCCTGCAGTGGATGCGCGGTTGGGAGTACCTGCGGGCGCAGCTGGATGTGGAGCGGTGTGTGTGTGCTGTGCGGTAGAGATGGAGAACTGCCTGTAGCTGGGGAAGGCGCGTGGTAGGGAGAGATGCTCGGTGCTACTGCTTGAGGTAGAGAAGGAGCGGCACAGTGCTCGCCCTTTCCACAGTGGAGAAGAGAGAGCCGTTCCCCGCAGGGGGAAGATGATCCCCGTTCTTCTCTCCACCTCTTCTCTTTAACTCCTCTCTCTCCCCGCGTGCGTCAATCCCAGGATTTCCAATCCCCTTTCTGTTGCCCCAATGTGTTGGGGAAATTATCCCCCCACCCTTGTTCTTTCTGGGTTTTATTACCTGTAAATAAAAAGAACATAATCATTACACATTAAGTCATAGAATGTTATAGAATTAAATCATGATGCATATAATTATTCTATAACTTAGTGTAGTTATTAACAAACCTAAATTGTTAAAAGAGAATTACTTAGGCTTACTATTAGTCCATTAAAATGGACTCATCAGGCATCATATTACGATGGCTCATGTTGCCCAAGGTCTGGCAATGTGTGCATGCCCTATAGTGATGGTATGCATCTTTGAAAATTGTGGGCCAATAGCCGCACTGGAGGACTTTCGCTGCGATTTTATGACCTGAAAAATGTCCACTGCATGCCTGGTCATGGAAGAAAGACAATATGTCTTGAATTTCCTCCTCCGCGACACATCGTCGAATAATCTGATTAGCACTGATGCAGAAAAGATACGGGTCATCCCAGAAGTAATACTTGGCATCGGAAAGCAATTTGTCCTTCTTGGCCTTCGGCCAATTGGATGGGATCTGATGTAATGCTAGGTAGTTTACTATATCAGCAAACCATGGAAGCCCTGTATTGATAGTCAGAAGGTGCTCATCAGGAAAATGTTTCATGATGGGTCTTGAAGGGTCGATGATCTCAGAAGGGAGGCAGGATAGGTGGTCAGCTACCACGTTTTGTTTTCCCACTTTGTCAAGAATCTCGAGGTCAAATTCTTGCAACAGCAAGATCCAGCAGATTAATCGAGGTTTCACGTCCTTCTTTGCAAGGAGATGCCTCACAGCTGTGTGATCCGAGTAAATGATAACACAGGAACCCAGGAGATAAGATTTGAATTTTTCTAGGGCAAATACTACGACTAGCAGCTCTTTCTCAATAACTATGTAGTTGCGCTGAGTCTCGTCAAGTGTCTTGCTAGCGTAGTAGATGACCACAGGTTTCCCATCAATTTTCTACCCAAGTACCGCTCCTACAACGAAATCAGATGCATCGCACATGATCTCAATGGGTTGAGACCAATCAGGGGACTGTAGGATCAGGGCTTGGGTAACTCGGTCACGGAGGATTTCAAATGCTTGAGTGCATTCCTTGGAGATTTCGAAAGGTACATCCTTAGAGAGTAGAGAGGTCAGGGGGCGCATGATTTTTGAGAAATCAGGAATAAATCGATGGTAAAAATCGACGTGCCCTAGAAAAGATCGGATGTCCTTGATTGAGTTAGGCATAGGGAGTTTAGAAATCAAGTTCACCTTGGCTCGACCGACTTGGATGCCTTTTTTGAAATAAGGTGTCCCAGGACAATTCCTTCAGGCACCATGAAATGGCTCTTTTCCCAGGAAAGAGCCAGATTCACGTCAATGAACTGCCTGAGGATTTGGACCAAGTGCAGGAGATAATCGTCAAATGATTCTCCAAATACTGAAAAGTCATCCATGAAGACTTCTAGATAATCACCTACCATATCTGAGAATATGGCAAGCATGCACCGTTGAAAAGTAGCGGGTGCATTGCAGAGACCGAACGACATCCTTCAGAACACGTAAGTCTCGAAGGAGCAGGTGAAAGTGATCTTCTCTTTGTCCTTAAGATGGATTGCCATCTGGTTATAACCGGAGTACCCGTCCAAAAAGCAGAAGAACCTATTTCCTACTAGTTTCTCGAGGATCTGATCAATAAATGGGAGTGGGAAATGATCCTTCTTCATGGAGGAATTGAGTCTTCTGTATGAAGTGATAGACTTACTGATCTATAATCAAAATAGACTTCGGGTTTCTATGACCCTAGGTGACCTTGAAAAGAAATTCTTCCTAAAGGTGTATCATCCGACAGGTAGGTTTCTCCCTACTTTTTATTTTTATGGGGTCAACACAAGGACGATTCTAGTATATATCTCCCTAGCTTATTCTATTTCCCCGCTTCTTCCTAAGTGTTTAGGAATTAAACATGCATTTTGTGAGCTGGGTTCTGGACAACCGGTCAATGAGTTGTTACCACTGACAACTTGCTAGCCATACTCGTGAGGTGAAGTGTGGTCTATTTCTTTTTCTTTTCTTTTTGGATATTTATCTATTTTTTTCTTTAAGTAGGTGGCTTCCCTGATATAAGATTTACCTAAAGGCAATAGAAAGAGAATGGTCATGTGGCTAGACTCTGGCAACCAACCAATGAGCTATTACCACCGACAACTTGCCAGCCGTACCACTCTAGAAGGTTCATTAGCTACAAAATTTTCGTTAAAACAGCTAAAAAGCGAGTCAGTGCAAAGAGTGTGTAGATGCTTAGGCTTAAAGTCCTCTCAAATCAGAGGGCGGGTTGAAAAGTTGTGTACTTATCAACCCAACTTATTTAACCAATTTGAAATAAATTTACAAATGGTGAGGACTTGAGAACAAGTCCACATTTTAGCAGACACCCAGGTTGATTAAGCCTAAAGACCTGAAGAATCTAAGTGTTCTGGTCATACTTTATTATTTCTTAAGGTTGAAAAACTCTAATGCCCAAGTCTTCTTTTTCTTAATTCATTTTTTTTTTCAAAAATAAAGAGAAAATAAAAAAGGATCTACGGAGCTAACAAGATGATTTAGAGATAAATATCCACCTCCCCATGCCTATCTAATGCAATGTCGTCATTGTATTAAAAAACATGAAAAAGAGCAGAGTAGAGAATAAAGCACCTAAATTTTGTGATTACTCGGTCAGCTCCAAGATGAAAACATACTGTATATGTGCTGAATTTAGTGCCTTCAGCTAAGCACACTATATAAAAGAAAAAATCAACATTTCACAGGTGTTGGTCAGAATCAGAATAAAAAGATCAATTTTTGGACCTGCAAGGAGAAGATGTCCACAGATGTGGACTAGGTTATGATGCAGACCCATGCCCTAAGGTCGAGTATATCTAAGGTTTTGAATAAAAATTACCCAGAACTGGAGATCAATATGCAAGTGGGGTTGGGCCTGCGATTTATGAGGATGCAACCCAAGTCCAAAAAGTCGGACAATAGGAAAATCAAGGTGAAAATGATAATCAATGAAGTTTTGCTTGGGTTGGACATCCTCGAAGTTGAAAATGGCATAAGGGTCCTGGTAGAAGGTTGGTGGTTTTAGGTCTATAGGAACCCTTAGACTCAAATTTCCACTTCCCCCAGAATTGGCTTCCTATATTTTCATTTCTCAGTTCCTATCCTCCATAATCATAATTTTCGGGACCTTACAAATGTCATCATCCCCGTATAAAATATCCAAGTCTAAGATTTGTGGCTGAATCAGAATTGACTTGGGTCTAGTGATCTCAAAAACTAAATAGTCAGTATGCTCAATGGGGTGTATGTGAGAAATGGGGCTATGAATTGAATCCTTCATGAAATCAGGATCTGAATCCACCATGCTAGCCCCAATAAGATCAATTTCCTCAGTTATTGGGCCATTAAATGATTTATCATGCTCCATGGGTCTGTTTGTCTCACTAAAATTATCTTCCTCAAATTTAAGTGAGACTTCACACAATGATTCTTCACATTCAGAATCAAAGAATTCTAGATCCGTATTTATATATGTCTCAAAATCATTGATCATTTCCTGGTGCATGGAGACATACTTTTCCTCATACCCTAGCTCAGGGATCTTGGGTGAAGTAATCAATTCATTCTCAACTAATTGCTCTAGAATAATCTGGTCACCCTTGATCTCGTAAGACGTGTCCCCCCAACAGGTGCCTAAGCAGGTTCTGACATTGGCTCTCCTGAAGGGAGTTCATCCTGGGAATCATCCCAAGATTGGACTAGAGCAACTACAAATCTCATCCTTAATTTCGACAACTTCCCAAGTAAAAACTCACCTGGGTCCTTATCCTTAACATCTTGGATCCAATCCAACAAATATTTGCTAAGATCATCAATCATTTGAATCAGAGGCTCCAATTCTTCAATGCAAGGTGTTGGTTGAGCTTTTAAAGATTGTATGGTATTCCTTAAGTTAGCTAACACCCTATCTTGGACCTGATTCACCTAAACGAAATGGTTTGGTTCAGGGTTGGGTGGGTTTGGGTTCAATTCGGGGGAGTCAAGGAATTTAGGTTCTTTGTACCCTCCTTGCTAATAAGTCATTTTTGATTGTTCATAAAGGGGTGGTGACCCATATCCAGTGTAATCTGGGGGAGGGTAAGGATCAGCATATCCTTCTTGATTATAGATCGTATTAGGTTGTCCATAGGAGGGCAGTGATCTATAATCAATGCAGCTTGGAGAAGGATAGAAATCACAATCATGAGGTCCAAAATTAGACCTTGAACATGAAGGTCCGAAATTGTATCCCCAATCAAGAATATCCTAACTACTAGATGGGTGAGAATAAGTTTGGTTAGGATAATAATCATCTTGGGAATAAGTAGTGGTTGGAGGGTAGGAGTGGAAATGAGAGCAGGATGTGGAAGGATCCATGGTAAAGCGGGAGGAAGAAAGGTGCCTTGCAGTACAAACTCTCAAACCTGTCCTTAAGTGGGATAGCCTAAAGATCTACAGACTCCAAGAACCTGTCTTGAGATGAAAAGAATGATTTGATCTACTAATTTTCGGTCAATCCAACTAGCTAGAGGGAGGAGTTAGGGAGAAGGTTCTTCCCTTGGCTTTTTCCTTAGGTTCCTTTGATACCCCCCAACCACGATCATTTGACTCTTCTCCCCTAGCTAGACATCATATTGAATGGTAGAAGCAAATTAATTGAAAATAATCTTGATCTGGGCCCTAAAGAGCGAGTCCAATCCTTAAGGCCAACGTCTACTCAATTTTAATTAGGGTTAAGTTTGAATGTGCTTTGGAATGCGTTGGGCCCTTTATCTAGGTTGTGCCCTTAATGATTAGTTTTAATGTGTGTGCGTGCACAACCAATGGTTTTCAAACAAGGTTAATTAATGATTTGTCTTTTAGGGTTCAACCTTGTTTAGAAGCTTTTAGGGTTCAGCTTTAGGTGTATTCAATCAAGTTCAGTTGGCACACCAGATTTTGAAAGCACAGGTGAAGATGTCTTCCTTTAAAACTTAAAAGAATGTGGAGTGCTTGGTTAATTCCTAAAAGTTGAATCCTACGAGGCAACTACTTGATGAGTTATTTTTAGATGAAGTGGTGCAGCCCAAACAACTCAAATAATTGGCCTGATGCACCACTGAATTAGGCACACAAGTAGTTGCCTAATTTGATTTCTACTCAATTATATGTTGATGAGTGTACTGGTTCCAAAGATTGGGTTACCGGTTGAGTATGAAGAATTAGAAGATGTTGTGTACCTCTGTGGAATTTCTTTAGATTTCTTTTTTTATAAACTTAGGGTGAGGTGGGTGGAGGTGGCAACCAAATAACCAAACTAAGCCTAGGGTTTATGAAAGCTCCTAGGTTAATTAGGGTTTGTGTTATTTATGTGATGAAATGAAATCTAGGGGGTAGGAGGTGTGGGGTAAACTTACAGAACCTTCATCCACACTTTTTTCCAATCTAACCGCTTTGGCCTGCCTCGGAGGAGTACCTGCAATCACAAGAAGATAGGAAAAAAAAGTGAGATAAAAGTTAGGTAAGGCGAAAAATGTGGGAAATCAAAGAGTGTTGCCTCCCCAGCAATAGTGCCAAAATGTTGAGTTGGAATTTCATAGTGAAAAGATTTGAGTTTGAAAATCCATCATTGTAGTCGCATAAAAATCCATCAAATAGATAATTTAACCGAAACTCAAGGTAAGTCCCGGTTCAAACACAGAGAGGCGAACGTTTGATTAAAAATCACGTTGGATTTATTGTCACGAAGCAGATTAGCTAGTCGAGTTAAATCTACCCTAGCCATTCTACTTGAATAAAAAAATAGAAGATAGAGGAGAATAATACAAAGAAAGAGAAAATAGGGAGAGAATAAACAAATATTTCATAATGATAGAAACATGTTCATTAGATCTATTTACTACACTAGAAAGTAGGAAATCTACACTAGAAAGCGATAAAAGAGAAGGGGATGAGAAATTATCGTCCTCGACGATTGCTTGGAGGGCGAGACACATTGACGGGGTGCCCAGATGAGGGTGGTGAGATGCTGGATGAAAGAGGATGAAGACGGAGGATGGAATAGGGCAACATCGCAGCAGGATCTACTTCTTGAATGGCGGCGAGACAACAACTGCGGGATGCTCCACGAAGAAGATGAGAAGATGGAAAAATTATCTTTATAACTCTAATGGAGCATCCTGGGTATGGGACCATCTCGTAGAGCTTTGGAGGGGGTGTGAGAAGAGAGAAAGGGATGGAGAATGAGGGGATGTAGGGCCTTTATATATTTACATACATGGGAGCAAAAAGGTCTTTTAAAGGCTTGAAATTGATGGCAGAGTCTTTAGTGACGTTTACGCACGTCACTAAAGCCCACACGTTGCTAAAGCCTGCACGTTCCTAAAGTGCGCAGGCATGGAGGGCCGTGCGATCGTAATTCGACGCACCACATGAAGCCACGCCGCGTACCCAACCAACCTTAGCCATTGCCTCTTCATTGCAATCAAGCACTATCAGCTGTCCAAAAGCTCGATTGGACGGTCGAAAGCTCATGAAGCCACTTCCTCTTCTGTTGTTACCATGCACACGTACGATCGTGCATCATCACGCACGTGTAGTACACTCCATCTGATGCACGATAGGACGCTACGTCGCACCCTTCGTAGCTAGATGCTCCAATTTTAATTTGGGCACGCTCCGCTTGCTCAGGAGAGGCGAATCATGTTTTGAACGCACGCCTTCTCTTTGCGATAGAGCGCGCAACCGCTGCGCCATGTCGTGGTCTTTGTCACGCTTTTGATTTCTTCCTCCAACACTCTCTGATTGCACAGCAATCATACGACCTAATCTACTTGAATTAAGTTAGAATCTCTCATAACTTAGGAACAATGCATACACAAGCATCATAATTTGCATAATAGTTAGTTTAGTAGCCTTAGAGATAATATTATCATTTTATGCTCTAAAAGAGAGATGAAATTGATTGTAGATGATCCAAGGCTACAAATGATACATCAGACCATACAGATCTTATCAGGATGACGATGGGAGCCTAACGCTTTTGGAATAGTCTTGATTAGGCATCTGTAGCATCACATACAATCCATGGAAGAATGGAGGCCATGGAACAAGATGATAGAAAGACAAGCCTCAGATGTAAAATCTGACTGCACGGATGAATCTATATCAACAATCGTAGTCCAACGGTGCAAAAATCATCTCGATCGGAGGCTTACAGCACCGTTTACAAAGCAAGGAAAATGGATGGCCATGGTGGTGCCACGTGGCACCATCACAGCTGCCCCTCGCCATGTCCCCAATCTCTGAAGAAGTTCTCTATGCCTTATAGGCCATTGGATCGTCTCCAACGACCACAAAGTGGCCACATCACCGCTGCCTCCACTCTCCATCAATTGAGAAGAGATCTTAGCTGTTGGATTTCCATCCAACGGCTGAGAATAGCCATGCACAAAACCCAAATCATGACCATCCGCTCTTATAGCGCATTGGTCAGCGTGTCTACACACAAGTGCGAGGTGCACACTTAAGCCGCACTACACACTGATAGAGAGATTCTCGCTTAATTAAGATGATTGCAATAAAAAATATGTCATTGATGCATTTTATGTGGTGGAAATCTCTCAATCAACATAGAAAATAATTTAGTCTAACCACAAGGGATTAAGTCATTTCCACAGGGAGGAACTAGCCTATTAAGCTAGCAAATATTTCCATGCTAAATCTTATTTCAAGAGGGATCTTCTTTTTGCGTTAAAAGTGATTTTCAAAAAGAGGAGAAAGCTGACGGATATTTCATGCAATTATAAGTATCAAAGCAAATATTTTCCCATGCTTTCATCAATTTATCAAAACATGATAGTTAGATATTTGCCTACAATTGTAATATATCATGCAATGTATGGGAGGCCAATAGAGTGGAGGGAAATGCACTTATAGATACTTAGATAGTATTGCGAGAACTAAAGGGGATGGTCTTTCAAATTTATGCAATATATTAACTTGTTAAATAAAGGAATAGTATTTGACAATGGCATATTCCGTAAAGAGTATTGAGATGAAGAATAGAGGAATCCTTCTCTCTCTTGTTCACATGTGAAGAAGGGAGGCCGGTTGTCAGCCTACATGCGGTGGGGGTGCGTCTCAACGAGGGCTTCGCATTGACGTAGGAGGCACAACCAGAGGTAGCCGTTGGCAGCTGGTTGGAGGAGGAGTGGTCAGGCGGTGTTGAGGTGGCTGCTCGCTGTTGTGGCTACACGCTTAGATGTGGCCTTGCGTAAAGGTGGGGGCTTCAATGGCGAGGATGTAGGTGATGTCGACATGGGTTGAGGAGGTTGGAGGAGGGTGGACGGCACAGAGTGGTGGCTGCTGGCGTTAGGTTCCTTCAGAGTTGCAGGTGGTGAGGAAGAACAGAGGAGGGTAGAAGATGAAGATAATGAGGGCGACGAAGAGTAGGAGGGATGTGGGTTCGGGTGAGGTTGGTCGAGAGGTTGGCGGTTGCTTGGCATGGAAATTGTGTTTTAAAAGATTATTTAGTTGTAGTATAATGTGAAAACATGTCGGCAAATAAATTTATAAAATCTAGTGAGTACCAGGTTGTTCGTAGGGAGGCAATCTCGATTTTAATGGAAACTTTTCAATAAACTAATTCTATATATATATATATATATGTATATATGTATAGAGCAAATATCAGGTATTCGGAAGATCAGAATTTTATTGCATTCATAAACAGTTTTTCAAAGTAGAAAGTGCTATGCTAAATAGAGAAAGAGAGATAGCAGATAGATAGAGAGAGAGAAAGAAGAAGAAGAAGAAGGCAGAGCGACGGCGCTGCTTGTAGGATGCTTGTACAAGATGTGGCAGCACCTTAGATCCAGAGTGCCGAGATGAAGGTCGGAGTGGAGTTGTAGAAGGAAAGAGGTCTGGAGGGAGAGAGAATTGTATGAAGTTGATCAGAGTATGTTCTTCAACTGGAGGACCCTAGGCCTTCTTTTACAGTTGTGTTGAGGGGCAAATAGGGCATTTAAGCTCTTAAATTCATGCAACAACCTCTTGGCTAATTAGATCCATCGATCGGGAGATCAACGGATCCAATCTGGCCTCAAAATAACCTCAAATGCGCCCTTTGTGTATGGATTAACTCCAGTGCTGACACATGGCACGTCCAACGTTGTTGGATCAAGATTGGGTGCCTCAGATTTGCCTACGCGCAACTACTTCTCTTCTTTGTGCTCATCGCTCACTCAAAATGAGCGCCTAATCCTCAGCCACGTAGGATCGGGTGGCTTAAATGCACACGCCTGCTGCTCTTGAGAGTGCGCTTAAAGCACATTTGTTTACGCTCGCAACCGCAGAGCCGTCTGATTGTGCCACGTGGTCACACCTGCATGCACCGATGTAGATCCAACAAGCAATAGCGCCTACTCGCGACACCTTCCTGATTTGAGAGCTATGTGGATCGAACGGGCGTCTCTTGATTCAGCGCAAGCATGTGAGCCAACACGCTATGCGTGCATACTATTAAGGTTTCCTCTTTGCATCTATTTATCCTTAGCCATTGGATGGACGACGTGGATGCATCGAGGACCATTGGATGGCCATCCAATGGTTGAGAGCTGGCAAGGGATGGTCTTCAGAGATGGGTTGGCGGTGAGGGGCAGCTTTGATGGCGCCACGTGGTGCCATCATGGCCGTCCATCTTCTTTTCTTTGTATCTGGTGATGTAGACCTTCGATTGGGTTGATTTTTGTGCCATTAGACTACGATAATTTCTCCGAATCCATCCATGCGGTTGGATTTTTCATCTGAGGCTCAAATCTTTGTCCTTTGGCTCCATGATCTCCATTCTTTTATGGACTGCACACAATGCTCTGGTTATCTGATCAAGACGATTTTGGAAGAGTTGGACTCCTGTCATCGTTCTGATCAAATCTGTCTGATCTGATCTGACATCCACAGCTTCAAATCATCTGCGATTAAAATCATCTCTCATTAGTACATAAAATGATGATTTTATCTATACAGCTAATCAAACTAACCATTATGTAAATTACAATGCCTATGAATGCAGTATTCCTAAGTTATGCTAGAATCTAGCTTAATTCAGGTGATTTAGGTTGCATGATTGTTGTGCAATCAGCAGTGGTGTGCATGTGCTATGGCTGAAGGCAAGGATCGATGGTGTGGAGTTGGTAGAGGTGTTGGTGGAGGTGTGCTAGGAGTCAGGAGATTGAAGAAGAAGAGGAAGTGGAAGGGGTGTGGGTTCGATGATGTGGTGTTGGTTGCGGTGAAGGGTGGTGAGGTTGTGGCCGTGCACTGTCACCGTGCGACTGGAGAAAGGCTTGAGCGGAGCTAGAGAATGCCTATTGTATGGTGCACATTTTGTTTCACGGTGTAAGCTCGGTGTGCGGTGGCTGTCGAGGAAGAAGATGATCTCCCCTGCGAATGGCCGGCCCTCCCCTTTTGAAAAAAAACTTCTCCATCTATTTTCCTTCGGCTGCAAGCTTCTCCAACTACTTAGCGAAGATCGTGAGTGGTTTGAATGACAAGATAAGCCTAGTGGTAAGTCATCAGTCATCCAATATGAACTCCAGACGTCTTAAAAAGTGTAGACATCAATGAGTTTATGATGGCATTTTCAAGCCATCTGATCTGAGCTCTAGGCGTCATATAGAAGTAGAATGGACATCTGACTCTTGCACCTAGCCTACATCCAACCACATAGATTATCATAACCATACATTGTAAAATTGGTGCATAAAATTATACTCACACTAAGGTGAATTATAATTTAACTCCTAATTAATTAGAAACTAATATCAGATAATTAAGAGTACTTAGGCCAAATAATGGTTCACTAAAGTGGACTTATCACGCACGAAATTGGGAAAGGTGGTGGAGCGCGGGTGAATTAAACTGTTGGATCAGAACGAAGAGTGCGGATGCGGATGAGTGGTGTGAAGCGGAACATCTGATTAGGCGGTGCGATCACACGCTCTCTGGCATCGAGTCTAACGTGTCGTTACATGCATCCTCTTTAAGGAGATAGCGCGTGCGATTTAGGCCATCTAATCACGAGATTGGACAACTGAGAGCATTAGCACGTGATTTCAAAGCGAGCACGTGCACGAGGAGAGTGAACGACACGTGGATCATGATCGACGGCTGTGAGCATGCCACATGTCAGCTAGAGAATGCATTCGCATGTAGGAAGCGTTTGGAAAGGCCTTTTGAAGCATGATTAGAGCTGTTGATCTCCTAATCGATGAATCTGATCAAACCAAGGTTGTTGCACGGTTTTGGGGGCTAAAATGCCCACTTTGCCCCTCATTAAAGCTATAAAAGATCCCCAGGGCCCCCTAGTTGAGAGTAACTCCCACCAGATACAACTTTAGCCTCTCTCTCTCTCTGCAACTCTTCTTTGGCATTCGTCCCAGCGCTCTGGATCTGAAATGCTACTGCACTTCACACAAGAATCCCACAAGCGGCGTCGTCGTCATCTGCTATCTCTATCTCTCTATCTCGCTATCTCTCTCTCTATTTCTCTATCTACTCTTTAGCATAGTGATTTCTTATTTGAAAACTATTTTCAAATAGCAATAAAACTCTGATTCTCTGGATATCTGATGACTAGACATATATAAATATTATTTAGAATGATTTTATAAAAAGCTTTTGGATAAAAATCATGTTTTGCCTCTCTGCGAATGACTCGGTACTCACTGAAACTTTATAAATATTATTTGTTTCATCGTGATTCGCACTACAACGACAGAATTAATTTTTAACACATCTCGCGGTCAAACAAGTTGGTACTGTTGTCGGGGAGGTAATGGAAGTTTTAAAAGCTTTTCCTATAAAGTGCTTATTTGAGATTCTAACTTGCTATTTTTGGTTGCATAGGAATCACAAAACTATAGAAAGACATGCACAACAACAAAAAAAATAGGTGCAAATCTCAGGTAAGTACTCGTAGCTTAGATTAGGTTAGATTTCCTTTCAAAAAAATAAAAAAAATTCCAAAAAAAATTAGGTGCTTTGCTTGAACCGTAGGATTAGTTAGCATTTGCTTACTTTTGAAAAAAAAAAATCTCTTAGTGATTTTTCAGGCTGAAGCAAACTTTTATCTTAAAAATTCAACTTCCAAAAATTTGCCCGTCCAAAAATTCCAAAAGTTTTACAAGACGTGGGTTTTGAAGTTAGGAACAACATATCCAATTTTCGTGCAAACCTAAGCTGTAGAAAAATTTTAAAAATTCACGTACTGAACTATTATTAAATCGGTTATTATTTCCAATTTTTTGGAGTTTAAAATATCATAGGAATTTTTATACAACGTCGATTGCCTTGAAATTTATGGAACTAAATTTTTAGGAAAATATAGAATTTAGGAAAAATCTGAAAAAAATATTTCATGTACGTTTGATTGCACATATTATTCAATCACTAACTGAGGGTCAAAACAGACTGCTAAACCGCCAGCACACTTTAAATATGGAAAAAAATAGAAAATGTACATTAAAATTCTTGAAAAAGTATTTCCTAAGTGCCAATTAGTGATGCAATAAGACCAATTGATTGTATTATTTGGGTCGCACCAATTTTTTAAATTTGGACTTAAAAAGACTATCTAGCACTATCTGCTGTTAGGGTTTCACATTAAGGGTAGAGCACACTTGCATTTCCATTCATAAAGGAAATCTATCAAATAATTGGAATTTGTAAAACTTTTGTGTGCCTCATCAGAGCCCTTGATTGGAGATATTAGCTCAAGTGAACCTTAAAACTCACTAATACAAGCATCGGAATCTTAAAATTCACTTCATCATAAAAATTGCTTGTGAACCCTTTGCCTGTGCACTTCACACATCTAAAAATCATTTTTTAAGGGCAACACCCCCTAATGCCCATCATATTCCAAAAGCACATCAAGCCCAAGCCTAAAACTGAGTAGAAGTGCCCTAAGCAGGATTAATATTCTTAGGGACTTGAAATTAGATTAGGCTAAGTTCAAGGCCTTATTTACTTGGACCCACTGGTGACAAGAAAGGTCGATGCGGTAACCACGTTAACCCTAAGTGGTGTCCTACCGTGTGGGGTGTCCTAGGGGGTTCGACCCTTCTGGCCAGCCAAGTAATTCAGGGGTTGATCTAACTCAATCGTATTTTGGGGAACCATGATTGGGTCTATTTTGGGTTTACACTCTAAAGAATAGCTTGATTGCTTGCATTGAAAGGGTGGGGTATTCTCTCATCTATCTTCTCCTTCTCATCTACGGACATTCTGCTGGTGCATGCAAGGTAGAAGATCTCTACATCCAGATTTGCTACCACCTTTTGAAAGAAATCCTAGGAGATGACCTAATTGTCCATAATCTAAATTTGAACCCTCTGCAATGGCTAGTAACCATGAGGAAGATGAGATTTAATAGGAAGAAAAAAATCTGGATCCAATGACTCTTCTACAAAGGCAGATTACTAAGCAAGGCGGGCATCATGACAGACAAATAGTGGTCATAGTGCAGGCCATTACTTGACTCTAAAACGAAAGAGCAGATCGGCCACTCCATGACTTTTACAATCCTCCTGAGGCCCAACCTGAACTTTTTATTAGGGTACCTCAGGATGGGGAAGATTTTAAACTCAAACCACAAATGGGTCTGATCGGGGGAGTGTGGTGGGGGAGTGGAGCGGCAGTGGGTGGGCGGAGGTTGTTCAGCATGATGAGGTGGAGGTTCTGTGAGGGTCGGTGAGGTGTGTGGGGCTGCGGAGCGATGGGAGCGTCTCGCCGGAGGGTGGCCGGAGACGAGGAAGGTGATGGTGGACAGGAGCGGTCGAGGGTTAATTGAATGAAAGACAATGAGGAAAAGAAAGAGGGGGAGATGGGGAATAGTTCTGACCTAATTACAGGGACGAAGGGGCCGGAGCAAGGCGGCAGTCGTATCGACTGTCGCCAGAGAAGAAATACCTAGAGGGGGAGGGCGACAACGAGGAAGAGAGCGGGAGGGCACGCACTGGGTACGGTGCGACGTGGGAAGAGCGGGCGAAGGTGGCTCTGTTGCTGGTATTACAGCAGAGCGACGAGACGGAGGAGGAGGAGCCGCTGGAGCTGGTGGGTTTCTACCGGAGTGGGAAGAGAGGAAAGGTGGGGGTTTTTCTCCGTCAGGACCGAGCTGCCCCCATCGGGTGGTGACGCTGGTCCTTATAAAGGCGGAGGCGGAGGGGTGGGCGCAGGGAGGCGACGTGCATCCCTCGCCGGAGAGTGGTCGAAATTGCAACCCATACCTTCCGCGCGTTTGCACGGAAGGTGTGGGCGAGGGCAAACGTCATGGTGGTGTCCCTGCGACAGCAGACATCGCAGGGCACACCCGGTTCAACTTGCAGGTGGCCTCCCTCACCCTGCGCGGTGCCATGCTCCGTGCAAAGTCGCCGAAGCATGGTGCTGCTCAAAGATTTGCAGGAGGGACCTATATGAAAAGAATGACGAAGAATATAGGGGCTAAAATGCAAGGGTTTCGAAAGTTGAGGGTCAAAAAGTAATAGATGAGGACCAAAATGCAAAGTCGGTCAAGAAGGTCTCATCTTAGGTTCAAGTTTTTATGCATGACTAAATGGGACCTAAGGATTATAATGGTGAATTTTATTTCTAGGTCAGACCTTGTTTGACTGGCCAATTTACGTAAAAACCCAAATTAAATCATTAATTGGGCATGGTTCTCAATGTAGGTCAAAATGGGTTCCCAAGGCCAAATTGAAGGTTCTAAACCCTAGAGATTATTTTTCTATGAATTTTAGAGGGTTTAGTCTATTTTTACTCTGCTTCAAACCTCGTGAATTGAAGTGGGTTTGTTTTAGGGTTACAGAATGTCATTTAATTCCTTGGAGTTGCTGTAGCCCTTGTTGGATCAAATCATCCCACTTTCCTTCTTATTGGGTTAGTTTGACCTATGTTTGGACCCTGAGTTACCCTGTTTATAGATTGTGTTGGTGAAATTGCATTTTTACCCCTTATGACTTATTTTCTTCTTAAACTCAGAATTCTCTGAGTCAAGCCTTTCTATGAGTTATGTAGGAGCTTTTTCTCGAATATCTAGGTTAGATTGTGCTAGTTAGGGTTCATGATGAGGTTCTCATCATACCCCCATGCCTAGCTTTTGCTAGTCCCTTAGCAAAAACTTAAGGTTTTAACCTTTGTTCTAGACCATGATTTTTTTAATAATTGCAGATAAGTGCTCTTAGATTAGGTTAGAATGCTGACCATAGGCCTAAAAGGTACTCTAGTACCAACCAAGATCCAGATCTGTCTAGCCTCAGCCTCAGTCCTTAGCACAGGTTTTTAAGGCCCACAAGAACTAACCTAAGGTCTATTGGACTTTGTGGTTAAAGCACCCGTGCTTGAAATGATTTTAGCCCTGGCTTAGTTCGCAGTGCGTTTTGTGAGAGAGAGAGATAGAAGATTTTTCTGTTTGGAGAGTTTTCTCTCTCTTTTTCTTTTTAATTCTAGCTTAGGATTGGCTTTTCAACACGGTCTATATCAGATTCCTTACTCCCATCATCAATCCTCAAGGGTTCCTGGCAATCGATGCTTCGAGATAGCACCACCCATGGCAACCCCCGGAACCCTGGCTATTGAGATTTTGAGATAATCCCATCCATGGTGTTCCGTGGCCAAATCCAGACCCTGGCAATTGACACTTCGTGATAATGCCATCCATGGAATCTGAACCAGCAGAGTGCTTACATGCCCCCAGTAGGATATGCAAATATCCTAAGAGACAAGCATCGAGGAGATGATATTTTGTTACGCATCTTCGAGGGGAATTTCCCACCTCTCCACGCTGGGAACTCGTCCAAGTCAACTTGTGTTGATCGGCCTCTCCTACTCTAGGCGTACTTTTCAGAATTTTGTGACGCTTCTGCATGATTTTGATTTTTACGCTTACTGAACCAGGCTGTGTGTGAGGTTAGGGTGCTTAGGTTACTGAGTCTCGTAAACCAAAAGTTAGTTAATGAGGTCAAATACTCCCTAAGCCTTGGACCTAATACTTAAGCTTTTCATTTTCCTCAGCCTCTTGAGGAATGTTTAGATCTTAATGGGTACTTAGAGTCTATCCAAGAATGCCTAAACTTTGCATTCTTACTAATCTCACCATGCACTTTTCATTTCTTTTCTTGAATAAGGTCTAGAACTTAGGTCAACCCTTAGTTTTTTACTAATGACTATCACTCTTTTCTTTCATTTTTGTGCTCCTTTTTCATTTTGTTTCTTTTCCTTCTCCCACAAAATTTCCTTTCTCCTCTTATTCTCTTATTCTTTTTCGAAATTTTTTTTTAATTTTCATGGTGTTTTTGGCATATGTGAATTTTTTTGTTTGAAACCTTTTCTTACAAGTTTTGCACTTTTATAGCCCCCCATGCCTAAAGTTTGCAATGTCCTCATTGTGACTTAGGGGGTTTTTATTTACTTAGTTCATTCCTTAAGACAGATGTTTTGATGAGTGAATGGGTCGGGATGAATTTTGCGGATGATTTCTAATCTCAGATGCAAGATTTGAGGTGGAGTCGGCTATCTATAAGGGCAAACCTTAAGTGCACAAAGGTGTGAAAAAGGGTTTAGATTTTCAGGAAAATGACGGGCTGCCTCCCGTTAAGCGCTAAATTTAATGCCTTCAGCCAAGTGGGAAATGAGATGGAGAGGGGATGGTCAAATCAACAGAGTTTAATATAAGAAGCACCTTGATTAAGAGCCTGGTTGGTCCAACCAGGTGCTTGTTAAGATCAACAGGCTGATGATGCAGCCCAAACCCAATTAATCTGGTGGGTTGATAGATGTAGATCAAAAGGTGTGGGACCCACCATATGCAATGTGGCTCCGATGGATGTAGAAGTGTGAATACATGGTTTGGCTGAGTCGAATCAGCCTGGTCAGAATAGGGACCCGTAGAATAATGAGTGATTGACGCGGGAACCCTACAGGGGTGATCAGAGAATGATGGAGCATGGTATGTAGTTTGATCAGTGTTCCAAACCCATTGTGGAAATGCAATCAGCTCGATGAGAGGTGAATCTGAATAGAAATTGAGTCCGGTTGCGGGTCGGGGTTGGGAAGAGGTTTTGATCAGTTCTTTGTGTGCGGACGAGGTGGTAGCTGTGTATGAGGGCTCTTCTAGAAAGGAATGACAGGTGGTTTTCTGTAGAGAGTCCTCTGGGTAACTATCAAATGCCTGAAGAGTGTCTGTAAGATGAAAGAAATTTGATTCGAGAAAAGATTTGAATTCTGGGTTGTAATCACTCTTGGCATTTTCTATTTTTGGTTCTTGAGGAACGAAAGGAATGATTCAGTGTTATCAGTGATCTCGAGAACCAGGACCTCAGAGTCGAAATCAGAGAATGAGTCATGTGAATTGAGGTCGTAGATGGGCTTGGTGTGTTCAGGAAGGAGAGTTTCTCCGCAATTATAGTCAGATCCGAAGTTGTCGGAGAGTTTGCGAAAATGAGATTCATGATCATGAATTCCACCGTAGCATAAATCATCAGATGTGGAATCAGCAACCTGACTGGGGTCTAGCCTATATGTCAATTCTGGACTTAAAAAGGTGTTCTGTTTAGGCTCAAGCTCCAAATTGGTAGGATAGACCCAATTGAAACCCCACTCATCCAACTCCTCAGTTTCTGTATCATAAATTGGCATGTCTTCTGAAAAATCGATCAGATTTCCTGAGGATGTTGGAGAGGGATATTCATCAAATAGAGGCCCGGGATCGTATTCTTTAAGAATTTGATCTTTCTCATATGGAGCCTCATAATCTTCCCAATAAGTTTCGGATCTAGATTCTAGGTTTAGGATGTGGGTAGGATTACTAGAATCAAAGTCTGAATAACCTTCGAAGGTCACCTTATCAAAATAAGGGGCGAAATTTATACCCTCAAAAGGTTCAGTTCTGACCTCATTATTGCAAGAGTTTTGGAATTCTAAGCTTGGTAATTCATAGTCTAGGGTCGGTTCATCATTGTGTTCTCCTGCAATATCCCAACCTAATTCGATGTTGTCTTCTATCTGGGTTGGGAATCCACAACCACCCTGTGCCTCAGTCCCGAGATCTGGGAAACTGGATTGATCCTTAATACTGTTCCAAGATGGTTCATCCTCTGTTTCTAGTATATACGGGCATTTCTGGTTGATAATTTGTTCTAGTGATCTCATCATTTATACCCGTTTTATAAGGGCATCTTGGTGTTGTTCCCAAAGTACAGGATTTGTCAAGCATTGAAGGTATTCAGATTTGTGTAATTTTCTATCTCAATGTATCCTGTCATGAGCATGTCTCGGGTTGATCCTTTTGTAATTTCTGTCAACAGAATTTGGGCACAGTTTAAGATGAAAACTGTGGTTGTTGAGACATCAACCTGAATGTTTTCTATTGGTGTTGAGGGTTTACATTTGATTTCATAGAATTCAAGGGCATCCTCAATCATCTTATCTTTCATGGATCTATGATATTCAGGTTTTTTGAATGGTAATCTTAAATGGTGTGGCTGCATCTTTGAATCAGGTGGTGGAATCAAGATATAGAATCGAAGTTTGAATCAAGATGGAAGAAGGAGACTTTGTTCAGAATTAGAGGAAAAGGGATGTGTGTATGTTTGGTTGCACAAACAAGGGCACCGAGGCTCGGCTTCAGGGAGAGTGAATTTCTAAAGGAGGTTTCAAGGACCTCCTACCAAACATACATTGAAGGAGAAGATGAGTTTAGCAGGTGTTGGACCCAATCAAGACACCCAAAATGTTGGGTGACTATAGAGGTGCGGGGTAGATGGACCCCTTGATTAGAAAGATCGTCTACCTAAGAATTACCTGGGCAGCCAGAGAGGGTGAGTCCCGCGAAGACCCCTACACGGTAGAGCATCCCCACGAGTTACAGGGTTTCCCCCACCCGACCTCTCTTGTCACTGAGATTCCAAGTAGACCAGAATGGGGATCTTGACCTCTTAAGTCTACCAATTTTTAGTTAAGATCAAGGTGCTTAGGTTTTCACTTGAACTTTAGCCTTTTGAGTGCAAAGAGTGACCTAAGTTGAAGGTTGGTTGACCCTAAGGGGTCAACTTCACCTATTGATTCCTTTGAGAACTTATTAGGTCTTGTCTTTTAGGGTTCAAGTGTTTTTAGAGAGCCAATTGTTTAGGGTTTTTCTGAATAGGTATATTTTCAACCAATGGCTTGGGCACACTCTTTTTGGGATTTCTCAATTCTTGCTTAAGAAGTGTGTCTCTAAAAACACTAATGTTGAATCTTATGTTGGCTCTACTTGGTCCAGTTAACTCCTTATTTGGTAATTAGGGCTCAGGCAAGAAGGTGTTAGCCCTTAATTACCCTTAGTACTGTGTGCAGGAATAGTAGTTTTGAGAACATGCAGCTGTTACTAAGTATGAAAGACAGGTTAGACCTATATATATATATATTATTTTTTTTTTCTTTCTTTTTCTTCCTCTTTAAGATTTAGGGTTTAATAGTGAGAGGATAGAAGTTACCTGTCCTTGGAGTGGCTGTGGTGCGGCTACGTCCTAATTTTTCCTGTACCTGCACACAATCGAGAGAAAAAGATTAGCAATCTCTTAAAAAAAATTCAAAGCTTCTAGAATAGTTGTTGCTCCCCGGCAACGGCGCTAAAAATAGTGTCTCATTGCCACCGAAGCTTTGCCAGTCTTTTGTTTGTTCTTATTATAGTAATGTCATTGTGGTACAGATAAATTAGCTACGGTTTGTCATCATTGCCACTATTACAATTTTACTCAGAAATGCTTTTCTTCCGAGGTCGAACTCAGGGAGCTACTAGAATTCTAGAAGTACAATGCTTCTTTATTACAAAAATAAGAGAGAGAGAGAGGGAGAAGTAGATTTTGTTTCTTGGCTTTTTCTTCTCCTCTCTCTCTTTGCTTGTCTTCTTTTTCTTCTCTTCTTTGTCTTCTTTCTTTCTTCTTCTTTCTTCCTTCTCTTTTCTTTCAGCTGCGGCACCCTTTTCTTTTCTTTTTCTTCTTCTTTGCTTTGTCTGCAGAGCTACACCTGTCGTCTGATTTCTCAGTCAGACGGCTTAAGTGGTGTCTGCTACAGTACTTCCTTTGTGCTTCTCCTTCTTCTTCTTCCTGCGGTCTTCTTCCTTCTTCCTTGGCCTTCTCCTTCTTCCTTCTTCCTTGGTCTTCTTCTCTCGCACCCTGTCCCTGCACAAAGAGCAAAACCTACCCTGTCCCTTTACCCGCACGTCTCTCTCTCTCTGTAAACCACTCACAGGACGCTCTCCCAGAGCCGCAGGTAATCTGGTCGGGTTTCCTGCCCGTGACCAGGCGTACCGACGTGTTTGGTATGCGAGGAGTGCGCAAGTAGTGTCGGGTCGGGTCCGCCGGATCCGCGTGATGAGCTCGCGGACCGGGCGGGTGAGTAGGTGCGGGACTCACCCTAGTGTTTTCGGAGGCGACCAGTAGAAAACACAAAAACAATTTATACTGCTACGGGGTTTGGTAAACTCACGATGTGGGACTATCCTCTACGCTCTTTTCACACGCGCCAGCAGCAGACCGCAGCTTCGCTTCCTCAGCTGCAGGCTCTATTCGCTTTGATTGCTGGGTTAGCTGCCTTCGCACTACCCTCCCGACTTTGCAGCACCTGGAGCCCTGGGGTTCTGAAGCCTGGAGTGCGCGTGGAGCTGCTTCAATGCAACATCAATGGTGGCCGAGTGTCGAACCTGCCAGACACGAAAAGGGGCTCTCGGCCTAATCAGATCGGCGGGGGACCTTCACCGTGGCACGACGAAGGTGGTGCAGGGTGCAGCAGGTCGTGGGGCGGCGTCTGGCAGCGGGGCTAGGTCGGACAGCGACCGGAAAAATGGGTCTAATCGGGGGAGTGTGGTGGGGGTGTGGAGCGGCAGTGGGTGGGCGGAGGTTGTTCAGCGTGATGAGGCGGAGGTTCTGTGAGGGTCAGCAAGGCATGTGGGGCTGCGGAGCGATGGGAGCGTCTCGCCGGAGGGTGGCCGGAGACGAAGAAGGTGACGATGGATAGGAGCGGTCGAGGGTTAATTGAATGAAAGACAGTGAGGAAAAGAAAGAGGGGGAGATGGGGAATAGTTCTGACCTAATTACAGGAACAAAGGGGCCGGAGCAGGGCGGCAGTCGTATCGACTGTCGCCGAAGAAGAAATACCCAGAGGGGGAGGGCAGCAGCGAGGAAGAGAGTGGGAGGGCACGTGCTGGGTACGGCGCGATGCGGGAAGAGCGGGCGAAGGTGGCTCTGCTGCTGGTATTGCAGCAGAGCGACGAGACGGAGGAGGAGGAGCTGCCGGAGCTAGTGGGTTTCTGCCGGAGTGGGAAGAGAGGAAAGGTGGGGGTTTTTCTCCGTCAGGACCGAGCTGCCCCCATCGGGTGGTGACGCTGGTCCTTATAAAGGCGGAGGCGGAGGGGTAGGCGCAGGGAGGCGACGTGCCTCCCTCGCCGGAGAGTGATCAGAATTGTGACCCATACCTTCCACGCGTTCGCACGGAAGGTGTGGGCGAGGGCAGACGTCATGGCGGTGTCCCTGCGACAGTAGACGTCACAGGGCACACCCGGTTCAACTTGCAGGTGGCCTCCCTCACCCTGCTCGGCGCCATGCTCCGCGCAAAGTCGCCGAAGCATGGCGCTGCTCAGAGATTTGCAGGAAGGACCTATATGCAAAGAACAAAGAAGAACCTAGGGGCTAAAATGCAAGGGTTTCGAGAGTTGAGTGTCAAAAAGTAATAGATGAGGACCAAAATGCAAAGTCGGTCAAGAAGGTCTCATCTTAGGTTCAAGTTTTTATGCATGACTAAATGGGACCTAAGGATTATAATGGTGAATTTTATTTCTAGGTCAGACCTTGTTTGACCGGCCAATTTACGTAAAAACCCAAATTAAATCATTAATTGGGCATGGTTCTCAATGTAGGTCAAAATGGGTTCCCAAGGCCAAATTGAAGGTTCTAAACCCTAGAGATTATTTTTCTATGAATTTTAGAGGGTTTAGTCTATTTTTACTCTGCTTCAAACCTCGTGAATTGAAGTGGGTTTGTTTTAGGGTTACAGAATGTCATTTAATTCCTTGGAGTTGCTGTAGCCCTTGTTGGATCAAATCATCCCACTTTCCTTCTTATTAGGTTAGTTTGACCTATGTTTGGACCCTGAGTTACCCTATTTATAGATTGTGTTGGTGCAATTGCATTTTTACCCCTTATGACTTGTTTTCTTCTTAAACTCAGAATTCTCTGAGTCAAGCCTTTCTATGAGTTATGTAGGAGCTTTTTCTCGAATATCTAGGTTAGATTGTGCTAGTTAAGGTTCATGATGAGGTTCTCATCAGGGAGCCTTTCAATTATTTGAGAGTATGAGTGAAAATTCCCTCAACAGTGCCTCAACGTCCACCTTTAATAGAGCAAATCAACCAAGGAGAGGAGTTTATGAAGTTAAGGATAATTCAAACTCGATTGATTTAGAACTAATTGCACAATGACTGGAAAAGGTGGAACTCGTGGGAAAAAACGTAGAGAGTTTGGATAAGAAACTGGACAACCTTATGAAGGGCGGGAGTTCCTTAGGTACACATTCCAGAATAAATCCTATGCCTACCCAAGGAGTTACTATGTTAACCCATACCCAACCCCCCAACCCTTTAGGTCAGAAAATGGTGCACAATCTTAATGACTTGACCATGGCTCCACCTATGAGCCAGCCCTACTTGGACCCATCTCTTTCTGGGTACCAAGGAGGGACCCTTGATGCCCTCAAATTCTGAACTAGGCATCCCGATGCTTAGTTATCCTGGGGATGTGAATGCACTCCAGGGTTACTCTAGAAATGATCCCTATTCAAACAATTACAACTCAGGATGGCGCAACCATCCTAAGTTTGCTTGGTCAAGTCAGAAACCCACCCAGGGTCCTAACTTGACTAAGCCAAACACTTACGGGCAACCCAGTAGGTACACACAACCATGCACGTTTAGCCGCAATCTACTCAGGAAAACCAACCCTCTGATTTGAGTTTGGTCTTCATGGAAATGCAAGAAATTAATTTGAGACATAAAGGAAGAAATGAATCAATTAAGGATAGAATTGATGGGACGACTAGACCAGCTAGTTGATTATAGACAACATAGGATGCTACCATCCCAACCTGTCCCCAACCCAAGGAACTTCAATAGGGTTACCGACACAACACACAGGCACATATAGTTCAACCTACTCCCCAACATCCACCTGGCTTTGGTAACCCTAACTAGGCTCCTCCTATTTTGTAGAACCCACCTCAACCTTCTAACCATAATGCCTTTGTTGGTGCTATAACCTT
This sequence comes from Thalassia testudinum, assembly GCA_037157565.1. Taxonomy (NCBI): domain Eukaryota; kingdom Viridiplantae; phylum Streptophyta; class Magnoliopsida; order Alismatales; family Hydrocharitaceae; genus Thalassia; species Thalassia testudinum. Next base: position 11,740,181 of record JAZHRO010000025.1, read on the forward strand.
AAGAAGTGGGAGACAAATCCAAGATCATTACCCCTCCAAATCTAAATCTAGACAAGATCTTGAGGAGCTCGAATCTGACCTAGGAGATCAAGAAGACAAGGATCAGGACTCGAACACTCATAATTTCTCTCAAGCACCCTTTCTTGAAGCCTTGAACAAACCTAGGAAAAAGAAAACCAATCCATCTGAGTGGCTTGATATTTTTAAACAAATCCAGGTGAACATACCACTCCTTGAGGCAATTGAGAATATCCCAGCTTGTGCAAAATTTTTGAAGGAAATGTGCACACCTAAATGACAGGCCAAATCATCCAAAAGGGTAGTGTTATCTGAACAAGCTAGTGCAATTATCCTTAGAAGCCTACCCCAAAAATAAAAAGATCCAGGAGCCCCTCTGATATCATGTGTTATTGGAGATACTACTTTTGATATTGCATCCATAAATTTGATCCCCACAATGTTATACGAAAAATTTAACTTTGGAGAGCTAAAACCTACTGAGGTCACATTACAGCTGGCTGATCGATCTGTGACCACACCATAGGGGATTATTGAGGATATAATTATCCAGGTTCGTAATTTTTATTTTCCTGTGGATTTCTTGGTCCTTGACATGGAGGTACCAGAGAATTTGAAGAACACCCCAATAATTCTGGGAAGACCATTTTTAGCTACTACCAAGGCTAATATTGATTGTGAATCTGGCAGTATGGAAATCAAATTAGGGGACAAGAAGATGAAGATTAACATCTTTAAGGCCATTAAACAATTTGAGGATTGTGGAATGATAGAAGATTCTGAGGATCATACTATTGAATATTGTATGCAGTTAGGAGTATCCCACTCCAATCCTACAGGCCTTGATCCCCAAACCAATCAAGAGGTCAGTCACCCAATCATTGATTTGATTCGAAGACCTCTTGAGGTTAACTATGATCCACCTTTGGACCCTTCATCCCAAGGACCTAAACCTGAACTAAAACCTCTTCCTGATTACCTTAAATATGTTTTCTTGGTATCTGATCAGACTTAGCCACTGATCATTAGCTCTTATCTAACCCAAACTTAGGAAATCAATTAATCCAAGTCCTGGGAAGAAATAGTAGAGCAATTGGTTGACATTTGATGATCTGAAGGGAATCAATCCTACTTAATGCACCCACAGAATCTATACTGAGGATGGATCCAGAGCCTCTCGAGAAATGCAAGACGATTGGATCCTAACATGCAGGAGGTAGTGCAAAAGGAAATAATTAAGTGGTTAGATACGGGAATAATCTACCCAATCTCTGACAGCTCGTTGATCAGTCCTGTACAAGTGGTTCCTAAGAAAGCCGGGCTAACCGTGATTACTAATGATAATGGGGAATTGATTCCAACCTGCACAGCTTCCTCTTAGAGAGTCTATATCGACTACAGGAAGCTGAACAATGCAACTAAGAAAGACCACATTCCACTTCCCTTTATTGATCAAATCCTATATGACTAGCTAGCAAAAAATTCTTCTATTTCCTGGATGGCTATTCCGGCTACAATCAAGTAGCTATCCACCCTGATGATAAAGAGAAAACCACCTTCACATGTCCCTACATAACATTTTCCTTTCGTAGGATGCCTTTTGGATTATGCAATGCACTATCAACTTTTCAAAGGTGCATGCTTGCAATCTTTTCAGACATGGTAGATGATTTCATGGAAATCTTTATGGATGATTTTTTTGTTTTAGGGGATGATGTAAACACGTTTATATCACAGAAATTGCCTATTTTTACGTGTTCTTAGACATTTAGATTGCATCATACATTATAAATATTGCATAACATGCATCACCATGCATTTAGATTAGGTTGTATAAATTTTAGGCTAATTTTCTCTTTTTGTGGTCAGGAAATAGGGCAATATCTTATCAGGGCCTCGAATTAAAGATCCAACCATATAGATATGATTAAGGCGACGATTGGAGTTTAACGACTCCAAGATCACCTTGATCAGACATTCGTAGCATTAGATGTAGTTTGAGAAAGATCAGAGGTCAAGGGGCCAAGATGGTGTAAATCCATACATCAGATGACAAATCCAACCACACGGATGGGTTTGGATCGATGATCACTGCCCAACGGTGCAAAAATCAGTTCAATCCGACATCTGTGGCACCATCTACAAGACATAGAAGATGGATGTCTAAGATGGCACCATGTGGCACCATCCCAACCGCCCAACTAGCCCAAGGACCCATTGCTGTTCTTTCTCTCCTCAACCGGCCATTAGATCTGGGTCGTTGGATTACCATCCAATGGCCATGGTTGCGTGTGCTCAAAAATGCCGACGCACCTCAAACGTGGATGCAACGCTGTGGGCGAACGACCTCACGCGAAGAGGGAGGCGCGGGTTCGAGCTTTGCCTCACCTAAAATCAAGTGCAAGTGCAGGCACAGCGAAATTCACCTGTGCGATGGCGATTGAGTGGCTCCGGAGGGCACTACGTGGCGCTATCTGATGCACGAGTGGATGCACACGCAATCACAAGCCAAGATGCATGCGAGATCGTACGCGCATGCATTGAGGCACTGAAGTGGAAGCAGGTGCGTGCGTCCTTAGGTCATTCGATCACTGGGATTTCTTGGACGTGGGCACTCGTTGAGAGTTGGGGGAGAGGAGACAGCAGCGCATGCGTGGATCTAAGCCCACGTTTGGGGTCTTTAGTGACGCTTAAATTCATCACTAAAGACCCTCATTTAATGTTTTAAGATGAAATGACCTTTTTGCCCCCTCTAATCTTCACCTATAAAAAGCCCTACGACCCCCACACTTTCTTCATCCCTTCCTCTATTCTCTCACCCCCTCCAAAGCTATAAGAACTTATCCCAAACCCGGATGCTTCTCTAGAATTAAAAATAGAATTTTTCCACCTTCTCATCCAGTTCGTGGAGCATTTTGTGGTTGTCTTCTCACCATCGTTCAGGAAGTGGATCCCACTGTGACGTCACCCTACCCTGTTCTCCATTGTCTTTGTCGTTCTCCTTCATCCCACATCTCACCACCTTTGTCCGGGAGCTCCGTCAATGTGGCTTGTCCTCCAAGCAGTCGTCGAGGAGGATAACTTCTCTTCACCTTCTCTTTACTGCTTTCTAGAGTAGATTTACCGCTTTCTAGTGTAGATTTCCCACTTTCTACTGTAGTGGTTAGTTGTAATAGACATCATTTTGTGATTATGAAATCCATGTTTATTCTATCTCTATTTTGTCTTTATTTGTAATATTCTCTCTCTCTCTTCTATTCATTATTCTTTAAGTAGATAGTAGTTTAGATTTAATTTGACCAGTTAATGTTCTTCGTGACAATAAAATAAATGTAATTTTTAATCAAACGTCCACCTCCCTGTGCTCGACCCGAAATTTCTTTTGAGTTTCAGTAAAATTTATTTGTTAACAGATTTCTTAGCAAATCATACTATGATGGGTTTTCAAAACTCAAATCTATTTGCGATGATTCTTCGCTTCAACATTTTAGCGCCGTTGCCAAGGAGGCGATGCTCTTTGATTTTTCATATTTTCCTGCCTTACTTATCTTTTACCTCACTTTTCTCCTTTCTTATTGTGATTACAGGTACTCTCTTGAGACGGGCAAAATAGTAGATTGGAGTAAAGTGCTGTTGAAGGATCTGTAAGTTTACCCCCACCTCCCCACCCACTAGATTTCATTCCATTACTTAATAGCACAAATCCTAATTAACCTATGAGCTTGCAAAAACTCTAAAGGTAGTTTTGATTGCTTGTTTGTCACCTCCATCTGCCTCACCCTCCGCTTATATAAAGAAAAAAATTTTAAAAAAGTCTCACAGAGGTATACAACCTCTTCTGATTCTTCATACTCAACCGGTAACCCGATCTTTGAGACTGGTACACTTACCAACACATAATTAAGTAAAAATCAGATTAGGTAATCACTTGTGTGCCTAACTAAGTGGTGCATTAGGCTAATTGTTTGAGTTGTTTGGCCGCACCACTTCAACTAAAAATAACTCATCAAGTAGTTGCCACATAGGTTCAACTTTTAGGGATTTACCAGGCACTCCACATTCTTTTAACCTTTAAAGGAAAACATCATCACTTGTGCTTTCAAAACCTGGTGTGCCCACTGAACTTGACTGAATACACCTAAAGTTGAATCCTAAAAGCTACTAAGCAAGATTTAAACCCTAAAATTCACCACATCCAAAAAAATAATCTTACTTGAAAACCATTGGTTGTGCACGCACACATATATCAATCAATCATTAAGGGCACAACCCAGATAAAGGGCCGATCACATTCCAAAGCACATTCAAACCTAACCCTAATTAAAACAGAGTAGATGTTGGCTTTAAGGATTGGACTTGCTCTTCGGAGCCCAGATCGAGATTATTTTCTATTAGTCTGTTTCTACCATTCAATCTGATGTCTAGCTAGGGGAGTAGAATCAAACGATCGAGGTTGGGGGATACACTAGGAATCGGAGGCATAAGTCAAAGGAAGAACCTTCTCCCTAACCCCTCCCTCTAACTGGTTGGATTGACTGGAAAGAAGTAGATCAAATCATTTCTTTATCTCAAGATGGGTTCTGGGAGTCTGTAGGTCTTTAGGCTAGCCCACTTTAGGATGGGTTTGTTTGTTTGTATTGCAAGGCACCTTTGTTCCTCCCGCCTATCATGGATCCTTCCACATCCTATTCGCACTTCCACTCCTACCCTCCTACCACTACTTATTCCCAAAATGACTATTATTCCAACCAAACTTATTCTCATCCATCTTCTAGTTGGGATAATCCTGATTGAGGATACAGTTTTGGACCTCCGTGTTCAGGGTCTAACCCTGGACACCATAATCTTGATTCTTATCCTTCTCCAAGCTACATCAATTGTAGATCACCGCCCTCATTTGGACAACCAAATATGATCTACAATCAAGAAGGATATGTTGATCCTTACCCTTCCTTAGATTACACTGCTTATAAGTCATCACCTCCTTATGGACAACTTGAAATGACCTATTATCAGGGAGGGTATCAAGAACCTCAATTCATTAACTCCCCTACACTAAAACCAAACCCGCCCAACCCTGAACCAAACCATTTGGTTCAGGTTAACCAGGTCCAAGATAAGGTGTTGGCTAACTTAAGGAATACTATACAATCTTTAGAAGCTTAGCCAACACCTTGCACTGAAGAATTGGAGCCCCTTATTAAAATAATTGACGATCTTAACAAGTATTTGTTGGATTGGCTCCAGGATGTTAAGGATAAGGACCCGGGTGAGTTTTTACTTGGGAAGTTATCAAAATTAAGGATGAGATTTGTGATTGCTTTAGTCCAATCTTGGGAGGATTCCTAGGATGAATCCCTCACAGGAGAGCCGATGTCAAAATCCGCTCAGGCACCTATAGGGGGACACGTTTTACGAGACCAGGGTTGACCAGGTTGTTCTAGAGCAATCAAATAAGGATGAACTGATTTCTTCACCAGAGATCCTTGAGTCGGGGTACGAGGAAACATATGTCCCGTTGGAACAAAAAGTGATTGATGATTTTGAGACATGCATTAATGAGGATTTAGAATTCTTTGATTCTGAAGGTGAAGAATCATTATGCGAAGTCTCACATAAGTTTATAGAATATGATTTTAGTGAGATGACTGGGCCTGAGGAATTTTATAAATCATTTGATTTCCCTAAAATTGACGAACTTAATCTTGTTGGGGCTCGCAAGGTGGATTTGGATCCTCATTTCTCAGAGGATTCAATTCAAAGCCCCATTGAGTTTATTGACGAGTTTGATTTTGAGATCACTAGACCCAAGTCAATTCTGATTCCGCAACAAATCTTGGACTTAGACATTTTAGATTCCTGATTAATATGCAGGAGGTCTCAGAATTTGAAATTCTGAATGAGGAGGATAGGAATTGGGAAATGATGATTTGGGAAGCCAATTCCGGAGGAAGTAAAAGACCGAGTCTAAGGGTGCCTATTTGTCTGAAATCACCAACCTTCTACCAGGACCCTTATGACATCTTTGACTCAAAGGATGTCCAAGCCAACACAAATTCATTGATTATCCTTTTGAGCTTGATTTCTCTACTATCCGACTTTTTTGGACTTGGGTTACATCCTCACAAATTGTAGGCCCGACCCCCCTTGCATACTAATCTCAGGCTTTGGAAATTTTTTGTCCAGAATGTTAGATATACTTGACCATGGGGTATGGGTCTGCATCACAATCTGGTCCACATTTGTGGACATCTTCTCCTAGTAGGTCCAAAGATAGATTTTCTTATTCTGATTCTGACCTACACTTGTGAATTCTTTGTTTCTTCTTCTTTGTATAGTGTGCTTAGTTGAAGGCACTAAATTCAGCACATATACAGTTTCTTTTCATCACGGAGCTGACTTGTTATTCACACAATTCAGGTGCTTTCTACTCTACTCCACTCAATTTCATGTCTTTTTAATACAATGAGGACATTGCATTAGATAGGCATAAGGGGGTGGATATTCAAATCTGAATTATTTCGTCAGCTCCATAGATTCTTTTTGTTTGCTTTTTATTTATTAAAAAAAAATTATGGAATTAGGAAAGAGAACTTGAGCTTTAGAAAAATTTCAATCTTAGAGAATAAAACTGTATGATTTGAACACTAAGATCCTTTAGTCTTCGGGCTTAATCAGCCCGGCTGTCCACTAAAATGTGGACTTGTTTCTCAAGTTCTCGTCATTCTAAATTCAAATTTTAATTGATTAAATAAGTTGGGGTGATAAGTACTCGACTTATCAACTCACCCTTTGATTTGAGGAGATTTTAAGTCTAAGCATCTACACACTATTTGCACTGACTCGCTTTTCGACGGTTTTAATGGAAATTGGGTAGCTAATGAACCTTCTAGGGTGGTATGGTTGGTAGGTTATCATGGATAACAACCCATTGGTAGGTTGTCCAGAGTCCAGTCACATGACCATTCTTTTCCTACTACCTTTAGGTAAATCTTAGATCAGGGAAGCCACCTACGTAGAAAAAATAGAAAAATATCCAAAAAGAAAAGTAAAAAGAAATAGAAAAGGAGAAAAGAAAAGAAAAAAAAGCCACACTTCACTTCACGAGTATGGCTGGCAAGTTATCATGGGTAACAACCCATTGGTAGGTTGTCAAGATCCCAGCTCAAGAAATGCACGTATAATTCCAAAACACTTAGGAAGAAGTGGAGAAGTAGAATAAGTTGGGGAGATATACACTGGGTTCACCCTTGTGTTGACCCCATAAAAATAAAAGTAGGGAGAAAGCTACCGGTCGAATAGATACACCTTTAGGCAAAATTTCTTTTCAAGGTCACATAGGGGCGTAGAAACCCGAAGTCCATTCTGATCTTTGATCAGTGAGTCTATCACATTTCACACATAAAGATGCTTAGAACTTAGGATTTTCTTTAAGTCTTGGGTGGGTTGAGTGGCCGTAGAAAGCTGCTCTAAAACCCTAAACTCAAAAATCCAAAAAAAAAAAAAATAGAAAAGAAGAAATGAAGAAAAAGATCCTTCTTTGAATAAAGCAAGGGCTTGAGGAGGTCTGCATTTTGGCAGACATCTGGATGCTATTGTGTCTCTATAGCTTAAATCTAAGTTGAAATCTTTAAGTGTTGAAATAACTATTGCCCAAGAAATTCAACCTAATTCTCTTATAAATAGCATGTACTTTTGCTAGAGACTAGCAAAAGATAGGCATGGGGGTGTGATGTAAATACGTTTATATCACATAAACCATCTATTTTTGCATGCTCTTAGACATTAAGATTGCATCATACATTATAAATATTGCATAACATGCATCATTATGCATTTAGATTAGGTTGTATAAATTTTAGGTTAATTTTCTCCTTTTGTGGTCAGGAAATAGGCCAATATCTTATCAGGGCCTCGAATTGAAGATCCAACCGTACGGATCTAATCAGGGCAACGATTGGAGTTTAACGACTCCAAGATCACCCCGATCAGACTTTCGTAGTGTTAGATGCAGTCTGAGAAAGATCAGAGGTGAAGGGGCCAAGATGGTGTAAATGCATAAGTCAGATGACAAATCCAACCACACGGATGGGTTCGAATCAACAATCACAGCTCAACAGCACAAAAATCGGTCCAATCCGACATCCGTGGCACCATCTACATGACATAGAAGATGGATGGCTAAGATGGTGCCATGTGGTGCCATCCCAGTCGCCCAACTGGCCCAAGGACCCGTTGCTACACTTTCTCTCCTCAACCGGTCATCATATCTGGGCTGTTGGATGGTTGCATGTGCTTAAAAATGCCTGTGCACCTCAAATGTGGACACAGTGCAGTGGGAGAACGTCCTCACGTGAAGGGGGAGGCGCGGGTTCGAGCCCCAACCTCGCCTCAAATCAAGTGCAAGCGTGGGCGTGGCAAAATTCGCCTATGCGATGGCGATCGAGCAGCTCTGGAGGGCGCTACATGGCTCTATCTAATGCATGAAAGGATGCACACGCAATCACACACCAAGATGCACGCGTGATCGTACGTGCATGCATTGAGGCACTGAAGTGGAAGTGGGTGCGCGCATCTTTGGGCCGTTCGATCGCTGGGATTTCTTGGACATAGGCGCACATTGAGAGTGCGGGGAGAAGAGACGGCGATGCATGCGCGGATCTAAGCCAACGTTTGGGCTCTTTAGTGCTGCTTAAATCCGTCATTAAAGACCCTCATTTAATGTTTTAAGATGAAATGACCTTTTTGCCCCTCCAATCTTCACATATAAAAATCCCTATGACCCCCACACTTTCTTCATCCCTTCCTCTCTTCTCTCACCCCCTCCAAAGCTCTAAGAGCTTGTCCCAAACCCAGGATGCTTATCTAGAGTTAAAAATAGAATTTTTCCACCTTCTCATCCCATTCGTGGAGCATTCTACTATTGTCTTCTCACAGTCGTTTAGGAAGACCGTTCTTCGTCGTCCGTCGTCGTTCTCCTTCGTCCAACATCTCACCACCTTCGTCCGGGTGCTTCGTCAACGCGACTCATCCTCCAAGCAGCCGTCGAGGTGGATAACTTCTCTCCACCTTCTCTTTACTGCTTTCTAGAGTAGATTTACCACTTTCTAGTGTAGATTTCCCACTTTCTACTGTAGTGGGTAGTTGTAATAGACATCATTATGTGATTATGAAATCCATGTTTATTCTATCTCTATTTTGTCTTTATTTATAATATTCTCTCTCTCTTCTATTCATTATTCTTTAAGTAGATAGCTAGTTTAGATTTAATTTGACCAGTTAATCTGCTTTGTGACAATACAATAAATGCAATTTTTAATCAAACGTCTGCCACCCTATGTTTGACCCGGAATTCCTTTTGAGTTTTGGTAAATTTATTTATTGACGAATTTCCTCGTAAATCATACTACAATAGCAGGTTTTCCAAACTCAAATCTATTTGCGACAATTCTCTACTTCAACAGAGGACTCTTTTGATTCTTGTCTGATCAATCTAGAGAAGACTTTACGAAAATGCATAGAGGTGAATATTGTTCTATCTTGGGAAAAGAGCCACTTCAAGGTCAAGGAGGGATAGTCCTTGGCCATGCTGGGTTTGAAAGAGGAATTGAAGTAGATAAAGCCAAGGTGGATACTATCATTAAACTCCCACCACCTTCGACGAACAAACGAGTAAGATCATTCCTTGGACATGTGGAATTTTACTATCGATTCATTAAGGATTTTTCTAAGGTGGTGAGGCTCTTAAGTAATCTATTGGTGAAAGATTAAACCTTTGATTTTGATTCAAGCTGCTTAAGGGCTTTCAATCTACTAAAGGAGGCCATTACACAATCACCCATTCTACAACCTCCTAATTGGGATCATCCATTTGAAATCATGACCAACGCCTCTGATTTTGCTATTGGGGTAGTCTTAGGACAAAAAGTGGATAACAAACCTTCCGTAATTTACTACGCTAGTAAAACTCTTGATGAGGCTCAGAGGAATTACACCACTACAGAAAAAGAGTTGCTAGCCGTAGTTTTTGCTCTAGAGAAGTTTACACCTTACCTACTGGGATCTCATGTCACAGTTTTCACAGATCACACTGCATTAAGGCACCTGATGTCTAAAAAGGGTGCAAAACCTAGATTAATCAGATGGATCCTTCTGCTACAAGAATTTGATTTAGAAATCAAAGACAAATCTGGTGCCCAAAATGTAGTACCAGATCATCTATCCAGAATCCTTGTAGACTCTACAACTCCTCAACTTTCTGATTCATTCCCTGATGAGACTCTCTTGACTGTTTGCAAACAACCCTGGTTTGCAGACATTGTCAACTATTTGGTCATCGGAAGACTACCCATGGATTGGCCTAAGCATAAGTAGGATAAGTTGATTTCCGATGCTAAATACTACCTTTGGGAAGATTCAGAGCTATTCAAAATATGCGCAGATCAGGTTATCCACCGTTGTGTTCCAGATGAAGAGATCACAAGTGTACTAGAATTCTGCCATACTTTTGCTTGTGGAGGTCACTTCTCAGGAAAAAGGATGGCAGCCAAGGTTCTGCAAAGTGGATTGTATTGGGCGTCTTTATTCCACGACTCGTACAACTTTTGTAGGTCATGTATTAATTGCCAAACTCTAGGAAACATGATCAGGAAGGATATGATGCCCCTAAATCCAATCCTTGAAGTCGAGATCTTTGATGTATGGGACATTGATTTTATGGGATCTTTTACCAATTCATTTGGGTACCTATACATTCTAGTTGTAGTCAACTATGTATCCAAATGGATTGAGGCCATCCCGACCCGAACCAATGACCATAAAGTGGTCATGGACTTTGTAAAGAAAAACATCTTTAGCTGGTTCGGTGTACCCAAAGCTCTGATTAGTGATGGCGGGTCCCATTTCACCAACAATCAATTCACGACCTTATTGACCAAGTATGGAGTCACTCACAGAATCTCTACTCCATACCATCCACAAACCCACGGACAAGCTGAAATTTCCAATCGGGAAATTAGGAAAATCCTTCAAATGATGGTCCAACCAGATTGGAAGGATTGGTCTACTGACAATCCCATTTTCGCACATTTTGAAATCGTCGAAAATCGTAGTATAGTTGTGCTAAACGCTCATAAAAAATGATTTGTAAAGATAATGAGACTTGAGTCCCGGTCGTTCGTCTCTAGGAGGTGTTTACGGAAATGCAGATTTGAAATCGATCTCGATCACTCTACTTGCTTAAAATCACACGTCGATTTATGCTAAGTTCGTATTGATGCAAGAAATGTTGTTGCCAGAATATCAGAAAGTGAAAACATGCAACTTTATTCACACCAAAAGATGATAATCAGGCACATGGTGATTTTCAACATATATATATATATAAAGATGATGATAACAGAGTTGCAGAGCACCGGTAGAGGAATGCTTGTACAGAGAATGTAAAAACTAACAGTTATCAGAAAATGACTGCATACATGAATCTACGGGGGATTATGCATGCATCATTGGGGGAGAAGTAAGGAGCTAAACTACTAAGTAGTAATAAAAGCATGTAAACTATGAAGAACTATAAGCTAATCTAGCAAAAATAAGGGCATTCGGAGGTGGCTCCGATGGCCTTTGAGTTGGTTGAGAGGAGGAGGGGCAGCCAATGGTACTTAGGCTGGCCCTTGGAGAGAGGTTGGAGAGGTGATCCAGCATCTTGGCATGGTGGAGGTGGTGGCCATGGTGAAGCTACTCGTGGACATGGAGGTGGAGTGGAGGTGGAATGAAACTAAGCTAAGTGGAACCAAGAGTGGATGGGTGCAAATGGCCACCCCTTTGGTCTTTTTATAGACCTAAGGGAAGCTCTCTAGAGAATTATGGAATTCTCTAGAGAGGCCTATGGTGGGAGCTCGTGGGAGAGTGAGAGAGAGAGGATGGATGGTGATTTTTAGATCCACCAAATGTGGATCTAAAAATTGAATGGCTCTTGGTTGCTAATTTTAGCAACCAAGGCAACAACACATGGTAGAGAGTTCTAGAGAACTCTAGGCTAGGTATTTTCGTGTGGATGGTGTGTGTGGGTGTGTGTGGGTCGAAACTTAGGTGGATAGGTTGATTAGGTTAGGTTTTAATGGGTTTAGGTCAAGGTAGGTCTCAAATTAGGGTTGTAAACCCTAATTCACTAAGGTAAAGTGCAATTAAACTTAATACAAGTTTAATTGGGTGTGTGAAAACTTAGTTGAGAGTAAAATAACTCAATTAAGTCAGGTCTAGGTCCATTGGACTCTCACTGAGTCCAATTGGATAGTGTGTGCTGAGATCAAGGCTCAATTGGACTCAATGAGTCTAATTGAATAGGCTGATGGAATTGACTAAGATCCAAGTCAATTAGGTTTAGTGAGGACCTAATTAGGTCCTTAGGGAGGTCTAGAGGTGATGTACTAGGGTTAGGGCACCTTAATTTAGGTTCCTATGGGGTTAGAATTGGGTTTAGGGGGTTAGAGATCCAAGATCAAGGCTTGAATTCCAAAACAAGAATTGGAGGACAGTATCAGACGTCTAATAATAGTGTTAGACATCTTTTAATGAAAAATAAGAAGTCCAGACTTATTGTCTAGACATCCAATCAGAGTCAGGAGGGATTCTAGGTTCTGTCTTAGGTATTCTATAGAAATTGGACGTCTGACCAAGTGTCTGGACGTCCAATAATACTGCAGAAGTGGGTTTAAGGTGTGCGGGAGTTAGCTAAGGGTCCTGGATGTCCTATAACTCATCTGGATGTCCAGATAGAGGTTGGAATTAGGGTTTTAAGGTTTCCTAGGGTGTGGTGACCTAATCTAAGGGTGGCTAAGGCTTAGGGAAGCTTCTAGGCTATCCTAGGGCTAGGATGGCCCTAAGTTCTTCATAATTTACTGCTTTATTCCTACTTAAATAGAATAGCATACCTCAACCCCTTACATTATTGTCTACTACATCTTATTCTAGGTCTTTTTCTTCAGCTCTGCTGCAACTCCAGTTATTCTTTATTCCTTAGATTTAGCTTTAGATCTAGCTTCAGATCTACCTTCTGGTCAGCTTATTACCTATAGTTGACATAATGCACCTAATCAGCACATTATAGCATTATTTTATGCATATCTAAAAGAAAGCAGTAAAGATGCAAGTAATGCTTCTGCATGCATGAATTATCCTACTTATGCTAAGTCCTAGCCTAATTTAGGTCAATTAAGACCTATGATTGCTGCGCAATCATCTACTAAATTGGATGACAATCTCTGGGCCTACCAGACTGCATATAAAACTCCGATTGGGATGTCTCGATTCCGTTTGGTCTATGGAAAATCTTGCCATTTGCCTATTGAACTTGAACATAAAGCTTACTTGGCAATCAGAACTTTTAATCTGAATCTTGATCAATCTGGACAACAAAGAAAACTACAATAAACTAAATTGGATGAAATTTGGAATGGCACTTACGATAGTGCAAGAATCTATAGGAATAGGAAAGAAGCTTTACATGATAAGTTTATCTCTCAAAAAAGCCTTGTCCTTTATCAAAAGTTTTGGTTATTTGATGCGCGCTTGAAGCTCTTTCCAGGAAAATAAAGATAAAAATGTACAGGTCCTTTCATTATAAGAAAAGTCTACCCTCATGGAGTTGTTCTCATCCTGGATCCCAAGATTGGTCATGAGATAAAGGTAAATGGTCAAAGGTTGAAGCCTTACACCACTCAAAACTGTGATCCCATTCCTGATAGTCACATCAACCTTCTAGAATCATTTTAGAGTTGTATTGAGTCCGTCAAATGACATTATACTTAGCGTTGGCTGGGAGGCAACCCAGTATTCTTTACAGGTAGTTTTGCATTTTCTCTATCCAAGCTGACCTAGATTAACAAGCTCAGTCAGGTGATATCCCCTCCTCTTGCTTATTACTTTTTGATTTTGCTGCATACATTTCAATGAGGACATTGCAATGAATAGGCGTGGGGGGGTGGACATTGCATGTCTTATTTTATGTCAAAAAAAGAATTATTAGCATTCATGCATAAAGAATTTTTATCAAGAAGATTTTATTAGGGATTTATTCTTAAGTTGATTCCTGAACTAAGAATTCAGTACAATTTCACACTTACACATAGAATTTGCAATGGATCCTCTGTAAAGATCGATAGACATCTTTAGTTTGTCGAGAAGAAGCACTGCTTCTCCTGAGCCCTTTGACAGTAATTAGGGAGTCAGGCAAACCATCTTCTAGTAGATCCACCAAATAAGTGTGAGGTGAGAATAGAAAGTCTATTGGTGCTCTAAGGCTAGTGTAAGGAATATTAGTTTTTGGGTAATTGGATAATGATACTTGGAGTTAGGCATAGTTTTCATCTCGATTCCTACGTATAAATTCTTTGTGCAAACTTTTTGAGAGCCACCTAATAAGGCAAATACATAGAGAGCGGGTTCTGATAAAATTAGGACTACGGTGAATGGTTACAGCCATCCTTTACGGAATCCTCGGCTGAAGGAGGGTATTAATATCAAGGTCAGAAATACGCTATCCCATCCATTCCTCTCCCGGTGACAAGAATAGGCACTTCCACCAAATAAGCACCCGCTTCACACACCAGTGCTCCCCGTGCCGTGCGCACAAGCGCTGGCATGCGCTGCGTTGTTGCTGCGCGTGGCTGCAGCTATGGCTATGTGCGGTGTGCTGTGGTTGTGTGCGTGCGTTGCTTCTGGCCGGCATTGGATGGACTGGATGGCACCACGTGGCGCCATCTGGGTTGTCCATTCTTCTTTCTTTATAGAGCGTGCCACAGTGCTCAGATCGAGATAATTCCCGCACTGCTGGATTACAATCGTTGCTCCAGATTCATCCATACGATCGGATTTTCCATCCGAAACCCATATGGATGTTGCATTGCCCCCTGGCTGTTGATCTTCCTCAGATTTCGTATGATGCTACAGTTCTCCGATCTAAACAATTTCAGAGGCGTTAGACTTCGATCGTCATCCTAATTAAATTTGTACGGTTCGATCACCCATCCAAGGCCCTGAAATAAGTCTTTTTCTCTCCTGACCATAAAAAGGACCTAATTAACCTAAAATATATACAACTACTCTAAATGCAGAATGATGCATGCTATGCAATATTTATAACATGAAATGCAAATCTAAGCCTAGGAACATGTATGAATAGGCATTTTAACCTAAATAGATGTCTATATCAGATTTCCATCCAACGGCTGAGAATAGCCATGCACAAAACCCAAATCACGACCATCCACGTTTATAGTTCCTTGGTTAGCACGCCTGCACACAAGCGTGAGATGCGCGCTCGAGCCGCTTTGCACACGAAATTGGGAAAGGTGGTAGAGTGTAGGCACAATTCAATCGTTGGATCAGAACGAAGGGCGCGGATGTGGATGCATGACATGAAGCGGAACATCTGATCAGGCGGTGCGATCATGCGCTCTCTGATGCAGAATTCGACGTGTCGTTACATGCAACCTCCTTAAGGCAGTAGCACGTGGAATTTAGGCCGTCCCATATATAGATCGGATGGCTGAGAGCGTTAGCGTGCGATTTCAAACTGAGTGCGCCCACGAGGAGAGCGAGCGACTCTGATGGATGCGGGCGTGCCAAGTGTCAGCCAGAGAAGGAAGCATTTGGAAAGGCTTTTTGAAGCGCGATCAGAGTCGTTGATCTCCCGATCGATGGATCTGATCAAACCAAGGTTGTTGCATGATTTTGGGGGCTAAAATGACCACTTTACCTCTCATTAAAGCTATAAAAAGAGCCCCAGGGCCCCCCATTTGAGAGTAACAACCACCAAATACAACTCCAGCCTCTCTCCCTCTCTGCAACTCTTCTCTGGCATTTGTCCTAGCGCTCTGGATCTGAAGTGCTGCAACACTTCACACAAGAATCCCACAAGCGGCGTTGTCATCATCTGCTATCTCTATCTCTCTATCTCACTATCTCTCTCTATTTCTCTATCTACTCTTTAGCATAGTGATTTGTAAATTGAAAATTATTTTCAAATAGCAATAAAACTCTGATTCTCTGGATATTTGATGACTATACATATATAAATATATAAATATTTCCTTAGAATGATTTTTTGAAAAGCTTTCACATAAAAATCATGTTTTACCTCCTTACAAATGACTCGGTACTCACCGAAACTTTACAAATATTATTTGTTTCATCGTGATTCACATTACAACGACAAAATTAATTTTTAACGCATCTCGCAGTCGAACACTCTCCACCATTGGATGATTATCCAACAGTGGAGATTAATTTGATCTTTGTGAAGGAGGGCTACGATGACGGCTGTGGTGACGTAGGCGACTGTGATGGCACTACATGGTGCCATCTAAGTTGTCCATCTTCTTTCAATTATAGGTGGTGCTACAGATGTCGGATTGGACCGATTTTTGTGCCATTGGACTATGATTGTCGATCCGAACCCATCCGTGTAGTTGGATTTGTCTCTGATCTTTCTCAAACTGTATTTGATACAACGGAAGTCTGATCGAGGCGATCTTAGAGGCATTAGACTCTGATCATCGCCCTAATCAGATATGTATGGTTGGATCTTCAATCTGAGACCCTGAAATCATCTTTCCCTATCCTCTAACCACAAATAGGGAAAATTAACCTATAATTTATACAATCTAACCCAAATGCATGATGATGCATGTTATGCAATATTTATAATGCATGATGCTTTTATAGACCTAGAAACATGCATAAATAGTCACTTTAGGTCAATTAGATGTATGCACATTAGGTACCCTTGGTTGACCATCTGAACCTATCTTGACCTTGGATACATCTTCAGATGGGATTTTACCCCTTCTATGTAAATTGCCCAATCAAACATGGTCAAAACTCAAATCCGACTTCACCATCAGATTCCTTGGGTCTAAATTAGGATGGTACCAAAATTTGGACCCAATCAGAGTTCATCTTGAACTATTTTGCATTTCAGTTCCTAAAAACCTTTGTTCCTACATTTAGGGCCCCACATTTCAAAGTTCCTTGCATTTACACCCCTCACTAGTCATATTTCTCTTAGAAAAGTCCCTGCCACCATTAGAGGTTTGAACAAAATCTCTCGAATGACCCGCCGACCATCAAACTTAGAGAACTTCATGATTTCTCAATCAAATGCTCTCAAATTTGGAAGAAATGATCCCTAGGAGATTCTCTACCCAATGAATCCAATTCCAGAGCTCAATCGTAAGCCAAAAGCTGCAGCAAACCCTCTAAATTTGTGGATTTTCCTCGTGAATTTCGCGAGGAATCCACACTGATTTAGGGCAATTTAAGCCCTGTTTGAGCTCTATAAAAGCTCCTGGAGCTTTAGTCATCCTTTTTAGCCCGATTTAGGCCAAAGATCTCTCTTCCCTCTCAACTCTGACCACCTCTGACTGTGGCTCCAGCTAGCCTCATCAACTTCCTTCTCAGGGTAGCTAATCACCAAATTGGCTGATCCTCTACTTTCCCCGTGTTCGTCCGCTCCTTGCCAATCAAAGCAGGGCCTTTTTCCACCTTCATTTTCATCGCTCGACCTCACCAGAGGGCTTCATCCCCTTCGTGTCCACTATGCCCTGCTGGCATGAATCCCACCTCCTTTCATCCCTTAGATTAGGCCAATCTCTCCCTCTCCTTCTCTAGTTAGGACTAGGACCTTTAGAGCCCAAATTCCACCGTCATTCGACCTCTCCCCTATCATCTTCTCCACCTCCGACTACAACTTTGACAAACTCGCCCCATTGACACACATGCCCTAACACCTCGCCACCACTTCCATAAGATCTGTCCTATCCTAAAGATCAAAAGCCCTAAGTTTATTGGAGCTTTTGACCTCTGGAGACCACCACCAGATGACCTACACTCCCGCCATCTTCTTCGACGTCGGCTGGCCACATACACTTCCAATCACCATACCGAGACCACCACCAAAATCCACACACTTCGACGATGCTAATGAGCCATCTAATCGAGGCTTGAGGTCCATGCTTTTGCTTTTATGTACTCCTCATCATCAACGACATTGCCGCCAATTCTCCATCACCCTCTGTCACCATCCGTGCATTACAGCACTGGCTCCCACTTTCAGTGAAAGCGGATTGAAGTAATGAAGCTCTCGAGAGCTTCAATTGGACGAGAAGCAACTTCATCAGATCCAATTACATGAACCCTCAGCTACAACCATACGCGAAGGAAGTGAAGAAGAGGCACCTCACTTTGGTGCCACATCAAAGGAAGAAGAAACAATAGTTTGATATAAATTGGATTTGTGTTCAGGGCTTATCACCCATGAACATTGGGGATCAGGTCCCTTACCCCATACATACACACACACACACGCCCGCTTACACACACATATGGGCTCGTGCCCGGGTGTGAGCCTAGGCATTGTTTTGCCTCGAGATTTACACCTAGTGAGGAATTTTGACTTGAGATCTTTGTGTTGGGTCTGTGCTTTACGCTGAGGCTTTGTGCTTGCTCCTATTGTGCCTTGTGATCACTTAAGGCGTTTGAGCCTTATGTGTGATGTCTGGTTGAGGATTACTGTGGACATATTTGAGTTCTTGGCTGACAAATGATTCGGATTACTATTGAAATATTTGGTTGAATTGAATGCTAGGGTTGTGCTTTGATTAAAGGGAATAATTAGTGATTTAAATCACCATTGTTTTGAGCTTTTATTCTTTTTATCCCATGACTTCTTGAGATTCAATTTGGGTTGATATTGCATATATTTTTTATTAGTAATTCTTATTGCATATCTCTATGATTGTGCTCATTATTTCTGAATGTGATTAATGTTGTGAATTTCATATTTTCTCCCTACGAATGACCTCAAACTCATTTCTTCATTTCGAGTTTTATAAATTTAAGTGTTGTTGCAATTTTTGTCCTATACTGCAACACATATTTCTAAAAGACAATTCTCGCATGCAAACACTTGACACTTTAAAGTATGTATTTCTAGGGTCAAACCAGACATTACTAGTTATCATTAATTCAAAACTCACAACCACCCAAGAAGATCAATTGGTTGAGGTCCTAGGAAGACATAAAATGGCATTTGGGTGGAGCATAGGTGATCTAAGAGGGATAAGTCCATCCTACTGCACCCATAGAATTTTCACTGATGAAGCTATTAAACCTTGTAGAGAATTTCAAAGGAGTCTAAATCCTACTATGAGAGAAGTTGTAAAGAAAGAAATAATTAAGTGGTTAGATGTTGGTATCATATATTCGATTTCTGATAGTCCTTGGGTCAGTTCGACACAAGTTGTACCCAAGAAAGCCGGCTTAATCGTTATAACTAATGACAAAGGTGAAAAAGTACCCATCAGAGTAGCTTCCTCTTGGAGAGTTTGTATAGATTACAGGAAGCTTAATAATGTCACTAAGAAAGATCATTTCCCTTTACCCTTTATAGATCAAATTCTCGAAAGGTTAGCAGGAAGGGAATTCTTTCATTTTCTTGATGAATATTCAAGATATCATCAAGTGGAAATTCACCCTAAAGATCAAGAAAAAACAACCTTCACATGTCCCCACGGAACTTTTGCATTCCGAAGAATGCCATTCGGATTGTGTAATGCACTACCCACATTTCAGAGGTGCATGATGGCTATCTACTTGGACATGGCTAGTGATTGTTTAGAGATTTTTATGGATGACTTCTCAGTATTTGGAGATTCATTAATTCTTGTCTCCTTAATCTTGAAAAAATTCTTCATAAATGTATTGAGATCAACTTAGTCTTAAGTTGGGAGAAAAGCCAGTTTATGATCCAGGAAGGAATTATTTTAGGTCATACTGTCTCAAAGAAAGGAATGGAAGTAGACAATGCTAAGGTTGATCAGATTAGTTACCTTCCACCTCCTACTTTAGTTTGAGATGTTTGATCTTTCTTAGGACATGTAGGATTTTATAGGCATTTCATTAAAGACTTCTCTAAGATTATGATGAGAAGCTCATCATGCTCTCTAATTACCTCTAATTAACTAGTCTTCCTAGTTAATTAGCTAGGAATATGTAAATATATGGGTTAATTATAAAATAAGGGATAAATAGTAAAGGACCTTAAAATAAGTTTAAAATTCTATATTATCACCCAATTAATATTATTAATAATTTAATTAATAATTGGACTCGAAATATTATCAGTAATTTATCTAATTAATGTGTTAACTAAATTAAGTATTATTTATACCTAAGTATGTAATAACTTAAGTAACATTACTTAATTAAATAAATTAAGCTAAAAAGGTCAAAAATGTAAATTCAAGGTCTAAATATAATAATTGTCTTATTTATAATCATATATAAAAAGTTGAAAAAGATTTAAATTAAAATAAACCTTGAAAACCTTAGTTTACATTTTAGTCCTTATGTTTTACTTCAATCAAGTCCTTATTCTTCACTTAGGTCCTCAATTTTCGTTACAAATAAGTCCCTGAAAACTTCTTCTTCTTCTTTCCTTCTTCAGCCTCCTCGACGGCTGACGATAGGAGGTGCTTTCACTCACCGATCACCGCATATCCGACGTCATTCCTTCCTCTCCAAGCTCCTGGAGCTTGTGCTCACCATCTCTTTTTCATCAACTGATTTGGATGAAGTTGCAATCCTATTTTAGGGTTGAAGATAACCTCACCGACGTCGGAGAAGATGCTGGTGGTTACTCCACTCCTAGCCTCTTCTCCATCCAGATCACCCTCCTTCTACTGCCGCAACCTATAAATACCCCTCCACACCCTCGATTTCACCAACTTAGCTCCCTTCCCTCTTCTTCACTGAGCTAACCGATTGGCTATTCTTTCCAAACTCCGGTGACCTTCCTTCGCTTCCTCCGTATTCCTCTGTCCATCTTTGATTGCTCTGGATCTTCGCCGACGTCAGCCAAGTCTCTTGATGCAGTGCTGACACTAGGAGTTCCTCTACTTCACTCCGCCACACCTGCCGGATTTCTTCCCTGACCCTCTGATTTCCTCCTCCATTAAGGACCATCGACGGAGATCTTCTACCTCCTTCATCCAGGTAACAGTAGGATAGGTAAGTAGATTAGTTAGAATAGTTAGTTAGGTAGATTAGATAGGTGTAATGACAAAATTTCATTCATCTTCTTCAGCTCTAGCGAGCTCATTGAGCTTGTCTAGAACAACCTTTTATCTTTTTAAATCATCGATCACCTTCTTTAATCTTTCATGAACATTTCTATCACCTTAATTCATTAATTTGATCACCTATTCGCCTAAACCACCTCCACCTTCACCACTGCTTCCATTGTCCATGGCGGAAGTGGCTGAGCTTACTCCACCTCCACTGGGCTCTCCATCATTTAACCATCACTTAAGAGCCCCTATCCTCGCTTTAATTTAAGTAATAATCATCTATAACTTAAATGCCTAATTTAATTTAATCTCCTGAGCTTGCTGTCAATGGCGGCTCAGGAGGAGTTCATATCACTAATTATTCACTTATAATCTATCGCAACTTCCTTTTGACTTGTTTTCTCCACTCAATTGAGTGGGAAAATAGGTCCTGAGCCTAATCAAACTCAAAATTTGTTCACTGGGAATTCAAAGCATAACTTTCAATTTAATGGATAATTGAAGGAATTAATGTGTTCCTGAGGTTCCTTATGACCTTAGGAAGCTTTTTAGATCATCAATGACACGTTTTCATATCATTTGTACATTTTAGCCTTTTTCTAAACTCATTCGGAGCTCCGGCGAGTCAAAAGAACTCTTTAGCCTATAGAACTTAGCGTGAAGCTCCAGATCACTAATTTAAAGGCCACTGATCATTTTGAAGCAATTTATTTGGGGTTTTAAGACCTAGAGCTCCTATTAGACCTTTGTCTTCTCCAACTCCGACAGAGTTGGAGACGACTGTTAGTTAGTGTTAAGTTTCATTTGAAAGGTCTAGAAGCATCAGTAACATGCCCTGAGACCATTCCAATGTGTCAATCTCTGTGATAGACTTTGGTTTGTTATGTCGAACAAACTCATCTAGAATCTTAGGCGACAAGCCTGGAACCCTAGGAATCCTAACTGAAACATCCTTCTGAGGGTCTAAATCCATTACTAAGGTGAAAGAGAAGTTAACTAAGGCATTAATTTCCTCTGAAATGATTAAATTTAGAGAGTCAAAATTCAAGGCTTATTGGTCAACCTTAAGTCTGATTCATGGATTTGGGATTCAATCAGAAGAATTGAGGAGTTCAATCTATTCCTAAGATGTTTTTAAATGATTTAAAATCAATTTGGATGATCTCTGATCGATTTTATGGAAGAAATTGATTTCCATTTAGTTTGGGTTGTTTTTGAACCCAAACTAACGACAGTAAGTTTTTGATGAAATTCAAGTGAATAATCTAGCCAGATAGTTTCTTAACAACCTCTAGAGGTTGTTTGATTTGATTAAGTAGGTCTCTAGCCGTCTGTTGGACCAAATAGAACTTGAATTAAAGTTCTGAAGCTCTTTGACAAATTTTTTTAGCTTCTTCACCTTTCTGAAGCTTATTAGAGTTTCCTTCCTTCACCAACAGCTACGGAAACACCTTCTGAATCTATTCAACACCTTATTTGGAGGTCAAAAGACATTCTGCAAGACCTTAGAGTCAAAACATCCTTCTACAGGCAATATGGTTGTTGCGACCCAAACCCTTTCGCCCTTCAAATCGAAGAGCTAAACCTTCCCTGAGTATCAAATTGATACTACAATTGTGTAGAGCAACCTTAGAGCTTTTCAGCAAGCCTTCATTTGCTCGAATTGGAGCTTTGTGCTGGCTGGAATCATCAAGTGAAGTTTGGTCTGGGAGGGGAATATATAGTCCCACATTGGTGGAACTGAAGTGGCTGCCTCAGTAAAAAAGAAAAAAGTGATTAAGGCCCTTCAGTCGTCAGCGCAGGGTGCATGAATGAGCATATGGGTGTGTGTTGAAAGTTCGGGCTTGGAGGGGGTGAGATTAGCGTAACGAAAAAAATGCAGAATTGAAATATAAATAATCTCACAAATAAGTAATCACACAAAGTACACAAAGTATTTTTAGGTGGAAACCCAAACCGGGTGAAAACCACCACCTAACCCTCTCGAGTTAGGATTTTCCGATCAACCAAGTTGATCAAAATCCACTAAACTGAATCACTTTAAACGAGGGTGATTCAACCTCAATACAACCACGCTACTTAAACGAGGGTAGCGTACCTCAACCCCTTCTCTCCACGAGAAGGATTTTGTCTCACGAAGGAGACGGGAATTCGCAAAGCGAATACCCAACCAAATAACAAAGATAAAATAAACAAAAAGTCCTATAGAGCCAACAAAGTAATTATGAACCTAGCTTCTATAGGAATAAGGAAACTCTCCTTTGCAAGGAGTGCGTCGAGTTGATGACGCAGTGCGTGAGCCACGCGACGGCGCAACTTCACTCTCGTGAACAACGGCGGGAGAGCGGGTGCGCAACAACTTGATGCTCTCAAGATGTAGAACTTGAGCTTAGAGAGCAAGAGCTATCTAGGACACAAGAGAGTGGAATGTGTAATACAAATTATTTCTTGTGTATCTTGGTGTCTCTAGGTGTGTGTTCTTAGTGTTTTTGTGTTACAAAGGTTTCCCTCTATTTATAGAGGCCTTAGGAAGGCTTTGGAAGGCTTAGGAAGGGTTCTATAGCCGTTGGGAACAAAGCCCAAGAGAATCAGCCCGAAATCAGGAACAATCATTGCTCTGACAGGCTTATCAGATGTCTAATTCTGGCATCAGAAGTCTGGAACTTCACTTTAAGACGTTTGATTTCAAGGTCAGACGTCTGATTTTGGGCGGGTCTCTTCCTGACTTGAATCAGATCTAAACAGGGTTTTTGTGCAAGTCCATCAGACGACATACAGGACGTCTGGCACTATGTCTGGACGTCTGGAAACCTACTTTTACTGTGGGAATGGATTTTCCAAATGTTGCAACGGCTAGAAAATCTCTGAGAAGAGATTTTGGGTCAGCCGAGGCAAAACGGTCAATTATCAGACGTCTGGTAAGTCCTATGGACATCTGATAAGGCTCTAACGGTCACATTCTTGAGTGTTTGCTAAGCCAGCCAACGGTCCACTAATTGGACGTCTGGCAAAGTCATCAGACATCTCCTAAGACGTCAGGTCTAAGGTCTGGATGTCTGATTTCATCAGACAGAACTAACTATGTCCAGCCTAATAGTTATCAGACGTCTGAAACAACAGTCAGACGCCTTAAAATACTTTATCAGACGTCTGATTTGGGAATTAGACGTCTGGAAACTTTGTTTGAACCTTATATTGGTTTTCTAAGTATTCTACAGAAAACCTAAGTATCCTAGGGTTGTGCAGGTGTTCCTAGGACTACTGTTAGGGTACTTTGAGGCTCTTTAACATGAATTATCTAAGGAAATAAAGAGCAACAAAAGAAACGAAAAATACAACAAGTACAAAAGAAGGAAATCTATCCTATTCTTCATTTCCTTCCATCTTCAATATATCGCTCCTCGCGAATCTCTTCTGCTCTCCATCGAGCTCCTCCAATCCATCCTGGATGCGAGCTCGAACTCCTTCTAATCACGTATCCATTTGCGATTGACCTGAAATCTAGGACTCAAAGCGCAAATATTAAATTACACGTGTTTTGTTATCATCAAAACAAATGATCGTGGTGCTCTAGCACCAACAATCTCCCCCTTTTTGATGATGACAAAACCATAAATAATAATGCAGAAAATCCTCCCCCTTTTTGACATTATCAAAAAGGTTTAATTGATTTTACATTTCCTATAACTCCCCCTTAAAAAATGCTCTTCTATGAGTTTCTTTTGACAAAGGTAATGTCCTCCCCCCTTTTTTATAACAACAAGATAGCTATTATTTTTCTCCCCCTTTCTAAAGGAAATTTAGCTACCTTATATCTCCCCCTTAAAAATTGACAATTAGCTCATAAAATTTTTTAACTCCCCCTATCTAAATGCTTATGATAAAAAAGATAGGGTAAATGATTTTTACCTCACCTACCATGGCCAATAAAATGGCCCGAATGGTGGTGGAGGATGCCACATCGGATGGGGCTCCCATCTGTAGCTTGGAGGCCCGGGCATTGGCGCCGGTCTCTAATCTGGTGGTCGACGTGCGGCGGGTCCGTCGTTTGTTTGCCGTCTCGTCGGTCTTCTCATTCTCCTCCTTGGTCTACTCCTTGGTTCTCCCAACTCAAGTTGACCAGCCTTGAGCTTGTAGGTCCAGTCCTTTGTGTTGTAATTATCTCTGAACCCTACAAAACAAGATTCTAATTCTTTTTTCGGTATCCAAATGGGCTTGGATCCGGATCTGTTAGCGGGTCTCCTTGATGGAGATCCTTTCTCAACCTTAGGGCTATATAAATCATCTACTTTGTTGATTAGTTTGTTAGAGTTTTCCTTAAGACATGCAATTTCTTTTTCTATAATACTCATCTTAGTCTTTAAATTAGAGATTTCTAACTTTAGACTATCATTTTCCTCAATCAATTTATTATTTTCATTGATGAGGTTATTATTTTCTAATAATAGGTTATCCTTTTTAGGACTAGCTTCTAAATCCTTAAGTTTTATTTCTAACCTATCATTGTCAGATTTAAGAAAACTAAGATTCTTTTTCATGCTTTTGTTTTCTATTTTTAATGATTTACTAAGCTCATACAACTCATTAAAAGCATCTTGTAAATCCGAGTTTACCTCATTGTCGATGTCGTTGCTGTCGTTGTCACTTTCTCCGATTGCCATGAAACCAAGGCACGCGGTTTCCTTCTCCCCGAGATCTTCTTCCGAGCTTGTCTCCTCATGAGTGCCTTCCAACCTCCTCCATATCTCGTGGGCGGTGGTACACTCTTGGATTTGCTCGAACTCTTTCGGACTCAACACACAATACAAGGCATTCATTGCCTTTGCGTTGAGGTTGAGATTCCGAACCTGATCTTCTGAGTAACCTCTTGCGGGTTTCTTGGGAATCACAAATGCGGATTCGCATTTTTCCCACACCCGGAAGTCGTAGGCCTGCAACCACATAGTCATACGATTTTTCCAATAAACGAAATCCATACCTGCAAAGTATGGTGGTCGTGCGGTATCGTGCCCTTCGGTGCACACGAATGCTTTTCCCTCCATATCTAGATCCTCGCCGGTTTGTAACGCCGATTTTGCGAGACCTGCTCTGATACCAAATGAAAGTTCGGGCTTGGAGGGGGTGAGATTAGCGTAACGAAAAAAATGCGGAATTGAAATATAAATAATCTCACAAATAAGCAATCACACAAAGTACACAAAGTATTTTTAGGTGGAAACCCAAACCGGGTGAAAACCACCACCTAACCCTCTCGAGTTAGGATTTTCCGATCAACCAAGTTGATCAAAATCCACTAAACCGAATCACTTTAAACGAGGGTGATTCAACCTCAATACAACCACTCTACTTAAACGAGGGTAGTGTACCTCAACCCCTTCTCTCCATGAGAAGGATTTTGTCTCACGAAGGAGACGGGAATTCGCAAAGCGAATACCCAACCAAATAACAAAGATAAAATAAACAACAAGTCCTATAGAGCCAACAAAGTAATTATGAACCTAGCTTCTATAGGAATAAGGAAACTCCCCTTTGCAAGGAGTGCGTCGAGTTGATGACGCAGTGCGTGAGCCACGCGACGGCGCAACTTCGCTCTCGTGAACAACGGCGGGAGAGCGGGTGCGCAACAGCTTGATGCTCTCAAGATGTAGAACTTGAGCTTAGAGAGCAAGAGCTATCTAGGACACAAGAGAGTGGAACGTGTAATACAAATTGTTTCTTGTGTATCTTGGTGTCTCTAGGTGTGTGTTCTTAGTGTTTTTGTGTTGCAAAGGTTCCCCTCTATTTATAGAGGCCTTAGGAAGGCTTTGGAAGGCTTAGGAAGGGTTCTATAGCCGTTGGGAACAAAGCCCAAGAGAATCAGCCCGAAATCAGGAATAATCATTGCTCTGACAGGCTTATCAAACGTCCAATTCTGGCATCAGACGTCTGGAACTTCACTTTAAGACGTCTGATTTCAAGGTCAGACATCTGATTTTGGGCGGGTCTCTTCCTGACTTGAATCAGATCTAAACAGGATTTTTGTGCAAGTCCATCAGACGACATACAGGACATCTGGCACTATGTCTGGACGTCTGGAAACCTACTTTTACTGTGGGAATGGATTTTCCAAACGTTGCAACGGCTAGAAAATCTCTGAGAAGAGATTTTGGTTCAGCCGAGGCAAAACGGTCAATTATCAGACGTCTGGTAAGTCCTATGGACGTCTGATAAGGCTCTAACGGTCACATTCTTTAGTGTTTGCTAAGCTAGCCAACGATCCACTAATTGGATGTCTGGCAAAGTCATCAGACGTCTCCTAAGACGTATGGTCTAAGGTCTGGACGTCTGATTTCATCAGACAGAACTAACTATGTCCAGCCTAATAGTTATCAGACGTCTAAGACAACAGTCAGACGTCTTAAAATACTTTATCAGACGTCTGATTTGGGAATTAGACATCTAGAAACTCTATTTGAACCCTATATTGGTTTTCTAAGCATTCTACAGAAAACCTAAGTATCCTAGGGTTGTGCAAGTGTTCCTAAGACTACTGTTAGGGTACTTTGAGGCTCTTTAACATGAATTATCTAAGGAAATAAAGAGCAACAAAAGAAACGAAAAATACAACAAGTACAAAAGAAGGAAATCTATCCTATTCTTCATTTCCTTCCATCTTCAATATATCGCTCCTCGCGAATCTCTTCTGCTCTCCATTGAGCTCCTCCATTCCGTCCTGGATGCGAGCTCGAACTCCGTCTAATCACGTATCCATTTGCGATTGACCTGAAATCTAGGACTCAAAGCACAAATATTAAATGACACGTGTTTTGTTATCATCAAAACAAATGATCGTGGTGCTTTAGCACCAACATGTGTGTGGGTGCATGTGCCCAAGTGTGTGTGCGCCTGTGGGCGTGCGAGTGTGGGCCCGTGAGGGCGTGTGCATGTGGGCCTGGGAGGCCATGAGCCGGATGGGCTCGAGACTATGTTGAACCGGAATTAAACCAAACCAAATAAAAACCAGTCTTGGACCTAGTAGGGTCTGGTCCCACCTTGAGAGGGGTGTTGTGTATCCTTGACCTGTCTAAGCCGCCAACCTTAAAACCTAATTTTTTGTTCAAAGGATTCAAATCGGTTTGGTTCAAAAGAGTTGTAAAGGAAGAGAAGGAAAGGAAGAGAAGGAAAGGAAGAGAAGAGCTACAAAGGAAGAGAAGGAGAAGAAGGGGAGAGCTCGTAAGGATTGAATAAGGTAGACAGGCAAAAGAGAAAAAGAAAGATAACAGGCAGAGTAAGAAGAAAGAAAAGAAAGAGAAGAAGACATGTATAAGAGAAGAGCTCGAGAAATGAAAAGAAATAAGAAAAAAGTAAAAAGAGATAAGAGAGTGAGAGAGTAAGGTAAAAGAAGAAAAGAAAGAAAGAGGCTGAAGACAAAGAAGAATAATTGTGGTTTAATTTCTTGCATTCTACTAATTTCTTTTTGAGCTTAATGTTGTAATAAGACATATTCATTAGAATTACTTTTTCTTGCCTTAATCTCTTTTAAATAAAAGAAATTAAAAGAAATAAACATGTTTACTTGTTTGTAAAAGTAAATCATGTGTAAATGTGTTCCTTATGGAATTTTGCATATTCTTCTAATTAGAAATCTTTAAGCAAAATTCATGTTCTTAAAGTCAATTTAATTATAATTCCCATAAGTAGCTTAGGATTAGTGGTGAGTTTTAATTAAGTTATGCCTCCTAGAGAACGACCTGGACTAAACCAGTTAAAAAGAAATAAAATCTAAAATGTTAGGTTAACTTGACCCTATACTACTTAATCGACATAAATTTAAGTTGACCTAAGTTACTTTCTTTTGCACATAATTAAGCATAATTAAGTTAATTAACTATGTTGAGAAAGTTAACCACCAGATAGCTAGACCCTTGGGTGCTCTTGTGGCTAAAGAAGTTAGCTTTGAATTTGATGATTCTTGTTTAACGGCCTTTAACTCTCTTAAAGTGTCTTTGACTAATGCACCTATCTTACAACCTCCAGATTGGATACTCCCATTTGAGATTATGTGTGATGCTTCAGATTTTACAGTAGGAGCAGTTTTAGGATAGAGAATTGATAGAAAACCCGTTACAATCTTTTATGCAAGTAGAACGTTAGATGAAGATCAAAAGAATTACACTACAACTGAAAAGGAGTTGCTTGCAATTGTTTTTGCTTTTGAAAGTTTCGATCATACTTTTTAGGTTCCCATGTGGTAATTTATAGTGACCTTTCAGCCCTTAGACATCTTCTATCCCAAGAGGATGCTAAACAAAGTTTAATTTGATGGATACTTTTATTGCAAGAATTTGATTTAGAAATAAAGAATAAAGTTGGATCAAAAAATGTAGTTGCTGATCATCTATCTCAGATCTTAATAAGTAATGATCATTCTCCACCAATTTGTGATTTATTCTCCAATGAACATCTGTTGGTTATAACGGGAATTAAGTCTCCTTGGTTTGCAAATATAGTCAATTATTTAGCAGTAGGTCAGACCCCTTCCAATTGGACAAAACACAAGAGAGATAAATTTTTCCCTTAGATTAAGTATTATTTTTGGGAAGATCCAGAACTCTTTAGGCTCTATAATGATCAGATAAAAAGAAGGTGCATTTCGGAAAGTGAGTTCCACAGCATATTATCATTTTGTCATAGTAGTGCATGTGGAGGTCATTTTTCTGGGGAAGAAAATAGCTGCTAAGGTCCTCCAAAGTGGTTCTTATTGGCCCACTTTATTTAAGGATTCACATTTGTTTACTAAGTCTTGTACAAGTTGCCAAGCCTTAGGAAATATGACTAAAAGAAATATGATGTCTTTGAATCTGATCTTAATTATTGAGGTTTTCAATGTTTGGGACATCGATTTTATGGGATCGTTTACCCCTTCATTTGGATAACTCTATATTTTAATAGCTGTAGATTATGTATCCAAATGGATAAAGGCAATCCCAACAAAAAATACTGATCATAGTGTAGTCACTTGCTTTGTTCGAAAGAATATTTTTGCAAGATTTGGGATGCCATGAGAAATCATCAGTGATGGAGGTTCCCAGTTTAATAATTTTCAATTTAGAAGTCTTCTTAAGAAGTATGGAATCAATCATAAAATTGCAACTCCATATCATCCTCAGAAAAATGGCCAAGTCGAAACATCTAATAGGGAGATTAAGGCAATCCTTCCAAAGACGGTAAGAGTTGATAGAAAAGATTGGACTGAAAAATTAGATGATGTATTATGGACTTACCGTACAACTTACATGACCCCTATTGGAATGTCCCCCTATCAGTTGGTGTACGAAAAGGTGTGCCACTTGCTGGTAGAACTTGAGCATAGATCTTTTTGGACAATAAAGAAATGTAATATGAATCTTGAACAAGCTAGGGATCACAGAAAATTAGAAATGAGTGAATTGGAGAAAATAAGAAATGATGCATATGAGAATTCACGAATTTATAAGGAGAGAATGAAGGCTTTTCACGATTGTCATATTTTTCGGAAGTCTTTTGAACCAAACCAACGTATTTGGCTCTATAACGCCAAACTTCGATTCTTTCCAAGAAAGCTTTGCTCTAAATGGACAGGACCTTATATTGTTATGCGCACCTTACCAAGTAGAGCTATAGAAATAGTAGATACCAATATTGGGCACACTTTCATGGTTAATGGGTAAAGGCTTACACCATATCTTGAGCATTAGGAATTTATCAAAGGTGTTGATAAGCTTGCACTTCTAAATCCTACCCCTGGTTGACTATGTTTTTGCTCAGTTGAAGATGTAAAACTTAGTGCACATTGGAGGCAGTCCGATACCTTCTCATCCCCCTTCTTGCTTTTTAGAGCACTAGAGCACCTGAGCACACTAGCAACTTGCACCATGACTTTCCACTACCCATTGATGAGAACCTCATCATGAGCCCTAACTAGCTCATTTTGACCTAAGAAAGAGAATAAGAGCTCCTACATATCCTAGAAAAGGGCCAATTCAAGGAAGAAAGCATGAAACAAAGGGTAAAACTATAATTTTACCATTGCAGCACATAAATGGGATTTCTCAGAGTCAAAACATA
Source organism: Thalassia testudinum (assembly GCA_037157565.1). Classification (NCBI taxonomy): domain Eukaryota; kingdom Viridiplantae; phylum Streptophyta; class Magnoliopsida; order Alismatales; family Hydrocharitaceae; genus Thalassia; species Thalassia testudinum. The sequence goes on from JAZHRO010000025.1 coordinate 11,771,413, forward strand.
TGTCAAATGGTTAGAATAAGATAAAAAGTGGGTTGGTTCAATCACAAATGGGTTCATGTGCAGTCTAGGAATTAAATGACATCTTATAACCCTAAAACTGACCTGCTTAATTCAACAAGGTTATGGTCAGGATAAAAGTCAACTAAATCCTCTAAAAATCATGGAAAAATATCCCCTAGGATTTAGAACCTTCAATTTGGCCTTTGGAACCTATTTTGACTTAGATTGGGGTCCTAGCTCATTATTTGACCTAATTTAGGTTTTTGTGCAAAATGCCCAGTCAAACGTGATCAAACCTAAAATCCAACTTCACCATTGGATTACTTAGGTCAAAATTAGGTTTGTACCAAAATTTGAATTTGAGGAAGGGTCATCTTGACCTACTTTGCAAAATAGTCCACCCAATTATATTCTAGCCCCTATCTTCTGAAAACCCTTGCGCAGACCCCCCTAACTTCCTTGCCACCATTGCAATTAGGTCCCTCCACTAATAAAGCGGAGGAACCCTACTCTGGCGAGGAATGGAGGGGGATTACTGTTAAATGCTACGAGTTGCTACGCTAACGTGTTTGGTTTTGAAAAAAAACATGTCATTGTAGTTTGAAAGCGAAGAACTCGTGTTCAAAAAATAAAATTTATACCAGAATAAAAATCCTGGGTTAAACTTAGGGAGGCAGACGTTTGATTTAAAAACACGTGTTTGTTTTATTTGTCACGAAGTAGAAAAATTGATTAGAAACTATTTATCTATTTACAATAAATAGAAGAGAGAGAATGAGAGAGAGAGAATATTACAAACAAAAATAAAAAAGAGATGTAGAATGAACATGGAACTCATTATCAGAAGGATTGTTCATTACACTAAACATTATGACTAGAAAGAGGGAAAATGATTACACTAGAAAGTAGTAAATCTACTCTAGAAAGCAGTAAATCTATTCTAGAAAGCAGTAAAAAGAATGGGGAGAGAGATATACTCCTTGACGGTCGCTTGGAGGACGAGTCGGACGAGACGACGCCTAGACGACGGGAAACAGAGCAGGACGAAGGAGGACGAAGCGAGAAGAATGGGAACGGGGCAGCACGTCGTCATCGTCGCGGGATCCACTTCTGAAAGGGGGATGAAAATTTGACTTTATCTCGCGAGAAGCATCCCGGGTGTGGGACAAGCTTCTCTTGAGCTTTGGAGAGGGAGAGAAGAGAAGGAAGGGATGAGAATTTCTTGTGGAGGGGGTCTCCGTTTATAGTTGCAAGGAGTGAGGGCAATTTGTTCATTTTAATTTGAAAAACATTAAATCAGTGACGGATAAAACCGTCGCTAAAGCCCCATCCTGGGTGTAGTGGGGCGCCGCCCACGTGCCTGCTCGCCTGTTCGCGCATGTAACGTGCGTTCACAATTTTCTTATCTCGTGCCTCCCCGCCCGCTCCTCAGCGCACGCTCACGCGTGTGATGGCACGTGAGATGCAGGCGTGCGATAGCGCGTGGGCGCTATCGAGCACCCACAGCCGCTCGATCCTCATTGCGCGGTCACACATGCCCGCTCGTCCGTGCCAGCTCACCCGCTCCTTGCGATTCGAATGCGCACCACTCGCTCGCGTAAGCGCTCTTGCCCACTACGCTGTGGTGGAGAAATGGTCGCGCGGTTGAGTTGTGGAGCGGTTGTCCATGGCTGTTGGATGGCGATCCAACGGCCACGATTCAACGCGCGAAGAAGGGTACGGTCGGCTCTGAACTCAACTGGGCTAGTTTGGGTGACCGAGATGGTGCCACGTGGTGCCATCTTGGCCGTCCATCTTCTGGATGATGTAGATGGTGCCATGGTTGTTGGATTGAGTCGATTTTCACGCCGTTAGGCTGCGATCATCGATCCAAATCCATCAGTGCGGTCGGATTTGTTGTTTGAAGTATGGATTCACACCATCTTGGCCCTTGATCTTCTAGGGTTCCCCGGTCTCTATCTAATGCTACAGATGTCTGATTAGGGTGATCTTGGAGTCGTTGAACTCCATTTGTCGCCCTGATCACATCTGTATGGTTGGATCTTCAATCCGTGGCCCCGATAAAAATTTTGCCCTGTCCATGAACATAAAAGGAGACAATTAACCTCCATTTTATTCAAACTAATCTAAATGCAAGATGATGCATGTTATGCAATATTTATAGTATGCAATGCAATTCTATGCTTAAGAACATGCATAAATAGACATCTTATGCAATGTAAACATGTTTACATCAATTACTCCTTGATTCCTCAAAGATCTCCTCCCAAATTTGGAAGGGAGATTCTTTAAGGAATTCCCTTCCATCTGAGCATGGTCTCAATCTCTGATTCGCACTCAATCTCTCATGCGAATGCATGAGAGATTTGGGTCTCCAACGGTTTCCATCTCCGTCGAGGTCTCTTATGCTTTGAAGCATGCCTTCCAAGCATAAGAGCCCCTGCCAATGCCTATAAAAGGTCCACCACCTCCGGCCGCTTCCATTCAGCTTGACTTGGCCCGAGAAATATCCCTAATTTCATCTCCTCTCCTCCAGCCAAGGGTCCAGCGAGCTCCAGCGAGCCCTCCTCTTTCTCGTTGCTCTGCCACAATACCAGTGGCAGAGCCGCCTTCACCACCTTCCTCCACGTCGCGCAATACCCGCACGTGCACCTCCAGCCCCATCGTCGTCGCCGCTCTCCCTCCACTGGATGTCCTCTTCTCCGGCAGCGGCAAGTACAGCCAGCCGCCTCCTCTCCCCCTTCGTCCACTTAACTAGAGTAGAATTACTCCTCTCTCTCCCCTCTTCATTTCCCCTCTTTCTATTTCCACTTTCGACCCCTCGCAGCTGCAGACCACCTCCATCTTCTCCATCTCCGGCCGACCATCGGCGAGGCGCTTCCACCGCTCCACACGCCTCGCCAAACACCTCATCACCTCCACCATCACCCACTGATCACCTTCCGCCCATCCACTGACCGCCATCACCTCCCTACACGTCCACCGAACACACCCATAAGCATGGCCACAGAGCGACCTAGGCATGCACTCCTAGCCACCCTGCGGCCTGCTACCCACCGTCTCACCTTCGCCTTGACACGGTGAAGCTTCCCATGTGCTCTAATGAGGCCACAAGGCTATATTTGTGAACTTCCGGTCGACCCCCCATTCCGCCATTGAAGCAGAAGAAAGGAGCTTGTAGCAGCGCTCCAGGCCGCATCCACCCACGTGCTGCGCTCCAAGAGGTGCGGGTTGGACTTGCATATACAGCCAGCCAGGTAATTGGCCTTGAGAGAGATCGCAGCAGTGGCAATTGAAGAAGGTCTCCTGTGGGAGTGCGCAAAGAAGTGGGTGGGACTTTTAGTCCCACCTCGTGAACTCAAGAGTGCGGTGAGTGGTATTTATTGTTTTTGTGTTTTAAGCTTACCGCCTCCAGTACACGGGGTGAGGTCCCTCACCTACGTACACCCACCTCGTTCGCAACCCCTGCTCCCACGGACCTGGCATGACCGACCTGATTATCCCTCGCACTCCTCATGCACTACACCACGTCAATGCGCTTGGACCCAGGCACGCGAAACCCGACCCGATTACCCGACTCTGGGAGAGCGTACCAAAGAGAAAAATAGAGAGAGTGTGTGACACGGGGAGGGTAGGGGATAGGTTTTTCTCTTCAGTGTGTGCAGAAGAAGAGAGGAAGGAAGAAGCTAAGGCAGAAGTTGTGGCCGTAGAGAAGCAAAGAAGGAAGAAAGGAAGCTGAGGTAGAAGCAAGTCAAGGCAAAGAGGCTAAGAGAAAGGTAGGGGAAGGCACAACAGAAGCCAAGATGGGAAAGAAGAAGCACTGTGACCGTAGAGGAAGAAGAAGGTGTAGCTGAAGGCAAAGGTTGAAGAAGGAAGGTAGAAGCTAAGGGAAGGAGAAGCACTGTAGTAGAGGTGCGGCTGAAGAAGAAAGAAGAAAGAAAGAAATCAAAGTCAGAGAAAGAAAGTCAAGGAAGAAGAGAAGAACGAGAAGGAAGAAAGCCAAAGAGTAGAAGAAGAAAGAAAGAAGAAAGAAGAAGGCCAAAGAATAAGGCAGAAGAAGAAAGGAAAGAAAAAGTTGAAGAGAGAGCCACGCCAAGAATCACCCTTTTTATCCAATTCTTCTCAATCTCTTCTACTTTGCTACATTTTGACATTCATAAATTCTTGCATTTATACTCTAAATTAGGTTTTGAGTAACTCTAAGTGTTCAATTACATAGATTGAGATTAGTGAATAAATTCCATTTGCTCCCTGTGTTCGACATCGGTTAATTAAGTTTTCAAGTAATAAATTCTTATTTGTTTTCGCAGTGATTTCATTTATGCTACAATGCACATCTTTTAAAACCACGATCTCACCCATCAACATTTTGGCACCGTTGCCGAGGAGCAACACGCAATTTATCACTAATCTCTGCATTATTTGTGATTATATTTGAGCACTAACTTGCCCTCTTTGTTTTATTGTAATCTTACAGGTATTTCACAAGAAGATCTCCCACGCAAGTCAACTACTCTAGGGCAGGTAATCTCTCTTCTTTCCTAATCCACCTCCTAATCCTAGGAAGACAAAAAAGCAATCCAATTAGGAATCAATTGCCTTCTCTTTATAGTAATTACCATCTTTAAGGCAAAGGTTTCCTAATTTTTGCGAAAATTTTTTCAAAACTTGTTGAAGTAGAAGTGATTTTTAGAACTAATCCCACAAATTCCTGTGCCTAGTAGAAATCACGCTTAATCTCTGTGGACAACACACTTCTTGTTTTAAGTCCAAAGAGAAATTTTGTAAAAAGAAAAGAGGATTGGAAATAGTCCAAAGAGAAATTTTGTAAAAAGAAAAGAGGATTGGAAATAGAACCAAATTAGGGTTTCAACAGTAAGGTTTTTGGAGTGCTAGTCACACATGCCTGTTTAAAAGGAAATAAACCCTCCCGCATTTGTGTGCTACCCAAGCCCTTGGTTGAAGAGATCTAAACAAGACAAACCTTAAAAAATTGAGCTCTAAAATCACTTGAATCTTAAAATCTTGGACCTAATAAACTGGGAGTCAAATCACGGTGGTCTCTAGGTCTTGACCTAGAATCATTCTGCCATCTTTAGGATAGGTCAGGTGAAGTTGACCCCTTGGGTCAATCAACCTCCAAATTAGGTCACAAAATCAAAACAACTAAAGTTCAAGTGAGAACCCTAAAGCACCTTTGAAATAAAAGTGGTAAACTTAAGAGGTCAAGGTCCCCATTCTGGTCTACCTGGAATCTCAATGACAAGAGAGGTCGGGTGGGGGAAAGCCTGTAACTCGTGGGGATGCTCTACCATGTAGGGGTCTTTGCGAGACTCTCCCTCTTTGGCTACCCAGGTAATTCTCAAGCGGACGACCTTCTAATCCAGGGGTATCATCTGCCCCGAACCTCCATAGTCATCCAAACATCTTTGGGTGCCTTGATTGGGTCAAAAACATCTCCAATCCCTCATCTTTTCTCTTAAGAGCACACACATACATTGGGACTCTGTATTCTGATCTATTCGCTTCATAACTTGATTCTACATCTTGATTCAAACTCTGATTCTACATCTTTATTCCACCACCTGATCCAAATATGCAGCCGAACCACTTAGGACTACCATTCAAGAAACCTGAATCTCGGAAATCCATGAGAGATAGGATGATTGAGGATGCCCTAAAATTCTATGAAAAAGAAGACAACCTCAACACCAGTAGAAAACATTCAGGTTGATATCCCAACAACCACAACCTTCATCATAACATGTGCCCAAGTGTTATTAGAAGAAACCACAAAAGGATCAACCTGAGACATTCTCATCACAAGATACATAGAGATAGAAAAATTACACAATTTGGAATACCTTCAATGCATGACAAATCCTGTACTATGGGAACAACACCAAGATGATCTTGAAAAATGGGAAGAGATAATGAGATTATTAAAACAAATTATCTACCAGAAATACACGTATATGCCACAAACAGATGATGAACCATCTTGGAACAATATCGAGGATTAATCTGATTTCCCAGATCTCAAGTTTGAGGCACATAATGGTTGTGGATTCCTAACCCAGATGGAGTACAATGTGCCTGATATTGAAGAAGGTTGGAAAGTTCCAATTGTAGGAGAATACAAGGTTGTGCCAACCCTAGACCCTGGATCACCAAGCTTAGAATTCCAAAACTCTTGCAATAATGAGGTTAGAACTGAACCTCTCGAGGGTGTAAATCCTGCCCCTTATTCTGATAAGGTGACCCTCGAAGGTTATCCAGATTTAGATTCTAGTGATTTAACCCACATCCTAAGCCTAGAATCTAGATTTGAAACATATTGGGAAGATTACAAGGCCCCATATGAAGCAGATCAAAGTTTCAATGAAGAATACAATTATGCGCCTCTATTTGATGAATATCCTTCTCCAACATCCTCAGAAAATCAAATTGATTTTTCAGAAGTCATGCCAATCTACGATACAGAAATCAAAGAGTTAGACGAGTTGGGTTTCGATTGGGTCTATCCTACCAACTTGGAACTAGAGCCTAATAAGAACACCAATTTGAGCACAAATTTGACATATAGGCTAGACCCCAATTAGGCTACTGAATCCACATCATATGATTTATTCTATGGTGGAACTCATGATCTTGAATCTCATTCAGATTTTGCTTTTCGCAAACTCTCCGATGATTTCAAATTTGACCATAACATCGGAGAAAATTTGCTTCCTGATTACAACAAGCCAATCTACGACCTCAGCTCACATGACTCAGTCTACGACTCCAACTCTGAGGTCTCAGTTTTGAAGATCACTGATTTAAGTTCAGGTTCCAGTGACATGGAATCATTTCTTTTCGATCCTCAGGAATCGAAACTAGAAAATGCCGAAAGTGATTGCGACCCAAAATATGAATCTTTTCTCGACTCCGATTTCCAGTATCCTATCAACACTCTTCTGGCATTCACTTTTGATTTTGAAAGAAACTATAAGGACTCTCTACATGAGATCACCTGTCATTCCTTTTTAGAAGAGCCCTCATATACAATTCTCATTGAAGCCACCTCTTCTACTCATACAGAACCGATCAAAACCTATTTTCAACCTCGACCCATAACCAGACTCAATTATTATTCCGATTCACCTCTCACTGAGCCATTTGTAGATGATTCAACTCCACATCTATACCGAGCATCGAGCATCGATCAGACTAAAAATCATGATCCATCATTCTATGATCACCCCTGTAGGGTTTCCGCCTTATTCATTGATCATTTTTCGGAGCCCTACTCTGACCAGGCTGATTCGACTCAGCCTAAACCCAAATTTTCATTTCCACATCCATCAAAGCGACATAGTAGTTGGTGGGTTCCACATCTTTTGATCCTCATCTATCAACCCACCAGACTAATAGGGTTTGGGTTACATCATCAACCTGTTGATCTTAACAAGCACCTGGTTTGACTAACCAGGATTTTAATTAAGGTGCTTGTTTGACAAAATTTTGCTGATTTAACCACTCCCTCTCCATCCCATGTTCTGCTCGGCTGAAGGCGTTGAATTTAGCGCTTAATAGGAGGCAACCCGTCATTCCAAAAACCTGAGATCCATCTAATTATCCGTTTGTACTCCACATCTATTGCACCTTGAGTTCAACCTTAGACAGTTGATCCCACCTCTGGTACACGTACCAGAGCTTGAAATCGTCTGCATCAGTCACCTCTTAACCCATTCACCCACCCAATGTATCCTGTTCTAAGCCCCTGAACCCAACACTATTTCACACCCTCTATTTACAATGAGGACATTGCAAAACTTAGAATGGGGGGTGGTAAAGTGCATACATACAGAACCAAGAAAAAGTTAGAAGGATTCTCACAAAAAAATTTCACATATGTCAAAAACACAAAAAAATTAAAAAATTATGAAAAAGAACAAAAAAATGGAGGGAGGAAATTTTGTGAGCCACATAATCATGGGGAGAAAAAGAGCAAAATGACAAAAAGGAGCACAAAATGAAAAATAAAAAGAGATAGTCATTAGTAAGAGATTAAGGAATTAATCGAAGTTTTAAACCACATCAAGGAAATAGAGAATAAAAGAAGAAAAGGGCTAATGAGACACAAAAAGAGATTAGCAGGAATGCTGATCTTAGGCCTTTTGGGTTAGACTCTTAGGCTTAAAAATTCAAGTATCCGCTAAGATCTGAATAATCCTTAAGAGGTTGAGGAAAATGCGAAGCTTAAGTATTAGGTCTAAGGCTTAGGTAGTATTTGGCCTCGTTAACTAACCTTCTATTTGCGGGATTCGATAACCTAAGCACCTCAATCCACACACAGTCTGGTTCAGTGCGCATAACTATCAAAATCACGCAAAAGTGTTCAATGTTCTGAGAAAAAGTTGCCTAGATTAGGAGTGGCCAATCAACATAAGTTGATTTGGATGAGTTCTCAATGCGGAAAGGAGGGAAATTCCCCTCGAAGATGCGTAACAACATATCGTCTCCTCGATGCTTGTCTCTTAGGATATTTAAATATCCTACCGGGGGTATGTAAGCACTCTACTGGTTCAGATACCATGGGCGGCATTATCATGAAATGTCGATTGCTAGGATCTAGATTCGGCCACAAAACGCCATGGGTGAGATTATCTCGAAATCTCGAAAGCCAGGGTTATGGGGGTTGCCATGGGCAGTGCTATCATGAAGCATCGATTGCCAGGGACCTTTGAGGATTGATGATGGGGACGAGGAATCCGATATAGACCGTGTTGAGAAGCCAATCCGAAGCTAGAAATAAAAAGAAAAGAGAGAGAAAACTCTCCAAACAAATAAATCTTCTGTCTTTCTCTTACAAAAATGCACTGCAAACTGAACCAAGGCTAAAAATGTCTCAAGCACGAATGCTTTAATTGCGGAGTCCAACAAACCCTGGGATAGTTTCTGCAGGCCTTAAAAACCTTCGTGGAGGGCCAAGGCTAAAGCTGGTCAGGTTTGAATGTTGGTTGGTACTTGAGTACCTCTAGGCCTATTGTCAGCATTCTAACCTAATCAATAGAAGAAGAAAAGCACTTATCTTAACTGACGAAAGAAACTCAGGGTTTAGAACAGAAGTTAAAACCTTGAAATTTTATCAAGGGACTAGAAAAAGCTAGGCATGGGGGCATGATGAGAACCTCATCATGAGTCCTAACTAACTCATTTTGACCTAAGAAAGAGAATAAGAGCTCCTACTTAACCTAGAGAAGGACCTAATTCAAGGAATTAATGTTTTGAGAAGAAAACATGAAACAAAGGGTAAAACTGTAATTTTACCATTACAGCACATAAACGGGATTTCTCAGAGGTAAAACATAGGTCAAATGGTCTGAATAAGATAAAACGTGGGTTAATTCAGTAAAAAATGGGTTCATGTGCAGTCTAGGAATTAAATGACATCTTGTAACCACAAAATAGACCCACTTAATTCAACAAGGTTCTGGTCAGGATAAAAATCAACTAAACCCTCTAAGAATCATGTAAAAATATCCCCTAGGGTTTAGAACCTTCAATTTGGCCTTTGGAACCTATTTTGACCTAGATTGGGGTCCTAGCTCATTATTTGACCTAATTTGGGTTTTTCTGCAAAATATCCAATCAAACGTGGTCAAAACTAAAATACAACTTCAGCATTGTATTCCTTAGGTCCAAATTAGGTTTATACCAAAATTTGGGTTTGAGGAAAGGTCATCTTGACCTACTTTGCAAAATAGTCCACCCAATTACAGTCTGACCCCTTTCTTTTGAAAACCCTTACGCAGACCCCCCTAACTTCCTCACCACCATTGCAATTAGGTCCCTCCACCATTAAAGCGGAGGAGTCCTACTCTGGTGAGGAATGGAGGGGGATTACGCCCTGATTCCTTAGCGATCTTCTCCCAGATTTGGAAGGGAGATTCTTTGAGGAATTCCCTTCTATCTGAGTATGGTCCCAATATCTAATTCGCACCCAATCTCTCATGCGAAAGCATGAGAGATTTGGGTATCCAACGGTTTCCATCTCCGGTGAGGTCTCTTGTGCTTTGAAGCTTGCCCTTCAAGCATAAGAGCCCCTGCCAGTGCCAATGAAAGGTCCACCACCTCTAGCCACTTCCATTCAGCTTGACTTGGTTGGAGAAATACCCCCAATTTCATCTCCTCTCCTTCGGCCAAGGGTCCAACGAGCTCCGGCAAGCCCTCCTCCTCTTTCTCATCGCTCTGCCACAATACCAGTGGCAGAGCTACCTTCACCAACTTCCTCCGCGTCGCGCAATACCTGCACATGCGCCTCCAGCCCCATCGTCGCCGCTCTCCCTCCACTGGACGTCCTCTTCTTCGGCGGTGGTAGGTATGGCCAACCGCCTCCTCTCCCCCTTCGTCCACTTAGCTAGGTTAGAATTACTCCTCTCTCTCCCCTCTTCATTACCCCTCTTTCTATTTCCACTTTTGACCCCTCGCAGCCACAGACCACCTCCATCTTCTCCATCTCCAGCCAACCGTCGACGAGGCACTTCCACCACTCCTCACCTCCACACGCCTCGCTAGAAACCTCATCACCTCCGCCATCACCCACTGATCACCTTCCACCCATCCACTGACCGCCATCACCTCCCTAAATGTCAACCGAACACACCCATAAGCATGGCCATAGAGCAACCTAGGCACGCAAGCCTAGGTCACCCTACGGCCTGCCACCCACCGCCTCACCTTCACCTTGACACGGCGAAGCTTCCCATGTGCTCTAATGAGGCTGCAAGGTTGTATTTGTGAACTTCAAGTCGACCCCCCATTTCTCCATTGAAGTAGAAGAAAGGAGCTTGCAGCAGCGCTCTAGGCCACATCCACCTAGGTGCTGCACTCCAGGAGGTGCAAGTTGGACTTGCGTATACACCCAGCCAAGAAATTGGCCTTGAGAGAGATTGCAGTAGTGGCAATCGAAGAAGGTCTCCTACAGGTGTGCACGAAGAAGCGGGTGGGACTTTTAGTCCCACCTCGTGAACTCAAGAGCGCGGTGAGTGGTATTTATTATTTTTATGTTTTAAGCTTACCACCTCCAGTACATGGGGTGAGGTCCCTCGCCCACGTACACCCGCCTCGTCCGCAACCCCTGCTCCTGCAGACCTGGCATGACCGACCCAATTATCCCTCTCACTCCTCGCGCACTACACCACGCCGATGCACTTGGACCTGGGCACGCAAAACCCAACCCGATTACCAGGCTCTGGGAGAGCATACCGAAGAGAGAAATAGAGAGAGAGGGCGATGCGGGGAGGGTAGGGGATAGGTTTTGCTCTTCAGTGTGTGTAGGGGAAGAGAGGAAGGAAGAAGCTAAGGCAGAAGCTATGGCCATAGAGAAGAAAAGGAAGTAAGAAAGGAAGCTGAGGTAGAAGCAAGTCATGGTAAAGAGGCTAAGAGAAAGGTAGGGGAAGGCACAACAGAAGCCAAGATGGGAAAGAAGAAGCACTGTGACCGCAGAGGAAGAAGAAGGTGTAGCTGAAGGCAAAGGCTGAAGAAGGAAGGTAGAAGCTAAGGGAAGGAGAAGCACTGTAGTAGAGGTGCGGCTGAAGAAGAAAGAAGAAAGAAAGAAATCAAAGTCAGAGAAAGAAAGTCAAGGAAGAAGAGAAGTAAGAGAAGGAAGAAAGCCAAAGAGTAGAAGAAGAAAGAAAGAAGAAAGAAGAAGGCCAAAGAATAAGGCAGAAGAAGAAGAAAGGAAAGAAAAAGCTGAAGAGAGAGCCAAGCCAAGAATCACCCTTTTTATCCAATTCTTCTCAATCTCTTCTACTTTGCTACATTTTGATATTCACAAACTCTTGCATTTATACTCTGAATTAGGTTTTGAGTAACTCTAAGTATTCAATTACATAGATTGAGATTAGTGAATAAATTCCATCTGCTCCCTGTGTTTGACCTTGCATACTTAAGTTTTCGAGTAATAAATTCTTATTTATTTTCGCGGTGATTTCATCTATACTACAATGCACATCTTTCAAAACCACGATCTCACCCTGCCAACTCCCATTTTCCTCACCTTTGCTTGTTCACTTCACTGCGGCACAGATCTTCCCATAGATGTGCAGTTGTTGGTCCTACTAAAAGCAAGGAAAGTGCACCGTGAAAAGATTCATGCACTTTAGGAATCTCCCTTCTGTGGGAGAAGTAACATGGCTAAATGGAGTAGGGCACAACATATGAGACGGTGCGTCAAGTGTGGCATGTATAACCACACCAATGATGGCATATGCTATTGGTATAAGAAATCCCATCAGAATTGGTATGCTATCGTCTACAGTTCCTTAAGTATGGATTGAGTGCCAATTTCCCTTATCCTCCTCATCAATTTCAGAGAGCCATAGTGGAATTAGTGAACCAATACTGTGATAGATATGGCATCACCTTCATACCGCGTGGTTGAAGGCGTTAAACTTAACGTTGGTTGGGAGGCAACCCAAAACTGTAAATAAATAATTAAACAAAGGAAAAAATTGGAAAATTGTGTATAATAAAAATTTACAAAAACAAAAAAATTCAAAAAAAAAAAAATCATCATCAAAAAATTTGTACATAACAAAAATTTGCAAAATCATTAAAAAGAAAAGTTGTTTCTTTTAGGTAGTTACGTTGATTCTCTAGATCTGAGACCAGCTTGGCGGGGTTTGATAGATAACATTATGTGACATTAGTGACCTTCGACTCATGTGGGAAGAGTAGCACTACGAGACTCCACTCTGAGTTTACTAGAAGTTTTGGGTGTTATTAGGACCGTAGGGCTTGTTAGCATTTTGGATAGATGTGGGAGGCGTAGCACTACGATGCTCCACATTCGGGTTATTTAGCTGGCCTCTTTTCTTTTGAGTTAACCTATTTGTATTTTAGTAGGATAGTGACTTCGAGCCTGATACAAGGATTAGTTACCTCATGAGGATAGAGTGTAGCCCAACGAAGCTCTATTCCTTAAGATGTTAGCTATTACTCGTAAATAGATTGGAATTAGCATTACTTGAGTTAGCTCTAAGGTGTGTAGCTTTGAGAGACCTAATAGGGTTATATCAGGGTGCTAATCTATGTCACTATACCAAGATTTCATCACGAGAGAAGAGTAGCTTTGCAAGACTTGTGATTTTGTTATGTCTAAGGATCTAGAGTAAAAAGACTCAATCATGGTGAATCCATGGGCTGAGTTTTCTTATAAAGGCTTTCTTTTTCTCTTTCTATAAATAATCAAAAGCCCTACTTTTTTTAGGTTTAATTTTGTACATAAACAAGGTTATTTAACCATCCTTTAAATTTTGTACATAAATCAAATTTTTTGTTTTTAATCTGTCTTTATTTTTGTAGGTTACGTAAGCTGGCTAGTTTACCATCACAAGTGCTTCACTACATTGGTAGTATTTATCTAAACTATTCCCTTTCTATTATTTTTATGCCATTGTGGACAATGTCATTTAAGTTGGGGGTGGGGAAAACCTGTTTTCCTTCTCTTTATTATTTGACCTATATTTGTTTTTCGATGTGTTGTGTAAGCATACAATTTTTAAGTTTTAGCTAAGAATTTTCAAAAAAAAAATCATCAAAACTTGCATGCTTTATCTTTTATTTTGCATTTAAAAAAAAAGCGTTTAATGTTTGCATGCATTTAGTTGTGTTTTTTCATTTATTTTTGTTTTTGTTTTATTTTTGAAGGATAATGAAAATGCTCCTTTAACCATGAGTTGTTACCTTAGGAAGTATACTTAGGTTTAACTCAATGGCTCCTCAGGTCTTAGACTTAATTATTGAGGTGATCAATTAAGATTTAAGATTTTGACATATGTTAGGCATTTTAGTCTTATTATTTTCTGGCATTGAGTTGAAGAGTGAAGTGTAAACAGGATTTATTTTCAACCATCTACTTAGAAGAGTTTGAAAATTTAAGTATTCCCACATATTCACTATTCACATTGATAAGTTGTCATGCACAAATGTTCTTCAGAGTTTGGTTTTTCAAAGTTGCAAATCTTAATTACTATTCTTCACTTCACTTGGGAGTATTTTTTACCATTTTTGTGAAGCTCTTATCAGCCTCTTGGGAAATTGGAATAAATGCACCTAACTAGTTGAGTGTGATTTAAGAGAAGAATTAGATTATTTAGAATATATATATATATATATATATATAAAGAAGAAAAGAGAAAAAGAAAAGATTGAGGAGAAAAAGTTGTAGAAAAAGAAATAAAAAGAAATAAAAAATTTTCATAAAGTCCTCTCCTTTACTCCATTTTTAGTGGGAGGCATTGTATATATCTTGTGAAGAAAAAAATAAGAAGTAGAGAGAACTTAATTCTAATTGTAGTTCAATACTCAATAACATTAAATAAACTTAATACATGTATTGAGACTTGTAAGCTTTCGTGACTCAAGCCAATAAGTCCTTCGGAGTGCTTTGTCACTCGGTACCCTAAGGCCAACTAGCTAGTCTCAGAGTTGCAAATGTAATGCTCGCTACATGGGTACGTAGGAAGCCCAATGAACCTAAGATATGCTTGGAGTTGATGAGTAGTAACCTAGGGTGTACTAGGAAAGAATCCAAGCTGATTGTGGGGATTAATCGATCTAATAAATTTAAACTCTGGAGACTTGATTTCTTCCATTTTGGCTTGTAAACTTATTCAGTTCACATGCATGAATACTTGATTTATTTTCAGCTATTTTCTAAACTTTGTCTGACTATAAGTTCTTTAGAAATTCACTTGTGACACTTGAAATCAGGAATAATGAGAGTCCTTTATCTTGATTTGTCATTGATGAGCTGTTGAGCTATTATTTAAACCAAATGTTGTACAACTAAATTAATGGTGATGTTTGGTTAACGTTGGTCCTAACTTTACATTTTTGCTATTTTGTTCTGTTTTTACTTCTGAGATTTTGCTCGGGACTAGCAAAACGTAAGTTGGGGATGTGATGAAACTACATTCGCATAGCATAATTAATTAATTTTAATGTAATTTTGGAGCTTAATAAAAGTAATTAACATAATAATAAGATTAATAACTTAATTAACATTTCTATATACAATGAATCTAAGTGGCATTAAATTATACATTTTTACATATTTATTTTATATATACAAGTAATACAAGTTTAAAAGAATCTTATTATTATAATTACGTGGAGATGAGAGATCAAATTGATATGATCATTTTTCTTTCCCTCGTTCCCACCAATCCCCTCTCTTGTCATTCAAAGAAAAAAATAAAAACAGAGAAATAAAAACCCCACGCACACACCCACATCTACGTAACTATCTCACAACGTCTACCACGTGTAACCCACTCCCAACTTTCCCTCTCACGTGCTCACAACTTCCCCTCTCACGTGCTCACAACTTCCCCTCCATTTTCTCTCGTAACCGTCTCTCTTCCTCTCTTTTTCTCCATCTCCCTTTCCCATCGAAAAAACTAGGCGGCAACACCCATCTCTCTCCCTTTCCTCTCGTCGCCTCCCTCTTCCATCGTTCCTGTCCTCCTCAACCGCGAAGCTCCACGCCGCCGGAGCTTGTCATCTCCATCTCCCTCTCAATCCCTCTCAACTGACATCTCCCTCTCCCTCAATATCTCCTCCTTCCTCCTTCTCCTTTTCCCTCCTGCATGCACCACCATTACTGCCACCAGCCACCTTCCTCTCCTTTCCTCCTTCAACCACCATTCATGGCCACCTCGAACCCAACAAATTCGGCCACCAAATACGACCAACGTCCACCACCACTCAACCCAAAACCACATCGCATCTATCCCTCTTCCTCCTCCTCTTCGGCCTCATTGACACTCTCTCCACCACCGCAGACCACTGGCCCCAGCACCACCAACGGCTGGTGCCCCTCCTCAACCTCTCCTCCTCTCCTTTGCTGTTTCCCCATTTTTCCCCCTTTCCTTCTCAACCGACCAATAGCAATAGCAACATCCCACGCTCTCTCTCTTCTTTTCTTCAACCTCCTCCCCTACCTCCCTCCAAATCCCCTATTCGGCTCTGTTTTCTCTTCTTTTTCTTCTTCTACACGGAAATCTCCCCACAGCCAACAAGCACCACGTTTCCCCCTCTCCTCGCCAGGCAACCAAAACCACCACCGGCACCCACCAACTTCGGCACTGGCCAAGCGTAACCTCTACGTTAGCAACGACTATCAGGAATTGCTCCATCGTCGCCTGAGTCGCAGCTTTCCTTCCCTTCGACGTTACTCTCTTCACTCGTCTACAAGGCTCTTCCCCGACCTCTTCCTTTTCATCTACTTCAAGCGCATGAGCTGATTTCTCTATCTTTTCTATGTTTTACGTTTGATTTTTTCAATTACCAAGTGATATTGTTTAGTTAATAAGAATGTCTCATATGTGTAGCAAGTGGCTTTATACACGAATTTATATTAGCCTATCTCAGATGTCTTGTTATCTTATTTAGTGATATTAAATTTATTTTAAAAAAAAACTACTTGCGATTGCTTTGTTTTTAATTTTTGATGTGGTCTTGTCTCCAAAATTTTCTAAGTTTTAAATCTCGTGTAATTTGTTGTTAACATTTTCTTAATTTGTTGGATAGATGTATGTTTGCTTTTATTGAATAGAAATCTAAGGTCGATGTTTTATAAATGCGTACTTTGGTTTATGTTGAATTCGTTAATAGTTCAAGCTAGAGTTTTCTCAAAGTAGTGTTTTTTTGTTCGAGAGAAGCTTTCACAAAGTAGTGATAATAATAATATACAAATTATTTTTGTCTATCCCTACAGTATTAAGTTTCCTTCTCTCTAAGTAGTTGTTAGGTTAGTTTAAGATTATTGTATCCTTGTTGTCTTTAAAGATTTGTTAGTATAAATTATATTTTAAATAAGTTTTAAGTTGCTAGCAATTTTTTTATTTTTATTTCTAATCAACTAAATTACGCTAAATAACTTAATTAGGAATTACCTTAGAGTCTCCCAGCGAAATGATTCAGACTCATCAAATTACTAATAGGTCGATATAAATTTTAAACTTGACATTTTAATCGTGCTACAATGACGTGATTTTAACTATAGCGATTCGAGTGAGTCAAATAGCCTTTTAGGATTTCTCTGACTTGTCTTAGCTTTTTTGACCTCTTTTTATTCTAAATCTAAAATTGCACATAAAAGGAAAAACTTTCAAATGCAACTTGACTCAATTTGGATTCCAAATGGAAAAGTTATGGTCAAAATAGTAAAGGTGTGTCAAGCTATCATAAATTTTGAGATTAGGATTTAAATTAGGATCTTGATTAGCTAAAATCACAGCAAGAAGGTCAAGAAAAGCTTTTGGATGTGAATAGTATTTGGGAAGTGATTAAAATGAACATCCAAGGGTGACATGAGTGGTAAATATGTGTTAACTTAGGGGTGTGTGTAATTACGGTGGAGTTTGGGGTGGTGATGTGGCTTAGAATTAGGTGGGCTAGGTTTTAGGTGGTTCGATAGGTGGTGTGGAATTAAGGGTTGGGGCTTAATGTTATGTGGACCACTTTGCTAGCTTCCAACTTAGCTTAGTCTCACCTATAAGAAAGAACAAAAGCCCTTATTAATAGTTATGAGATTATTGGGCTTAATAATGCATTCCTACTTCAAGATGCATGCATGCATTCATACATACAAATGCTCTAGTTTTAATGCAATTAATGCTACAAAACTAACATAATTGAGTATGATATGACATAAATAGTTATGCTCATCATATGGTTCTAGTTGTTCAAGATTATTCTCTATAGGGTTTTGAGGCTCAATTGGAAAGTGGTTCACCTTAGGTTCTATGGGAAGAGTGGGGATGACAACATGACTGTGGCCCTTTTCAAAGTGTTATGAAAATGTTATTATTAGGGTCTAGTTTCTTTAGGAGTACCACTTTTCCCATTTTCTGACTCCTATATAACTCAAGTGGAAATTGAGACTTGTCATTAGTTAAGGATGGTTCATCATCATTAGGTGGCAGATAATAGTAAATTGAGTCCATTTGATAATCACATCTAGGAAGATTGTCCTCATACCTATATTGTAGATCATAATGTTTTTTCAAGTTGTAATCATAGGATGGAGTATTCCTATCAAACTCGTAAGGTTTACCATAAGGGTTTGAGCCAAACTTAAGAGTATTTGTCCAACCTTGATATGATGAATCATAAGGTAGGGTGGGTCTGGTGTTTGCATTTTATATGGGATTTTCGGTGTAGAGAATCCTGTTCCTAAGCTATAATCAGAATTTAGGGAGAATATCAAATTATATCTCATAGAATATTATGGTATTTGATCCCATAAAGAGTTGTCATCATGACCATATTGGTCTCTTGATTTTGTCAATAAAAGGATGGTGATTCATTGAATGGACAATTCTAGGAAGAGGGATCGTTCCTAGACGATGAGAAAGATGGAAAGTATATGTGTATTGGATTTGGTTGAGTTGGGCAGTTACCAGTGGAATCCATGGGTTAGTGCCTCTTTTACAAGGTCCGTACAATCCAAACTTTTAGAGGGCTAACATAACCAAGACAATTAGTATTGTAATTTTTTTTTGTTTTTTTATTTGAGAGTGTGACAAAACAATCTTCAATATAGTTACACACCCTACCCAGCTTACAATGTGCCTATAAAGACTTTAGGGGTATCAATGGCGGAGGAGGCCTCGGATTGAACCCGCTCACCTCTAGATCAAAGTATGGGTGAGATGAATTTGTTGATCTTCGACCAACTCCCTCTTGATATGCAAGATCTCCAGTGGCCTTGTATGAATGCATATGCCACAACCACAAGTGTCAAGCAACACGGCGATGCAAATGCAAATAAGGCCTTTAGCATTCCATAGATGTGCTTTAGGGTTCCTCCTTTAAGTTAATGCCTTTTAGTGTTCTCTCTTTTCAATAAATTCAAGTGAGATCAATCTTTTCCTTTTAGTTAATGCAAGATATCACAAAAATATATGCATGAATAGGTGACAAAGGGGGATAGAGATGTGTTCGTATTGCCACGACTCTACCAAAATGCAAGAGATAGGAATTGAAATCTAGAAGCAAATGCAACCTAGAATGAATACCTATGGATAGCAACTCATGAATGCCTACGGATATGCAACTCATAAATAAGATGAACTTTTTTAGGTGAAAATTTTCTTTTTTTATCAATGTAAGAAAGCAAGAAAACAATTGACTAAATGCAAATAAAAGAGAGGGAGAGGGAGGGAGAGTCCACAAAGTTCAAGTGAGTCCAAAATTAATACAAGATAAATATCATTCTTTCACAACTTAAAGTTAGTGCAATCTCTCATTAATAATTGTTTTGATGATTTTATAAAATAACTTAATGAAAGAAAATGAGATCAAATCACTATAATTATTGTCAAACTGACCTTAAGTTGTAGGAAACAAAGTGGACCTACACGGACAAGTAGAAGACAAGAGTATGGTTTTAGGTCTTAGGCTTATATGTATTAATATGAAAGAGTTGTAATTTTATTTTATTAATTCTAGAAGAGTTGTAAAAGGGCCCCAATAAGATCTAGGATGGTCGCCTATAGTCTCTCAACACTTAGGTAAAAATAATAGATGCAAATCCTAACTTAAGTCCAAACTATACACTTATATCAGACCTCCAACACCTACATCAGACATTTGATATCACATTTTAAATCATTTGATAATACAACCATACGTCCAATGACCAAATAGTCTCTCTTTACAAATTTTGAATTCAGCATATTAGGCATCCAACATCTACCCTATATGTCCATAGTCCTTAAGAGACGTCTGAATAAGTTCTCAGGTGTCCAATAATGGATGATTAGGTTTAAAATTGACCCAAATCAGGTTTGAACTTAATTCTCTCAAGACCTTTAAGAAATGATTAACCAATATTTTATTAATATTTTTAGACGTCTAGAGCCCTTACCAGATGTCCAACTAAGAGATGTTAGACCAATTCTAGCCCAGATCATTATTTTTCAAACTAACCATGATTATTAGATTCTCAAGAAAAATCAATTCTCGAGAGCTATCATTACCATCAGACTTCCAATTGGTTCACCAGATGTCCTACAAATGTTTAGCACTTAGACACAAGAACCCTACAGAAGATTTGATGGATCAAGAAGAGTTCTAGGAAGCTTCCCTTCAATTTTTAGAAGTTTGAGTTAGTTCTCAAACATCTGATATACCCTTGATAAATGCCAGTTAATCATCATTCTTATGCCCTAAAACTGATCTAGCATTTAGGGTTTTAACTCTGCAAATGGGTTTTCGGGCTACATTTAGGCATTTACTTAGGATAGGCATGCATTGCATTTTATTATCTTTTTGATACATTTACTTGAGTGTCAGGGATAGATAGAAAGTTAGATCTCGTATACCTTGGCACTCAGTAAGGTAGAAGATGAAGAAGAAGCTCCTATCAACTGGATCCCAGCTCATTCTAGCTGGATCAACTCATCTTTAGCTTCATTTTGCTCATCTCAGCTGAATGGTAGCTTAAGCTAGTTCACCTTAGCTCCATCTAGCTCACTTCAGCTACATGGTAGCTCAAGCTAGCTCAAGACAGTTAATCCCAGCTCCATTCCAGCTCTTTCAGCTCAGAATAGTTCATTGGAAGCTCAACCTAACTAGGACTAGCTACTGCCATCAACTAGCTAGACCTAGTTAGCTGAAGATGACCTTAACCAGCTCAAGTCCAGCTCCTGGAGACTCAACTCAGCTCAACTTAGTTGAGCTGAGCTATTTGACCTAAGCTAGCTACTCCGGCTAGCTTGGTATCTCCGGGAAGACCAAACCTAGCTTACCTCAGCTTAGATTAGAAGAATCCAGCTCAGATTAGCTTGGCTTAGCTGCTAACAAAGAACTAGCAAACTAAGTTAGCTACTGAGCTCCACTTCAGCTACCTTTAGCAAACATCAGCTCTAGTGCGGTCCTTTCTAGCTCCCTCCAGCTCTTCCTTCTAAAACCCTAGCTCTACCTCCTGATAAACACTAGTTTATCATCATTTTTATGCATTAAAACAAACCTAGCTCTTAGGGTTTTGCTTCGCAAATGGGTTTTTGGGTTGCATTTAGTCATAAATTAGGTTAGGCATGCATTGCATTTTTTATTGTCTTTTTAATGTGTTTTTGTGAGTGTTAGGGATAAACAATTTAACAGATCCCTAGAACCCTAGCACTCAGGAAGGCAACAGGTGAAGGAGAAGCTCAAACTAGCTGGAACTCAGCTTGATCCAGCTCACCATAGTTGGAATCCAACTCACTTGGACTAGGGTCAGCTCATCCTAGCTCCATTCAGCTCATCTCAGCTGAATGGTAGCTCAAGAGAGCTCATCTCAACTCACCTTAGCTCAGGTCAGTTTAGATCCAGCTCAACTTAGTTGAGTCTAGTTCATCTCATCTCCCATGAGTTCACAAGGAGCTCTAGCTAGCTTAGTTGAGTTGACTGGAGTTCACCTCAGCTTAGGACCAACCTGATCCAACTCCACTCAACTCCAGCCAGCTGAAGATGAATTCATTCTAGCTCAGGAAGCTCAAGTCCAACTCCTGGGGACTCAGCTTAGCTCAACTTAGTTGAGCTAAGCTACCTTAGCTGCCTCAACCAGCTCAATCCTCCCCGAGAGCACCAGACCCAGCTCACCTCAGTTCAATTCAGCAAAAGCCAGCTCACTTTAGCTTGGCTTAGCAGTTAGAAAAGAACTAGCAAGCTAAGCCAGCTAGAGTAGCCCCATGTTGACCTCTTCAATAGCTGCTAGCTCCAATTCAGCTTCAGACTCTTCATATCCATCTCCTCTCCTCAAACCCTAAGATCCACATGCCTACTCCTCCACTCCACTACTAGCTAAGCTAGCTTAGCTAGACTCCAGCTCCCTTGGCCATCCACCACCTTTAACTCAACCCTAGCTAGCTCCACCAACTAGTCCATCTAAGCTAGCTACCTACTCCTACTCCAAGTTGGCGCCACCACCATCACACCCCTTCACCCCATCACCACCACCAAAAGCGACCTATTTTCCCTCCAAAATAGCCTTCTAGAACCCTTCCCTTTTGGCACCAACTTTCCCTCCAAAAACCCATCAATCTCCACCCTACACCTAAGCCTTAAACCCATCTCCACCATCCACCTAAGACACCTTCTAGAAACCCTATAGTTGGCGCCAAATATAGGTGCCCTTTCACCACCATAACCACCCCATGGCACCCCTTTAGTTGGCGCCAACTAACCTTAGCCCTAGGCTCATTCTAACTACCCATAACCACCACCTAAACACATCCTAGCCCTTCACCTAACCCATGCCTACTACCCCCCCTCTCCACCTCTATAAATACCCATCATATTGCACCAAAAAAATTCACCCTTGGCTACAACTTTTCTACCTATATTTCCACCTACATAGAAGGTCAAGAGGAGAAGAAGAAGAAGATTAAGGGAATATTCTGTCCCCTTGGTGCCTTCCCCTCTTCTCTTCTCTCTTGTGCCCACGCCAGCCAAGGAAGGAAGCCAGGCATTGGAGGACAACCTAGGGTACACGCCTACCCTAGGAAGTGGAGGACTTGAGGGTGGTACACTACCACCCTTGGAGGAGGAATCAAAGGTGGTCCACGCCACCTTAGGAGGAGCCTTTGAAGGTGGAAATCCATCCACCTTGGAGGAGTTAAGCATGCCCCCCCTAGGGCTTGCTTTGGAGGACACCATTCTGGCAGAGCTATAGAAGTTGGAGGTCTTCTTTTCAAGTTTGGGAGTTACCAGTCTTGGAGCAAGAAGAGCTTCATCCTCTTCATCACCATCATCATCTAAAGGATTTGTCTTTATTTTGTTCTTGCAAATCTTTGTAGAAGCATTCATCTACTTGTAGACAATTTCCTTTAATATAAAAAAAGAAGTTGCCTTGATTTCTTGTTGCACTTTTTTTTTTTGCATTACCTTATTTTCTCTTTAGTGTAGTCTCACTCCTTTCTAATTAACCTAGGCCTCCACGTACCTAGGTTGAGCTTAGAAAGAGGATAATTTCTGTCACTTAGATTAGAATACTAGGTGTAGTAATTTTTTCCCCCCAATAGCTTCGCATATTGCCTTGATTTCATAAACATAAAAAGGATATATTGAAAATATTAAAAAGAAAGTTGAGATTTATTTTCCAAGCAAGGGATTTGATTTGCAAGCATATTGCCTCTTTGGATGACCCTAGATATCCCACTATCTAGGTTATAAATTTTAAAAGCGAATCTGTTTTTGTGTGTTGCAATGACTTAACAAACTGTGCAAAAATGCAATCACCTCCTCTCTCCACTACTCATCTACTGGCTAAGCTAGCTTAGCTTAGCTTAGCTCAACCTAGCTCCACTTCATGGCCTACTACCCTACTACCTAAGCTCCACCAAAAAGAGCACCTACTCCTACTTCATTTCGGTGCCAACAATCCCTTCCATCACCACCCTACATCCACCATCAAGGCCTATCTCCACCCTCCATTTTTTCCCTCCAAAATTAACACCTTCTAGAAGATATTTTTGGAGAGAAAACCAAGGCACCTCTTCATTTCCCTCCCATTTTTCCCTCCAAAATATCAAAGCACCATTTCATTTCCCTCCAAAAAACACCATAACCACCCCCCTTCCCATACTATCAATACCCTACCCTACCACCACATAATTCCCATCCTTAGTTGCCACATTTCTCTACCTATATCCACCATACGCACAGCCAAGGAAGGAGAAGAGAAGAAGATTAAGGGGGCATCCTACTCGCCCCCTTGGTGCCTTCTACCTCTTCTCTCTTCTTCCTTGTGGCACGCAAAGGAGGAGATCTTCTTCACAAAGGGGAGATGACCAGGCATTGAGGAGGAGCAAGGTGGTTGATGCTCACCTTGGAGGAGAAAGCTTGGAGAACTACTTGAAGAAGCCAAGGAGAAGCCTTTTTAAGTGCGGGAGAAACCTCACTTGGAGCAAGACTATCCAAAGCTTTACCAGAGGATCCCTTCTCTTCATCTTTATTTTTTCTTGTATTAGCTAGTGTTTCCTTATCTTTCATGTAACAAGCATTCAGCTACATTTCATCTAGTTTTCTAGTAATACAAGTTCCAATTTAGCCTTCCAATTTCATGTTTTTCTAGTTAGTGTGCTTCCTTGTTATTTCTTTAGTGCACCACTACTCTCTTCTAATTACCCTAGGTGCGCTTGCCTAGGGAGAGCTTAGAAGAGGGGACATTCTTGTCACTTAGGAGTAGCTGATAGGCATAGTCTTTAGCGTAGTTTTCTTCACTTACCGTTGCTTGATTATTTTGAAAACCCTAAAAACAACAAAATAAAAAATACGAAAATACAAGTGTGAATTTGAGAGGTGAGAGAGAGAACCAACTTTGTGATGAACAAATTGGCCTCCTTGGATAGCTCTAGATACTCCACTATCTAGGTTTACAAATTTAAGAGTTGATTGCAGATTTATGCGTACAATGACACTATGTCGCATATTTAACAGAACGTGTATTTCTCGCATCAACCCTCATAAACGGCCAACCAATAGGAACAAGATCCCTATACAATGTCCAAATGAAGTTAGTAACAACCTTCTTCAATATTAGACACCCAATTCTTCTTCCAAAAGTCTTATACATTGGGTTCAAACGTCTAATCTTTTGGATAAACATCCAATAATGTTGTTAGACCTAATTATTGCCCTGATCTCAATGGGATTTTGTCCAAATCCTCTTAGATTTGATTCCAACCGCTAGGATAGTTATTCCACGCCTTCTTGAACCTTCTCTTGAGCTCCATAAATAGGCTTAAGCATCCCTTGAGCTAAGACACACCATTGGAGATAGAAATCAAGCTTTCCAGTCAAAGTTGCTCCATTTACTTCTTACCCAAGCTCTGCTCTACTCTCTTGGGTAATTACCTTGCTGTGCTAAACTTCTTATTATGGTCATTTCAGGGAGTCTCTCTTTCCTATAGTAGCTAGATTTACATTATAATCTTGTTGGGAGCTCTATAGGTTATGTTAATTTTCCTTCCAAGTTCTTATATTGTTGTACCAAGATATCTAGCCTATCGGATCCCCTTTTCTTCCTAATGGAAGGGTAAAACTTTCATTTTGGGATAGGAGGTGGGTTTGCAATTGAGGAACACCACCCTCATTCAAAGTGGTGTGGATAGTGTTTAGTTGATCACTTGGTGATCGAAAATACTAAGTCAAGTTGACATAGGTGGTGATTTTTACATGGTTGGGGTTTCTACCTAAAAATCCTTATGTTATTTTTGTGGTTGTAGTTTACAGAATTTTTATTTAGTTATATTTTCTTCAATCACACTATTCACCATTCCTTTAGTGTAATTTCACTTAATACATCAAGTTTATAAAATAAAAATAAAATCTAATCTAATTATATCCCTAACTCTAATCCTACAACCTAAATCTATATAGAGCATCAGTGTCTTGTGTACCATCTTTTTGGAGTTCCTCCTCTGTAATGCACTCTCGTGCACCACCAAAGAGTTTCTCCAAGCGATCGAGTATATGAAAAGTAAGCAAATTAAACTCTTGAATGCAAAATGAATGGAAGAAATATGATTAAAAATGCTATGAAAATGTTATAAATAGTGAATACTTGCCAATAGTAAAAGAAATCATGATGCACCTCTTTGCAATGGCACCAAGAACTTGGTGTGTGTCATGCTAGCCATTAAAGTGCACCAATTTAAATTAACTGACATTTAAAGATCGTAGATAGTGGTAAGTTGGGTCAAATCCAAGGGGAGACGATATTTTTGACTAATTAGACAAGTATGTAAATTTTTCTGAGATTTTCAAAAGCATTTTAATAATTTTTTAGGTTTTTTTTCCTAGTAAGCAAAAAGATTATTCTGACCCAACTTGGTGGCACATCAAACCCTTATCTATTCATGACATAAAAATATAACTAATTTATTTAAGAAACCTATTTCAATAAGAAAACAAATAGAACTTATTTCACAAAATTTGGAATTGTATAAAAATAACTAAAATTCAAGAAAAACCTAAATTTTAAGTTTTGTGAATCAATTCGACCCTAAACTTTATCATTTTTTATAGAATGGATTAGAATATGAAATTTGGTAACATATTTTCCTACTTGAAACCAAACCTAAATATATATATTTTTAGAATTTTTTGATAATGGAAAATCATGGAATGAAATTTTTATCCTAAAAGTCTAAATAGGAAATCAAGTGAACGAAAATTGAATTCAACTACTCTAATCAAATAGGATCCTAAGATAATTGGTATGCTTAGGGTTTCAAGAGATAGATTAGTGATTCAAATATACAAAATTTTGATTATGCCAGGTATTGCTTCCCTTAAGCTTGCCTTATCGAATGCGTTCTTATTAAAGGTATAGCCTAACTCAAATATTAGTCCTAGGCTTAGGCTATCCTATATAGGTAACCTATGGTATAGGGCAACTCAATTTCTTGACAATACCCATAGAGGCACCTATCTAATCCTTGCTGCTAAACCATTCATCTAATCTATTCCCTAAGCTTAAGCAAAAGCTTTTAGCCTCTCATATGTAAAAGAAGAATGATGGCCATCTTAAGGTAAAGAAATATAAACATTAAGCAAAAGAAGTGGTTACAATAGGTCTAAACAAATATAAAGCAATCAAGCACCACAAGAGCCGACATGCAACCAATGAGAGTCTTGTCTTCTTTGTGATGAGATGATCCTATATACGTAGGCGAAGAAGATGCAGACGAGGAAGTAGCAGGCATGAAAGCACAATGCCTGGAGCTGATCTCCTCTAAGGTGGTGTTGAGAGGATTGTGGTGGTGGATGGACATGTGGTGGTGTTAGGGTGGACAACTATGGAGGGTGGAGGAAGGGTGGTTGGTGTCTGAAAAGAGTGATAGGGATAGGTGGATGACTAAGGGTTTAAATAAAGGGATTTTTCCTACATGAAAAATTCTTTTAAGAGGATAATTCTCATAGAAAAATGAAAGGATAAGAAGATATTTTCTTGATGCCGTTAATCCAACAACTTCTTTTAAACTATGCTTTCCAAATTTAATATTTGCCCTCAGGTTTTCAACTACTTGCCTTTTATTATTTATTATACTAAGAAAATATTTCTTGGCATTATCTTTAAGGAAGGGAGGATCATGGACCGTTGGATTTCTTCATTTACATCTACGCTCCATATTTCTCCCTACCATTATTTTGCAAAATATAACATGCAAAATAATGGTCTTTATTATTCAACCCTACATAGAAGAAAATAAGAAAATATTAGTTATAACATAATTAAGCTCATTAAACAAATATATGCATGCATTCTTAAATAAATGCACTCATATATAAAATGTGCTAATCTAATGTAATTATGCAAGTAATCTATTTTAAACCCACTAACATATTTCCTCTTTTAATTAGAGATCCACTAATCATTCAATCCCAATCTTAGATTCTTATTATTCCAAACATGAAATCAGATATTTTAATTATCAAAACCACCTTCAACCATCAGATATGAAATTTAGGGTTTTAATTGTAAATTCTGGTCATCCAACCCGATACTCATCTTATTTAATTCAATTATTCACAAATCCAAGTCATCAACATTAATCATAACATTAACAAATCATTTAAGTACCTAAATCAGTAAAGAATATGAGGATGGGTTTTAATCTCAGCAAGAGGTAGGAATGTATGCTAAATGGTGCACATGCGAAGAAAACCTTGATACAAACAAAAATACATGGGAAAGAAAGCGACTATACCTAATGTTATTAGGAGGTCACAATGACTCCAAAATGTATGCCCACTACCTAGGCATGCAAGTCAAGCACTCTTAATTCGTGCACACTCTAAGTCGACTTCTTAGGCTAGACACATAAAATATCTAGTCGAAAACTCATTCAAACATGTTAACACGAGTGAGATCGATGTTTAAAGGATGTAATCGTCATAGCAAGTCAAAATTGCTTGAAAACACTTAAAATTTATAACTCGCAAGTACGAGGTCGTTCACTGGGATCAATAATGGCAATTCAATCTCATAGATCACAATTCTAAGCAAAATATAAACAATTAAGATTAGAAGAATCATTCAAAATAATATATCAATAGATCCAAATACCAATGTGCAAAAAGATTAGGGTAAAATGGTGATTTAAATCACCAAATTACCCCTTAAGTTTAAACCTCAGAAATACTCAAATATATGAATAGTAAGCTCAACTACATAATCAAATGCCTTAGAAATCAGATGACAAAAATAAGTAAGTCCCAGACGACTTAAGTGTTCAAGGCTCTCAAAGCCTCTCTTTATTTCTCTTCTTCAGAGATTCTCTTTCTTTCTCACAGATCTTCAGCTCTTCTTCTTCAAGGGCACAATCCTTCTTCTCTTCTTTAGAGTCTTCTCCTTCTCAGCACAAGGGAGCCAAGGCCTTCAGCGACTAAGTGTTAACCACATACACAGAGGAGAAAAACCCTCCCCTGCTCTCTCACAAATTCCTCTTCCTTTTCTCTCAGACCCCAATCGTATATAGTCGGATCCGGGTATTTGGGTTGAGAGCATGGACCAAGGTCACCGGCGTGTTTGGTGGCCGAAGTGTGCTTAATAGGCAGGTTAGCGGGTATGTGTGGGGGTGTAGTGAGGGACCCCACCCCTCATTGACTTAAGCAAACAGCTCACTTCACAAAAGACATTTATGCACACGCGACCGTTCTTCACTCCATGATGTGGGACTATCTTAGTCCCCCTCCTTCGCACAGCAGTGGAGGAAGACTTTGTTGATTGGAGCAGCGGCTGAGGTCGAGGCTCTCAATTGAGGACCTGGAGATGGTCCTAGAATGTATCCACACTACTTGGGTGTTGTCTTGATGAAGAAGACGGCCGCAAGTTGAAGAACAAAGCGGAGATGATGGTGGCGACAGAGGGCGACAGCGAACACCTGAAACACAAAGGACGGCCTCATGGCCACATTAAATCACCTCAGGAGCTTCGCCAAAGCACGACGAAGGTGGTGGTGGGTGTTTCATGGCATGAAGATGCGTGTGGTGGTCAGGCGAGGTTGGAAATGAAGCATGGCAGAGGTGGTGTTTGGTGGAGCGTTGGATGGGTGGAACGACAAATAAGGATGGGGGTTTGGTTCTTAGAGGTGAGGTAGAGGTTATGGAGGTGTTGGCGAGGTGTTTGGTGCAGTGGAGCATCATGGAAACCTTGCCGGAGGGCGGCCGGATATGGAGAAGATGGAGGGTGAACGGCAATGTCGATGATCGGATTGAGTGATAAAAGAGATAGAAAGGAAGTAGAGGAAGAAAGGGACCTAACTAACCTAAGCTAATAGAGGAAAGGGGGGAAATGTCCTTGCCGGGGGTACGCTGGACTCAGAGAAGATGAAGCCTCCGGTTGGGGAGAAGCGGCGAGGAAGATGAGGAAAGTGACGCCTGCTAGTATTGCAAGGCACGGAGGAACTTAGGGAAGAAGAACTGGCCGACTATGGTCTGTGGTGGCCGACGAAGATGGCAGATTAGAGGGCTCGCCAGAGTTGGTGGAGGAGGCTGGAGGGAGAGGGTGTTTGCTGAAGAAATGATGCCAAAACCAAGCTGAGGTGAGGTTTGCAATCAGGGTCCCTTTATAGGGCTTAGATGAGCTTCCAAGCTTGGAAACAAGCTTGAAAGCTTCTAAATCAAGGATTGGGACTTGGTGATTTCCAAGAGTTCACATGAACTCTAGGGCAAGATTCGTGGTCCAAGAAGTGGCTCATATGAGCAGGAATATCTGAAGAATGCTCCTTCCAATTTTGGAGAAGATTGATTGAGGAATCTGGGAGCTTGCCTTGATTGAAGGTCGGTAGCTTCAATGCGTTCAGACGGTAATGGCGGTAGGGACGTAGATGTGAAGGTGATGATAAACGTAAGGGGATAAATGCAATAGATTTTGAAAGCTGAGGAGCTATTTGAGAGAAAAAGAGTCAGATTGGATAAAAATACAAACTAGGTCAAGATGATTTCTGCTTGGGCTCAAATTTTGGTAAAAATCTAATTTTGACCCAAGGAATCTGATAGTGAAGTCGGATTTTGATTTTGGCCAAGTTTGATTGGGTAATTTACATACAAACCCAAATTAGGGCAACTTCATGTCTGAGACTCTATTTTGGGTCAAAATAGGTTCAGATGGTCAAATCATGGATTTTAAACCTTATGGAATATTTTTCTATAATTTTTAGAAGATTTAGGTGAATTTTATCCTGAACAGAACCTTTATTAATTAAGCAGATTTGAAATTAGTGTTTTAGGTATCCGTTAATTCTCGAAATGCATGAAAACCCATTTCTATCTACATGAACCCTCTTATTAGTCATTAATGCTCATTTGACCTTTAGTTAACCCCTGAGAAACCCAATGATTACTCTACATTTATGATCTTATGTTAAAATTGCAATGAATTATGACTCTCCAGTGATTATGTAGAAGCAATTATCTCTTGATTGTGACTAATTAAGGCTAGTTATGGATGATGATGACGTTATCATCAAAACACAAATTGAATTTTTCACATATGAAATAGTTTGCGAAAAGAGAAATAGAGCCTACTAACACATAGTATACCTTGAGATGTTTCCAATGGTATTTACTTGCAAAAAAGGAGGCTAAGAAAACTTTAAACCGGCCAAACTACGTGAGGGTATGCGAATCGGGCTTGAACTAAGCCAATTTAGGTGAATCGGCTACCCCAAGTTTCTTGGACACATGTTGTGACATGATTCATCACCACGTGCTCACGTGAATTGCCACCACGCACTCCAGCGACCATTAGATCACATAGACGTGCGTAACGACACGTGTTTGCATGCCCCTTTGTGCTTGTTGTCCTCGCACCCACTCTTGTGTGCTACAGCGATGTGTACACCCACGTTGCTTCCTGTGAGCATCCTTCGTGCTCTTGCTTGCTACACACGATTGTTGTGTGTCCATGCTGCCCTCATGTGTGTGTGTTGCATGCATTGCTCTTCTCTTTTTCTCCTTATTTCTCCTTTCTTTTCTTCTTCTTTCTTCTTCTCTCTACTCTCTTTGAATTTGTGTGTGGCCCAAGGGTGTTAGTGACACCCCCAAACCCTAATTAGGAATTTTTATAGACCACAAATTAGGATTAGGGTTAGGGAAAACCCCCATTTGACTAAAATACACTTAGAAAGTTGGCTTTAATCATGCCTTAATCTTATTCGTCTTTTGTTTTGGGCATAACTTGAGTTACACACATCGAATTCACATGAAACAAGTATCTTTGGAAAGCTTGCTATGAGAGAAATCCAAAGATGCCACACATGACTACCTTTTGAAAGGGTTTGACTAAAGGTCGATAAAAAATGAGCATTTTTTATGTTTTACAAGGTGTTCTGACCCGACTCAACCCCAACAAATACCAAAGGGTCCAAAATAATGTGATCAAATGTGAAATGACTCAAAACCATGTTTTGATAAAAATTCCCCCTTGGACCCCTGAACTCATTTTGCGTGAACCTATGTCCTCATTAAATGAGTTTCATGCATAAGTTTTGCTACACAACTCAAATTTCCACAAAATTAAAACCGTTAGAAAGCTTATGTCAAGAAGAATCCATTGGCATCCTACATGACACCTTCTAATAAAATTTTACCTGAGGGTGATTATGCAACAATGATAGTGTTTAATCAACCTAAATTAAGTTAAAACCTAACTTAACTTCTGAATAATACATGCATAAGCTGCATATCTTGCATCATAGCTTTTCAATTTAGCTGCACATAGAATAATGCTATTTTTCCCTACTAGCTGATGCATAATTGTGTTTGTAGACAATAAGGAGCTTAGGCAAGGTCCTAAACTGGATAAAAGTTGGATAAGAGTTGGAGCTACAGCAGAGCAGGAGCGGAAGCCTGGAATAAAGCTGGAATAAAGGAAGATTGAAGATAGAGAGTGAGGGATAGATAGACTGGCTAGTTGTATGAATAACTGTAAACAAAGAAGAAAAGAACTTAGGATATCCTTATCCCTATCCATAGCCTCCTATGATAGCCTTTTCCCTGTTCCTATCCCTAAACAACCCTCTTATTAGGATAACATAGCCTAGAACCCAAAACATGGATAACACTATCCATGTTCTTATCCCTACTATCCATGAACCTATCCACTATCCCTATTCCTAACCTTCCTATCCCCAACCCAATCCACACTCCAGAATCCTATTTAGGCCCACAGCACCCTCAATTGACTCAATTTGAGTCAATTGGGTCAGCCACCAACCAATTGGGTCTAGTTGGATCTGATTAGGCTAACCCTAGGTCAACCCAACCCAATTAAACCCAAGCTTACAGAACTCAACCCTACAAAAATCGTCACAAACACACCCTTAACTATCCCTACACCTAGTCCATGCCAACTCAACCCGCTCTCCTTGAATGTTGGTGATGCCCAACTCCAAAGACTCGATCTTGGGTGCGCCAACTCTACCTCCCTCCACCTTCTAAAAGACCCGCCAAGGTCTCCCACTATCTTCATCTCCATCCTCCTCCATTAGGCTATTAGGACTCCACCTCAAAGCTTCTCCCTACCACCATCCAAAGCCATCCACCACCACCTTGGTGGCCGGCCAACACCACCACCTTCCACCACCACCCACGGCCACCAAAGCCTCCCTCTTGGGAGCACCTTTGGTGCCCATTTTTATGTTCTTTAGATAGTTCTTATTTGCTTTTATTTTCTCCATTTTAATGCTTGCAAGTAGCTAGTTTATTTTTTTCCTCTATTTTGCAAGCCTAAACTCACCTTACAAGTGCTACTGCTGGGCTGGATTTCTATTAGATTAACATTTTAATTTCTGTCATTTTATTCCTTGTCATTTTCATTCCTACTAATCAAGCATTCCTTTACATTCCATTGTTCTACATTTCTATTATGTTAATCATTCAATGAAAGACCATTTTCTCAGTATATTATTTGTCTTGCAACTTGCTCTCATTAATTTTGCAGTTCCGCTATTCTATATTTCAAAATCAAAAAAACTTGCAAAAGCGAAAAACTTTTAAAAAAATGTTAATTTTAATTTTAATCACTCCCGTGATCACAACAATTATGCGCTTTCTGTTTGGGCCGTAAATCGCATAAAAGATAAATGCGTTGTAGTACAGCGCGAAATACGTCTCGACAAATAAATTAATGGGACTGGTGAGTCCCGGTCGATCACAAGGAGGCAGAAAGCACTTTTGAATTCATGTGTTTGTTTCAAATATAAAGACTAGGTAGAAGGAACAATCAAGCACAATATTTATATCACAAGGAGAGATTGAACATGAATTGAATACATGCATTTGAATAAAACATAAAATAAATAAACTACTGTTGTAAGAGAATAAGGGCACCACGAGTGGTCCGTGGTGGCCTTTTGGAGAGGCTGAGGATAGCAGCAACGATCCGCCAAGGTAGCTCAACGGATGCTTCGAACGAAGATGCAGAGACGGAGGCAGAGAAGACGGGAAGAAGAATGTAGAGGAGTTGTAGAAGGAGGAAGACGAAGGAAATACTTTTTGATGCCTTCAAAGGGGACCCTTAGGCCTCTTTTTATAGTTGCTATGAATGGTATTTAGGGCATTGGAGCCCTTAATTTTGTGCAATAGCCTTAGGTTGATCAGATCTGTTGACCGGGAGATCAACGAACCTAATTAAGCCTAAAAATACCCTCCAAATCCTTCTCCATTTCTTGGATTCAATATGGTGCTGACACGTGGTGCTTTATTTGCCCTCTGATCTCCATTGCACGGTCGCCACTCTCCCATACACACTGCTACCTTCGAGCACTCACCGCTCGGCCTCCAAATGCACCCAATCTTCTTAGCCGTTCGATCATACGATCGGACGGCTAAGAACGCCTCACCATCTCGCCTTCATTTCCTAAAGTACGTGTCATCATGCTCATTCGTGTCTCCCTTGCATCCGTGTGCACCACATGGCCGCCCCTATCGTCGCTTGATGAAGATCCTACGATTGAATTTATTTCGTGCATGACCAACTCCCACATCGCGACTCGAACCTGCATCGCACGTGGTTGTTAAGCATGCTTTTCTGCTGCACTACGCACGCGAGTTGTTGCAGTTGCCATCTCATGTGCAACTGCCCTCAGCCGTTGGATGGAAATCCAACGATCGAGATCTCATCCTTGCTCGATGAAGCGGCTAAAGGCGAGTGACGTGGCATGTTTATGGGCATTGGATGGAGATCCAATGGCCCACAATGCGCGAAGGATGATATTCAGAGGCTAGGGCATGGCGAGGGGGAGACTATGATGGCATCACATGGCATCTTCATGGTCGTCCATCTTCTCCTTGTATCCGATGGTGTAGGCCTCCGATTGAGTTGATTTTTGCACCATTGGATTGTGAACATCGATCCGGATCCATCCGTGCGATTGGATTTATCATCTGAGGTCCGGATATTCTTCAATTTTCCCCTTGGCTCTTACTCTTCTACGAACTCCCTAGGGTGCTACGAGAGTCTGATTGATGCGATCTTAGAAGTGTTGGACTCCCATCATCATTCTGAGCAGATCCATAAGGTTAGACCAGTCATCTGCAACCCTGAATTACCTGCAATTATTAATACCTCTCAAATAGCACATTATTATGTATAAAACATATAAATCATCTAGGATGCAAAGTACGATGCGTATGCATGTAGAATGCCCCTGTTAAGCTAGGTTCTACCTTAATTTAGTCAAATTAGGGCCTATGATTGCTGCGCAATCATACCCCCATGCCTAAATCTTTTTAGTCCCTAGCAAGTGCAAGACTAACTGTATTTTATTAAGAGTTTAACTAAAGGTTTATTTCTTTTTGTTTCATCCAAAAATTCAGAATCCAGATAACCATGAACATGTAATGTTGTAGCTTCTACAACAGATCCAAGCAAAGATTCGATATACATTTAAAGCTTGTACTTGACCCCTAGTAAGATTCTGTTGTGATAGGCAAACCTCTTCTCTTGGGGATGTAAACTATTCTCTGATTTTAGCCTCAGCTTTTGGCTTAGGTAGAAGACATCTAAGTTAACTGGATTTGTATTTGGTGGCTTACTCACTTCTGGTGCTACATAGAGACTAGTATCTCAGAATCTAGATTTTCATATTATTGAATAAATCAACTTAAAGAGAGGCTAGAAAACTGTGCTCTCTTTAATCTTTTGTACTTTTTCTTTTCTCTCTCTCTCTCTCTTCATTTTCTTTTCTTTTACTTCCTGATCTCACATCTCACCAAATTTGCAAATGTATTTGGTGGTCTCACATGGCATCACACTTTAATTAGATTCTAATAACCCTATGACTAAGTCAGACCCCTCAGCCTGTATTCAGGTGGTCAGAAATACAGAACAAAATAGGTTAAGGTTGTATTTGGTGGTTCATGGGGTTGGTAGGCATTGTTGCCTCAAAACACTTGACTTACATAACTCAAACTTCTTAACATAACACTTTTTTTTTTATGGAAATAATTCTTGTGTATGCTTTTTTTTTCATATCTACTGGCACAATGCCGTTACCAACATAACATAATGCAACAATGCAACACGACATACGCACTTTTATACGTGAGGCATTCTTGGGGATTTTTTTTGGGATGACCAAGAGGATCTCGGGTGGTTTATTTGGTGGAAGTGCCTACTCTTGGCGCCGGGTACGGAACGGATAGGACTGTGTATTTCTGACCTTGACATCAGTGCCCTCCTTCAACCAAGAATTTCGCAGAGGACGGTCATGACCATCCACCTCAGTCCTAGTTTTATCAGAACCTGCTCTCTGTGTCTTTGCCTTATTTGGTGGCTCTCGCAGGGATTTTCTTAAAGAATTAGTATGCAAGAACTGAGATAAAAAATTATGCCCAACTCCAAGTGTCATTATTCAATTATTCAGAATTAAAGATTCCTTACACTAGCCTTAGAGCACCAGTAGACTCTCTACTCTCACCTCACATATGTTTTGGTGGATTTGCTAGAAGATGGTTCACCTGACTTCCTAATTGCTATCCAAGGGTTCAGAAGAAGAAGCAATGCTTCTTCTTGACAAACTAGAGATGTCTATCGATTTTCACAATGGATCCATTGAAAATTCTACATGTAGGTGTGAGGTTATACTGGATTCTAAGCTTAGGAATCTACTAAAGAATAAATCTTTAATAAAACCTCTTGATAAAATGATCTAATCCCCTAATTATTGGCAGAAAATTTTCAGCTTTTATGGACTACCCCACCATGCCTAAGTGTTTGCATGTCCTCATGCATGAATAAAAGAAATTGGAATAAGGCAGGGTGTACGTGGATAGAAATCACCTGGGACTACTTTTGAGTTGTCGTTCAACTCATAACACTGCAATGCTACACACTATATTCCAAAACAATATGCGACAATGAAATATGCTATGTATATATGATATGTATATATGTATACGTGTTGAGTTTAACGCCTCCAACTGGGCAACTAGTCAGTCACATGTCCCCGAGAAGATGTATCGTTTCGTCAACAGGAGGAGGTTCCTGGGCAAAAAACAGTTTGAGGCACTAGCCATTAACCGTAAAAACATGCCCAGATTTCAGGTCTCTAATTTGGATCGCCCCGTTAGGATACGAGTGGATCACCAAATAAGGCCCAGTCCACTTGGACTTGAGCTTTCTCGCAAAGAATTTGAGTCGGGAGTCAAACAACTAGACCTGCTGGTTGGGTGCAAACTCCTTCCTCCAGATGTGTCGATCATGGAAAGCCTTCGTCTTGTCTTTGTATATTTTTGTATTCTCGTAAGCTTCCCGCCTAATCTTCTTTAACTCATTGAGCTGGAGCTTCCTTTCATAACTTCTGGCCTCGAGGTTAAAATTACACTTCTACACTACCCAAAAGGCACAGTGCTCCAACTTTACAGGAAGGTGACAGGTCTTTCCATACACCATGTGGTATGGCGACATTTCAAGCGGGGCCTTGTATGCAGTCTGAGGCATCAATTAACTGATCATACCAATCCTTCCTATCAGGTCTAACCGTCTTTTGAAGGATAAGCTTGATTTGATGGTTAGATACTTCAGCCTACCCATTAGTTTGTGGGTGATACGGGGTAGCATGCGGTGGTGTACCCCATATTTCTTCAAAAGAGATCTGAAATGGGAATGGATGAAGTGACTACCCTGTCGCTAATCAGAGCATGGGGAACTCCGAATCTCACAACAATAAATTCCCAGACGAAGGATATAATGGTCTTATGATCAACCTGTCTTGCTGAGGTAGCTTCAACCCACTTTGAGATAATCAACTGCGAGAAGTATGTACTCAAAGCCATGCGAGTTTAGGAAGGGACCCATAAAATCGATGCCCTAGACATCGAACACTTCTACGACGAGAATAGATTGGAGAGGCATCATGTCTCTCCGGGTCATAGAACCGACTGACTGGCATCGCTTACAACATTTGAAAAACTCGTGTGTATCTCTGAAAATGGTTGGCCAAAAAAATCCTGACTGCAAGATCTTTGCAGTGGTCTTTCGACTCGAGATTCACCACAACATTATGAGCTCCAGCTTTGTCGCAAAGCTCGACTTCAAACTCCTGCAAAAGAAGGATCCATCTAATAAAGTGGGATTTGGCATCCTTCTTTGCCAACAAATGCCAGAAGGCAGAATGGTCAGTGTAGATAATAACTCTGGACCCAAGTATGACCTGAATTTCTCCAACTTGAATACCACACCTAGCAATTCTTTCTCAGTGACTGTATAGTTACGCTGAGCCTCGTTTAGTGTTTTGTTAGCGTAGTATATTATGAATGGATGGCACTCTCAACGCTGGCCAAGAATGGCTCTGACAGCGAAGTCGGAGGCATTACACATCATCTCGAAGTCGAGAGACTAGTCAGGAGGTTGGAGAATAGGTGCACTTGAAACAGTGCTTCGCAAGTTCTCAAAAGCACTGAGACACGAGGAGTTGAAATCAAAGGGAATGTTGGTTACCAAAAGAGTCGTTAATGGATGAGCAATTTTCAAGAAATCACGAATGAATCTTCGATAAAATCAGACATGCCCTAATAACGATCTGATTTGCCTGACCGAGCTAGGCAGAGGTAATCGCGAAATGATTTCGGACTTAGCTCAGTCGACCTCGAGTCCATTAAAGGAGATCCTATGACCTAGTATGATGCCATCCCTTACCATAAAATGGCTTTTTTCCCATGAAAGTACTAGGTTAACTTCTATACATCTCCTCAGGATCTTTGTGAGGTTATCAAGACAAGATGAAAAATCATCTCCAAACACGGAGAAGTCATCCATGAACACTTCTACGCATTCCTCGATCATGTCTGAAAAGATGGCCATCATGCATCGCTGAAAAGTAGCTGGTGCATTGTAGAGGCCGAAGGGCATCCGCTTAAAAGCGAATGTTCCGAAGGGACACGTAAAAGTCATCTTGTCTTGATCTTCCGGGTTGATTGATACTTGATTGTACCCAGAGTATCCATCTAGAAAGCAGAAGAAACTACGCCCAGCCAGTCGTTCTAAAATCTGATCAATAAAGGGTAAAGGAAAATGATCCTTTTTGGTAGCCGAGTTTAGCTTCCTATAATCAATGCAGACCCTCCAAGAAGTTGTGGTGCGGGTTGGGATGGGTTCGCCCATTTCATTTTTTATCACAGTGAGTCCTGCCCTTTTGGGCACAATCTGAATGGGACTCATCCACTGGCTGTTGGAAATTGGATAGATAATGCCCGCGTCCAGCCATTTAATGATCTCCTTCTTGACAACCTCCAACATATTTGAATTTAGGCATCTCTGAGGTTGTCTCGATGGTCTCACCCCTTCATCAGTGTAGATATGGTGAGTACAATATGAAGGGCGAATCTCGCGGAGATCAGCAATGCCCCACCCGATAGCAGCCCTATGTGCTTGCAGAACGGAGATCAACTAGTGTTCTTGGTCTGGAGTCAAGTGAGCATTGATAATCATGGGATACGTCTCACTTTCTCCCAGAAACACGTACTTGAGCAAATCAGGTAAGGGTTGTAACTCTAGTAGCGGAGGGTGGGGAGAGGGTTTATGTAGGGGAGGAGAGGAAGCAACAACGAAAATCTACTGATCCTGAGTAATGGAAAATCCGTCTGCAGTGGTCAGGTAATCTTGTCTTAAGATATCAGTGCTAGATAGGATAGGATAGTCAGGATCAGGGGTATTAGGAGCAGATGAACACCCACGACAACCAGATCCATGGGATGAAATGTGTATGTCATTAGTCTCAGCCCCATGTGGACTACGATCTAAGATCCCTGATAGTGAGGATGAATGTGCCATTAGGTCGCTGCAGAGGAGCCCAATGTTCCCATAGAAAGCTGAATCTTCATCTTCACCATCCTTCTCGATTAGATCGCAATTGAAGTTCTTTGATGCCCTAAAAATGTCCAGTCTAAGCTTTTCGTTCCCTAGGGCAATCTCCATGCACCCCGATGCATAGTCGATGTTCGCACGGGCGGTTGCCAAGAATGGGAAACCTAGAATAATCAGTGCATCACAGAGATTAGGAGGAACCTCTATATCAAGAACAAAAAAGTCCGCCGGAAAGTAGAATCCTTGGACTTTCACGATCACATTTTCAACCACCCCCCTCAGCATTTTCACCGATCGGTCAGCCAACTGTATGGTAACCGCGGTGGGCTTTAACTCCCCGAATTGAAATCGACCACATACTACGGTGGGAGTTAGGTTGATGGACAACCCCAAATCAAGAAGGGCCCCATCAAAAGGGGAATCCTGCAAAAAGCAGGAAATCAGTGGTGTGCCCAGGTCCTTTTTGGGTGGTAAGTCAGCTAAGATAACACGTTGGCTTCCTCAAATAATACTGCCTGTCGTCCGATTTTCTATTGTCGCTTTAGAGTACAGTAGTCCTTGAAGAGCCTAGCAACCGTAGGGATGTGATCTATTCTTCGAGGAGAGGGACCTGAATGTGAACTTCCATGAACATCGATTTC
This sequence comes from Thalassia testudinum, assembly GCA_037157565.1. NCBI lineage: Eukaryota > Viridiplantae > Streptophyta > Magnoliopsida > Alismatales > Hydrocharitaceae > Thalassia > Thalassia testudinum. Next base: position 11,811,415 of record JAZHRO010000025.1, read on the forward strand.
AGGTCCTCGAAATTCTGCGTATCCTTTTTCCATGTTGAATCTCACGTTAGAGCCACGAGAAAAGGGATAAGAATCTCAGGGCTAGGGGCTTCTTTCCTTTATCTAATGAAGATGGCTTGTGAGAGGAAGAGGGTTGTGAGCCATCTTGCGGTAGAGAGAAGGAAAAATCATTACCTACTTGCCTAGGTAGCAGGTCCTGTGTAGTCTTTCCGCTCCTTAAAGTGATAGCTTTTGCATCGGCATGCTATCCATGAAGGGACAGAGGAGCGGGTTGGCCTAAATACACAGGGTTTAGCAATAGAGGTGGCTAATCGAGCCCATAATCAGGTGGTGTGGGAGGTGCTTGCAGAACAGCATGTGCCTACCTCTATGGTACTTGGAATCTAGGGGGGCGCCTTGATTCTGGCCATGTCTTGGGTTTGGAACAGGTTGGGAGGGCAAAGCTCCCTATGACCTATGCTCCTGCATCATGTGGTTTTGCGTGTTTTGTATGCTCTGAATTTAGTCATCCATTGTCTTCATTATTTGTAGGTTGTCATGAGTAGATTTCTGAATTGATGCCTACAATTCCTCCTTCAGAGTCTCCAAAGGGTAGGCCCGCTTTGGAGGGTAGTTGGTAGCTTAGTGCAGTGGCTAGTAGATAGAGCATGTCTGTTGCTGCAATGGGAATGGCTGCTGCCTTGGGTATGTGTTCTGCGCATTCCCGTATTGCCTAGTATGGTAGTGTGGAGCTTAACTCGATCTTTGTGGGTTACTAGACCAGGAGAAATTGGGATGCTGGCACCAACCAGGGTTATATGTCTCAGAATATGGGTTGTTACGCCCGTAACCCTGAATAGCATTGACATCTTCGTAGGCCGAAGATGTCTCAGATGTAAATTCATCAAAAGAATACGCACTCGCATCGTCATGTGGTGAGTAACCTTGATTGTACAGCACCAGATCCACGTTGTTCATGGGTTCTTGGTATGCAAGATCCCACAGAGATGGAGAGAAAACATCCTGAGTGAGCGACTATGTACGAGCAGAGGGGGCTCAGGATGCTTGAGAGGAGTAAGATGGAGCAATGCTGCTAAAAGATCCAGATCTCTCTTGCATTAATTCATCAAGCTTCTTATTAAGCAGATCCACCTTATCCAGCTTTTTGGTGATAATGTCTATCTCGGCTCGAGTAGACTCGGCTTGAGCTTCGTGGACACCGACTCGTTGCTATCCAGGTCAATGGAACTGGTTCATGGAGGTGGCATTCACTGAGTTCTCTGCTAAGGACTTGAATAATTCAAATGTGCTGTTCTCGTCCTTCGCAAGGAAATTCCCACTGCTAGATGCATCGGCTAGGTACCGATGTGTGTCACCCAGCCCATGGTAAAAGACTTGAGCGAGGTGCCATCTGGGTACACCATGGAGTGGGCACTTCCTGAGAAGATTGTGGAATCTATCCCAGGCATCATGCTGCTTCTCTCCAGGGCCTCGGGCAAAGGTCGTGATTGTGTGCCTCATAGCTTTGTTAGACCAATCAGGAAGAACTAATTGGCCTCCCAATAGTCTTGAACCAATAAGCAGCTTTATACTTGAGAGAAAAAGGAAAAAGCTTCATGAGATCAAATCCGATATCTACATTCGTGGGTCGAACTGACTCTGCAATCCGACTCAGATCTTCGATGTGCTGGAAGGGATCCTCATTCGAGTTTCCATGGAAATGAGCCTAAATCAGACTTATGATATTCGGCTTCAACTCAAATGCATCTTTGCCTGCGAGAATCCAGACCTGAGGTGCTACAATTTTTGCCGCTAGATCGTAGAAGTTCCGTAGTTGTTCTCCGCGTGGTGGATGCTCTGCTCGCATTTCTATTTAGTTTCTTTGACCCTGGCTTCCAGATGAGCCATTGGGTCCTGATTCTTAGGGTCCTGACCAACTCGAGGATCGGGATTAGCCATCTCAGCTAATCAAGTAGAAGAAGGTTGGGTGAGGACCGGTCCGGCGAAATTCGAATTCTCTTTTGGGCGGGAAGCTCCGGCGAGGATGGCTGGCCGCCTGAGGGGGCCCGACGCTCGCGCCGATGGCTCTGATGGGTGGGCGGTATGGCACTCGCGGTCTTGGCGAAGAAATGAGCATGGTGCCCAGGTGTCTGGTGGATCTAGAACTCTAGACAGGAAGGGATTTCATGGTGGTTGGAGACAAAGCCGTAGGGAAGTGATTTGTTTCAGATGCCGACTTTGGGGGCACTTGGAGACGATGTGTCGTCGGTTGTTGCTCTGTCTTGCTTGTGGAGGCTTTGGTCACAAGCGGGACTCTTGCCTGACGTCTTGCGGTGGTAGGGGGGTAGGTTGCGCAATGCACCTTCGTTTCCAGAGGTTGAGGTGCACCTGCCTCTTCAACCCCCCCCCCCCCCACATCAACTCTTGGGGGGCACATTATGGATGTAGAGGTTCCCCTAACTGAGGATGTTAAGGTAGCGGAGATGGTCTAGCGTGGGGCCCTGATTGGGGAAGTGATGATCGGTACTCTTTCCTTGGAGAGAGCTCAACAACTGGCAAGCTCTCTTTCCTTATCGACTGATGCTTGGAAAATTGCAGCTATCTCTCCATTGCGGTTTGTGCTTTTTGATGTGGGTGTGGTAGATGTCGAGAAATATTATTTTCAGACCAGCAATTTTGGTGGATTGTCAGTGATCTGGTGGTTAGTGTCCCCCTTTGATGGTTCTTTACCTGAACGTCTCCCTCAAAGAGCTGCTCCCAGGTCTGGTTCTCTTGAGATCAAAGGCCTGCCTCTGCATCTGAGGTCTAAGATGGTGGTGGAGAATATGGTCGCTAGGTTTGCATCTGTGGCTGAGGATACTATTGTTGGTCTAACTGAAGGAGATGCCAAAGTTCTGAAAGTGAGGGTGAATGTCTCCAGGGCTTGGTCTATTCTTGACAAACTGATTCTCAGGTGTGGGGGCAGCTCTTGGATGATCCTGTTGAAATTTCATGTGGCAAACAGGGGTGTGGAGGCGAGTCAGCACCCCCCCTCTTATGCTGAGGTGCTGCGATCCAGAAATCCTTCTTTACAAACAAACTATGCTAGTCATGAGTTGGTGGTAGAACACACTAAAAGTTTGGATTTGGTAGATGGGGTGGGGAGCTTCAGGGTTGAGGAGATGAGAACTGAAACTCTGGAGGATGGGGATGGATTACCTCTGATCCAGGATGAATCTGCAGTGATGGTTAAAGAAGGGGAGGCAGTTATTGTGATTTATGAAGCTGTGGCTGAGGACCTGAAAGCTCCTGGTGGGGATCCTACTGACTCTGATTTGGTAGCTCCCTCTGTAACCTCCTTGGAATTGCAGTGCTGCTCTCCTGTGGCTGATGAATTGCAATTGAAGTCTAAGACTCCTACATCTGGGCTTGGGAAACCTCCATATAAATTGAGGCTAAGAAGACACACTCCTACACAAAAAGTTGATGAGTCTATCATTGCATCTGTGATGAAGGTTGGCAAAGCATCTGCTGCGAAGAAGGGGTCAGATCTGACTCCCAAATGAGGATTCTTACTTGGAATGTGCATGGGTTGTGTGATAGAAGTAGGAGGGGGTCTTTGCTTAGATATCTGTGTTAATGGGAGATTGATTGTGCCATCCTCCAAGAGACACATATTGATAGTGAATCTGATGGGGCATCGGTGGAGATGAGAGCTGGTCTTCCAAATGACCTTGTGGTGATCAATTCCAATGGCAGATCTCGGGGAATTGCCATCTGGTGGAGGAAGCATGTGCTGCATTTGGAGGACTTCTCAGTGGCTAGGCACCTTTTGACTTGCAGGTTTAAAAGAGGCCAGGGGGACAGTGATCTCTTTGTGACAGGTGTGTATGGTCCTAGTGACCCTAGCAGGAGGCAGGAGCTGTGGGAGGATTGGAACTTGGCTGCATATTTTGTAAATGGGGCGGTTTGGCTTGTTGGAGGGGACTTCAACTGTGTTTTGATGGGGAGTGACAGACCCAATGGGGTGGTGGATAGCTCTGTTAGTGGCTTCCAGTTGATGGTCCAGGCTCTGGGCTTGTGTGAGTTTCCCTCTTTAGGATCTGAATTCACTTGGAGGAATGGTAATGGGCTCATGTCCAAGATTGATAGGTTTTTTTGCAATGCTGGGCTAATGGATCTCTTCCAATTGTCCTTTGTTTGTGGTCTTGAACGTCCCTTCTCTGACCATACACCTTTGGTCTGGGATAATGGTGAACAGGTGTTAGCTGGATCCTATTTCAAGTTTAGGAAGTCTTGGCTGAGGGAGCCAAGGTTCAGAGAAATGTTTGCTAGATGGTGGAGGGCCCAGCAGGTTGAAGGCACGGCTATCTTCAGGTTGGCTTCCAAGATTGTGGCTCTGAAAGGAATGCTGAAGGAGTATGGTGATATTGCCTCTGTCCTCAGACATCAGAAACGTTGAGAGGCCTTGTTGAAGATTCAGGAATTGGATACCAAGGAAGCTATGGCTCAGTTGTCTAAGCTGGACTTTGCTGACAGAAAGAGGTGGTAGGGGGTGGTGGCTGAAGAAGACCTGAAACTGGAGATGGATTGGAGGGAACTATCAAGGCAGCTGTGGCTAAGTGAGGGGGATGCAAACACTAAATTCTTCCACTTGGCTGCCAGTTCTAGGAGAAGAGCTAATTTGATCTCTTCAATTGTTAAAGAGGGGTAGAGAATTACCTCCATCTCTGATATCAGAGCTGAGGCTATCAGATATTTCAAGGAGTCTTCAAGAGCTGTAGGTAGGGGCTGTTGGAGGATGGCAGCTAGTGATTTGCCTAAAATTACTTAGGCTCAAGGGTCTAGCCTGATTGAACCTATGTCTGAAGCTGAAGTCTTGAAGGCCATTAAGGATCTCAATTGTGAGGGATCACTTGGTCCTGATGGAATCCAAGTTCTCTTCTACAAAGAATTATCGGACATTGTGGGCATTGAGGTTATGGAAGTGATCAGAGAGTTTGAGAATGGCAATTTTGGCATTGAAAGAATAAATAGGTCCTATCTATTTCTTTTGCCAAAGACTCCAGGTGCTGAATCTTTTCAGGAGTTTAGACCTATTGCCCTCTCTAACTCTTTGTACTTGGTGATTGGCAAGGTCCTGGCCAATAGATTGAGGCCTATTTTGCAAGATTTGATCCATCCTGCTCAATCAGCCTTCCTCCCTGGCATATCTCTACAAGAATCCTTCATCATGGCCCAACAAATGATCTATGGATGGCATAAGAGAAAATGCAAGGCTTTTCTTTGGAAGGTTGACTTTCGTAAGCTTATGACTCCATCAGTTGGCCTTATCTTTAGGATGTGCTTAAAAGAAGGGGCTTTCCTTCTACTTGGATCCGTTGGGTGAAAAGATGTATCACCACTGCCTCTTTCACCCCCCTGATAAATGGGAAGCCCTGTGGGTCGTGGATTTAGCCCCAAGGTGGCATCAGGCAAGGATGTCCCCTGGCTCCCCTGATTTTTAACTTAACAGTTGACAACCTAGCTTGGTATGCTTGTAAGCTTGCTGAAGCAGGTCTTATTAGAGGGTACTCTTTGTTGTGCAGGAGTAATCTGGCTCCCATTCTTTAGTATGCAGATGATACAGTTTTCTTTGTAGAAGGGTCTATGGATGAAGTAATGGCTTTGCATCATATGATTAATATATTTGGTGAACTCTTTGGCTTCAGGTTGAATAGGGATAAATCTAGTTTGGTCTGCTTTGGTTTATCTGAGGAGGAGCAAGGAGCTCTAGCTACTGTTTTGATGTCTCCCCGCATCAGTCTTCCTATTAGATATTTGGGGCTGCCTTTGAGGTGCACTAGAATGAAGAAGAGAGATTGTAGTTGCCTCTTTGACAAGATTTCAGTGAAACTGGATGGTTAGCATAGCAGTTTCCTCTCCAAAGGTGGAAGACTTATCTTGGTCAACTCTATGATCACATCCATCCCTGTTTTCTATTTTTCCATATTTAAAGCACCTAACTCCATTTGGAAAATGCTGGATGTGTTGAGAAAGAGATTCTTTTGGAAGGGAGCTAAACATGAGGGCAGATTCTTGTAGCCACTCAAATGGGAGCAGATTTGTTGTCCAAAAGATAGGGGGACTTGGGATTAAGTCCCTGAAACACTTTAATGATGCTTTGCTACTTAAGTGGGCTGTTAAACTCTTGCAAGGAGACCTGAAGCTGTGTACTGTCCTGATCAGAGATAGCTATGGTGCATCCAACAGTGTGCTATCCAGACTTCAACCCAGCAGGCCTTCTCCCTTCTGGAAATCAGTGATAAGAGCTTTGGCTGATCACTTCCACCTGCTGCAGCCAGCTCTTGGGGATGGCAGGACCTTCAGCTTCTAGAAGGACGGGTGGTCAGGGCTGGGTGTCTTGAAGGAGCTCTATCCAAGAGCTTTTGCTGGAACATCTGACAAGGAGGCCACTGTTAGCAGGGTATGGTCTTGCAGCAGCAGCAGCAACTGGAATCTGATTGAGGAGGATTCCAGCAGGAGAGCTACCAGGCTGTGGGAAGAAAGGAGGATGCTAATTTCAGACCTTGAGAGCTTTAAACCTAGCCCTGGAGTGGAGGACAAGTACCTTTGGGAGGGGATTTATAGTGTGCATTCTGGCTATAACAGAATTTTGAGCCTTGAAAGTGGGTGGAGATGCGATTTTATTGACAAGAAAATCTAGCTTTTAAAAATTCCCCTCAAGGTATAGATTTTTCTCTGGTTTTGTAGGAGAGATGGATTGATCACAAGTGATCTACGACATAGAAGGTTGGGAACTGATCACCATGTTTGTTTTTTGTGTGAGATGATTACTGATAATGTAAATCACCTCTTTTCTTCTTGCCTTGTCATTGATGCTGTTTGGAGAAGAACATGTCAGGAGCCGCTACTAGTTTGGGATTCTATCTGGCATGGGTTTGGTATGAGAGGGAAGCCACATGTACGCATGGCTGTCACTCTATGGTGTGTGTGGAAGGCAAGAAATGAGAGACTTTTTCAGGAGAGGCCGGTGTGCTGTGAAAGAATTGTAAGAGAGTGTTGGTCCCTCATACATTTTTGGGGATCTTTTTTGTAATTTCTCTTACTTGTTTATATAATATACTGCTCTGGATTGCTATCGTAAGAAGATAGCTTTCCTTTTTGTTTCAAAAAAAAGAAAGGTCGGGCGAGAATCGCCTTTGTCGCCTTGGGTTCGGCTCCCAAGCTCCCACAAGTTTAAGTCCTAACGACCTTCTTCCTTGCATACACCAACTCAAAGGGTTGGTGTAGTCAAGTAGAGCAAGGTTAAGGCCTTGTTAATCAGAGTGGTCCAAGGTTAAGGCCTCGTTTAAGTTCGTGTTATTGAAAAAAATTCGGTGAGAGACCGACTGTAAGGAATTCCCGCCTCTTAGGCTAACTCGGCTAGGCTGGTTACAAGGGGACTACGAGGAAGGTTCTTCCTTTGACTTTTGCCTTCGGTTCTGTTACCCCACATCCATGGTCGTTTGACGCTACCCCGCAGCCTTAGACACTAGATTTTGCAGGAGAGGTTGAAACTACTCAGTAGTTTCAAGCCAAATGCATGTTATTTGATATATTTTCGTGAATTTTTTTTTAACCTATTTTTTCAATTCAGTAAATTATGGATGGTCCACAAGGTGACTTGTTTCACCAACTAACTCTTGGGCTTGTCGGAGTCCAAGTTAGTCTATGTGGTCCTATTGGCTCATGCACTTCTGAGTTTTTGAAATTGAAGACCACACAATTCAAATGTATACTCTCAAGTAAGATGGAATCCGAATGATTTGAAACTTGGCAAGAAGATTCCTTTTTTAATAATCTTTTCTGAGAGTATTTTTCCAAAATTTTTACTATTTCCAACAAGTAGTTATGAATTTTTAACAAACCAGAGGTCAAATATAGGATTTAGATCCTGTGTTGGTTTTTATATTTGAAACAATACCAAATATGCTCCAAAAATTTCTTAAAAATATGATAATGAAAGATAATTTGATTATCTTTCAAACCTCACCAATCGTGAGTAAATTCGATTTGTATGTTGATCAGAATTGATTTCTAAAGTTCATAAAAGTTCTATTTTCAAGCAATCGGACCCGTATTTACTCCATGAATTTTTAAAAATTCCACAAAAGGAATTTCTTTTTGAGAAAGGTGGTATTGGAAAGAAAATTTGAAAATCGAGTTTTAGTCCAAAATTTAGAATTTTTGGAGTATCAAAACATGGCTAGTGAATTTTAAATATGGCAATCAATTTCTGGCCGAGTTTCTAACAAGAATGTGTGCACCTAATTTTGGCAGTGCCCGCTTTGCCTCATTCGCCGCTTCGTGTGGTTCAACCTGCACACTAAAATACTATGTTAGAGATGAAATCAAAAGTTGCCATGCCTCCCCGACAACGGTGCCAATTTGTTCGAGGCGTAGATCGTGTAAAAGATAAATGCATTGTAGTATGGCACAAAATATGTCTCGGCAAATAAATTAACGGAACTGATGAGTCCCAATCGATCACAGGGAGGCAGAAAGTGCTTTTGATTTCATGCGTTTGTTTCAAATATAAAGACTAAGTAGAAGGAACAATTAATCATAATATTTAATCACAAAGAGAGATTGAACATGAATTCAATACATGCATTTGAATAAAAAATAAAATAAAAAAACTACTGTTGTAATAGAACAAGGGCACCACGGATGGTCCGTGGTGGCCTTTTGGAGATGTTGAGGATAGCAGCAATGATCCACCGAGGTGGCTCAACGGACGCTTCGGACAAAGATGCAGAGATGGAAGCAGAAAAGATGGGAAGAAGAAGAATGTAGAGGAGTTGTAGGAGGAAGAAGAAGGAAATTCTTTTTGATGACTTCAAAGGGGACCCTTATGCCTCTTTTAGTAGTTGTTGTGAAGGGTATTTAGGGCGTTGGAGCCCTTAATTTCATGCAATAGCCTTAGGTTTATCAAATCCGTTGATCGGGAGATCAACAAACCTGATTAAGTCTATAAATACCCTCCAAATCCTTCTCCATTCGCAGATTCAATCTAGTACTGACACATGGCACTCTATCTGCCCTCTGATCTCCATTACACGGTCGTTGCTCTCCCGCATGCGCTGCTGCCTTTGCGCGCTCACCGCTCGGCCTCCAAATGCACCCAATCTTCTTAGCATTCGATTTTACGATTGGACGACTAAGAACGCCTCGCCATCGCGCCTTCATTTCCTAAAGCATGCATCATTACATGCATCTGCATCTCCCTCGCATTCGCGTGGGCCTGTGGCTACCCTTTCGCCCCTCGATGAAGATCCTACGATCGAATTTATTTCGCGCATGACCAACTCCGACATCGCGACTCAAACCCGCATTGCGCGTGGTTGTTAGGCACGTTTTTCCACTACGCTACACACGTGAGTTGTTGCAGTTGCCATCTCGTGTGTAGCCGCCCTTAGGTGTTGGATGGAAATCCAACGGTCGAGATCTCGCCCTCACTCGATGAAGCAGCTGAACACAGGCGACGTGGCACGTTTGTGGGTGTTAGATGGAGATCCAACGGCCCACAATGCGCGAAGGATGATCTTCAGAGGCTAGGGCACATCTGAATAGCCTAAAATGTCTATTTATGCATGTTCTTAGTATTATAGTTGCATCATACATTATAAATATTGCATAACATGCATCATCTTCCATTTAGGTTAGGTTGTATAAATCTTAGGTTAATTTTCCCTTTTGTGGTCAGGTAATAGGGCGACTTTTAATCGGGGCCTCAGATCGAAGATCCAACCATACGAATCTGATCAGGGCGACGATTGGAGTTCAACGACTCCAAGATCGCCCTGATCGGACTTCCATTGCATCAAATATAATTAGAGGAAGATCAGAGATCAAGGGCCAAGATGGTGTAAATTCACACTTTAGATGACAAATCCGATCGTACAGATGGGTTCAGATCGACGATCGCAGCCCAACAGCATGAAAATCGATACAATCTGACATCCGTGGCACCATCTACAACTCACAGAAGGTGGATGAACATGATGGTGCCACGTGGTGCCATCACAACCGGCCGCAGCACCGCTTCTCAACCTCTAAAGGAGCGGGCGAGGCAAGATCTGGGTTGTTGGATCTTGATCCAACAGCCACGAGGGCATGCGCTTAAAACATAAGCGGGACAAAGCGGCAGTCGCAGCGCACTAGTCGAACGCCCTTTCGTGAGCGCAAGGTGCGAGTTTGATCCCCACTGCGCCTCAAATTAGGCGTGCGCGCAGGAGCGGCTAAATTAGGCCATTGGATGGCAAGCGGATGACGCAGATGTGGGCGATGTGGAACGCTCAGATGTGAGGAGTGCAAACGCGCCATCAGACGCACTCTTGTGAAGGCAGGTGAGCGTGCATCCTGAGCCGTTGATCTTCGATCCAACGGTGATGAAGGAGGACGTGTCACCTCTTAGCAGGCGTTAAGCGAGATTGGGCACAACACGTTTAAGCCGTCCGATCTCGCAATCGGATGGCTGATAAGGCGAAATCATGTGCGGGCGTTGAGGTAGCTGAAGGTGAGGAGGCGGGCATGTGCGCGGATCTTTAACCCACGTTCAGCCCTTTAGTGACGGATAAATCTGTCAGTAAAGGCTTCGAATTAATGTTTTATATACAAAAGGACCTAATTGCCCCCAACCTCTACACCTTTATATAGCCCTACGACCTCCACTTCTTCATCTCTTCTTCTCTTCTTTCATCCCCTCCAAAGCTCTAAGAGCTTGTTTCAAACATTGGATGCTCCTCTAGAGTAAAACTTAGAATTTTTCCACCTTCTCCCCCCTTCGTGGAGCATCCCATGGTTGCCCTCTCACTCCATTCAGGAAGCAAATCCCGCGACGATGACGACGTCCTACCTCGCCCCTGGTTCCTCTCGCTTCATCCTCCTTCCTGCTTCGTCCTCCGTCTTCCAAGCGTCACCCTGTCCGGCTCGTCCTCCAAGCAATCGTCGAGGGGGATACTTCTCTCTCCATTCTCTTTACCGCTTTCTAGAGTAGATTTACTGCTTTCTAGCGTAGATTTCCTGCTTTCTAGTTGTAATGTACAGCATTTGATGATAAAATTCATGTTTATTCTATCTCTCTTTTGTCCTTATTTGTAATATTCTCCTCTCTCTTCTATTTATTATTTATTAAATAGATAGCTAGTTTTCGACTAGCTAATCTATTTCATGACAAATAAAACAAATCAGTATTTTTAATCAAATGTCCGCCTTCCTATGTTCGACCTGGAATTTCTTTACGAATTTCGGTAAAATTTTATCTATTGACGGATTGCTTCGCAAATCAAACTACAATGATGGGTTTTCACATCCAACTCCGATCGCATAGTTTTCCACATTTCAATAGGCGTGGCAAGGGAACAGCTATGATGGTGCCACGTGGCGCCATCGTGGCCGTCCATCTTCTTCTCCTTGTATCTGATGATGTAGGCCTTTGATTGAGTTGATTTTTGCACCATTGGACTGTGAACATCAATCCGGATTTATCCGTGTGGTTGGATTTGTCATCTGAGGTTCGGATATTCTTCAATTAACCCCCTGGATCTTGCTCTTCTACGGACTCCCTAGGGTGCTACGGGAGTCTGATTGATGCGATCATGGAAGCATTGGACTCTCGTCATCATTCCGAGCAGATCCATAAGGTTGCTTCGGTCATCTGCAGCCTTAAATTACTTACAATTATTAATACCTCTCAAATAGCACATTATTATGTATAAAACATATAAACCATCTAGGATGCAAAGTACAATGCGTATTGACGTTCGTCGGACGAGTTTGTGTAAAATTGTTCGTTGTAGTGCGTTAACGACATAAATTTTAAATAAAGAATCAGAGGTGAGTCCGAGTGTCGAACACAGGGAGGCAATAATTAGATCAAATACTCGCTTTCATATCACATAAATATGTCGTTTGTTCGTTTGAAAATCGATTAGAGAATGAGAGAGATAGGGAGAGAGAGATAAAGGGAGAGAGAGAGGGTTAGAAAACCATGCTCAAGATATCATAAGATTAATATATCAACAATGTGTAATCAACATATTGTAGGTGAATGCTTTAACAAAATCAAGACATGAACTACACTACAAAATAAAATAACACTAAGACAAGGAAGAAGAACGCGTCGAGACAGCCACGACAGTGGAGGGCTTCCACTGGCAGCTCGGTGGCTTTGGGACCTTGCTTGGAACTCTAGAAGATGGTGGTATCTCGTTGGTGGAGGATTGGTGTAAATGGGTGGGGTAGGATCCTTTTTGTAAGTGAGAAGAGGGCTAAATTCGTCCTTGGGTTAATAGCGACATTCAAAGTCATCGCTGAAGACCCACCACAAGCGTCGGTCTTGCCCCCGCCCTCGCGCCTTCACGCACACAGCTGCCCTCCATGCGCACAGTGCAAGGATCATTTAAACTATATGATTGAAGATCAGACGGCTGGATTTGAACCTCGCCTGTGCCTCAAGTTGAGCATGCTTGCGTCAGATGGGGCGTGCTCTAGTGCGTGATTGCATGCGTCAGATGGGGTGTGCTCTAGTGCGTGATTGCGAGCGTAAGAAATGAGCGGCTGGATGGTGCTTATCGTGCCCAATCGAATGGTCCAATTTCAATTGGAATGCGATGGGGGCAAAGTGGGATTCGATCCCTCGTCGGGTGCATGCGAGCTGGAGGCGCGACCAATGAGCCATCGGCGTGGATGGTTGTGAAGATGTTGAGGTGTTGGAGTGGTGGCAACCGTTGGATGCTGATCCAATGGTGGATCTTGCATAGAGGAGCTACAGTTGCCTTGAGCGTGCGATGGAGGCGGCTTCTTAGCTGTTGGATCAAGATCCAATGGCTGAGAGTGGAGGGTGTGGATGATGCGGTGATGACGGGCCGGTGTTGGGTAGCCTAGATGGCACCACATGGTGCCATCTGGACTGTCCATCTTCTTTCTATTGTAGGAGATGCCACAGTGCTTAGATCGCGATGATTCCTACGCTGCCAGACTATGATCGTCGCTTCGGATCCATCCGTACAGTCGGATTTTTCATCTGAGGCCCATAAGGATGTCGCATTGCCCCCTGGCCGTTGATCTTTCTCGAGCCTGTAGGAGCTACGGAGGCCGGATCGAAGTGATTTCGAGTCTGTTGGACTTCGTTCGTTGATCCGGATCCATCTATATGGTCTGATGGCTCATCTGAGACCTGTTTCACAATAGAATTTTGCACATGGTCATTAAACACTCATTCTAAGCAATTAAAATGTAAAAATCATGCAATATGCATGCAATGCTTCGATGCCCATTATAATATGTCATTATCGCACAAGTATCCCCGAAATTGACTCTAATTGATAATATTAACATTAAACATTGTAAAGTCATCATGTATGCATGCAGAATGACCCTGTTAAGCTAGGTTCTACCTCAATTCAGGCGAATTAGGGCCTATGATTGCTGCGCAATCACTTTCAACTGACCCTGTTTCCACAACACGCACACTTGATGCTCCGTTGCTCTCATCAAATCACCTTCGTCATCACAGTTGTTGTGACTAACGCTTAGGTTAGCATTTTTTCATAGTTAGGTTAGTCATATTAGTTTTCAATTTTGTATTTCAAAAATCCAAAAACCTAAAAAAATCATAAAACAACTCAAAAAAAAAATAGATGGCGACTCTTGCATAAGTAAACAATGCAATTATTAATCAAAACTCTCTGTATAGTATTAACGTAATCCAAGAATTTCATGATGAGCACTATTCCTACACGTTTTACATTAACCTTCACTACACTATGATCATCCATTTCGAGCGAGCGACGGGTGAATTTCAAATGCAAGAAATTAGCCACCATATCTAGATTTTAGGTTAAGTTTTAGGTTTCTATATTTAGATTTAGAGTAATCTTAATTGCAAGCAAAAGAAAGAAAAAAATAGAATCGTTTTTGCACTTTATCACCTCCTAAAGATCGACCAAGGCTCACTTCCAAGTCTCGTTAATTTTTGTTTATTAGGTGAACAATACACCTATACTATGACGTTTCAATCGTTAAAATTCGATTTCACTCATTTTGGCAAAAACTCGCATTTCTTTATTTTCAAGGTACATAGAGTTGATTCTCTCCTGACAAGTGTTGATGAGTTCATTTTGAGGTGCTTAAGTCCAAAATGACTCTTGAATCTAGGTTTGGGGCTTACACTGTACCTCCTCGAACCTCGTGCATGCTTTTAGATGTCAATCCTAGCTCAGCACAATATGAGATAAAATCAACAAATCTCATGTAGCTTTTATTTATTTTTATGAAAGTACAAGGGTTAAAAGCAAATTTCTATCTTACTAGTGAGGTGATCGCATCTAGATGATTTTGATAGTATATTATATGTTGAAATCAAAGGTTGGGGAGGGCCTAAACCAATCAAGATAAGGAGAGAAGGTAGAAAACCAAACCAATCCTAGTCGATTTTGAAATTGGTGCAAGAGGAGGGTTATTTGTGCTAATTGAAAATAATAAAAAATTTTAAACCATTTCACAATAATTAAACCACAATAGACACAATTATTTAGAGATGAAACTCAAATTGAAAAAAAGCCTCTACCTAGTTATCTCCAACTAGGATTTTGCCCTTGCTCCCAAACAAAAACCACTATCACACCACTTCCCCATGTTTGTAAAACCTGGTGTGCCTCAGAAATGTGTTTAAAAATACTTGAAATTTGAAACCTAAAAGCTACTTAAGCAAGATTTGAACCTTAAAATTTGCCTTACCTTTATAAAAATCTTGCTTGAGAACCTCTTGGTTGTGCATGCACACACATATTAATCAATCATTAAGGACACAACCCATTAATAATCCTGTTGTCGTGATAAATCGATGTTTGAAGAGTCGTACTATAGTATAGCCAATAAATTGCGAAAATAGATACAATTTATACTCGAAAGAAATCCGAGGTCGAACGTAGGGAGCAAGTTTTACAATTAATCTCAAGATCATAATTTGAATCAAATATATGAGTAATTTTAACCAAAACTTAATTTAGAATTATTTAAGAATGATGTATCAAGAATTCAAGTACCAATGTACAAAAATAATAGGGTAAAATGGTGATTTGAATCACCAATTACCCTTATACAATAATAGCAAATATCCAAATAGTATCAATTAATCAAACCAAGTGCACAGTGCACTATCAAAACTCCTTATCAGATGACTTAAGTGCTTAGCAGCTACAGTGCAAAGGCACTATACTTCTCTTTGGATGCTTCCTCTTCTTCTCTTTCTCTTCTTTCTCTGCTTTTCTTTGGCTCTGTCTCCTTTCTTCTTCTCGTGACTATGTGTTGCACAAGTGCCTATGATAACAAAACCGCCCTTAACCTCGCGTGCTCTCTCTCTCTTCCCCTTCTTTGCTCAATGTTTGGTCAAATGCTCAGGTAATCGGGTATTCGGGGATCCACGTACCCGGGACCAGGGCTATAGGCGTGGGTCGCATCCTAGGTGTGAGAGTGTAGGTAGGCTGGTGAGTGAGCAGGAGGGCTAATGGGACCTCAACCCATGTTCTAAGGCGATATGCCCAGAACACTTTTTCAATATATACCGCTGCGGAGCTTTTGCCACTTTCGAGGTGGGACTAAAGATAGCACCCTTCTTTGCACAGCTAGCAGCAGCAACTTCGTCCATCAATTGGTGGCGAAGGTGCAGTCAACAGATCCAATTGACCAGCTAGTTGTGACACTAGCTCGGTTCTGCATTACCTGGGACCTGCACCTGAAGCAAGCAAGAACTAAAACAAGCCTTAAGTGAGCTTAAACTTGCTCGTTAATGGCGGAGAGGACCTGAAGACCTGAAACAAACAAAATGGCCTATCGGCTCTGTTAAACAAGTTCAGGAGCTTTGTATGAAGATGGCAAATGTGTTGGTGAATGTGCCAGTGTGTGCGAGTGAGTGGAAAGGTCGTATGACCTCGGCCTATTGGTGCGGAAGGTGTTGTGTTAGGTGGAGGGTTTGGAGTGGCAATCGACCTAACTAAGTTAGGGTTTTTACTCCTGGGATCAAGGCGAAGGTGTAGGGTTAAGTGGCGACTAATTTGGTGGAGCGTGGTGGCCATGCAAACTCATCGGAGGTATGTCGGCAAGGTGGAAGATGGAGGGCGTGCGAGCGAGTCGGTGGTCGAAATGAAGTGTGGTTGGTGTAGTTGTGAAGTAAAGATGCTAGAGAACTTATCTGGGTGGTTAACAGACGACGAGGAGTAGAAGCAACGCCGATTCTGGTATGACCGACGCCGGGGATGAAGATGCTCCGGTGAGTAGGAAATGGCGAGGAAGATGTTGTCAAGGGCGTTGGTGGGTACAGCACGACGCGGAAGAGAAAGGGAAGGATAAATCCATCGTCGATATTGCGAATGGATGAAGAATGGAGTCAGGGGAGATCACCGAACGTCGACGAGCTATTCAGCCAGAGAGGAGGGAGGAATTGAGGGTGGTTCCAGTCGAATTCGAGCGTGGAAGGATCGGTGTGCCATGGGGATCCTTATATAGGCCTCAAGGAGTCGGTTTAAGCTTGAGAATCAAGTTTTGCAAGCTTGGAAGGTTCATCGGAGTTGGAAACCCAAATCTCTCATGCGTTTGCATGAGAGATTGGGAAAGAGTTGAAGCCCAAGAATCGGTCTGATTAGAAGAGGATTTCAAAAGGGATCTCCAGTTCAAATTTGAGGATGTTTCATCAATCAATCAAGGAGAAATCCTTGGTTGATTGCCCCAGAGCTTTAGGATTAGGAGTTCTATATGGAGGGGACCTTTTTGAAGAAGAAGATGATAAATTTGGGGGGTTTTGTGTAGGAAATTCGAAAGTTGAGGGGCCATTTAAGATAAAGAAAATCAAACTTGGACCAAAATACAAACTAGGTTGAAATAATCTCAAATTGGGCCCAAGTTTTGATATAAACCTAATTTAGAACTAGGAAATCCAATGGTCAAGTTGGATTTTGGTTTTGACCTAGTTTGACTGGATAATTTATGCAAAAACCCAAATTAGGGTAATAGTTTGTCTATGGCTCTATTTTGGGTCAAGACGGGTTCCGATGGTCAAATTGAAGGTACCAAACCATAGAGAATATTTTTCTATGAATTTTTAGAGGGTTTATGTGAATTTTATCCTGACCAGAACCTCAATGAATCAAGAGGGTCTGTTTTTAGGGTTTCAAATGTCATTTAATTCTTAAAGCACAAGAAAACCCGTTTCTGTCTGCACAGATCCACTTATTAGACATTTAAGACCATTGGACCTTTAATTAACCCCTAAGAAATCCAGTGATTGTTCTGCAATTGAGATATGCTGTTAAAACTACAGTTTTACTCTTATTTTCTTGTTATTCTCTTAGAATGGATTTACAGTAAGTTTGGGCTCTTCTGGTGATTATGTAGGAGCATTTATTCCTTGATTGTGACCAATTAAAGCTAGATATAGCTGATGATGACGTTATCATCAAACCCATTACATTCCAAGAGCACATTCAATCCCAATCCTAATTAACAATGAGTAGACGTTTGCCCTAAGGATTGGTCGCGCTCTTCGGGGTTTGGATTGAGATTGATAGTTAGGGGAGTTGCATTAAACAACAATAGTTGGGGGGTATCAAAGGAACCTACGGTGAAAGATAAGGGAAGAACCTTCTCCCCAATTCCTTCTTCTAACTGGTTGGATTGATCAGATAGCAGTGAACCAAATTGCTCTTGATCTTAAGATGAGCTTTAGGACTTGATAGGTCTCTAGGCTACCCCACTTAATGATAGGATTATATTCTTGTGCTGTAAGGCTTATCAGTTGTCCTTCCGACTTCCCTCCAATGTATGCTTGGTAGGAGGCCATTGAACCCTCGTCTGGAAAGACCTTTGGACCATCATTCTAGGAGAAGAGGGTTGAGTTTTAGCCAAGTAGATCCCATGGTTGATAACCAACCACCTCCTCCTAAATAGCATGAGCTTATTTAGAGCCAGCTAGAGCAGCTACAACAAATGCAAGCTTCATTCCGAAGAATGAATGGTGATAAGTATATAATATTTGATGATATAATTCCTATCATGCAGGTTCCTAAGCCAGTTAGATGCATCCAGCATTGTAAGTAATGTATAACATTCATCATCTTGCATTTAGATCAATTTATATACATTAATATCCCTTTTTTGATGGCCAGGGGACAGGGCGACTTACATTCGAGCTTCAAATGAGAAATTTGACCATACGGATGGATTTAGGGAGACGATTGCAGTCCAATGATGCAAAAATCACCTCGATCGAACCCCTATAGCGTTCGATACGAGGAAAATAAGATGGATGGCTCAGATGGTGCCACGTGGCACCATCGAAGCTGCCCAAAATTCGCCCAGAGCTTTCGCCCAACTCCAACATGTGCCTATTGCGTGATCTTAGCCATTGGATCTCTATCCAATGATCGAGATCACACCACGCCATCACCCTCAGGTCTCACCTCATATACTAAAAGAAGAATCTTACATGAAATCTAGGCCATTGGATTTCTATCCAGCGGCCATGATCACACAAGAGCGGGCACAAAACAGTGACTCAGGCATGCACCCCTCGACAAGGAGACACATTCAATTCCTCAGTAGCACCTCAATCACTTCGTGCCACTTTAATTTCAATCGCACGGTCTCAATAGTGAGGTGCTGAATAGGCCATGACAGCACACATGCGCACGTAGCAACCTCAGCACGCCGCCTGTGCCCAATGAAGGTCGGTCGATGCACTATGAATGGCGGTGACGCTTCCATGTGGGGCTGTGGATTCTCCAGGGCGTAATAATGTGTGATCTGATGCGCTACTTCAGTGCAAGCTCAGCTCAAGCAAGAGAGACCATCAGCCCTTCGATCTCCATCGGACGATCACAGCTCCGCCTTCACGATGACAGTTGCCTCCCCAACATGTGCGTAGGTGCTGCACCCGCAACGTGTGAGCTATGTATGGCCGTGGCATGTGCCCTCGTGCCTTGGGCTGTGCATTGAAGACCCTCTGAGCCAAATGATTTGACCCAATCCGCATTTTCACCTATAAATACCCCTACCATCCCCCCTTTTCTCTTCATCCTTTCCTAGCTTCTCCTACCCTCCTCTAGAGATAAGAGCACCCATCTAAGCTTTGATTCTAGTGTTCCCAAGTCTTGGGATGCTTCACCATATAAAGAAAATAATTTTTCTCCCTCCCCTCACCCCCATTCGTGAAGCTTCTGTCAGCTGTCTTCTTATCCCCATTCAAGGAAGCGGATTAATTCGTCGTCGCCATTCCTCCTGTTACATCAAAAATCATCGTAAAAAGATCATGTTGTAGTATAGCGACAAAAATCAATGTGACGTTTAAATTTATAATCTCGAAAATCAAACATGAGTCCAAGGTCATTCGTAGGGAAAATCAAATGTGTAGCAAAATGTATCACAGAATGTTAGGTATAAAAATGTAAAAAGAAAGGGATAAAAATGGTGGTTGAAACTACCAATTTAACCTTAGAAATTAAGCTCTAATCCAACAGTACCCAACCCTCAAATATTTCAACAATATCAATCAAGCCACAGTGATCTCAGAACAGAACCAACTCAAGCACATGCCTCAGAATCGATCACAAGGCACAAGCCTCACAAGCATAGAATAAAAGGCAAGCAGTAGAAACCTCGAGAATGGCTAAGTGTTGAGCAAGGAGGGGGGGCATGAATCCCAATGTGCTACAGTGCAAAACCCCTTCCCTCCTCAGATCTCTCTCTCTCTTTCTCAAAATAGACCTGGGTGAAGAGTAACCGTGTAAATGGATCCAAGCCCAGACTCGCCGACGTGTGTGGTGAGCGATGACACATGCATGAGGCATATGAGAGTAGGGACTTGACCCTAGTGGTACGAAGGCAATGAGGATACCACATGAATTCCTTTTATGCACCTTCTAGATTTTGCCCCCTACGATGTAGAACTATCAGCCAATCTTTCTCTTCGCGTAGCTACTGGTGATGTTCGCATTCAATTAAGCTACTGCTGCTGATCCCTGCTTTAATTGAGGGTGCAGTTATCTTCATGAGCAGATTCTGTGCTGCTTGGAGGTGGAGTGGTAGTGGTTGATGGCCGAAGCACTGGAAGTAAAGATAGTGGAAGGTGGTTGTCCCATGATGACCTGGAGATCAAAACACAGTCTAAAAGCCCCAGTTAAATAGCTTAAAAGCCTCACCATGAAGCAAGGAAGGTGGCAATGTTGACGATTAGGTGTTTCGTGAGGTGTAGAGGGTCAGTCGGTGACTATGCGTGGTGGTGCGAGTGGGTGTGTTCGATGAGGTGATGGAGATATCAACACCTTAAATTTCTTTGGGACTTTTGATTAGTGGGGTGCAATGGAACTTTTGGAGGTGGTCGCAGCTGATTTGGGGGTCTGTGGTGCCAGCGCAAGCTCACTGGAGCTCGTGCCGGCCGTGGGGAAGACGACGGGCGTTGAGGTGATACAGTGGTCAGAAGTGGTGTTTAAGTAGATAGAAATGAAGTAGACTAGTAGAGGGAGTGTTTGAGGGACTTAGGGGGAGGTGAGAGGGTGAGATGCATCTGACGTTGGTCGGTCGAATGTGAAGAAGGCAAAGTGAACTGCGAGGTGTCAACGAGGGAGAAGAGGCGGAGAGCGATAGAACTTTGGTTGGTTGTGGTCGCGAAGAAGAGGGGAGGATGTTGGGCCAGTCAATTTGACCATTGGCCGGCTAGATGAAGGAGTTGGAGAAGCTTGCTGGAGCTCAAGGTGCGGTGGCCAGAGAAGGAGGTTTCTCGACCTATTCTTGGCTGAGGAGGAAGCTTGGAGCACGGGGGTCTTTATAGATCTCAAATCCGAGCTCTAAGCCAAGGAAGAGGCTTAATTTTTTCAAGGTTTCAAGGAAAGAAATCCCCAAATTTTCTCAAGCTCTCCTGATCTCTAGGGATCGAATTAGGGTTCTTGAGGCAGTTCAATCGATTGGGAAACTCATCAAGATCAATTCCTCCAATTTTGGAGGGATTTGGATCTAATTTGAGAGAAATTCTCTCTTGAATCTCGGTTGTGGTGCTTTCACACCAAAAATGGTGGTAGGGACCTAATTGCAATAACAATGAGAAAGTTAGAGACCAAATTGCAAGAGCTTGAAACCTAGGGGTTTAAGTGAGAGACATAGAGATTTTAGGGACTAAATTGCAAACTAGGTCAAGATGGACTCTGATTGGGCCCAAATTTTGTTGTTAACCTAATTTAGACCCAAGGAATATAATGGTGAACTTGGATTTGAGTTTGACCATGTTTGACTAGGTAAATTGCAAAGAAGCCCAAATCATTGGTAAAATCCCATCTGAAACTCTATTCTAGGTCAAAATGGATTTCGATGGTCAAACTAAAGGTGCTAAACCTCTTATAATATTTTTATATGAATTTTAGGAGGTTTAGATTAATTTTATCCTGACCAGAACCTCTGCAATTTAAGTAGCGTTGATAATTAGGATTTTTGGTACTATTTTCTCCCTAGAAATGTGTAAAACCCTGTTTCAGTCAGTATGGACCCACTTTGTAGACTTTTGTGCTCATTTAACATTTAATTAACCCCTAGGTGACCCCATGGTTAATCTGCATTTGTGATGTGATATTAAAATTGTAGAATTGACCTTGTTTCCCTTTTTTCTTCTCAAATCATAATATTGCGGAGTTGTGACCCTCAGATGATTAAGTAGGAGCTTTTACCAATTGAACCTACCTAAATGTGTCTATTTAGGGCCCATGATGATGTTACCATCACCTCCTCATTTCTTGCTTCCAGCTCCATCCTCTTTCCTCCGTCTCTGCTTCACCTTTGCCGGGCGTTGCTCGTCCCCCAAGCAACCGTCAAGGAGGGTTCTCTCTCTATCTCTTTCTACTATTTTCATAGTGTAGATTTACTTATTCACAATATTGATCTTATAACAGACATTATTTTGCTCTTGATATATAGATTTGTTATATATATATCTTTCTCTTTATTTATTTGTTAAGTAGATTAGCTTAGATAAATCTCTACCTAATATTCTGTCTATCTGAAAATACCAAAAAAATTAGATATAGCTAAAAATAGCAAAAAGAAATAAAAGAAATGTGTATTTTTGTAAATTAAATGTCGCATCTCTGTGTTCATCCCCGAACTCACCGAGTCTCAATTAAAATGATCTAATAGCAGAATTTTGCAAATATGAAGACATAGGTTTTTCTTTCTTGAAATCGTAATCCATATTCTTCACAAAAATTCTTGCTCATCAAATGGGTAAGGAACCTATGCCTCGAAAGATTTCTATGATCCTTCAAATTAAGGTCTAAGAGTTATGGTCTGCGCTGGTAACATTGAGATTAAGCCCCAGGTGTTGAGTCTTATCAAGCATTTTCATGGGCTTGGCTCCAAGGATCCTTTCCAACATTTAGAGGATTTGATCACCTTGGTTCAGACCACCAAATCGAGGAACGTATAAAAGGAACAAATGATCATGAGGCTATTTCTCCACTCACTCAAGGATAAAGTTGCATATTCAAACTACACCATTGGAAGACTAATTAGCACTTGGACTAAATTGAAATTGACCTTCTTGAAGAAATTCTTCCTAGTCAGGTAGACTAATGCTTTGAGACAGGCGATTACTACCTTTGCCCAGTGGCCAGGGGAACCACTTCATGGGGCCTGGGAACGATTCCAGGACCTATTACGGAATTGTCCACACCATGAGGTGCCCCAATGGCAACTTGTGTAGATTTTTTATTACGGGTTGAATGATCAACTTTGTAATCACATGAATGCTTCTTGCAGAGGTAATTTCTTTAACAAGGACATAGATAGTGTGTATGAATTGTTTGAGAAAATGAGCAAAAACTCTGTCAATCATGCCTCCGTGGATATGCTCAACAAATCCCAGCAACCTGGATCAAATGCCAACAAGGTTCAAATTGATTCATCTAAATTTGATATGGATTTGATCGGCAACAAATTGGATAAGGTGGGTCTAGTAGAAAAAAGAATGGAGTGGATGCTGGTAACTCAAGGAGCACATCTAGGTCCACTCAATCCCAAGGTACAAGATATCATTCTTTGCAAATTCCCGTAGGGTGGGACTTTGTAAATCAACTAGATTCAGCCTAGCCTTCGAGCCAACACTTCTCGAAAGCCTATGGATTCCCAAATTGGGGCCTTTTATCCTAGTTTTTCTTATCTATCCTATTCTCCATCCTCATCTTATGAGGATGTTCAAGCAATACAGGAGAATGTTAGGTCCAACCTATACTCAAATACTTATAATCCTGGTTGAAGAAACCACCCTAACTTTTCCTAGAAGAACTAGGGGCAGCAGACCTAATCTTGACCCAACAACTATGTACTACAAAAACCAATGGGTCAAGGTCATGTATACACCCACTTGCCCCCTGGGTTAGGTCAATCAACCCACTTGGAATGCTCCACAACCCACAGGGCAGGCTAGCTAGAACTTGAAGATGCTAGAAATGCAAGGTTCAATGCTCCAACTCATGGAACAAATGAAAACTTCACTGGACACCTTGCAATTCGGGTTCACTATGTAGGATTTGAGAACACAAGCACACTAGAAGGGGGGTTGAATAGTTTGATATAAGAAAATCCAAACCACAAATGAACAACATATATATAGTGGTTCTCCTCACTTGGGTACTCCACTACCTAAGTCTCCCGACTTAGGATTTTAACCCGATTCCCTCAACTTGGAGGGAATCAATTCACTATAATACGAGGTAATTAACAAGTTACCTCAACCCAATTATAAGATAATAGATGTAACAAAAGATTACAGGTGCAAGCAAATAAGATATAAAGCTTACAACTTAAGTCCTAAGCCTCCTAGCAATATTTAAATTTAGAGAATAATATCAAATGAAGCTAAGGACAAAATTGTGTGCAAATGATTGAAAACAATGAATTTTATATGCATTAAGAAACAAGTTGCACTCTAAAAGTTTTCTTCAACAAGCTAAGGCAGCAAAGACTCTCCCTAAAGTAGAAAATTGAGAGAATAGGAGCTCTTTAAAGTAGAGAAGAGTAGAATGGTTTTGTGTATCTCAACAGCACCTAGAAAAGGTTTATTTATAGGCCAAAAATCACCCACCTATGCTCCATAATCGTTGGAGCCTAATAATGGGTGATTCAAATGAGAATTAAGGTAGTTTAGTTGTTCAGTTTTGACTCAACAGGTAGTTGGTACCTGTACTAGCTGCTTAGAATCTACCAGTAACTAGTACAAAAGAGTCTGGGCACCAGTACTCATCATGGGTATCGGTACTCAGTACTCTGAGTTGAGTACCAATAAGACAACAAGTACCGGTACTCATGATGGGTACTTGTACTTGTATCGTTCAGACAAGACATTAAACCAAAAGCTGTGAGCACCATATACTGGTACTCATAATGAGTACCGGTACTTGTCTACAATTTAAGTTAAGTACTCAAACCTGTGCCTTGCATGAATGGGTACTTATGAACAGTATCGGTACTTGCAATAAGTACCTTGTTAATGATTTGTTAATCAAAGTTTTAGTGACTTTCAAAGCTAATCATTTTTGACACCATAGCGAAATGATTTTAGGTTTTGCAAAGGAACGTTTGTTGCGAGTTTGAGGCCTAATTATCTCTAACTAATTTTAACTCTTATATCCAATTTTTTGTTAGGAGGCATACATAGTCTAAGACACTAAAATGAAAAACTCTAAACAAACCTTCATTAAAGTGGCCATCAACATCTCCATCAACCTCCTAGCCATACCATTCCAAGAACTTATTAATTACACTCATAAAACTCATTAAATTTAAAATGATTTTGTTAACACCAAAACTTAGAAGAAAGTGGAACTAGGTTCCAACAATCTCCCCCCTTTTGGTGTTGACAAAACAATAGAAATATAAATATTATAAAGATAGAAGCTAAATAAGAAAAGGAATACAAAAACTCAATTTGAGTACAACCTCCCCGTCAAATTAAGCTCCCTCTTTTAAATATGTATATTTTCTCTATAAAGCTCTCCCCCTTTTTGTCAATCATCAACATGGAAATAAATAGCTGAAGTAAGCATATGCAACAAAGCATAAAATTTAATCCATAGTATTGAAATTGAAAGGATCATTACAAACATCCAAGCATAAAGCAAAAGCAAATAATAACATCTAAGCTTAAGTCCATACATTACCAAAGTTAATGCATCATCAAATTACATAACATGCTTAGAAAACATAAAAAAACTAAGACTAGACAATCTAACTGTGATGCCTCTTGTGAGCATATTGGCGGTGAAGAGTGGAGATAACGGTCGTATCATCACCACCACCATCATCGTCATCGTTGCTATCTTCATCATCATCGTCCTGTTCATCATCATCGACTTCATCTTCATCATCATCAACTTCTTCATTGTCATCGTCATCTTCATCATGCATCTCTTCTTCCTCATCACCTTCACTAGAAAGAATTATCTATTCTTCCTCCACTTGTTGAGAAGCTTGATATGGATCTTGAAAATGGTTTTGCCTTTGTTCACCAAACTCCATAGGAGCCTTAGGTTGAGTACGCTTCTGTTGTTTAGGTTGTTGAGTGGATTGAGCTAGACGGGAGGACTCAAGTGAAAGAGAAAGAAATGGAGCTTGCATTCCATTTGATGCATGGCAAGTTAAGATTGGTTAAGTTTTGATCGATGTAATTGAAGCTGTTTATCATTGTGGGATCGATTCTAGGCAAATGAGTGAGATTAACCCAAGGTAGTTCAGCTCCTAGATAAGGATATGTCATAGGAGCAAACTTAGAAGATGACCTTGGAACTTGATGAGAAGAGGATTGGGCGTTTGGATCAACTTGTTGCATCAAAAATCATTGTAGTTTAGGAAAACATCATGTTGTAGTATAGCGACGAAAACCGAAACGATATTTAAATCTATAAAGCTCGAGAAATCATGAGTTCCGAGGTCGTCCACAGGGAGCAAGTGTAGCAATTCAATTCATTAATCACAATAATAAGAAATAATAATGCAATAGCTATTCAATCACAAATATGATAATAAACAATTAATGCTCAAAGTGTATCTCAGAGTGAAAATAAAAAGAGAAAAATGGTGGTTGAAACCACCAAATATCCCCAACAATTAAGCACAATATTTGAAGTCAAATCTCAATATCTCAATAGTACTTCAAACCAAATTAGAGCCAATGTTTCTCTTAAATCAAACATCGAGATTAAGGCCCAAATGCCTTAAGTAGCAACTAGAGCACCTCTCAAATTTTGCTAAGTGTGGGCACAAATCCCAAGGTTGAATAGTGCAAAACCCCCCCAATCCTCTCAGAATTTCCCTCTCTTTCTCTCTCTTCAGAATCAGGTCAGGGGTACACGAGTAATCAGATCAAAAGCCTAAACCTACGAGGCATAAGTGCGGGCAAGGGCATGCGTGTGGCACGTGAGAGGGGACCTCATCCTGTGCTTATTGAGGCAACGAGGCTATGGGGTAAAAATGTTAAATATCAAAATCTAATTTAAGTGTGCCCAACGTGGGACTAAAGTCCCTGAGTTCTTCGCGTGCATCTGCAGGTGGTTTGCTTGTCAAATTGGAGCAACTGCCGCTGCTCGTTGCTTTGATTGAGGACCTGGGAAACTTCACTAGTTGAGTCCACGGCTATTGGAAGGGGTATCAAGATGGATGGCAGCCGAAGTGTGGCAGACAACGTCAGGGAAGATGGTAGCGGCGACAGAGCTCCGGCCGAGTACCTAAAAGTACGAAAATGAGCTAAGAGCCCTAGTTAAAGCGTTCAAGAGCTTCGCCGTCATGTGTGGAGTGCAACAGGGATGGTGGCAAGGTGTATTGTGGTGTGAGGAGGGTGGACGGTGATGGAGATGAGTTGCAGGAGTGGGTTTGTTTGGTGGCATTGTGGAGTGGCCAAAACACCCAATTATGTTAAGGTTTTTGGTTGCTGGAGCATAAGGAAGTAGTGGTGGTGGTAGTGTGTGGGCTGGTAATGTGTAGTGGTCAGGCGAAGCTCACCATAGCTTCACCGGTTGTGGAGAAGATGGAGGGAGATAGTGCGTCGGTGATTAATCCTAAGTTCTAAGGTACTAAGAAGACTTTAGGAGGATAGAGGAGGAGGAAGAGGTATTTATGTAAATGATTGGAGGTGAGGCGTGTCTGGCATTGGTCAGCTTGACTCGAGGAAGATGAGAATGACGACGAGAGAGGGCGGCAATGACAAGGTCGTTGGGGGCCTCTGCTTTGATCGACGAGAGGCGAAAGAAGTTGAGGAAGAAGGACCAGCCAATTAGGCCGTTGGCTGGCCTGAAGAAGACAACGGAGATGATCTCCAAAACTTAAGAAGACGATTGCTGGAGGAGGGAGAGAAGGGGTGTTTCCAATCATTTCTTAGCTGAATTGGATCATGGGATGAAGAGGAACTTATATAGAGGAGTTCCAGGACTTCAATTGCAAGGAATCAGTGCGAATTCCTTGCAATTGAAGCAAGGAAACCTCACTGATTTCAAGAGTTTGCCTATTGCTATGTGCTTCGATTTGGGATCTAAAACATGGTTTAATGGGAAGAGGACTTCTTCCTGATCAATCCCTCTAAATTTGGAGGGATTTAATTAAGAAATAAGAGAGAAACCTAAGATTGAAGTTGGTGAATTTGGGTTTGAGGTTCTGTTTAGACCGCAATGGCGATAGGGGCCTTTCTGCAAAAACAACGAGAAAGTTAGGGGCATTTGGTAATAAACTTGAAACCTAGGGGTCAAGATGTGAGAAATAGAGTTTTTAGGGGCTAAAAAACAAACTATGTCAAGATGGACTTTGATTAGGCCCAAATTTTGGTTTTAACATAATTTGGACCCAAGAAATATAATGGGAAATTTGGGTTTGATTTTTGATCACATTTGATTGGGTAATTTGCACAGAAGCCCAAATTAGGATAAATTCCCATCTGAATCTCTGTTCTTAGTCAAAATGGGTTCAGATGGTCAAAGTGAAGGCACTAAACCTCTTAGAATACTTTTCAATAAATTTTAGGAGGTTTAGATTGATTTTATCCTAACCATAACCTTTTCAATTTAAGTGGGGTTGATAATTAAGGTTTTCAATACTATTTTCACCCTTGAAATGCGTGAAACCCTACTTCAGTCAATGTGAACCTACTTTTTAGTCTTTTATGTTCATTTGACCTTCAATTAACCCTGGAGTAACCCCATGGTTCATCTACATTTGTGATGTGTTGTTAAAACAACAGAATTAACCCTATTTTCTTTTCTTCTCAAATTAGATCAGTATGGAATTATGACCCTCAGATGATCATTTACGAGAATTTACCATTTGAATCTGACTAATTGTGGTCAGTTAGGACTCATGATGGTGTTTCCATCACTTGTTCATCCACTTCATCACTAGAAGATTCTTCTCCAAGAGTTTTGCCCCCATTTTTCTGATAGTGGATCACTTTGATGTTAACATCATAATCAGCCATATATAGCTTTATTTAATCATAATCCATTGATAATATGCTCCTACATAACCGCCAAAGATCCATAATTCATTACATATCCTTTCTGAGAGAAATGCATTAAACAGGGATAAATCTGCAATTTTAATAGAATATCCTAATTAAAGAATAATCACGGGATTTCCCAGGGGTTTATTATAGATCAAATGGTTATAAATGCCTAATAAGTGGGTACATGCAGATAGAAACAGGTTTTCACACATTTTGAGAATTAAATGACATTTGAAACCCTAAAAACAAACCTGCTTAATTCACTGAGGTTATGGTTAGAATAAAATTTACCTAAACCTTCTAAAAATCATATAAAAATATTTTATAAGGTTTGGTATGCTTGCTTTGACCATCTGAACACAATTTGACCTAAAATAGTCTCAAACAGATAATTATCCTAATTTAGGTTTTTGCATAAATTACCAAATCGAACTTAGTCAAAACCAAAATATGACTTCACCATCAGATTTCTTGACTCAAAATTAGGTTTGTACCAAAATTTGGACTCAATCAGAGATCATCTTGACCTAGTTTGCATTTTGATCCAGTTTAAGTCTTTTCTCTCGCACACATGCCCCAAACTTTTTAAATTATTGTAAATACCCCCCTAAATTTGTTGTATTCTTCACAAAAAGGCCCTCACTACCTTCATGGTTGTAGAACTCCCACCTTGTGCTGACCTTCAATCAGAGACAACTCCCTGATTTCACAACTAATCCATTATAAAATTGGAAGGGAAGATCTTGAGACCTTCCTCTTCCATTTGAGCTTGATCATGACCTTCCAAATCTGTCTAAAAGCTCATATGAACTCCTTGAACTTGCAGGTCCTATTCCATGATTTTTGAGCTTTCAAGCTTGGTTCCCAGGCTTGAAGCTCAATCCAATGGCCTATAAAAGACCCCTGTGCACAACCTTCTCTCCTTAGCTAGGTTTAAGGCCACAAATCCCTCTTCTTCCTCTCCCACAGCCAGCTCCTACCTACGCTCTGGCGGCCCTCTCGATCTCTCTCATCCGCACCTCCAACAACCAAATTGGAAGCGTAGCAATCTTCCTCATCTTCCTTAACGATGGCCTGCCAAAACCCTAGCGTCTCCAACCCTTTCCTCGCCGCTGTCTCCCTCCCCAAGTGTTCTCCTTCCACGGCGTCGGCCGATCAAAGCCGGTGCCTCTCCATCTTTTTCGTCCCTTAAAGTAGGCAGTTAGGTCCTTTTAATTCCTTAGGTTAATTCTCTTATCCAAAAATCCCAAAAATACCCCTCGACGCCGACGTTCGCCCTTTATCTTCCTTCGCTCCGGCCACCACTC
Organism: Thalassia testudinum; assembly: GCA_037157565.1. NCBI lineage: Eukaryota > Viridiplantae > Streptophyta > Magnoliopsida > Alismatales > Hydrocharitaceae > Thalassia > Thalassia testudinum. Next base: position 11,841,244 of record JAZHRO010000025.1, read on the forward strand.
CGGCGAGGGCTTCCCGACATTCCACCACACCACACACCTCATCGAAACCCTTTACACCTCTGCCTCATCACGCCCATCAAAACCCTCTACACCTCCCATCATTCACCTTCTCATCCACCCACGTGACCCCCTGAACAAACCGACCTTCATGCTTCCTTTCCGTCACCGTCCGACCACCACTCACCTCCACACACCATGAAACCACCACCATCACATTCGCCAACACTTGGCGAAGCTCCTAAAGTAGCTTAACTTGGCCGCAAGGCCGTATTCATGTTTTCAGGGTTCTCGCTGTTTTTGTTCGTCATCGCCGTCATCTCCGCCCTCACTTGTAGTCCACCGGCAAGCTCAAGACCTTGTCTCACTTCCAAGAGACACGGATCACATTCGCATTCCCAGTTGGAGCATCAATTGGAAAACCAACACTAGTAGTAACTTCAATTAGAGAGACAATCGCCTGCTACTACTCGCATGAGAAAAGAGCTGTGGGATTAGTCCCACATCAGCAGATGAGAGATACCCGCACACACTTAAATTGATTTTGTGCTCAGGCTTTATCGCCTAAGCACACGAGGGGTCGGGCCCCTCCTCACTATACCTGCACACCTCAGCTACCTCCACACCCGGTAGCTTTGGCCATCCGGATCCCCGATTACCCGATCCACTACTTGGATATCCAAAAGAGAAGAGGAAGGAAAGAGAGAGAGAGCAGGGGAGGGGAGGTCTTGCTCTCTTGTGCATGAGCTCAACACTTAATCATTGAGAGGCCTGGGTTCCCTTGTGCATGAAGAAGGAAGGCTGAAGAGGAGGAGAAAAGGAGAAGGTTGCTGAAAGCTAAAGAAAAGAAGAAGGAAGAGGAGGATCAGAGAAGAAGAAGGGCTGAGGACAATGCCTTTGTACTATAGCATCTGTTGAATGTGGATGACTACGCTATCGGAATCGGATTTGAAAACTCGTCGTTGTAGTTCCAGTCATGAAGAAATCCGTTCAATAAATAAAATTTATACCGAAAAGTCATAAAGAAGTTCCTGGTCGAACACAGGGAGGAGAACATTTGATTAAAAATATGCATTTTGTTTTGTTTATCACAAAACAAAATAGCTGGTCGAAAACTAGCTATCTATTTAACAAATAATAAATAGAAGAGAGAGAGAGAATATTATCAATAAAAGCAAAAGGGATGTAGAATAGATATGGATTTCATTATCAAAAATTGTTCATAACACTACTCATTACGACTAGAAAGCGGGAAATCTATACTAGAAAGCAGTAAATCTACTCTAGAAAGCAGTAAAGAGAATGGAGAGAGAGATATCCTCCTCGATGATCGCTTGGAGGACGAGCAGCACGGGACGACACCTAGAAGACGAGGAACGGAGCGAGAAGGAGGACGAAGTGGGAGGAATGGGAACGAAGCAGCACATCGTCGTTGTCATAGGATCCGCTTCTCAGATGTAGAGAGAGGATAACCACAGGATGCTCCACGAAGGGGGACGAAGGTGGAAAAATTAAGATTTCTACTCTAGAGGAGCATCCCGGGTGTGGGACAAGCTCTTAGAGCTTTGGAAGGGGTGAGAGAAGAGAAGAAGGGATGAGAAATTCGTATGGTAGGGGTCTCCTTTTATAGTTGCATGGAGTGGGGGCATTTTGGTCATTACAACATTAAAAACATTATTTTGGATAAATCTGTCACTAAAGGGTTGAACATGGCCGACGTGCACGCGCATTGCGTGCGCCCCCTTGCCTTCGCTGCCTCAACGCCTACTCACGACTGCGCGTGCTTAGCCATCCGATCAAGAGATCAGATGGCTTAAAACGCCCTTTGCCAACGCCTTCAAATCTTCACTGCTGCGTGCCCACATGCGATGAGGCGTGCAAATGCGCGTCCTCGTTCGCGTACACAATCGATGAACCTTCACGCGCCATGCCTCCTCCCCTCAGTGCTCGATCTCGATCTGACGGTCCAATCGCACCCATGCCTGCGCTTGTCTGATTTGGAGTGCTTGGCGCGGCTCGAATGCACACCCTTCGCTCGCAAAGGGGTGCTCCACGGCTGCGCTGAGTGCACTTCTTTGTCGCACGGCTGAGTTTGTGCGTGCGGCTCTGCGGCCGTTGGATGAGCATTCGACGGTGGGGATTCGTCAAGCGGGTGAAGAAGAGAAGTGGAGGTGGGTCCTTGGGGCCGATTGGGCGGCTGGGATGGTGCCACGTGGTGCCATCTTAGTCGTCCATCTTCTGAGTGTTGTAGATGGTGCTATAGATGCTGGATTGGACCGATTTTTGCGTCGCTAGGCTGCGATCATCGATCCGAACCCATTCATGCAGTGGGATTTGTCATCTGAGGTGCGAATTAACACCATCTTGGCCCTTGATCTTTAAGGTTCCTCGGTCTCTATCTGGTGCTACGGATGTCCGATTAAGGCGATCTTGGAGTCGTTGAACTCCAATCATCGCCCTAATCAAATCTATATGATTGGATCTTTGATCCGAGGCCCCGATTAACAAGTTGTTCTGTCCCTGGTCATAAAATGAGACAATAAACCTACATTTTATTTAGACTAACCTAAATGCAAGATGATACATGTTATGCAATATTTATAGTATGTGATGCAATTCTATGTTTAAGAACACACATAAATAGATAGTTTATGTGATATAAATATGTTTACATCAGCATCTAAGCATTTAAGTCATCTGATTTGCCAAAGAGACGTTTGATTACTGTAGCATTCAAGCTACTGTTGCTTTATTTGATATAATTGATAGTTGAATGCATGCTTAACTTAAGAAGGATATAAGTGGTGATTCAAATCACTATTGCTTTTTATCCTCTTATCTTTTTGTCCTCATACTCTTGAAATGCATTGAGCTTCATTGAATATCAAATGTGACAAATTAATATCCATTGATTATCATTATTGCGCTCACATTCTTGCACTCATTTATGTTTTAATTGAAGATTAGTGTGTGAATCCCTATTTGCTCCTTGTGTTCGACCTCAGACTTCAAATTCGAGTATAAATTTTATTTATTTTTGTGTAATTTCAACTATACTGCAACACATCTTTTAAAACATTGATTTCCCACATTAACATTTTGGTGCCGTTACTGGGGAGCAACGCACAATTCACCGCTGTTCTCTGTTTTATTTGATTATATTTGAGCGCTAACTTGCCCTTGTTTATTTCTTGTGATTTTGCGAGGTACATCACGAGACGATCTTCTACGTAATTCAACCACTCCTAGGCAAGTAACTTTTTTGTTCTTCCCTAATCAACCTCCCAATCTTGGGAAGATAAAAAGGAAACAATCAATTAGGAACCACTTGCCTCATTCTCTAAGTAATATCATTAAAAAGGCAAGTTTCTTGATTTGCGAAGAAAAATTTTTCATATCTGATTTAAGCTTGAGGGAATTCTAAGCTTGAGGCAATTCTATTTAGAATTCCCTACCTAAATTGCCTGTACCTATTAGGGACTACGCTTGATTTCTAAATCACCTTAGGCTAACACACTTCTTGCTTGAAGCCTAAGGTGAACATTTTGAGATTTAATTGGTTTTAAAATAGAGTCAATTAGGGTTTTCAACATTAGGGATTGAAGTGCTTGTACACATTTACCTGCATTAAAGAGAATAAATCCTCCTGCATTTGTGTGCTACCCATACCTTTGTTTGAAAATATCTAACCAAGAAGAACCCTAAAAATCAGGCTCTAATTTCACTCGAACCCTAAAATCTTGGACCTAATAACCTGAGAGTCAATTCAGGGTGATTTCTAGGTCTTGACCTAGATTTCATTCTGCCATCTTTAGGGTAGGTCAGGTAAAGTTGGTCTACATTGTGGGCCAACCAACCTCCAAATTAGGTCATAAGTCAAATCAACTTCTAAATCAAGTTAAATTCAAGGCACTAATTAAGCTAAAATTGGTAGACTTAAGGTTTTAAGTCCGTACATTCCGATCTACTTGGAATCACAGTGACAAGGAAGGTCAAGTGGGGGAAATCCTGTAACCCGTAGGGACGCTCTACCGTGTAGGGGTCTTTGTGGGGCTCTCCCTTCCTCGTTGCCCAGGTATTTCTTGGGTGTGCGAATTTTTGATTCAGAGGTATCATTCGCCTCAAAATTTCCTTAGTCATCCAAAAATCTTTGGGTGCCTTGCTTGGGTCCAAATAACATCCAGTCCCTCATCTTTTCTATAGAGCACATATACAGGAAGATCATTAGGTTTGTTAACCGAAGAGACCTCACTAGATTTTCTTGGGAATTTCTTTTAGATCTAATCAACTTCAATCTAACCTAAGTTTGATTCTACATCTTCATTCCACCATCTAATTCAAAAATGCAACCTGACATTTTACGAAAACTATTTAGGAAACTTGGATCCCAAATGAGCATCAAAGAGAAGATGATTGAGGTTGCTCTCAAACACCGTGATGGTTATTTCAGGACCTCAAATCCAGTTAGCAGGATTCAGATTAATATCCCAGAAACAACAACCCACATTATGAACCATGCTGGACTACTATTTACATAAATGATGCACGATTCAACCCAGGATGATCTTTTAACTGAATACAGTGAAATGTGGAGACTACACAATATCGAGTATATACATTGTTTGTCCAATCCACACCTTTGGGAGATGTACCAAGGTCTCATGGAAAAATGTGGGTGTATGTTGAACACATTACAACAAACCATTAATCAAAATTACCCATACATCCCTTCAGAAATTGATGAGACACCTTGGAACAACATTGAGGATCAATACGATTTCCCAGAGCCCTGGGAAGAGAATCAAGGTTATTGTGGACCTCCAACCCAAATAGAATTTGATTCAAATTATGTGCAGATTGATATGCCTGATCTTGAGATGGGTTGGGAGGATCTAATTATAGATGTTCCCAATTTTGAGCCAGCCTTAGAAAATCAAGAGCCTCGTTCACCGAGCTTTGAATTCCCAAACACCTATAATGATGAAAAAATAGAACCTCTTGAGAATGTAAATCCCGAGCATTATCCTGTTAAGGTAATTCTCAAGAATGCTTCTAACATCCCTGTAGAGCCCAGCCTAGATTCTAGTAATCCAATCCTTACCCTTAACCTAGAATCTGGATTCGAGCCTATTTGGGATAATCATGAGGCCCAAAATGATGAAAGTCAGATTTTGAATTTAAATTACGATTCAGGGCCTGTATTTGATGATTACACCTCTCCAAACTCCTCCAAAATATAGATCGATTTTTCGAAAGTCACGCCAATTTACGATACAGAAATTGAGGAGCTGAAAGAGTTGGGATTCGATTGGGTCTATCCTAGGAGCCAAGAACCCGAGCCTATACCCACTAAGGACACCTTTTTAAGCTTGGAATATGAAATTAGGATATATCCAAATTAGGTTGCTGATTCTACATCTCTTGATCATTTCTATGGTGGAACCTATGATCTAGAATCGAATTCAGAACACAATCTTCGCAAATTCTCTGATGATTTCGATTCCTACTCTAATTTCGGAGAACCTTTGTTTCTTGATGATTATGAGCCAATCTACGACCTCAGCATTCATGACCCATTTTTCGACTTACTCTAAGGTCTCTGATCCCGAGATCATTGATTCAAAATTAGGTTCCATTGAGATGGAATCATTCCTTTTTTATCATCAGGAATAAGAAACAAGTGCCAAGAGTGTCTACAATCCTGAGTTTGAATCTTTTCTTGACTTAGATTTCCATGATCATATAAGAGCTCTTCAGGCATTTACCTTTGATTTTTATGGACATTATGAGGACTCTCTAGATGAACCTACTTTTGTATCCTTTCTAGAGGAGCCCTCAACTCACATAGTTCTCAAGGAAGCCACCTCTTCAAATCCACATACATAACCTTCTCAAATATGATCCCAACCTCGACCAGCCACTGGAATCAATTTCTACTCTGATTCTCCTCTCAATGATCCAGTTGCATATGATTCTTCTCCTCATTTTAATCGGGTTTCGAACTTTGATCAGACTACTAATCACATCCCATTGTTCTTTGATCACTCTTGTAGGGTTCCTACATCCTCCACAAACGCTTTTGCGTTTGAGGATCCCTACTCTTACCAGACTGAATCGAATCAGGCAAACCCTGGATTTTCATTTCCACATCCTTCTGAGCCACAGAGTATCTGGTGGGCACCATATCTCTTGATCCACATCCATCAACCCACCAGACTAATTGGGTTTGGGCTGCATCATTAGCTTGTTGATCTGAACAAACACCTGGTTGGACCAACCATGCTTTTAATCAAGTTGCTTATTCTACAAAACTTTGCTAATCTGACCACTCCTCCATGACCACTTTCTACTCGGATGAAGGCATTGAATTTAGCACTTAACGGGAGGTAACCTGTCATTCCAAAAAAACCCGAGATCCTTCTAATTATCCTTTTGAGCTACACATCTACTGCATGGTGAGTTCAAAGTTAGAATAGCCGAGTCCACCTTTGGTATTTGTACCAAAGCTTGAAATCGTCCGTAACAGTCATCCTGACCCGTTCGCCCACCCTTTTGACCCTATTCTAACCCATGAACCAAGCTGATTCCATACCCTCCGATTTACAATGAAGACATTGTAAAACTTAGGCATTGGGGGGTGTTAAATTTTTTTTTAACATATAAAAATTCAAGTTTCTGAAGGGTTCTCACAAAAAAATTACTCATTCAAAAAAATCAAAAAAATAAAAAATTGAAAAAGAATAAAAAAATCGAGAAGGTGGAGGAAATTTTGTGAGATTAATTATCATTCTTGAGGAGGACAAGATGAGGTGATTTAAATGTCAAAAAGGAGCAAAGGGGAGGAAATTTTGTGAGATTAATTATCATTCTTAAGGAGGACAAGAGAGGTGATTTAAATGTCAAAAAGGAGCAACATTTTGAAACAAAAAAGGGATAGTCATTAGTAAATGATTATGGAATCTACTTAAGTTCTGGACCAAATCAAAAGAAAAAAAATTAAGTCCTAGAATAACAGAGAGACATGGAGATTAGTATGAGTGCTGATCTTAGGCCTCTTGGGCTTGTTTTAGGGCTTAAATATTCAAGTATCCATTAAGATCTAGATAATCCTCAAGAGGTTGAGGACAATGCGAACTTATGTATTATGTATAAGGCTTAGGGATTATTCGGCCTTGATAACTGACCTCTGGTTTGTGGGACTCGGTAACATAAGCACCATAATCCACACACAAGTCTAGTTCAGTGCACTTAATAATCAAAATCACGCAAAAGTATTTATTCTGCTATGAAAAAGCTACCTAGATTAGGAGCGACTAATCAAAACAAGTTGATTTGGATGAGTTCCCAGCGAGGAGAGGTGGTAAACTCCCCTCGAAGATGCACAATAACATACTGTCTCCTCGATGCTTGTCTCCTAGGATATTTAAATATCCTATTGGGGGCACGTAAGCACCCTGTGCTGGTTCAGATGGCATAGGCAACATTATCACGAAATGTCGATTGCTAGGGTCTGGATTTAGCTATAGAACACTATGGGTGGCACTATCTTAAAGTGTTGAAAGCCAAGGTTTTGGGGGTTGCCATGGGTGGTGCTATCTCAAAGCATCGATTGCTAGGGACCCTGCGAGGATTGATGGTGGGAGCAAGGAATCTGATATAGACAGTGTTTTTGAGCCAATCCGAAGCTAGAAATAAAGAAAAGAAAAAGAGAGAGAAAGATCTCCAAAAATAAAAAATTCTTCTTTCTCTCTTTTATAAAAATGCACTGTAAACTAAAATGGACTAATCATGTTATAAGCACAGGTGTTTTAATCGTTGGGTCCAACGAACCTTTGGATAGTTTTCTATGGGCCATAGAAAACTTCGCGGTAGACTGAGGCTAAAGATGGTCAGGTCTGGATCTTGGTTGGTACTTGAGTACATTTAGGCCTACTATTAGCATTCTGACCTAATTTCTAAAAAGAAGAAAGAATCAGGTCTTTGAGCATCACAGGCATGGTCTAGAATTCGAGTTCATTCCATAAGATTTTGCTAAGAGACTAGTAAAAGTTAGGCATGGGGGTATGATGATAACATGATCATCAAACATATCAAGCTTTATTTAGTCATAATTCATTAATAAAATGCTCCTACATAACTGCCAAAGACCCATAATTCATTGCATATCCTTTCTGAGAGAAATGCATTAAAATAAGGGCAAATCTGCAGTTTTAATAGAATATCCTAATTGCATAACAATCATGGGGTTTCCTAGGGGTTTATTAAAGGTCAAATGGTCATAAATGCCTAATAAGTGGGTACATGCAGACAGAAACAGGTTTTCATGCATTTTGAGAATTAAATGACATTTGAAACCCTAAAAATAGACCCGCTTAATTTACTATGGTTTTGATGAGGATAAAATTCACCTAAACCTTCTAAAAATCACATAAAAATATTCTATAAGGTTTGGTATGCTTGCTTTGACCATCAGAACCTAATTTGACCTAAAATAGAGTCTTAGACAGATAATTACCCTAATTTAGATTTTTGCATAAATTATCCATCCAAACTTGGTCAAAACTAAAATCTGACTTCACCATCAAATTTCTTAGGTCCAAATTAGATTTGTATCAAGATTTGGTCCCAATCAGAGATCATCTTGACCTAGTTTGCATTTTGGTCCAGTCTAAGTCTTTTCTGTCACACACATACCCCTAACTTTTGAAATTCTTGCAAATACCCCCCTAACTTTGTTGTATTCTTCACAAAAAGGCCTCCACCGCTTCCATGGTTGCAGAACTCCTAAATCACCTTGCTCTGACCTTCAATCAGGGATAACTCCCTTATTTCACGACCATTCCATTCCAAAATTGGAAGGGAAGACCTTGAGACCTTCCTCTTCCATTTAAGCTTGATCATGACCTTCCAAATCTGTCCAAAGGGTCGTGTGAACTCCTTGAACTCATGGGTCCTATTCCATGATTTTCGAGCTTTCAAGCTTGGTTTCCAAGCTTGAAGCTCGACCCAATGGCCTATAAAAGACCCCTGTGCACAACCTTCTCTCCTTAGCTAGGTTTAAGGCCACAAATCCCTCTTCTTCCTCTCCCACAGCTGGCTTCGACCTATTCTCCAGTGGCCCTCTAGATCTCTCTCATCCGTGCCTCCAATAGCCGAATTTGAAGTGTAGCAATCTTCCTCATCTTCCTTTGATGGTGGCCTGCCAAAGCCTCGATGCCTCCATCCCTTTCCTCATCGCCGTCTCCCTCCTCGAAGTATTCTCCTTCCAAGGCACCGACCAATCAAAGCCGACACCTCTCCATCCCTTTCGTCCCTTAAAGTAGGTAGTTAGGTCCTTTTAATTCCTTAGGCTAATTCTCTTATCCAAAAATCCCAAAAAAACCCCTCAACGCTGACATCCTCCCTTCATCTTCCTTTGCTCCGGCCACCACTCTGGCGAGGGCTTCTTGTCATTCCACCACACCACACACCTTGCCGAAACCCTTTACACCTCTGCATCATCATGCCCATCAAAACCCTCATCTTTATTCACCTTCTCATCCACTCACGCAACCCCCCGAACAAACCCACCTTCACTCTTCTTTGCCATCACTGTCTGACCACCACGCACCTCCACATGCCATGAAACTGCCACCATCACATTCGCCAACACATGCCGAAGCTCCTAAAGTATTTTAACTTGGCTGCAAGGCCGTATTCATGTTTTTAAGGTTCTCGCCATAGCTGTCTTTCGCCGCCGTCATCTCCGCCCTCGCTTGCAGTCCTCCGGCAAGCTCAAGACCAAGTCTCACTTCCAAGAGACGCGGATCACATTTGCATTCCTAGCTGGAGCATCAATTCAAAAACCAACACCAGTAGTAGCTTCAATTAGAGAGACAATCTCCGATTGTTGTTCGCACGAGAAAATTGCTATGGGATTAGTCCCACATCGGCAGATGAGAGGTACCCGCGTGCGCTTAAATTGATTTGGTGCTCAGGATTTATCGCCCAAGCACACGAGGGGTTGGGTCCCTCCTCACTATACCTGCACACCTTAGCTACCTCCACACTTGGTAGCCTTAGTCATCCGGATCCCCGATTACTCGATCCACTACCTGGATATCCGAGAGAGAGAGAGAGAGAGAGAGAGAGAGAGAGAGAGAGAGAGAGAGCAGGGGAGGGGAGGTTTTGCTCTCTTGTGCGTGAGCTCAACACTTAATCATTGAGAGGCCTGGGTTCCCTTATGCATGAAGAAGGAAGGCTGAAGAGGAGGAGAAAAGAAGGAGAAGGTTGTTGAAAGCTAAAGAAAAGAAGGAAGAGGAAGATCAGCGAAGAAGAAGAAGGGCTGAGGACAGTGCCTTTGCACTGTAGTATCTGAGGATTTAAGCCATCTGATTTGCCAAAGAGACGTCTGATTACTGTAGCATTCAAGCTACTGTTGCTTTATTTGATAAAATTGATAGTTGGATGCATAGTTAACTTAAGAAGGATATAAGTGGTGATTCAAATCACCATTGTTTTTTTATCGGCTTATCTTTTTGTCCTCATACTCTTGAAATGCATTGAGCTTCATTGAATATCAAATGTGACAAATTAATATTCATTGATTATCATTATTATGGTCAAATTCCTATGCTCATTTATGTTTTAATTGAAGATTAGCATGTGAATTCCTATTTGCTCCCTGCATTCGACCTTGGACTTCAAATTTGAGTATAAATTTTATTTGTTTTCATGTGATTTCGACTATTATGCAACGCATCTTTTAAAACATTGATTTCTTGCATTAAGACACTTGAAGGAGATCACCTTTTTAAGAGGGGTAATGTTGAAGGGATTAACCCCACTCTTGATGTGTATGTGTGAGACTAAGATGTCAAGGGGTAGGATGGAAGCATAGTAATGAGGAAAATGAATGAAAATCATGTTCCAGTTTATAGGAAATTAGGTAATAATAGCATAGATAAGCAGTAAATTGTCAACAAGAACTTTGTGAAATCCCGAATATTTTGACCTTAAGTTCCATGCCAAGATGCAAAATAAAACACGAGAAAACAATGTCATGTTAAGGGAAAATAGGGACTTTCCCTGACAACTAGGTTGAAGAAGTGTTTCATGCATTTGAGCGGTAGTAAATTTCTCTTTAAGAGAAATAAATGCATGACCTTCGTTCGGACATTGGTTAATGGTGATTCTTTTCCCAAAAGTGTTTGATGTCAAGACAAGATGACCCCTATTTTCTTGTTATTGGAGATTGGCAAAAAATAGACAATTGACATCGAGATAAACTCCAGGAACATAAGAGAAAAATACTTCATCAAAGAAGTGCATCAAATGTTATTCGGAAAGATAGTCAGTAAAACCAATAAGATGAAGACAAAAGTCTTTTTACTCAACAGGCCTACAATGGTGAAGCTTTAGGCCCTTATAAAAATCAAATTTGGCTTTGGCATCCTCATTGGTACAAAATTTATGAAAAGCCTCTTAAGGTGCCTTAACCTTAGATTAAGATTTTGCTGCCATTTGATCACATCAAATAAAACAAGAGACACAAACAACGGTATTAGCAATATGAATTACTAAAGAAATAGATTGGTACCAGTACTAATCACTAGTACCGATCCACTATGTACCGGTACAAGTGAGGAGTACTGGTATTGTGTGCATTATACAGAGTACACACAACCTTGTGGGTACCAGTACTGGTCATGTGTACTAGTACTGGTTGGTATTCAAGTCCAACCATAGAATGGGTAGGTACCGGTACTCACCATCAATACCGATATTTGCTGCCATTAGCAAGCTCTACTGCAGCCAACAAGCATTGGTATGGATAATGGGTACTGGTACCAATTGGTGCCGAACGAAAGAAAAAAGCAATAGCAATAGAATGAGATCATGAAAGCATGAAAGAAAAGAAAAAGACCATTGGAATCTCGACCTAAATAGGAATAGTAGAAGAAGAGGAAAAATCCCTTAGGATGTAGAAATGGAGCACCCTTTGGAATCTCTTTGGAGTCTCTTGGAAGAAGAAAGGGGGTTAAGGATTTTGAAGAGGAGAAATGGGGCTTCTTTGCACAAGCCCTCTCTTTTATATGGGATCCACTTAAGTGGTTAGCAAAATGAAAATATAAAACCTAATTATTTATTCAATAATTCAAACAATCACCTAAGTTAGGCAAACACATTGCAAATAACACCTTGAAATTTCCAGTAATATGGAAATATTGCAGTGCAAACCTCAGGGGTTGTTGAATCATGATTAGTATTATTTAATTAGGTGAAATTAGCATTGTAATGAGTATAGTGGAGATGGATTACTACAAGAGATCCTACACAAATTTTTTGAATATATAACTTGGACTAAAGTAGATTTTAAGATTATTAATTTTAAGCCTAGGGCCAAACTCAGGGAGGCGGGCTTAAGGTTCTCGATTTCTATGTGAATCTTAAAGGCACATCATTTTCATTCGCTTATTATGTTTTTGGATTTTTCTTTGGTTTTAGATTTTTTTGTGATAACTTTGTCCTTGAGGTACTTCCTCAAAAATAAGTCCTTGGCGACATGCCAATCTTTAGTCTAAATAATCTCACTACGTGCAAGAGTGGATACCTACAATTCATAAGTTATCTTCTCTTTTACAACTTTTTTTGGTATTTTCTCAATTATCAAATAAAAGATAATATGAAAATAAAGGAAAAAATGCAGGAATTGAAATAAATTGAAATACTTAGCTTGTTTATATATGTACTTATGTATGTATAAGATATATATATATATATATGTATATATATATAGAGAGAGAGAAGAAAAAGAGGGTAGGATTGGAAAATGGGATGTAGAACCGTACTAGGTTAACCAATGTCTAGAGAGACATGATTAACCCTATATATGTGCCATGTGAATGTGTGGATCAGACGTGCGTGCATGCGTGTGTGTGAATGTTCGAAGTGTGCAAGTTACCACATATGTGCATGCAACTTGTGCGCACACACACGTGATACGATGCACGAGAAATAGGAATCGTGCGCGTGATGTGTGAATGTGTGTATGTGTATGTAGAGGCTTGGGATATTGATGGGAACACCATCATGAGCCATAAATAGCTTAATTTGGTCTTATAAAGTCAATAAAAGCTCCTACATATCAGTCAGAAGGTCTCTTGAGTTGGATGAGTTGTTTTAAAAAGAAAAGATGAAAATAGGGTTATTTCTACAATTTTACCATCTTATCACAAATACAAAATAACCACGGGATATGCCAGGGGTTTATTAAAGGTCATTTAGTCATTAATGCCTAATAAGTGGGTCCATGCAAACAGAAATGAGTTTTCATGCATTTCAAGAATAAATGGGTATCTGAAATCCTAAAAATAGACCCGAGTATTTAAATGAGGTTATAGTTAGGATAAAATTCATCTAAACCCTCTAAAAATCATATAAAAATACTCCCTAGGGTTTAGCATCTTTGATTTGACCATGTGAACCCATTTTCACCTAAAACAGAGTCTCAGACAGACTATTGCCCTAATTTGGGTTTTTACATAAATTACGTAGTCAAACTAGGTCAAAATGAAAATTCAACTTCACCATTAGATTTCTTAGGTCCAAATTAGGTTTGTATCAAAATTTTGGCTCAATCAGAGATTGTCTTGACCTAGTTTGTAATTTGGTCCAGTTTGATTCTTTCTCTCTCGTACAACCCCTCAACTTTTGAAATTCCTTGCAAATACCCCCCTATCTTTGTCATCACTCTTTGGAAAGAGGTCCACCCTCCATTGTCGTGGAGGAATCCTACTCCAGTGAGCTTCTTTTGGCAAGAACACAGTGATTACTTGACGAATCCCTCTCAAAATTGAAAGGGAGAGTCGTCAGCTAATCTCCTTCCTATTGAGCCATGTCCAAGTCTCCAATTCTTTCCCAATCTCTCATGCGAACGCATGAAAGATGTGGGTGTCCTATTCCGGCAAACTTACCAAGCTTGAAAGCTTGGTTTCCAAGCTTCAAACCTCCATCTAAGGCCTATTTAAAGACCCTTTAGGACAAACCATCCAATTCACGCTCGTTTTTGGCCTGAATCCCCCTCCTTCCTCCCTCCTCTCTAGCTGAAAGGCTTCATGGCATCCGGTGACTCTCTCCAACTACTCTCGTCATTCGCTCACAATACCAGCGGTGGATTCTTCTTCCTCTCCCTCTTCCGTGTCGTGCCATACCAGCGGGTGCCCCAATTCTCTTTGTCATCGCCGATTCTACCCCACTGGAGCTCTCTTCATCTCTGACGTTGGCTACACCAAACCGGGCATCGCTTCTCCCCCCCATCGATCACCACTTAGTCTCCTCGACTCCTTATCTTCCATACATCATCACCATGCCACTACACTTCTATTTCAACCCCTCCTACGCCGTCCGAGACTTTGTCTTCCACCTCATTGGCGTACCTCCAGCAAGACCTTCCAGCCACCACAGACCATCTCTCCGTCTCCCACCAAGTTAGCGAGCATCGCCTCACCTCACTAATCAAAAGCCCTAAAGAAATTTGGGACTTTGATCATCCGTTCACCCCACTGAACTCAGACCTCTCTGCTCCATTGTCCTGAGGTCATTAGACCCCTACGCTTGCTCTCTTACCCCTCCACGCATGCCTCCACACTCATTGTTCCATGGTGAAGGTTCTGAACTGCTCTAACATGGTCGAGAGGCCTTAGTCGTGATTTTAGGTACGTAGGTAGTCATGCATTAATGAAGCTGCTTTGAGCTAGCTCAAAGCACGTTCTTTAGACATCTGTGGTCTTTGTCTTAGGTGAAGTGGATTTGCCTCAAGAACGTTCCCAGGTGGTCAATTGGGAGCATTGACCGCTCCAAGAACGCCAATTGAACGAGAGCTGCTACTGCTGCCCACGAAGAAGCATGGGAAGATAGTCCTACATCGTAGAGCAACGCATCTTCAATAGGGTTTAAATTGTTTTTGTCACGAGGGCTTATCGCCTCCGAGAGCACCGGGGTGAGGTCCTGCATGCAAGCTCTGCATGCACGTACCCTTGTCCGCATTCACACCTCACGGGTTTGGGCCTTGGTCCGGTTACCCAGGTCTGGTCTGGTTTACCCGATTTGAGAGAGAAGAGAAGAAAGGAAAGGAAAGAGAGAGAGGGGGGTTTTGCCTCACTGCCTATCTCTCGACACTTAGCAAAATTCTAAAGAGGCTTTCACCTCTGTTGGTGTTGTGCTCTACTGTGCCTCTCCCTGAGGCTTGACGAGAGGCCTTTGCCTCTGTTGCTGGTTCTGAGTGCACTGTGCACTTATCATACATGGCATTTGGTTGATTGATACTGTAGCATTATTTGAGTATAATTGTAATAGGGTAATTTGGTGATTCAAATCACCATTTTTACCCTAATCTTTTTGCCACATTGACTCTTGAATTTATATTTATATCATTTGTGCTTGAAATTGCTATTAATTGCTATATTCTTGCTTACAATTGTGATCTTGAGATAGATTGCCATATTGCTCCCTGCGTTCGACCTTGAACTTTTTCTGAGTTATAAATTTTAAGTGTTCTACGCGATTTATCAGCTATACTACAGCGCATTACTTTGAAAACATCGATTCAGAGTGTTTAACATTTTGGCGTCGTTGCCGGGGAGCAACGCACAATTTGATCTCTTGATTGCAATATCTGATTTGATACTAACTTGCTTTATCTTTTTTTTTGGTGATCAGTGTAGGGGAATCCAATCAAGGAGGGTCAAACAAGCACCTAACACACCAGGGCAAGTAAACTCCATCCACTTTCTCCTAAGCCCTTGATTTTGAAAAAGGTAAAAGAAGAAGAAAATCAATTAGGGCTAACTTGCATTCTATTATTAGATTAATCAACACAAGTTGCCTGATTTGATATATTCTTTTTAGAAAACATCCCAAACTTGATTCTTAAACCTACCTAAGGATTTAAGACACCTAGGGCTACCACCTTCTCGATTGAGCCTTAGGTGCCAAATTTGGAATTAATTGATTGACCAATTAAGAGCCAATCATGGTTTCCGTTCTAGGGTTTTAGAGACACACTTGCTTAAAACAAAAATCAATCTTCCCAAACTGTGTGTCCCAAGCCTTGATTGAACTTACCTAAGAAGCAAACCCTAAGAATCAAGCTCTAAATCTCACTTGAATCCTTAAAGCAGGGACCTAATAATCAAGGACAAATCAGGTGAAGTTGACCCACCTTGCAGGGTCAACCAATCTTCAAATTAGGTCACCACTCACAAAAACATCTTAAAGTTCAAGTGAAATCATAAGCACCATTGCTCTTAACTTAAAATTGGTAAACTTAAGAGGTCAAGTTATCTATTCTGGTCTACTTGGACCCTCAGTGACAAGGAAGGCTGGGTGGGGGAAACCCTATAACCCGTAGGGATGCTCTACCGTGTAGGGGTCTTTGCGGGACTCTCCCTTTCTGGCTGCCTAGGTAATTCTCAGGAGGATGACTTTCTAATCCAGGGGTATCATCCACCCCGAACCTCTATAGTCATCCAAAGATATTTGGGTGTCTTGATTGGTTCCATCACACCTTCTATCCTTCGTCTTCTCCATCGGTGCATGTTTGGGAGGAGGTCCCTAAGACCGCCCTTGAGGCCTCCATTAGCTATTCACTCTCATTGAGGTCAAGCCTCGACTTCTCTATTTGTGCAACCACCCAACCAAATCGACATATCTCTTGATTCATTTGAGCCGAGATCTCCATCATCCATACTCATGGAACAACCAGCAGAAGAAGAAAACAATCTCCAGAATCAGCTTCAGTACCTCAACAATCTATTTCAGGCCTTTATGAATCCATTGCATCATCCTATGATGCGAGATCACTACAATCCCGTTGCAGTGGCAATCAAACCTCGAGTCCAAATCCCAATTGGAGGTCTTGATAATGAACTCAAGCCCAACATGATTCATGCTATTCCTAAATTCCATGGGCTTAATTCCGAAGATCCCTTCTAGCATATCAAGTAACTCAAGCATTTGGCCCAGACCTTTGGGTCAGATGCTCAAAATCAGGATATCTTGCTCATGAAAATATTCTCCTCTCTCATGGACAAGGCCACTCACTGGTACCAAACCCTAACTCATCCAATCAACACATGGGCTAAACTACAATCCGAGTTTCTGAAAAAGTTCTTCCATGTTAGTTGGACAAATGCTCCGTGGCACCAGATCACACATTTCACGTAGCAAACAAAAGAATCGCTTCATGAGGCATGGGATCACTTTCTGGATCCTTGCGAAAGTGCCCCTACCACGGTGTTCCTAAATGGGAACAAGTCAAATCTTTTTACCAGGGACTTCGTGAGGATATTTGATTGTTCATCAATGTGACCTGTGGAGGAAACATCATGGGTCAACATGAAGGCACTGTGTGGGGGATTCTCGAGAACATGTGCGAGAACTCCAATAATGAATCCATGGGCATGTTCAACCGGACGACTGCCCGTGCATTGACGAATCCGCGGGGAGCACATGAGACGCAGGCCATGTCCTCTTCCATCGACTTGGAATTAATGGCAAGTCACCTGGACAAGGTCTCTATCGTTGAGAAGAAGGTCGATGAGCTGACTCGACATCTACAGTGAGCCACTTCTGCACAAAACCCATTTGCACAACCACCCTTTGGGAGGGAGGCTATGCACAACATTTATGACCGATCTTCTCAGGGGATGGATCCATATCCACCCCCGTTTGATCTAGGGTTTGGAGGAAACTCTGAATCTACCTACTCTAGTTGGGGGAACTCTGAACCCTCGTCTTCTAATTTCTCCGAGGTTCCTCAACACCATCCAAAACGATCCTTTCTCCAGCACCTACAACCCTATATGGCGTAATCATCCTAATTTCACGTGGTTAAGGAACAATCAAAATCAGAGACCTCAATATCAGCCCGAATCACAAGTTCTCGTCCATATCAGCCGCCTCAACCTCATTTGAACCCAACTTACCAAACCAGGCCAACTTAAGAAGATCAAATGACTCTTATCCTTTAGACTTTGGTTGACATTAAGAAGACGAATGCGGCTATGCAAAACTAGCATAAAGATAAGATCACAGAGGTTTGTAATCAACTCGCACAAATGATAAATCCTCTCCAACCTAGTGCACTCCCTTCAAGACATTTGCCCAATCCAAATAATATGCTGAACTAGAGGCACGCTATGAACCCAACTCAGGGCTAGGCTCACTGCATCTATCAAGTCCCTTCTGCTCCATCACCCGATGGGATAGAGTCTTCAACATCATATGTGGGTTATCAGTAGCAACCACCTCTTTTGACTACCCCAACCTAGAACCAGGTAGGACTGAATTCTGTTACCGCCTGCAGTGGCAAAACAACTCAGGACCCACTTTACCCAAGCCACTCTTAGTCTGGTAGTTGAAACCCAAACCCTAGGTTGGTCATCCAGGATGCCCCTATCCCTGATCAAAAACTTGGACCAATTATAGAGGAACCTGCAGAAGTTCCATTTCCCGAGGTCTTGACTAATGGAAAGAAGAAACTCAAACTCGTGGCTCTCGAGGAGAACCTGGTCAAGCTCTTTGAGCAGGTCCAAATAAACATCCCATTGATGGATGTAATTCGCCACGTACCAGCTTATGCGAGATTTCTGAATGATGTGTGTACACCAAAGCGTTAGCCGCAAACCAAAGGTAGGAGCCTGATCGTATTATCAGAGCAAGCCAACTCCGTCATTTTTAGTAAATTCCCTTCTAAGGCAAAAGATCTTGGTACCTCTCTGATCTCCTATACAATCGGTGATATTCAATTTGACCATGCATTATTGGATCTAGGAGCCTCCATAAACCTAATACCTACATCCCTACTTGACCACCTTGAAGAATCAGAGCTTAAACTGACAGAGGTAACATTGCAATTGGTTGATCGATCTATTAAATCACCAAAAGGAAATCTCGAGGATGTCATAGTTAGGGTACATGATTTCTACTTCCCCGTGGACTTTATAGTTTTAAACATGGATGCTTCTGAGAACTTGAAGAACACACTAATCATTTTGGGGAGACCTTTTCTGACTATAGCTAGGGCCAACAACAATTGTGAGGAGGGCCAAATTGAGTTAAAATTTGGGAGAAAGACATTAAAGATTGATATCTTTAAAGCCCAAGGAGGAATTAATTATGGGGTTATCGAACAAACTTGTGACATCGTGTCCGTGGTTGACGACACATGTGTTGAGGAAAACCTACTTATCTCTAATAATCAACCACAAGAGGATCAAACCCCACACTTAGATGAGCCTGAACCAGATTTAGAGATACCTTTAGCTCCTGCGTTGCTCCTAAAATTCACTCTAAACCACCTGCTGCTACTGAAAATCCAGTCATGAAGTTGAAACCCCTCCCTGACCATCTCAAATATGTCTTTTGGGGTTCTAATCAGACATTTCTTGTGATTATCAATTCTTGCCTCACCTCTGATCAGGAAACACGTCTGATTTCTATCCTCTAGTAGCATCGGAGAGTCATTGGTTGGACTCTCAATGACCTAATTGGCATCAGCCCCACATATTGCACGCATCACATCTACACCGAAGAGGGCTCACGACCATCCCATGAAATGTAGAGACGCCTGAATCCAAATCGGCAAGATGTCATGAAAACACCAAGTGGTTAGATGCAGGCATCATCTACTCAATCTCCGACAGTCATTGGGTGAGTTCAATCCAAGTTGTGCCCAAAAAGGTAGGACTCACCATCATTACGACTGAAATCGGAGAGACTATACCGACCTGCATCACAAACTCATGGAGAGTCTGTATTGATTACCGAAGACTAAATGCCTCTACAGAAAAGGATCATTTCCCACTACCATTTATTGATCAGATACTTGAGAAATTGGCAAGGAATCGATTCTTTTTTTCTTGGACAAATACTCCAGTTGTAACCAAGTAGCAATCCATCCTGAGGACCAAGAGAAGACTACCTTCACCTGCCCCTTCGGGATGTACACGTTCCGTAGGATGCCGTTCAGTCTCTGCAATGTACTCGCCACTTTTCAGCAGTGCATGCTTGCCATATTTTCAGATATGGTAAGTGAATACCTTGAAGTCTTCATGGATGACTTCTTGGTATTTGGGGAATCTTTCGATGATTGCCTCCTACACTTGGTCCAAATCCTCAGGCGTTGTATTGACGTAAATCTGGTTCTTTCCTATGAAAAGAGGCACTTCATGGTACCTAAGGGAATTGTCCTGGGTCACCTCGTCTCTAAAAAAGGCATCCAGGATGATCAAGCTAAGGTTAATTTGATTTCCAAACTACCCATGCCTAGCTCAGTCAAGAACATCTGTTCTTTCCTGGGGCACGTTGGTTGTTACAGTTGTTTCATTCTTGATTTCTCGAAAATCACACACCCCCTGACTAATCTTCTCTCAAAGGATGTCCCTTTCAAAATTACAGAGGAGTGCACTCTTGCATTTGAGAGCCTACGTGATCGAGTTACTCAAGCACCAATCCTGCAATCCCTTGACTAGTCTCTACCCTTTGAGATCATGTGTGATGCGTCTAACTACGCAGTGGGTGCGGTACTTGGGTAGAAAATAGATGGGAAACCCGTGGTCATCTACTATGCTAGCAAGACACTTGACAAGGCTCTACGTAACTACACAGTTATTGAGAAAGAGCTGCTAGCTGAAGTATTTGGCCTCGAAAAATTTCGATCTTATCTTTTGGGTTCCCGTGTTATCATATACACGGATCACACTGTAGTGAGGTAGCTCCTCGCAAAGGATGCAAAAGCTCGACTAATCTATTGGATCTTGCTGTTGAAAGAATTCGACCTCGAGATTCACAATAAGGTAGGAAAACATAACGTGGTAGCTGATCACTTGTCTCGCCTTCCTTCTGATAACATAGACCCTTCCAGACCAATCACAGAACACTTTCTTGATGAGCATCTCTTGACTATTGGTGTAGGACTTCCCTGGTACGCTGATTTGGTTAACTACTTAGTGCCACATCAGATCCCGTCTGATTGGCCGAAGGCCAAGAAGGACAAGTTGCTTTCTGATGCCAAGTACTACATCTGGGAAGACCCATACCTCTTCCGCATTGGTGTTTGATGGGAACACCATCATGAGCCCTAACTAGCTCATTTTGACCCAATGAAGAGAATAAATGCTCCTACATAACCAACTAAGGGTCCTAATTCACTACATAATCTTTCTGAGAAAAAAATAAGAAACTAGGGGTAAAACTATAATTTTACCAATGCAGTACAGCAACGAGTTTTCTCAAGGGCTAAATAAAGGTCAAAGGGTCTTAATAAGATAATAAGTGGGTTGAATCAGATAGAAAAACATTTATGTATCCTGTGAATTAAATGACTTCTTGAAACCCTAAAACAGACTTACTTAATTAACCAAAGCTCTAGTTAGGATAAAATTCATCTAAATGCTCTAAAAATCATACAAAAATATTCTCTAGGGTTTAGAACCTTCAATTTGGCCATTGGAACCCATCTTGACCTAGAATGGGGTCTCAGACAGATATTTGCCCTAAATTAAGTTTTCGCATAAATTTCCCAGTCAAACGTGGTCAAACCCAAAATCCAACTTCACCATTGGATTCCTTAGGTCTAAATTAGGTTTGTACCAAAATTTAGACCCAAGATGAATCTGCCTTGACCTAGTTTGCAAAAAGGTCCAGCCTGATTACATTTCTACCCCTATCTTTCAAAAAACCCTTACAAACTGCCCCTAGCTTCTTCGTCATCTTTGCAATTAGGTCCCTCCACCATTATAGCAGAGGAATCCTACTCCGGCGAGCTTTGGAAGGAGAGTTCTCCCTGACTGCTCAGAGGATCCCCTCCAAAATTGGAAGGGAGATTCTTTGAGAAAAACCCTCCAATCTGAACTGATCTTTGATCCTTGATTCCTTCCCAATCTCTCATGTGAACGCATGAGAGACATGGGTATCCTAACGGATTCCAACTCCGGCAAGCTTTCCTTGCTTGGGAAGCTTGCTTCCCAAGCCCTGACCGACCTTCAGAGCTCTATTTAAAGGAGCCCAGACCCCTCCGATTAGCTCACGCTCGAATTAGGCCGTGAACACCCCTGATTCCTCTCTTCTCCTCACGATGGTAGGTTCCTCGACGTCCGGCGACCTCCCTCACTCCTCATCATTGTCCGACCACCAAACCTGCGGTGGATTCCTCTTCCTAGACTTCGTTCGCACCTCGCTGTACCCGTTGGCATCTCCCTCTCTTCATCCTCGCCAATCTCCACTCATCGGAGCCACTCTTCGTCTCCAGCATCGACCATACCAGACTTGACTCCTCCGCTCGACCCCATCATCTCTTCACTTCCCAGATAAGCTCCCTTTTCCTTCTACATTCTTCTCCACCCTTTATTCTTCCAAACCGACCACTATCGACCTCCATCCCTTCCATCTCCGACCACCAACTCCGGCAAGGCCGCTCTACCTCCACAGTCCATCCCACCTCTCGCCGACAAGCCCATAAGCTTTCCCTCGCTCCACTGATCCTTTTCTTCCACTTCACACACCAGTCCACTCAATCACGCACCTCACCAAACACACCCACACCTTCGCACACAGTGTGCCCTAGGAACTCTCGCGCAGGCACCCCTACACCACGCCAACCACCCCAGCATCTTCACCGTGTTCCGATGACCCTCTCTGAACATTTTGATGTGGCCGCAAGGCCAATCTTGTGATTTCAGGTTTGTCTTCCCTCTGCCATTGATGGGCAAGCTTGCTAAAGCTCCAGGTTCACCTAGCCCAAGCGCAACAGTCCCAGGTGTGCGAAATACCCTTGCGCATGCACTCAGGCCCTCAATTGGAGTCGAAGACCTCAGCTGTTGCTGCAATCACGAAGGCCATCTCTGCGGGCACACGCGAGGGAAGGGTAGGACATTTAGTCCCACCTCGGAAGTGGAAGAGCGCCCTTGTGTGCATAAAAGGAAAAAGTGTTAGAGGCTTATCGCCTCCAATATTGAGGGTGAGGTCCTCCTCCCCCCCTCTTACGAACTCATCCACGGCACTGCCCACACGGACCTGGCCAATACCTGATTACCCGACATGTTCACTCCTCGCCCACCACCGCACGTCGGCGGGCCTAGTCCCGGGTAGGCACCCGACCCGATTACCCGATTGTCTATGTGGCTCTGGGAGAGTGGAACCTAAGAGAGAAGGAAAGGAGAGCTGCACGCGGGTAGGGGTAGGTTTTGCTGTAGGTGAAAGCTGAAGAGAAAGAGAAGCTAAGGCAGAAGCTGAAGCTAAGGCCAGAAAAAGGAAGAAGCTGAAGGAAGAAGAGAAGGAGGAGGACCTTAGAGAAGGAAAAGGCAAAGGTAGAGAAGGAAGAAGAAGAGCAGAAGTAAGGAAGAAGAAGGAAAGGCAGAGAAGGAAGGAGGAAGGCAAAGGCAAAAGAAGAAGAGAAAGAGAAAGATCGTAAAGGCAAAGGAAGACAGAAGCCAAATAAGAAGAAGGAAAGAGAAGACAGAGGTAGAGAAAGTGATGGGAACACCATCATGAGCCCTAACTAGCTCATTTTGACCCAGCAAAGAAAACAAAAGCTCCTACATAACCAATTGGAAGTCTTAATTCCATGAATAACCATTCTGAGATAAAAGTAAGAAATAAGGGGTAAAATTGCAATTTTACCATTGCAGTGCAACAATGGGTTTTCTCATGATCTAAACACAGGTCAAATGGTCTTAACAAGATAAAAAGTGGGTTGAATCTGATAGAAAAGGGTCCATGTAAATTCTAGGAATTAAATGACTTCTTGTAACCCTAAAACAGGCCCACTTAATTTAACAAGGTTATGGTCATGATAAAATTCACCTAAATCCTCTAAAAATCATGAAAAAATATTCTCTAGGGTTTAGAACCTTCAATTTGGCCCTTAGAACCTATTTTGACCTAAATTGGGGTCTCAGACAAATATTTGCCCTAAATTAGATTTTTACATAAATTTCCCAGTCAAACGTAGTCAAACCCAAAATCCAACTTCACCATTGGATTCCTTAGGTCCAAATTAGGATTGTACCAAAATTTGGACCTAAGGGGAATTCATCTTGACCTACTTTGCAAATAGGTCTGACCCAATTACATTTCTACCCCTATCTTTTGAAAACCTTTGCAGAAACCCCCTAGCTTTGTCTTTGTTCTTTGCAATTAGGTCCCTCCGCCATTATAGTGGAGGGAATCCTACATCAGTGAGATTTTGAGGGCAAGATCTCTATGATTTCTCAGAGAATCCCCTTCAAAATTGAAAGGGAGATTCTCTGAGAAATCTCCACCAGTTTGAACACAATTTGAGGCTCTATTTGGCACCCAATGCATGAGAGATTTGGGTCACCTGCAAGTTTCCATCTCCGGCGAGCTTGTCGTGCTTGGAAGCTTGACTTCCAAGCACAAATCCATCCTCCAGGGCCTATATAAGCAGCCCCAAGTCACCCTGCATCTCCCACGCTTGAAATTAGCTGGAGAATCCCTCAAAATTCGTCTCTTCCTCCTCCGGCTAGTGGCTCAGCAAGCTTCGGCGATCTCCCTCTCATTCCCTCATCGCCTAGCCACAATACCAGTGGCAGGGTCCTCTTCCTTCTGCTCGTTTGCATCGCGCCGCACCTGTCGACACATCTGCAGCCCCTTCATCGACGCCGTCCTCCCCCCACTGAGTGCTTCGTCTCCAGTGATGGCAATATGAGCCGCCTGCCATCTCTACCTCCCCCTTCATCTCTTTACGCCCAAATAAGTCCCTTTTCCTTTCTACTCCTTTTTCCTACCTTTATCTCTCAAAAACACCCCTCGACGCACTCAATCACCATCACCCCTTCCACCTCCGATCAGACCTCCGACGAGGCGTTCCCATTGCTCCGCACCTCCATCCACCTCGCCAACCACCCCATAAGCTCCGCAACACTTCACTGAACATAAACCCTCACTTCACTCACCACGCCACGCCCCCAAAACACCCCCCGAACAGACCCACTCTCACGCACACAGGGTACCCTAGGCACATGCACTCCAGTAGCCCCACGCTGCACCGACCCTCGCAACACATTTTTCGTGTCTCGGCGAAGCCTCCTGAGCTTTCTAATGTGGCCGAGAGGCCGTTTGCATGTTAACAGGTGTAGGAGGTCCGCCGCCATTGACGCAAGCAAGAAGCTTGCTTACAAGCTTTCTTCAGGACCGCCCGCTCTAGGCCAAGAGTCCCAGGTTGCGCGGACTTCTCTCGCACACAGCTCCAGGCCTCTAATTCTAGTCGAAGGACTTGGCAACCGCTGCAATCAAGAGAATACATCCCTGCGGCAGGCACACACAAGAAAGGTGGGAAGATAGTCCCACCTCAGAAGCTGTTGAAGCACCGCAGCTAAATAAGTTGAAAAACTGCATTAGGCTTATCGCCTCCTGACCAAGGGGTGAGGTCCCACTCACCTTCACCTGCCTCGTCCGTGACTCGACCTTCGCGGACCTGGCGTGACCCGCATACCTGACCCAGCACTCCTCTCCCACCACCGCACGCCGGTGGGCCTAGTCCTGGGCACGTACCCGACCTGATTACCCGAGATGGTGGCTCTGGGAGAGCGAGCCTAAGAGAGAAAGAGGAGAAGAGAGCATGCGTGGGTAGGGGTAAGTTTTGCTCTCACAGGGAGAGGTGAAGAAGAAGAAGCCAAGGAAGAAGAAGGTGGAAGCCAGAGAAAGCTAAGGAAGGAGAAGGCAAGGCTGAAGAGGGAGAAGCTGAAGTCAGAGAAGTTGAAGAGCTAAAGAAGAAAGTGAGCAGAAGAAAGAGAAGGAAGGACTAAAGACAGAAGAAAGGAAGGAGCCGCTAGAGAAAGAAAGAAAGAAAAAGAAAGAGAAGCAGCTGAAGGAATCAAAGAAAGGAGAAGAAGCTGAAGGCAAAGAAAAGCTAAGGCACAGGCACGAGAATAGAAGAAAAGAAAGAAAGAAGAAGGAAGAGAAGCAACTGAGACAGAGATCAGATAAGAGAAAAAGTGAAGAAATAAAAGCACTGTAGCACCCATAGTTTAAGACGTCTAATTCATCAATCAAGACGTCTAATTTTTGTGCTTGTTTACATTGGTTTCTTTAATCTTGTGTGTCTACATTATTGCACTATAACTCTTGTTTTCATTGCATATTATATTCAATTTCTCAAGTTGTACTCTTGATTTCTAAACCCTAATTTGCTCCCTCAGACTTAAAACTTCGAGTAATAAAATTTATTTGTTTTCAAAGCGATTTCAACTATATTACAATGCTTTATTTTAAAACCTGATTTCGCTTCGACAAACAGAAAGAAAAAGAACTCAGACATTTAAGACGTCTGATTAAGGAATCAGACGACATATTTTAGCCTCATTGCATTTTTATATATTGGATCATTTAGTGATATTGTAGGAGTATTTGGTGATCTATATCACCATTTTACTCCCAAATTTTTGCACTCTGATACTGCTACTATTACAATTTCTTTCAAGTTTAAATTGTGATCTTGATTTCTAAATACCAATTTGCTCCCTGTGTTCAACCTCGGAAATATTTTCAAGTAATAAAATTATATTTGTTTTGATTGCTTTTTTCAGCTGTACTACAATGCAATACCTTTAAATACTGATCCAGCACTCTAAACATTTTGGTGCCGTTGCCGGGGAGCAACAGGCACTTTAGAAATCTTGATTACAATTCCTGATTTGGTACTAACTTGCTATATCTCTTTTTGTTGTGGCTGTTTCAGGGAGAAGATTCAAAGAAAGACAGCTGCACATCAAACATGCCAGGGGTAGGTAACTTCTGATTACTCTCTCTCTTAAGCCCCTCATTCTAAAGAGGAAAAAGAGCAAAATCAATTAAGGCTACTTGCTTTCCATTCTTAGCTAATTCATCAAGTTGCTTGATTTGATTTCAACAGCAAAACTGATTTGTGCACCCATTTAAGGTAACTAGGGCTACCACATTCTTGTTTGAGCCCTAGATACCACTTTGGGCAAATTAAATTAGACCAAGATTAGAGCCAAATTAAGGATTTCAATTTAGGCTTTTAGAGACATACCTCCAAAAGCAAGAATCAACTCTCCAAAATGATGTGTGCCCAAGCCTTGGTTGAAGTGATTTATTCAAACAAACCCTAAAATTCAGGCTCTTAATCTCACTTGAATCCTAAAAGAAGGAACCTAAAACTTCTCAAAGGACAAGTAGGTGAAGTTGACCCACTTTGTTGGGTCAACCAACCTTGAAATTAGGTCACTTTTTGCACTCAATACATCTAAAGTTCAAGTGAAATCTTAAGCACCCTTGCTCTTTAATAAAGCTGGTAGACTTAAGAGGTCAAGTCCCCATTCTAGTCTACCTGGAACATCAGTGACAAGAGAGGTCAGGTGGGGGAAACCTTGTAACTCATGGGGGCACTCTACCGTGTAGGGGTCTTCATGGGACTCTCTCTCTGGCTACCCAAATATTTCTCATGTGGATGACTTTCTAACTAAGGGGTATCATCCACCCCGAACCTCTATAGTCATCCAATTTTTTTGGGTGTCTTGATTGGGTCCATTACATTCTACTCTCATCCAAACCATTGGTGCATGTTCGGTAGGAGGTTCTTAAGAGCATCCTTGAGGCCTCCTTTAGTCATTCACTCCCTTCGAGGCCAGGCCTCGACTTCCATGTTTATGCAGCAACCCCATCACATAGACATCTCCTCTGATTCATCTGAACCCAATTCTCCTTCTTCCATCATCATGGCACAACCCGTAGAAGAAGAAAATAACCTTGAGAACCAACTTTAGCACCTTAATGATTTATTCCAAGCCTTTGTGAATCCACCACAGCATCCTATGATGCGAGATCATTACAATCTCGCTGTGGTGGCGATCGAACCTCGAGTCCAAATCCCGGATGGAGGTCCTGATTCTGAACTCAAGCCCAACATGATTCACGCTATTCCAAAGTTTCATGGGCTCAATTCCGAGGATCATTTCCAGCACATCAAACAACTCAAGCATCTGGCCCAGACCTTTGGGTCAGATGTCTAAAATCGGGATATTCTTCTCATGAAGATGTTCTCCTTCTCTCTCGTGGACAAAGCAGCTCACTGGTATTAGACTCAAATGCATCCAATCAACACATAGGTTGAACTACAATCCAAGTTTCTAAAAAAGTTCTTCCCAGTTGGTTGGACGAATGCTTTACGACACCAGATCACACACTTCACACAACAGCTTGGAGAACCACTTCATGAAGCATGGGACCGTTTCCTGGATCTTATGCGGAAGTGCCCCCATCACGGAGTTCTTAAATGGGAACAAGTCTAGTCTTTTTACTAGGGACTCTGTGAAGATATCCGCTTATTCGTCAATGCAACTTGCGGAGGAAATATCATGGGTCAACACGAAGGCACTGTGTGAGAGATTCTCGAGAATATGTGCGAGAACTCCATCAATAATGACTCCATGGGCTTATTCGACCGGAAGAATGCCCGCGCATTGACGAATCCACAAGGAGCACATGAGACGCAGGGCTTGTCCTCATCCGTCGACTTGGAATTAATGGCCGGTCATTTGGACAAGGTCTCTATCATTGAGAAGAAGGTGGATGATCTAACTCGACATTTGCAGTGAGCCACCTCGGCGCAAAACCTGTTTGCACAGCCGCCCTTTAGGAGGGAAGCCGTGCATAACATCTATCACCGATCTTCTCAGGGGATGGACCCGTATCAACCCTCGTCTAACTCTAGGATTGGAGGAAACTTCTATTCTACCTACTCTAGTTGGGGGAACTTTGAACCCTTGTACTCTGATTTTTCTGAGGTTCCTAAGACCTACGAGGACCTCAACGCCATCCAGAATGACCCATTCTCTAATACTTATAACCCTGGATGGCGGAATTATCCCAATTTTTTGTGGACAGGAAACAATCAGAATCAGAGACCAACATATCAAACCCGTCCACAATCTCCTCGTCCATTTCAGCCGCCTCAGCCTCGGCCCAACCCTACCTATCAATCTGGGACAACTCAGACAGATCAAATGACTCTCATCCTTTAGACTCTGGCTGACATTCAAAAGATGAATGCGGCTATGCAAAAACAACACAAAGACGAGATCACAGAGGTTCGCAATCAACTCGCCCAGATGGCAAATTCCCACTAATTTGGCACACTCCCTTCGCAACCTCTACCAAATCTGAATAACGTGCCAAACTAGAGGTGCGTTATGAACCCAAATCCGGGCCAAGCCCACATGATTTATCAGACCCTTTTGCTCCATCACCTGACGGGATGGAAGCTTCGACATCATACTTGGAATTTCAGTAGTAGCCACCTATTTTACCGACACTGAACCAGAACTAGGCAGGACTAAATTCAGTAACAACCCGTAGTGGCAAAACAACACATGACCCACCTTACCCAAGCCAGTTTCAGCCTAGTAGTAACCTAAGCCCTAGGATAGTCATCCAGGATACCCTTGTCCCAGATCAAGAACCTGGACCTATTCTAGAGGAACCATCTAAGGTTCCATTTCCCGAGGCCTTGACCAAGGGAAAGAGGACAACCAAGCCCGTGGCACCTGAGGAGGGCCTGGTCAAGCTCTTTGAACAGGTCCAGATAAACATCCCCTTGATGGATGCGATTCGCCACGTACTGGCTTACGCATGATTTCTGGAAGACGTGTGTACACCTAAGCATAAGACGTTAACCAAAAGTTGGAGCCCAATCGTACTGCCAGAGCAAACCAGCTCTGTACTTTTAAGCAAACTCCCACCTAAGGCAAAAGACCCAGGTACTCCCGTGATTTTCTGTAAAATTGGTGATATCCAATTTGATAGAGCTTTATTGGATCTAGGAGCCTCCATAAACCTAATACCTACATCCCTACTTGACCATCTTGAGGAATCTGAGCTCAAACCAACAGAGGTGACATTATAGTTGGCTGATAGATCTATTAAGTCACCTAAAGGAGTTCTTAAGAATGTCATTGTTAGGGTTCGGGATTTCTATTTCCCAGTGGACTTCGTAGTCTTGGATATGGATGCTCCAGAAAATCCGAGGAACACACTGATCATACTAGGGAGACCCTTTTTGGCCACTGCTAGGGCCAACATTAATTGTGAAGAGGGCCAAATTGAACTGAAATTGGAAACCAAACACTAAAAATCGACATCTTTAAGGCCCAACAAGGGATTAATTATGGAGTTATAAAATAGATATGTGATATTAAGGCTGCGGTTGATGATCCATATATTGAGGAAAACCTGACTACTTCTGATCAACCACAAGAGGATCAAAACCCATAATCAGAGGAGTCCAAACTTGACCTAGACACACCCATAACTCCTTCCCTTGCTCCTAACACACACCCTGAACCACCCGCTGCTACTGATAACCCTATTTTGGAATTTAAGCCTCTTCTCGATAATCTAAAGTACGCCATTTTGGGTTCCAATCATACGTTTCCTGTGATTATCAATGCCAGACTCACCTAATCAGGAATCCCGTCTGATTACTGTTCTCCAGCAACATTGAAGAGCTATTGGATGGACTCTCGATAATTTGACTGGCATCAGTCCTTTTATTGCATACACTGCATCTATACTGAAGAGGGCACACGACCTTTTCGTGAAATGTAGAGACGTCTGAATCCTAATCTGCAGGAGGTCGTGAAAAAGGAGATCATCAAGTGGTTAGATGCTGGGATCATCTACCCGATCTCCGACAGTAGGTGGGTGAGTCCAATCCAGGTTGTGCCTAAAAAAGAGGGACTCATCATGATCACGACTGAAATCGAAGAACCGACCCGTATGGCAAATTCGTGGAGAGTCTTCATTGATTACAGAAGACTCAATACCTCCACAAAGAAGGATCATTTCCCACTACTGTTTATTGAACAGATCCTCGAGAAACTAGCGGGAAATAGGTTCTTCTGCTTTTTGGACGGGTACTCCGATTATAACCAGGTTGCAATCCATCCTGAGGACCAAGAAAAGACCACTGTCACCTGCCCCTTCGGGACGTACGCGTTCTGAAGGATGCCTTTCGGTCTCTGCAATGCACCCGCTACTTTTCAACGGTGCATGCTTGCCATATTCTCAGATATAGTAGGTGATTATCTGGAAGTCTTCATGGATGACTTTTCAGAATTTGGCGAATCATTTAACGATTGCCTCCTGCACTTGGTCCAGAACCTCAGGCTGTGCATTGATGTGAATCTGGTTCTTTCTTGGGAAAAGAGTCATTTCATGGTGCCTAAAGGGATTATCCTGGGACATCTTATATCAGAAAAAGGCATCCAGGTCGATCGAGCCAAGGTGAATCTGATTTCCATACTCCTTATGGCTAGCTCAATTAAGGACATCCGATCTTTTCTGGGGCAATGCATTAGATTTCTCAAAGATCGTGCACCCCCTGACCACTCTACTATTTAAGGATGTTCCTTTCAAAATTTTCAAGGAATGCACTCAAGCATTTGAAACCCTACGTGATTGAGTTACCCAAGCTCCAATCCTACAGTCCCCTGATTGGTCTCAACCCTTTGAGATCATGTGAAATGCATCTAATTTCGTTGTAGGAGTGGTACTTGGGTAGAAAATTGACGGGAAACCTATGGTCATCTACTACGCTAGCAAGACACTTAATGAGGCTCACCGTAACTACACAATTACTGAGAAAGAGCTGCTAGCTGTAGCATTTACCCTAGAAAAGTTTAAATCATATCTTCTGGGTTCTCGTGTTATCATTTACTTTGAACACACAGCTGTGAGGTATCTCCTTGCGAAGAAGGATGCGAAACCTCGATTAATCCACTGGATCTTGCTGTTGCAAGAGTTTGACCTTGAGATTCACGACAAAGCAGGAAAACATAATGTGGTAGCTGATCACTTGTTTCGCCTTCCTTCTGATATTATCGACCCTTCCAGAGCCATTATGGAACATTTTCCTGATGAGCACCTCCTGACTATCAGTACAGGGCTTCCATGGTTTGCGAATATAGTAAACTACCTGGCATCACATCAGATCCCGTCCGATTGGCCGAAGACAAAGAAGGACAAATTGCTTTCCGATGCCAAGTATTACTTCTGGGAAGACCCATATCTTTTCCGCATCGGTGCTGATCAAATCATTCAACGATGTGTCGTAAGAGCGGAAATTCAAGACATCTTGTCCTTCTGCCATGACCAGGCATACGGTGGACACTTCTCAGGTCATAAAATCGCAGTGAAAGTCCTCTAGTGTGGCTTCTATTGGCCCACGATTTTCAAAGATGCATACAATCACCATAGGGCATGCACTCATTGCCAAACCTTAGGCAACATGAGTCACCGTGATATGATGCCCTTACAGCCGATTCTCGTATGCGAAATCTTCGATGTATGGGGGATTGATTTTATGGGACCCTTTTCTGTTTCAGACGACTTCGAGTACATTCTATTCGCTGTTGACTATGTGTCCAAATGGATCGAAGCCATTCTAACCCAAACCAATGATCATAAGGTGGTTATCAAATTCATTCATTAGAGCATCTTTTCACTGTTCGGGATTTCACATGCGATAATCTCTGATGGAGGGACCCATTTCACTAATGCTTAGCTCAGGTCATTGATGACCAAATATGGGGTTGATAACACTGCACATGGGGGTGATAATTCTGTTAAATAGGGCCCATCTTAAGAATAAAAGTCACAACATAAGTAAAATGAGAGCATTGCATGCATCATATACCAAGATTGCTTATAAAACTGTATTAATGGCCATTTGTGTAAGAAATTGTCAAAGCAGGCCTCAGATGAGCAATTGGACTGTACGGACGGATTCAGAACGACGAACGGAGTCCAATGGACTCAAGATCGGCCAAATTAGACATCCGGAGCTCCTATAATGGGCCCAAGAAGTTCTGACTGTTGATCTAGTGATCAACGGCCCTCGTTGTGTCACGTCGCCCCCGCTGCACCGCACGCCACTCTTCCTTCAGCTGAGATCAAATCTTGATCGTCGATCTTCGATCGGATGGTCGAGAACCGCACGCCCGCCCACAGTTGTCGCGAAATAGCACGGGCGTGGCGCAACGGTTAGTGCGCACGCCCGCCCGCACGCGATGCGGGTTGGAGCCGTGCGGTGCGGAGAATAGAAGACGAAGGAGCGCGCGGCAAAATTGGGCCGCCCGATCAGCAGCATGCGGCCATGATCGCGCCATGCGGCGTGTCCTCAGATCGCGAGAACCCATGCACCGCGCACGCCGGGCGACGACGCCCACGCACACGTGCATCTGAGGCGCGATCCGAGCGCATCCAAGGGAAGATCTCAGATCGGACGGCTCTCACTCAGTGGTCGCGGATTGTACGCGAAGAAGAACTGTGCGGGCGGATGATCGGCAGGCTGGAGGGCTTCACTGACGATTTTGGAATGGTTTTAGCGACGTCTCGGACGTTGCTATAGCCCCTTCTTCTTTTAGAAAGCCCTTCTCCCTATTTAAACCCCCTCCAACCACTCATTCAAGGCATTCACTTCCCTTGCAACTACTCTACCCCTCTTTTAGCTAGCTTTAGGCCCTCTTGTAATCGTCGGAGACGACGAGCCACCGACGGAGCATCCTCCACCGTCGTGGCTGCCTCGCCGCTCTCCCCCCTCTCTCTCTCTTCCTTTCTTTTAAGCTTTCCTTACTTTTGTTTGATCATGTATTTAATGTTGTAAGCTATGAACTAAAGCTACATGATTAATGAAGTTACTTTCTGTTCAGTGTTTATTTGATTTCCTGTTTAAGTTACATGATCAAGCAAAGAAACAACTCTAACCCTAATCTCTCTCTCTCTCTATCTCTCTTTCGCTTTTCAAACTGCACCTTTCGCAAGCAAAACTCCGCACTTTCCGTGACAACAAGTGATAAGAAAAATTCGATTTTTACACCTCCCTGAGACCGACACTCGGACTCACCTCCGTTTCTTTACTTTAAAACCGGCGTTGCAAGTGCAACTATAACGACACTTCTTAACACACACGCACAAGTGCACGTCAGTTTTTGGCGCCGTTGCCGAGGAGGCAACAGATTTGTTTTGTCACCTCCATTCCACATCCATTCTCACATCTTCTAATGCCTTGTTTCCTTTTTGCTTGATGGTTGCAGGAATTCGACGCTTGGACGGCGAAACGACACATCCCACGACGGTAACAAGGGAGTAGACACAACAAGGAACGATAGTGAGTAATTCTTCACTCATGATTATTTGCTTGCGTGAAAAAATTAAAAAAAATTATAAAAATTGAGAAAAAAATTGGCGTAGTGTATGATTGCTTGACCCACATCCTTAACACATCACCCCGCAAAAACTGTACACTCTAACATTCTGAATAAATTCTTGGAGTGTTCTTTTCTTTTTTCTTTTGAGTGGTGTTTGCGAAGCCACCGTGAGTTGACCTAGGCCGCACCACTCAACCCTAAAACCGACTCATCTAATAGAAGCTGCATGATCATTAGGATGAGTACATTAGGGTTTTAGAGCCTCTACAGAATAAAAAGAAATCTACTTTCACCGAATTGTGTGCAGAACTTGACGTGCCCACTGAAACTTGTCTGAAAACATTAAGACACATCAACCCTAAAAAGAACTAAAGTAAGGATGAAATACTAAAAGACACCACATCTTAAAAATCCTTGCTTGAAAACCATGTATTGATAGAGGCACACACTTTGAAATTGGAAAATTAAGAGGCACCACCCCAATCAATGCCTCATCACATAACCCTAGTACAAGCACTATCCTAGCCCTTTAAAACTGAGTAGACGTGCCCTAGGCAGGACTGAGTTAAGTCTCGAAAGGCGAGGTTTTGTTCGCTGGGCACTTGGCTTTCATTCCCTTGGTAGAATCTGGTGACTAGGTTGCGGGGTAGTGTCAAACGACCGCGGTTGTGGGGTCTACGGAACCAAAGGCGCAAGCCAAAGGAAGAACCTTCCCTGCAATCCCCTCGTAATCAACCTGGCCAGATTAGCCTTGGGAAGGGGGGTCCAGTGCTTACGGACTTAATCACCCTTTGTGAGATTTCTAGGTCTCCTAAGGAATACACCATAAGGATTAGGCTTGTGTGCTTGATTGAAACACATTTCTCACATCTGTCGCCCTCCGCACCCCCTCCTGTTCTTCTCTAGTGTATGCACGGGAGACGCTTACTGCATCCCGAGTTGTGTGTTTTGGGGCAGGAATCTAGGCGACGTGATTCTGTTAGGAACATGGCGGAACCTAGGGTAGATGAGGCTGAGGATCAACCCCCACCAGACGCAATGGCCATCATCCAAGCTCAAATTAATGCAAACCACCGACTTCAGTAACAACAAATCCACACCATCATGCAGGCCATAGAACGGTTACAGAATCCACAAGAACAACCACCACCACCTTTCCAAGGCGTACAAGAGCAACCACCACTCGATATACCACCATTTCAGGATCAGCCGAGGCCCCTCCGCGATTTCTATAATCCCTCCGCTATTAAAGTCGAGCCACACCTTAGGATCCCCGAAGGGGGAGATGATTTTGAGCTGAAACCGAATGTCTTAAGTCTGATCCATAACCACTTTCATGGAAGCTCAAATGAGGACCCCTTCCAGCATCTAGAGGATCTCGACCGCATAGCACAAACTGTGAAACCTAGGAACATTAGCCTTGACATTGTTCTAATCAAGATGTTTCCCTTCTCATTAAGAGACAAGGCTTCTCATTGGCATAGAACCCTAGGTAGACCCATCACCACCTGGGAAGAACTGAGGCATGCATTTTTAAAGAAATTCTTCCCCATAGGAAAGACCAATGCCCTCAGAAGAGCTATTACTACCTTCACACTCCAGGGTGGGGAACAGTTTCATGAGGCATGGGAAAGATTTAATGAACTCTTGAGGAAATGCCCACACCACGAAGTACCAAGGTGGCAATTGGCCCAGATTTTCTACCATGGTCTGGACAGAAACCTACGAAACTTCGTCGATGCCTCATGCGAGGGAAACTTCCTGAACAAGGACAAGGAGAGCACGTTTGAGCTCTTTGAGTCTATGAGCGAGAATTCGCTCAACAATGCCTCCATGACCCAATTCAACAGGTCCAGTCAACCCCGTGGTGGGATCTATGAGGTACAAGCAAATTCTAGAATGGTTGACATGGACATCATTGCCAAGAAACTAGATCGAGTGGAATTGGTGGACAAAAAGATTGATGAGATACTGAACCAGACTAGGAACCCCTTACAGACTTTCTCCCTGGCAAAGGGAGCGCATAATGTTGACCTGGTCCAGCCCTTTATCCAACTGAACCTGGAACAACCCCTAACCACATTCTAGGGAGGGACCTTTGCTCCCTCAACCCTTGATTACTCCCTTCCCTCGTCATCGACATCAGCTATCCTTGAAGATGTGCAAGCTATCCAAGGTTATGCGAAACCTGACCCTTTCTCCAACACTTACAACACTGGCTAGCGTAACCACCCCATCTTTGGTTGGACAAATCAGAAACCACTGTAATTCTAAAACCAGCCCAGGCCAAACTAGCAGCCACACTTGCCCCCTATCAACAAGGACCCCCAGTTAGACCCCAATGTAATCAGAATAGGGTGGCTCCTCCCCCACAAAACCAAATGGACACCCTAATAAAGATGATGGCTGACATGAACCAGAAGCATCATGAGGAAATGGCCTTGGTAAAGGGGCAGTTAAGCCAACTCTTGGACTGTAAGCAACAAGGATCCCTACCTTCCCAGCCACAACCGAACCCACGAAACATAATTAACAGAGGCCCCAATTCGCAAGGGTTCCAGGCAATCCTGGGTAGGCTCACATGGTCCAGCCAGCCCCACAAATACCCCCTGGGTTTGGTGCTTCTTTGTCCTCGTCTTCTCAAGGATCAACCCATGGCCCCAATGCCTCTGCGAATGCGGTGACCTTGAGAAGTAGCACCGAAACCTAGGATCCCAAATGGCTGACTCTCCCTGAGACTTCACTTGCTGAAATACCCGACTCAGAAGAGGCACCAACCAAGGACCCAGAAATAGAACCAATCCACATTCAGACACCATACCCCGAGGCCTTGGAAACAATCAAGAAAAAGAATGTTGTGGAAACTGAGGAGCTGTTGGAAATCTTTAAGCAAGTACAGATTAATATTCTGCTCCTTGAAGTCGTCAAACACATCCCTGCTTACGCCAAGCTTTTAAAGGATGCCTGTACACCCAAACGTAAGTCGAGACCTCAAGCACCTAGGAAGGTTGTGCTCTCTGAACAAGCAAGTTCTGTAATATCAAGCAACCTTCTGCTCAAGCGAACTAACCCAGGAGTGCCCCTGATTTCCTACAATATCGGGGACATGACATTTGATAGAGCGCTCCTGGACTTAGGTGCTTCTATCAATCTGATTCCAACAACCCTGTATCACTAATTTGGTTTTGGAGAGTTGACACCAACCCCTGTCACCATCCAGCTGGCTGATAGATCAGTGAAAACCCCGAAGGGGGTTGTCGAGGACGTGATTGTATGGGTCAAGGACTTCTATTTCCCAGTCGACTTTTTGGTGCTCGACATGGAAGTCCCTGAAAAATTACAGAATGCACCCATAATCTTAGGCAGACCTTTTTTAGCTATGGCTAAGGAAAGCATTGATTGTGACACGGGATGTATGGAAATCACCTTCGGGGATAGGAAAATGCAAATGGATATCTTCCGGGCAACAAAGTCTTTTGATTGCGATTGCGTTGAGGAACATGATCCCGTGGAAACTCTGATCGAGGAATGCCTCACCCTCAGTTCTGTATCAGACCACAAAACCCGTAATGACTGTTCTGACCCGTCACCATCACTACCCGTGGACCTCTGTAAGGCTGAGTACCATCACACGCCACCATTTGAGGAGATCGATGTTGATCAACTCCCGCCCTTTCCCTTCTCATCAACTGTGGTTTCGCCCGCACCTGAACTTAAGCCATTGCCCGAGAATCTCAAGTATGTCTTCTTGGGACCTGACTAAACCTTCCCAGTGATTATTAATTCTCATCTAACCAAGGATCAGGAACTTAGGTTGACTGCGACCCTTTCAGAACATCGGGCCGCCATTGGTTGGACCATTTCTGACTTAAGAGGAATTAGCCCCACCTATTGCACCCATAAGATTTACCTGGAAGACGGGGCAAGACCCTCCTGCCAGATGCAGAGACGTTTAAACCTAAACATGTGGGAGGTCGTTAAGAAAGAAATTATCAAGTGGCTTGACGCCGACATCATCTATTCCATCTCCGATAGCCCCTGGGTGAGCCCCACTCAAGTGGTTCCCAAGAAAGTTGGGCTCACCGTTGTCACCAATGATCATGGCGAATCCATCCCTACCCGCACCACCACCGCATGGCGGGTGTGTATTGATTATAGGAAGCTCAATGAAGCCACTAAGAAGGATCATTTCCCCTTGCCATTCACTGACCAAATCCTTGAAAGATTGGTAGGGCAGAAGTATTTTTGCTTCTTGGATGGATATTCAGGATATAACCAAGTCGCAATTGCTCCGGAGGATCAAGAAAAGACCACATTCACTTGCCCGAATGGCATGTTTGCATTCCGTCGAATGCCGTTCGGGTTATGCAACGTGTTAGTGCCAGAGCCGAATGCCGTTCGGGTTATGCAACGTGTTGGTGCCAGAGCACCACGATCATTTGTTTTGATGATAACAAAACACGTGTCATTTAACATTTGCACTTGGAGTCTTAGATTTCAGGTCAATTGCAAATGGAGACGTGATTAGACGGAGTTCGAGCTCGCATCCAGGACGGATTGGAGGAGCTTGATGGAGAACAATGGAGATTCGCGAGGAGCGATGGCTTGAAGAAGGAAGGAAATGAAGAATAGGATAGATTTTCTTCTCTTGTACTCTTTGTATTTTTTCGTTTCTTTTGTTGCTCTTTATTTTTGTTACTTAGATTCATGTTAAAGAGCCTCAAAGTACCCTAATAGTAGTCCTAGGAACACCGGCACAACCCTAGGATACCTAGGTTTTCTGTAGAAAACTTAGAAAATAATTATAGGGTTCAAACAACCTTTCCAGACGTCTAATTCCAATATCAGACGTCTGATAATGTGTTTTATGACGTTTGACTATTGATTCAGACGTCTGATAACAATTAGCCTGGATGTAGAAGTTCTGTCTGATGAAAATCAGACGTCCATACCTTAGTCCAGACGTCTTAGAAGACGTCTGATGACTTTTCCAAACGTCCAATTAGTGGACCGTTGGCTGGCTTAGCAAACACTGCAAGATATGACCGTTAAAGCCTTATCAGACGTCCTTAAGCCTTTTCAGACATATGATAGATGATCGTTTTGCCTCGGCTGACCCAAAATCTCTTCTCAGAGATTTTCTAGCCGTTGCACTCTCTTGGAAATCCATTCCCATGAAAAAGTAGGTTTCCAGACGTCCAGACATAGTGCCAGACGTCCTATATGTCATCTGATGGACTTGTGCTAGAACCCTGTTTAGATCTGATTCAAGTCAGGAAGAGACCCACCCAAAATCAGACGTCTGACCTTATTCTCAGACATCTTAAACTGGCTTCCCAGACATCTGATGCCAGGATCAGACGTCTGATAACCCTGTCAGTGCAATCATTGTTCCTGATTTCGACCTGATTCTCTAGAGATTTGCTCCCAATGGCTATGGAAGCTTTCTAAAGCCTTCCAAAGCCTTCCTAAGGCCTCTATAAATAGAGAGGAACCTCTTGCACATTAAGACACACCAAGAGACACCAAGACACACCTAGAGACACCAAAAAGACACCTAGATACACTTTCACACTCTTTTGTGTCCAAGAGAAGCCCTTGCTCTCCAAGCTCAAGTTCTACATCTTGAGAGCATCAAACCTTTGTGCACTTGCTCTCCCACCACAGTTCACGAGAGTGACGTTGCGCCGTCGCGTGGCTCACGCACCCGCGTCATCGATTTGACGCACTCCTTGCAAAGGGGAGTTTTCCTAATTCCTATAGAAGCTAGGTTTAAATCTTTGTTGGCTCTATAGGACTATACTTATTATTTTATCTTTGTTCTTTGGTTGGGTATTCGCTTTGTGAATTCCCGTCTCCTTCGTGGGACAAAATCCTTCTCGTGAAGAGAAGGGGTTGAGGAATGCTACCCTCGCACTTGTAGCGTGGTTGTAATTGAGGTTGAATCACCCTCGTTTAAGTGATTCGTTTAGTGGATTTGATCAACTTGTTTGATCGGAAAATCCTAACTCGAGAGGGTTAGGTGGTGATTTTCACCCGGTTTGGGTTTCCACCTAAAAATAGTTTTGTACTTTGTGTGTTTGTCTATTTTGTGAGATTGGTATTTTTTTCAATTTCGTATTTTTTACGTCACGTTGATCTCACCCCCTCCGAGTAGGGAATTACAATTGGTATCAGAGCAGGTCTCAGGTTATCGGCATTACAGACCGGCGAGGATCCAGATATGGAGGGAAAAGCATTCATGTGCACCGAAGGACACGATACCTCGCGACCACCATACTTTGCAGGTATAGATTTCGTTTATTGGAAAAATCGTATGACTATGTGGTTGCAGGCCTACGACTTCTGGGTGTGGGAAAAATGCGAATCCGCATTTGTGATTCCCAAGAAACCTGCAAGAGGTTACTCAGAAGATCAGGTTCAGAATCTCAACCTCAACGCAAAGGCAATGGATGCCTTGTATTGCACGTTGAGTCCAAAGGAATTCAAACGAATCCAAGAGTGCACCACCGCCCACGAGATATGGAGGAAGTTGGAAGGCACTCATGAGGAGACAAGCTTGGAAGAAGATCTCGAGAAGAAGGAAACCGCGTGCCTTGGATTCATGGCCATCACGGATAATGATAGTTACGACAGCGACAATGAGGTAAACTCAGATTTACAAGATGCTTTTAATGAGTTGTATGAGCTTAGTAAATCACTAAAAACAGAAAACAAAAGCATGAAAAAGAATCTTAGTTTTCTTAAATCTGAAAATGAAAGGCTAGAAAATAAACTTAAGGATCTAGAAATAAGCCCTAGTTCTAACACTTCTGAAAATGAAAATTTGTTTCTAGAAAATAAAAACCTAATTAATGAAAATATTAAATTGATTGAAGAAAATTTCTGATTTACAGACTAAGATACATATTATAGAAAAAGAAATTGCATGTCTTAGGGAAAACTCTAACAAATTAATCAACAAAGTAGATAATTTTTATAGCCCTAAGGTTGAGAAAGGATCTCCATCAAGGAGAGCCACTAACAGATCCGGATCCAAGCCCACTTGGATACCGAAAAAAGAATTGGGATAACTACAACACAAAGGACTGGACCTACAAACTCAAGGCTGGTCAACTCGAGTTGGGAGAACCAAGAAGTAGACCAAGGAGGAGAACGAGAAGACCAACGAAACGGCGAACAAACGATGGACCCGCCGCACGTCGACCACCAGACTAGAGACCAGCATCGATGCCCGAGCCTCCAAGATACGGATGGGAGCCCCGTCCGATGTGGCATCCACCACCACCATTTGGACCATTTTATTGGCCATGGTAGGTGAGGTAAAAATTCTTCACCCTATCTTTTTATCATTAGCATTTAGATAGGGGGAGTTAAAAAATTTATGAGCTAATTGTCAATTTTTAAGGGGAGATGCAAGTTAGCTAAATTTCCTTTAATAAGGGGGAGAAGATAATAGCTATCTTGTTGTTACAAAAAGGGGGAGAACATTACTTTTGAAATTCATAGAAGAGCATGTTTTAAGGGGGAGTTATAGGAAATGTAAAATCAATTAAACCTTTTTGATAATGTCAAAATGGGGGAGGATTTTTGCATTATTATTTATGATTTTGTCATCATCAAAAAAGGGGAGATTGTTGGTGCTAGAGCACCACGATCATTTGTTTTGATGATAACAAAACACGTGTCATTTAACATTTGCACTTGGAGTCTTAGATTTCAGGTCAATTGCAAATAGAGACGTGATTAGACGGAGTTCGAGCTTGCATCCAGGACGGATTGGAGGAGCTTGATGGAGAACAGAGGAGATTCGCGAGGAGCGATGGCTTGAAGAAGGAAGGAGATGAAGAATAGGATAGATTTCCTTCTCTTGTACTCTTTGTATTTTTTCATTTCTTTTGTTGCTCTTTATTTTTGTTACGTAGATTCATGTTAAAGAGCCTCAAAGTACCCTAATAGTAGTCCTAGGAACACCAGCATAACCCTAGGATACTTAGGTTTTCTGTAGAAAACTTAGAAAACCAATATAGGGTTCAAACAGCCTTTCCAGACGTCTAATTCCAATATCAGACGTCTGATAATTTGTTTTAAGACGTCTGACTGTTGATTCAGACGTCTGATAACAATTAGCCTGGACGTAAAAGTTCTGTATGATGAAAATCAGACATCCAGACCTTAGTCTAGTCGTCTTAGAAGACGTCTGATGACTTTTCCAGACGTCCAATTAGTGGACCATTGGCTGGCTTAGCAAACACTGCAGGATATGACTATTAGAGCCTTATCAGACGTCCTTAAGCCTTTCCAGACGTCTGATAGATGACCGTTTTGCCTCGGTTGACCCAAAATCTCTTCTCAGAGATTTTCTAGCCATTGCACTCTCTTGGAAATCCATTCCAATGAAAAAGTAGGTTTCCAGACGTCCTGTATGTCGTCTGATGGACTTGTGCTAGAACCCTGTTTAGATCTGATTCAAGTGAGGAAGAGACCCGCCCAAAATCAGACGTCTGACCTTATTTTCAGATGTCTTAAACTGGCTTCCCAGACGTCTGATGCCAGGATCAGACGTTTGATAACCCTATCAGTGCAATCATTGTTCCTGATTTCGACTTGATTTTCTTGGGCTTTGCTCCCAACAGCTATGGAAGCTTTCCAAAGCCTTCCAAAGCCTTCCTAAGGCCTCTATAAATAGAGAGGAACCTCTTGCACATTAAGACACACCAAGAGACAGCAAGACACACCTAGATACACTTTCACACTCTTTTGTGTCCAAGAGAAGCCCTTGCTCTCCAAGCTCAAGTTCTACATCTTGAGAGCATCAAACCTTTGTGCACCTGCTCTCCCACCATAGTTCACGAGAGCGACGTTGCGCCGTTGAGTGGCTTACACACCTGCGTCATTGATTCGACGCACTCCTTGCAAAGGGGAGTTTTCCTAATTCCTATAGAAGCTAAGTTTAAATCTTTGTTGGCTCTATAGGACTATACTTGTTATTTTATCTTTGTTCTTTGGTTGGGTATTCGCTTTGCGAATTCCCGTCTCCTTCGTGGGACAAAATCCTTCTCGTGAAGAGAAGGGGTTGAGGAATGCTACCCTCACACTTGTAGCATGGTTGTAATTGAGGTTGAATTACACTCGTTTAAGTGATTCGTTTAGTGGATTTGATCAACTTGGTTGATCGGAAAATCCTAACTCGAGAGGGTTAGGTGGTGGTTTTCACCCGGTTTGGGTTTCCACCTAAAAATAGTTGTGCACTTTGTGTGTTTGTCTATTTTGTGAGATTGGTATTTTTTTCAATTCCGCATTTTTTACGTCACGTTGATCTCACCTCCTCCGAGTAGGGAATTACACAACGCACCTGCGACCTTCCAACGTTGCATGCTAGCCATTTTTTCAGAAATGGTGGGTGAATACTTAGAGGTCTCTATGTATGATTTCTCTGTATTCGGGAATTCATTCGACCATTGTCTGAGCAACTTCAAGAAAATCCTGAAACGATGTATCGAGGTTAATCTGGTGTTAAGTTGGGAAAAGAGCCATTTTATGGTTCAAGAAGGAATTATCCTCGGTCACATCATATCGCATAGGGGCATCGAGGTAGATCAGGCTAAGGTTGATTTGATTTCCAAACTTCCTCCACCTAGCTCGATCCGACAGATTTGTTCATTCCTAGGACATGTTGGCTTCTACCGAATGTTCATTAAAGACTTTTCCAAGCTTTCCAAACCCCTGACCGACCTTCTAGCCAACGACACCCTATTCCACATGTCTTCCGATTGCATCCAGGCTTATCACACCCTCTGGGACTTAGTCTCCACCGCACCTATACTTCAACCCCCAGACTAGTCCCAGGACTTTGAGATTATGTGTGATGCATCAGATTTTTCCATAGGCACTGTCCTGGGACAAAGGCAAGATAAGAAGCCCGTGGTAATCTACTATGCGAGCAAAACATTAGACAAGGCCCAACGAAATTATACGGTCCTAGAGAAAGAGTTGCTCGCTGTAGTCTTTGGACTTGAAAAGTTCCGATCGTACTTGCTGGGATCCCACGTGATGATTTACACTGACCATTCAGCCATCCGGCACCTGTTGGCCAAGAAGGACGCAAAGCCCAGGCTCATCAGATGGATCCTGCTTTTGCAGGAATTTGACCTGGAAATCTGAGACAAGGCCGAATCAAAGA
This sequence comes from Thalassia testudinum, assembly GCA_037157565.1. NCBI lineage: Eukaryota > Viridiplantae > Streptophyta > Magnoliopsida > Alismatales > Hydrocharitaceae > Thalassia > Thalassia testudinum. The sequence goes on from JAZHRO010000025.1 coordinate 11,885,653, forward strand.
ATGTGGTGGTTGACCACTTGTCTAGACTTCATCCAGACCACATTGGACCCTCCCTACCTCTATCTGACGCCTTCCCTGATAAACACATCCTGGCTGTGCAAGACAAGAGAATGCCATGGTATGCTGACTATGTCAACTACCTGGTTGTAGGACAAACCCCACACAGCTGGTCCAGACAGCAACGGGATAGGTTCTTGGCTGAGGCCAAGCACTATTTCTGGGATGATCCCATGCTGTTTCGCCTCTGTGTTGACCAGATCATCAGGAGGTGTATCCCCGAAGATGAAGTTCAGAGTGTGCTTTCCTTTTGTCATGACCAGGCTTGTGGTGGCCACTTCTCTGGAAAGAAAACAGCTGCAAAGGTTTTGCAGTCTGGATTTTACTGGCCGTCCCTATTTAAGGATGCACACAACTTTGCCAAGACTTTCTCAAGCTGCTAAATGCTGGGGACCATGACCAAGAAAGATATGATGCCCCTCCAGCCCATTTTGATTATCGAAATCTTCGACGTTTAGGGTATCGATTTTATGGGCCCCTTTCCACCATCCAACGTCTTCGAGTACATCCTGGTCTCGGTAGATTATGTTTCCAAATGGATTGAAGCCGTCGCCACCCACCGATGCGATCACAGGACTGTCATGGACTTTGTTAAGAAGAACATCTTTTCCCAGTTTGGAATACCCAAGGCCATGATCTGTGATGGTGGAAACCATTTTATCCATTCCCAATTCCGTGCCCTACTTAGAAAATACGGGGTGAACCACCGCATTGCTACCCCATATCGTCCGCAAACAAACGGGCAGACTGAGGTCTCAAATAGATAAATCAAGAACATTTTACAGAAGACTGTGAGACCTGACAGGAAAGACTGGTCCACACGACTTGATGATGCCCTGTGGGCATACAGGACCGCTTTCAAGACCCCGATAGGCATGTCGCCTTATCGCCTGGTCTTTGGAAAAGCCTGCCATCTTCCTGTCGAATTGGAACACCGGGCTTACTGGGCTGTCAAGCAATGTAACATTGATTCCCAGTTATCCGGTGCACAGAGGATGCTCCAATTATCTGAGCTCGAAGAAATTCGTCGGGACGCCTTTGACAATAGTCGACTGTATAAGGAGAAAATGAAAGCCATCCACGACCGACTCATTCAAGAAAAACCTTTGAGCCTAACCAGCAAGTCTGGCTGTTTGACGCCCGCCTAAAACTCTTCCCGAGGAAACTCAGGTCCAAATGGACAGGACCATTTCGGGTGGTTAAGCCCTACTCTAATGGGGTGGTTGAAATCGCTGATCCTAACACTGGGCACACTTTTACAGTTAATGGTCAAAGATTGAAGCACTTCCTGGCCCAGGTTCCCCCAAAGGAGAGTGTCACCCTAGTTGAGGGACGACACGGAGCACCGCCCAGCTGGAGGCGTTAAACTCAGCACTTCCTAGGAGGCAACCCAGAGGATTCAGACTGATCAGGTATTTTACGTCACTCAGGTACTATCTTGTTGAACCCTTATGCATCCATGTACTTGCCAATGAGGACATTGTCCAACTTAAGCATGGGGGGGTGATAAATTGCATAATCCTAAGCTCATTTAATCAGTCTGAATAAAATAAAATAATTAAAAAAAATTGAATTGAGGAAGAAAATTTAGGCATTAGAAACTTGTCAATAGTGGGAAATAATACAAAAAAGAACTTAAATACTTAGACTTTTCAGGCCTTCAGGCTTAATCAGCCCTGGTGTCCGTTAAAATATGGATTTAGCTTCGAATCCTTACAACCTTAAGCTATTCTAATCCACCTACTAAATAAGGTGATAAGTATATGACTTATCAACTCACCCTCTAACTCAGAAAAACTTTAAGTCTAAGCATCTGCACACATTTTTACACAGACTCACTTCTCGGAGATTTTGACAGAAATTGTGTAGCTAATGAACTTTCTAGGGTGGTATGGCTGGCAAGTTGTCGTGGGTAACAGCCCATTGGTAAGTTGTCCAGAACCCAACCACGGGACCATTTCTTCTTCATTGCCTCTAAGTACATTCGAGATCAGGGAAGCCACCTACGAAAAAAAAAGGGAGAAGAAAAGAAAATAAACCACACTTCACTGCACGAGTATGGCTGGCAAGTGATCGTGGGTAACAGCCCATTGGTCGGTTGTCCAGATCCCAGCTCAATAACGGCACAAAAAGAACCAAAACACTTAAGGAAGAAGCGGGGAAGTAGTACAAGCCGGGGAGATATACACTGGAAAAATCCTTGTGTTGACCCCAATTAAAACAAACATAGGGAGAAAGCTACTAATCGAACAAATACACCTTCAGGCAAATATATTTCCTCTTCCGGTCACCTAAGGGTGTAGAAACCCGAAGTCTGTCTGAATTACCGTTAAGTGAGTCTATCACAATCTTCACACCAAGATGCTTAGCACTTAGGGTTTTGACCAAGTTTTAGGTGGGTTGGGTAGCCGTAAAAAGTTACCAACCCACACTGAATCCCGAAAAAATTCTAAAAAGGAATATATATATATATATACATATACATATGTATAGTTATATACATTAAAGCAAGGATTCAGGTGATTCGTATTTTGGCAGACACTCGGGCGCTGTTTAGTTTTGTAGATTAAGATCTTGGTATATTTCCTCCTATTGACAAGTGACGAAGTGTCTAAGCAATTACTTCTTAAATTCTGAAAGAAAATAAAGGCTAGAATAAACCTTGCTAGGGACTAGCAAGAAGTAAGCATGGGGGTATGATAACACTGCACATGGGGGTGATAATTCTGTTAAATAGGGCCTATCTTAAGAATACAAGGCACAATATAAGTAAAATGGGAGCATTGCATGCATCATATGCCAAGATTGCTTATAAAACTGTATTAATGGCCATTTGTGTAAGCACTTGTCAAAGCAGGCCTCAGATGAGCAATCGAATCGCACGGATGGATTCAGAATGACGAGCGGAGTCCAACGGACTTAAGATCGGCCAAATCTGACATTCAGAGCTCCTACAATGGGCTCAAGAAGTTCTGACCGTTGATCTGGTGATCAACGGCCCTCGTTGCGCCACGTCGCCCCCGCTCCACCATACGCCACTCTTCCTTCAGCTGAGATCAAATCTCAACCGTCGATCTTCGATTGGACGGCCGAGAATTGCGTGCCCGCCAGTAGTCATCGCGACAAAGCACGGGCGTGGCGCAACAGTTAGCGCGCACGCCGCCTGCACGCGACACGGGTTCAAGCCGCGCGGTGTGGAGAATTGAAGACGAAGGAGTGCGTGGCGAAATTGGGCCGTCCGATCAACAGCGGGCGACCGTGATCGCGCCATGCGGCGCGTCCTCAGATTGCGAGCGCCCACGCGCACGCGCACGTCGGGCGATGATGCCTGCGCACATGCGCGCCTGGGGCGCGATCCGAGCTCATCCAAGGGAAGATCTCAGATCGGACGGTTCTCATGCAGCGGCCGCGGATCGTGCACGAAGAAGAATGGCGCGGGCGGATGACCGGTGGGCTGGAGGGCTTCACCGACGCTTTTGGAATGGTTTTAGCGATCTCCCAGACGTCGCTAAAGCCCCTTCTTCTTTTAGAAAGCCCTTCTCCCTATTTAAACCCCCTCCAACCACTCATTCAAGGCATTCACTTCCCTTGCAACTACTCTACCCCTTTCTTAGCTAGCTTTAGGCCCTCTTGTAATCACCGGAGATGACGAGCCGCCGACAGTGCCTCCTCCACCACCGTGGCAGCCTCGCTACTCTCCCCCCTCTCTCTCTCTTCCTTTCTTTTAAGCTTTCCTTACTTTTGTTTGAGCATGTATTTAATGTTGTAAGCTGTGAACTAAAGCTGCATGATTAATGAAGTTACTTTCCATTCATTATTTACTTGATTTCCTGTTTAAGTTACATGATCAAGCAAAGAAATGACTCTAACCCTAATCTCTCTCTATCTCTCTTTCGCTTTTCAAACCGCACCTTTCGCAAGCAAAACTCCGCACTTTCCGTGACAACAAGTGATAAGCAAAATCCGGCTTTTACGCCTCCCTAAGACCGACACTCGGACTCACCTCTGTTTCTTTACTTTAAAATCGATGTTGCAAGTGCGACTATAACAACACTTCTTAACACACACGCACAAGCGCACGTCAGGGGTGTCACACCAAATCTCTACTCCTTACCACCCCCAAACTAATGGTCTAGCTGAGCTATCAAATCGAGAGATCAAGAAAATCCTCTAGGTTACTGTTCGACTTGACAGGAAAGACTGGTCATCGCGACTTCTAGAAGCTTTGTGGGCCTATAGGATCGCTCACAAAACCCAATTAGGTATGTCTCCCTTCAGATTGGTGTACGGGAAGGCATGTCACCTCCCCATTGAATTGGAGCATAAAGCCTATTGGGTAGTACGGAACTGCAACCTAGATCTTTCAAAGGCAGGAACCCACAAAAAGCTTCAAATGAGTGAGATCGATGAATTATGCCACGACGCATATGAGAACTTGTGAATTTACAAAGAGCAGGTTAAGGCCTTTCACGATAAGCACATATCCGGAAAGATCTTTTACCTTGGTCAAAAAGTCCTACTCTTTGATGCTAAACTCAAACTATTCCCAAGAAAACTAAGATTCCATACCTCATCCGATGAATCTTTGGAAATGGAGCCATCGAGATTAGTCCACTCAGCCACGATTCAGAACCTTTCATCGTGAACGGTCAGAGACTCAAACCATTCATTGACCTTAACGATACAAATTTGGTTGAGACATCCTTTACCCTCCATTCTCCCTAAGCTCATTGTGCTTAGCCGATGGTGTAAAACTCAACGCTTAATAGGAGGCAACCTGTCATTTTTGAAAAACCTGAAACCTTTCTGGACATTCCTATGCTGAATTCATATTGCACTTTAGGGTTCATCCATTAGAATAGTCAACCCCACTTTAAGTACCTGTACCCGAGCTTGAAATCATTCGCAACAGTCACCTCGACCCGTTCGCCTACCTAGAACCTATTCTAATGAATGATTTAAGCTTAACTCGAACCCACCTAATTTACAATGGGGACATTGCAAATCATAGGCATGGGGGGTATGAAAGTTCAAAATGCCATGAAAATCATCTCACAAGAAAAGGTTCATAAAAAAAATCACATATTCTAAAAATACAAAAAAAAATGAAAAAATTATTGAAAAAGAATAAAAAAAATAGAGGAGAAAAAATTTTGAGGGCATATCAATTTTGAGGAGAAAAGGAGAAGTGAAAACTGTCAAAAAGGAGCACAAGTTGAAAAAGAAAAACAATAGTCATTAGTAAGAAATTAAGGAATTAACTTAGTTCTAGATCATATCAAAAGAAAGAAAATAAAAGAAGCAAAAAGTGCTAATGAAACACAGAAGAGATTAGTAGGCATGCTGATCTTAGGCCTCTTGGGCTATGACCATAGGCTTAAAAATTCAAGTATCCGCTAAGATCTGGATAGTCCTCAAGAGGTTAGGGAAAATGCGAAGCTTAAGTATCAGGTCTAAGGCTCAAGGAGTATTCGACCTCGTTAACTAGCCTCTAGTTTGTAGGACTCGGTAACCTAAGCACCCCAATCCACACACAGTCTAGTTTAGTGCGCATAAGTATCAAAATCACGCAAATGCGTTAAAATTATTCTGAAAAAGTCGCCTAGATTAGGAGTGGCCAATCAACATAAGTTGATTTGGATGAGTTCCCAACGTCGCGAGGTGGGAAATTCCCCTCGAAGATGTGCAATAACATATCGTCTCCTCGGTGCTTGTCTCCTAGGATATCTACATATCCTACCGGGGCATGTAAGCACCCTGTGCTGGTTCATATGCCATTGGCGGCATTATCCTGAAATGTCGATTGCCAGGGTCTAGATTTAGCTACAGAATGCCATGGGTAAGATTATCTCAAAATCTCGAAAGCCAGGGTTCTGGGGTTTGCCATGGGCGGTGCTATCCCGAAGCATCAATTGCCAAGGATCCTTCGAGGATTGATGATGGGAACTAGGAATCCAATACAGACCGTGTTGTGAAGCCAATCCGAAGCTAGAAATAAAAGAGAGAAAACTCTCCAAACAAAGAAAATTCCTCTGTCTCTCTCTTACAAAAACACACTGTAAACTAAACGAAGGCTAAAATATGTTACAAGCACAGATGCTTTAACCGTGGAGTCCAACGAACCTTAGGATAGTTCCTGTGGGCCTTAAAAACCTTTGCGACAGACTGAGGCTAGAGCTGGTCAGGTTCGGATCTTGGTTGGTAGTTAAGTACCTTTAGGCCTATTATCGGCATTCTAACCTAATCCATAGAAGAAAGCACACATCACAATTTTGAGCATCAACAAGATTACATGGTCTAGAACCAAAGTTAAAACCTTAAAATTTTGCTAAGGGACTAGCAAAAACTAGGCATGGGGGTATGATGAGAATACCATCATGAGCCCTAACTAGCTCATTTTGACCCAATGAAGACAATAAATGCTCCTACATAACCAACTGAAGGTCTTAATTTACTGCATAACCTTTTTGAGAAAAAAATAAGAAACTAGGGGAAAACTGTAATTTTACCAATGTAGTACAACAACAGATTTTCTCAAGGGCTAAACAAAGGTCAAAGGGTCTTGATAAGATAATAAGTGGGTTGGATCAGATAGAAAAGGGTTTGTGTTTATCCTGTGAATTAAATGACTTCTTGAAACCCTAAAACAGATCCACTTGATTAACCAAGGCTCTGGTCAGGATAAAATTCACCTAAATGCTCTAAAAATCATAGAAAAATATTCTCTAGGGTTTATAACCTTCAATTTGGCAATTGGAACCCATCTTGACCTAGAATGGGATCTCAGACAGATATTTACCCTAAATTGGGTTTTTACATAAATTTCCTAGTCAAACGTGGTCAAACCCAAAATCCAACTTCACTAGTGGATTCCTTAGGTCCAATTTAGGTTTGTATGAAAATTTTGACCCAAGATGAATCTTCCTTGACCTAGTTTGCAAAAAGGTCTAGCCAGATTACATTTCTACCCCTATCTTTCAAAAAACCATTACAAACTATACCCTAGCTTCTTCATCATTTTCGCATTTAGCTCCCTCCGTCATTATAGTGGAGGAATCCTACTCTAGAAAGCTTTGGAAGGAGAGTTCTCCCTGATTGCTCAGAGGATCTCCTCCAAAATTGGAAGGGAGATTCTTTGAGAAAATTCCTCCAATCTGAAATGATCTTTGATCTTTGATCCCTGATTCCTTCCTAATCTCTCATGTGAACGCATGAGAGGCATGGGTATCCTAATGGATTCCAACTCCGGCGAGCTTTCCTTGCTTGGGAAGCTTGCTTCCCAAGCCCTAACCGACCTTCAGAGCTCTATTTAAAGGAGCCCAGATCCCTCCGAACAGCTCACGCTCGAATTTAGCCGTGAGCACCCCTGATCTCCTCCAAAACTGGAAGGGAGATTCTTTGAGAAAATCCATCCAATCTGAACCAATCTTTGATCCCTGATTCCTTCCCAATCTCTCATGTGAACGCATGAGAGACATGGGTATCCTAACAGATTCCAACTTCGACGAGCTTTCCTTGCTTAGGAAGCTTGCTTCCCAAGCCTTAATCGACCTTCAGAGCTCTATTTAAAGGAGCCCAGACCCATCCGAACAGCTCACGCTCGAATTTAGCCATGAACACCCCTGATTCCTCTCTTCTCCTCATGGTCATAGGTTCCTCGATGTCCAGCGACCTCCCTCACTCCTCCTCGTCGTTCGACCACCATACCTGTAGTAGATTCCTCTTCCTTGACTTTGTCCGCGCCTCGCTATACCTGCAGGCGTCTCCCTCTCTTCGTCCTTGCCGATCTCCACTCACTGGAGCCACTCTTCATCTCCGACGTTGGCCGTACCAAACCTGATGCCTCTGCTCGCCCTCGTCATCTCTTCACTTCCCAGATAAGCTCCATTTTCCTTCTACATTCTTCTCCACCCTTTATTCTTCCAAACCGACCACTGCCGACCTCCATCACCTCCATCCCTTCCATCTCTGACCACCAACTCTGGCAAGGCCGCTCCACCTCCACAGTCCATCCCACCCCTCGCCGACAAGCCCATAAGCTTTCCCTTGCTCCATTCATCCTTTTCCCCCACTTCACACACCACTCCACTCTCTCACGCACCTCACCGGACATACCCACACCTTCGCACATAGTGTGCCCTAGGAACACTCGCACAGGCACCCCCACGCCATGCCAACTACCCCAGTATCTTTGCCGTGTTCCGGCGACCCTCTTTGAACATTTTGACGTAGCCACAAGGCCAATCTTATGATTTCCGGTTCGTCGCCCCTCCGCCATTGATGAGCAAGCTTGAAGCAAGCTTGTTGAATCTCCAGGTCCACCCAGCCCAAGCGCAGTAGTCCCAAGTGTGCGGAATACCCTCGTGCATGCACTCAAGCCCTCAATTGGAGTCGAAGACCTCAGCTGCTGCTACAATCGCAAAGGCCATCTTTGCGGGCGCACGTGAGGGAAGGGTGGGACATTTAGTCCCACCTTGGAAGTGGAAGGGCGCCCTTGTGCGCATAAAAGGAAAAAGTGTTAGAGGCTTATCGCCTCCAACACTGGGGTTGAGGTCCTCCTTCCCCCTCTCACAGACTCGTCCGCGGCACTGCCCATGCAAATCTGGCCATGACCCAATTACTCAACCTATTCACTTCTCGCCCACCACTGCATGTTGGTGGGCCTGGTCCTGGGTACGCACCTGACCCAATTACCCAATTGTCTGTGTGGCTCTGAGAGAGCGGAACCTAAGAGAGAAAGAAAGGAGAGCAGCACGCGGGTAGGGGTAGGTTTTGCTGCAGGTGAAAGCTGAAGAGAAAGAGAAGCTAAGGCACAAGCTAAAGCCAAGGCCAGAAGAAGGAAGAAGCTGAAGGAAGAAGAGAAAGAGAAGGACCTCAGAGAAGGAAAAGGCAAAGGTAGAGAAGGAAGAAGAAGGAAAGGCAGAGAAGGAAGGAGGAAGGCAAAGGCAGAAAGAAGAGAAAGAGAAAGATCGTAAAGGCAAAGGAAGACAGAAGCCAAAGAAGAAGAAGAAGGAAAATGAAGACAGAGGCAGAGAAAGAAAAAGAACTCAGACATTTATGACGTCTGATTAAGGAATTAGGCGACATATTTTAGTCTCATTGCATATTTATATATTGAATCATTTAGTGATATTGTAGGAGTATTTGGTGATCTACATCACCATTTTACTCCCAGATTTTTGCACTTTGATACTGCTACTATTACAATTTCTTTCAAGTTTAAATTGTGATCTTGATTTCTAAATACCAATTTGCTCCCTGTGTTCGACCTCGAAAATCTTTTCGAGTAATAAAATTATATCTATTTTGAATGCTTTTTTCGGCTGTACTACAACACAATACCTTTAAATAGCAATCTAGCACTCTAAATAATGTTGATCAGATCATCAGACAATGCATCCCAAAGGCAAAAATTCAAAACATTCTGGCCTTCCATGACTAGGTCTGCAGCGGACACTTCTCTGGACATAAAACCGCAGCTAAAGTCTTCCAGTGCAGCTTTTATTGGCCCACGATCTTCAAGGATGCATATGACTACTGTAAGGCATGCACTTATTGCCAGACCTTGGGCAACATAAGCCACCACGATATGATGCCTTTACAATTGATTCTAGTATGCGAAATCTTCAATATATGGGGGATTGATTTTATGGGACCCTTCCCTAAATTGGACGGCTTCGAATACATTCTCCTCGCTGTAGACTACATGTTTGTTGAACGTTCGAATCGCTACGCTAACGTGTTTGGTTTTGAAAAACCTGTCGTTGTAGCTTGAAAGTGAAGAATTCGTGTTCAACAAATAAAATTTATACAAAAATTAAAATTCCGGGTCGAACACAAGGAGGCGGACGTTTGATTTAAAAACTACGCGTTCCTTTTTATTTTTCACGGAATAATTCAATTTAAAACTATCTAATTATTTACAATAAATAGAAGAGAGAGAGAGTAAGAGAGAAAGAGAATATTACACAGAGAAATCAAAATGAGATGTAGAATAAACAAGGAATTTTTCATTAAGGAGATTGTTCATTTCACTCTTACAACTACAAAGCATAAAACAATTACTCTAGAAAGCAATAAATTTACTCTAGAAAGCATTAAAAGAATGGAGGGAGAAATGTCCTCCTCGATGATTGCTTGGAGGACGAGCAAAACTACACTAGAAAGTAGTAAATCTATACTAGAAAGCAGTAAAAAGAATAGGGAGAGAGAAATCCTCCTCAACGATTGCTTGGAGGACGAGCCAGATGGGACGACGCCTGGACGAAGGAGAACGAAGCAGGACGAAGGAGGACGAAGCAGAAGAACGGGAACGGAGCAGCACGCCGTCGTCGTCGCGGGATCCACTTCTGAAGGGGGACGAAAATTTAGACTTTATCTTGCGAGAAGCATCCCGGGTGTGGGACAAGCTTCTTTTGAGCTTTGGAGGGGTAGAGAGGAGAAGGAAGGGATGAAAATTTCGTATGGAGGGGGTCTCCTTTTATAGTTGCAAGGAGTGGGGGCAAAATGGGAATTACAACTTCAAAATAATAAATGTGGGGTCTTTAGTGACGAATAAATCCGTCACTAAAGCCTCCTTCGTGGGCGTTGTGGGCGGCTTGCGTGCGCCTGCTCGCCGGCTCGCTCGCACAACGCCTGCGCACGTCCGCTGAGCCTCAGCCATCCGATCGCGAGATCGGACAGCTTAAGTCTCGCCTTCACCTGCTGCGCTGCACGCCCGCCCGCATGCGATCGTGCATCCATGCCGTGCTTTCAATCGCGCGTGAACGCTATCGGGCACGCGCGGCTGTCCGATCAAGATCCAACACCCGCCCGTGCCTTCCAACCCCTCGCTGCGGCTCGAACCCGCGCCTGCCACTCGCGTAAGCGTGCTCGACCGCTGCGCTACGAGGCGCGGATGGTCGAGCGGACGCTTTTAGGAGCGGATGACCACAGTCGTTGGATCAAGATCCAACGGCGGAGAGCGATCTGGTGTGGGGTCTTCAGAGGTTGTATGCGGCCGTTTGGGAGGCCGAGATGGTGCCACGTGGTGCCATCTTGGCCGTCCATCTTCTGGAAGTTGTAGATGGTGCCACAGATGTCGGATTGACTCAATTTTTGTGTAGTTGGGCTACGATCGTCGATTCAAATTCATTCGTGCGGTCGGATTTGTCATCTGAAGTGCGGATTTACACCATCCTGGCCCTTGATCTTCTATGGTTCCCCGATCACTATCTGATGCTACGGATGCCTGATTAGGGTGATCTTGGAGTCGTTGAACTCCAATCGTCGCCCTTATCACATCCATACGGTTGGATCTTTGATCCGAGGCCCCGATAAAATGTTTGCCCTGTCCAAGCACATAAAAGGAGACAATTAACCTCCATTTTATTCAAACTATTCTAAATGCAAGATGATGCATGTTATGCAATATTTATATCATGAAATGCAATCCTATGCTTAAGAACATGCATAAATAGACATTTTAAGTAGTGTAAATGTGTTGACATCATACCCCCATGCCTATCTTTTGCTAGTCCCTATCAAAAACTATATGCTATTTATAAAAGAATTAGGTTAGATTATTTGGACCTGAGTTATTTTCAATCATTAAGAAATTATCTACTTAGGAACTGAACTTTCGAAGACACAACAGTGCCCGAGTATCAGCCAAAATGCAGATCGCCTCAAGCCCTCGCCTTATTCAAAGAAAAATTCTTTTTCTCTTTTTACTCTTTTCTAATTTTTTTGAATTTTCAAATTTTAGGGTTTAAGAGTGGCTTTCTACGTCCATTCAACTCACCCAAGATTTGATGAGAACCCTAAGTTTGAAGCATCTTATTGTGATTGTGATAGACTCGTTGACCGGTAATTAAAACGGACTTCGAATTTCTATGCCTCTAGGTGACCTCAAAAAGACTTCTGCCTAAAGGTGTATCTTTACAACCGGTAGCTTTCTCCCTACTTTTATTTTTTAACGGGGTCAACACAAGGGTGAATCCAATGTATATCTCCCCAGTTTATTCTACTTCTCCGCTTCTTCTTAAGTGTTTTGGGAATTTTTAGTGTACTTACTGAGCTGGGTTCTGGACAACCGGTCGATGAGTTGTTACCACCGACAACTTGCCAGCCATACTCGTGCGGTGAAGTGTGGCTTATTTGTTTTTATTCTTTTCTCTTTTTTTTTTTTTTTAAGTAGGTGGCTTCCTTGGTCTAAGATTTACCTAAGGGCAGGAAAAAGAGAAAGCTCCAGTGACTGGGCTCTGGACAACCTACCTATGAGCTGTTACCTACGATAACTTGCCAGCCATATCACCCTAGACGGTTCATTAGCTACCCAATTTCCGTTAAAATCGCTGAACAACGAGTCAGTGCAAAGATAGTGTGTAGATGCTTAAGACTCAAAATTCCCTCAAATCAGAGGGCGGGTTGATAAGTCGTGTACTTATCACCCAAAGTTATTTATTCCAATTACGATAGAATTAAGATGGCAAGGACTCAAAGATAAATCCACATTTTAGTGGATACACGGGCTAATTAAGTCCAAAGACCTGAAGGGTCTTTGTGTTCAAATCATAATGTAGTATTTCCTAAGATTGAAAATTTTCTTAAACCCAAATTGTCTTTCCTAATTCCAATTTTTTTTTTTATAAAAGAAAATAAAACAAATCTACGGAGCTGACGAATGAATTCAGAGATAAATATCCACCCCCCCATGTCTATCTAATGCAATGTCCTCATTGTATTAAAAAGACATAAAACAGAGTGGAAAAGCGTAGAAAGCACCTGAATTGCGTGAATGTTAGGTCTGCTCCGAGATGAAAACTAAGAAAAACTGTATATGTGCTAAGTTTAATGCCTTCAACTAGGCACACTATACAAAGAAAAGAAATGAAGAAATCACAAGTGCAGGTCAGAATCAGAATGAACAGAAGAATCCTCTGACCTATCAGCAGAGGTCCACAGATGTGGACCAGATTGTGGTGCAGACCCACACCCCATAATCGAGAATATCTTAGGTTCTGGATAAAAATTACCCAAAACCTAAAATCAGAATGCAAGCGGGGTCGGACCTGTGATTTATGAGGATGCAACCCAAGACCAAAAAGTCAAGTTACAGAGAATTGAAGCTCAAAAGGATAATCGTTGAATGTGTGCTTGGGTTTGACATCCTCGAAACAAATGTCGTAAGGGTTCTGATTTGATGATTTCAGCTTAAAAGGAACCCTTCGACTCAATCTTCCATTTCCTCCAAAATTAACTTCCCAAAACAGAACTTCCCAGCTCCTATCCTCCTCATTCAGCATATCGAATTCCAGGACCTCTTGTATATTAATCACCCCATCTGAAATCTCCAAGTCTAAATGATGTGGCAGAATTAAAATTGACTTGGGTCTAATTATCTCAGAATTAGAATCATCAATAAGCTCAACGGGGTGAAACTGACAATCAGGGCATTGAATTAAATCCTCCAGAAAATGTAATTCTGGATCCGTAATGTGTGCCCTGAGATCAGTTTCCACAATTATTGGGCTATCAAATGATCTATCAGATTCGTCAGGCCCAATCGTCTCACAGAAATCATGTTCAGAAAACTCACATGAGACTTCGCAACTTGAATCTTCACCATCAAAGAAATCAGGATCCGTATCAATGTATACCCCAAAATCATTTGTCACTTTCTGTTCCAAGGAGATATACGTTTCCTCGTAACTCGGCTCAGGGATCTCAGGTGAAGAAATCAGATCTTCCTTAATTGGTCGCTTTAATTCAATCTGGTCATAACACATGTCCTCCTCAACAGGTGCCTGAGCGGGTTCTGTCATTGGCTTTCCTGAAGAGGGTTCATCCTGGGAATCATCCCAAGATTTAATTAAAGCAACCACGAATCTCATCCTCAATTTCGCTAATTTCCCAAGTAGAAACTCACCCGGGTTCTTATCCTTAACGTCCTGGAGCCAATCCAACAAAGACTTATTCAAATCATCAATCATTTCAATCAGGGGCTCCAATCTCTCAATGCAAGGTATTGGCTGAACTTCTAAAGATTGAATGATATTCCACAAGTTAGCCAGAACCTTATCTTGAACCTGGTTAACCTGAACCAAATGAGTTGGTTCAGGATTGGGCGGGTTTGGTATCAATGCAGGGGAATTAACGAATTGAGATTCGTTATACCCTTCCTGAAAATAGGTCATTTCAGATTGTTGAAAAGATGGTGATGACCTAAAGGCAGTGAAATCAGAGGATGGGTAAGGATCGGTGTATCCTTCTTGATTGTAGATTGTATTAGGCTATTCATGAACGGAAGATGATCTATAATCGATGTAGCTCTGAGAAGGATAGAAATCAGAATCAAAGTGTTCAGGGTTAGACCCTAAACACGGGGGTCCAGAATTGTATCCCCAATCCGAATTATCCCAACTGACTGATGGTTGATTACAATACGAGTTGGGATAATCGTCATGTTGAGGATAATTCACAACAGGAGGGAAAGAGCGGGAATGCGTGAAATATGTGGAAGGATTCATGAGACACGGGAGGAAGAAAGGTGCCCTGCAATACAAACAATCAAACCTGTCCTTAAATGGGTTAGCCTACAGACCTACAGACTCCTAAAACCTGTCTTGAGATAAAAGAACGATTTGATATACTTCTGTCTGTTCAATCCAACCAGTTAGAAGGAGGGACTGGGGAGAAGGTTCTTCCTTCGGCTTGCGCCTCCGGTTCCTAGTGTACCCCTCATCCGCGATCGATTGACTCTGCTCCCCTAGCTAGACATCAGATTGAACAGTAGAAATAGACTAATCGAAAATAATCTCGTTCTGGGTTCTGAAGAGCGAGTCCAATCCTTAAGGCCAACATCTACTCTGTTTTATTTAGGGCTAGGTTTGAATGTGCTTTGGAATGTGATGGGCCCTTTATATGGGTTGTGCCCTTAATGATTGATTGATTTGTGTGTGCGTGCACAACCAGTGGTTTTCAAGCAAGATTATTTTTTATGTGGTGAATTTTAAGGTTCAAATCTTGCTTAGTAGCTTTTAGGATTCAACTTTAGGTGTTTTCAAATAGGTTTCGTTGGCACACCAGGTTTTACAAGTACAGGTGAAGATGTTTTCCTTTAAAGCTTAAAAAGAATGTGGAGTGCCTGGTAAATCCCTAAGAGTTGAACCTAATTGGCAGCTACTTGATGAGTTTATTTTATTTGAAGTGGTGCGGCCCAATCAACTCAAACAATTGGCCACAAATGCACCACTAAGTTAGGCACACAAAGATGGTTAACCTAGAATGATTTCTACTCTTTTATGCATTGCTTTATGTGTACCGGTTCCACAGATCAGAACCCGGTTGAGTAGAAACAAATCAATTCGGTTAAGTGCCTTTGAATGTGGGTGTACGTTGTGTGTTTGTTGAAAATTGCCCCACAAAATTATCTTTTTTTCTTATATATATAAATGAAGGTGGAATGAATGTGAGTGAGAATCCAAACAACCAAACTATTCCTAGGATTTATGCAAACACCTAGGTTAATTGGAATTTGGATTCAATGTGGCGAATGAAATCTATGGAGGGGGAAAGAATGGGGGATAACTTACAAAACCTTCCACAGCACTTTACTCCAATCTACCGCTTTTGCTCGTCTCAAAAGAGTACCTGCAATTACAATAAGAAAGGAGAAAAGTGAGGTAAATGATTTGTAAGTTACAAAACGCGAAGAGAAATCAAAGATCGTTGCCTCCCCGGCAACGACGCCAAAATGTTGAATGTTCAAATCGCTACGCTAACGTGTTTGGTTTTGAAAAACCTATCGTTGTAGCTTGAAAGAGAAGAATTCGTGTTCAACAAATAAAATTTATACCGAAATTAAAATTCCGAGTCGAACACAGGGAGGCGGACATTTGATTTAAAAACTACGCGTTTCTTTTTATTTGTCATGGAATAATTCAATTTAAAACTATCTAATTATTTACAATAAATAGAAGAGAGAGAGTGTGTGTAAGAGAGAAAGAGAATATTACACAGAGAAATCAAAATGAGATGTAGAATAAACAAGGAATTTATCATTAAAGAGATTGTTCATTTCACTCGTACAACTACAAAGCATAAAACAATTACTCTAGAAAGCGATAAATTTACTCTAGAAAGCATTGAAAGAATGGAGGGAGAAATGTCCTCCTCGACGATTGCTTGGAGGACGAGCAAAACTACACTAGAAAGCAGTAAATCTATACTAGAAAGCAGTAAAAAGAATAGGGAGAGAGAAATCCTCCTCGACGGTTGCTTGGAGGATGAGCCGGACGGGACGACGCCTGGACGAAGGAGGACGAAGCAGGATGAAGGAGGACGAAGCAAAAGAGCGGGAACGGAGCAGCACGCCGTCGTCGTCGCGGGATCCACTTTCGAAGGGGGACGAAAATTTGGACTTTATCTCGCGAGAAGTATCCCAGGTGTGGGACAAGCTTCTCTTGAGCTTTGGAGGGGTAGAGAGGAGAAGGAAGGGATGAGAATTTCGTATGGAGGCGGTCTCCTTTTATAGTTGCAAGGAGTGGGGGCAAAATGGACATTACAACCTTAAAATAATAAATGAGGGGTCATTAATGACGGATAAATCCGTCAATAAAGCCCCAATGTGGGCGTAGCTTCCGCACCCACGTGCGGTTGCTCAGCTGCTCACGCACGCAACGCATGTGCACGTTCAGCGATCCTCAGCCGTCCGATCGCGAGATCAGACGACTTAAGTCGCGCCTTCACCCGCTACGCTGTGCGCCCACCCGCGTGCGATCGCACGTCCATGCCGTGCGTTCAATCACGCATGAACGCTATCGGGTGCGCGCGGCCATCCGATCAAGATCCAACGCCCGCTCGCGCCCAATCGCCCGCGCCTTCCAGCCCCTCCCTGCGGATTGAACCCGCGCCCGCCGCTCGCATAAGCGCGCTCGACCACTGCGCTACGAGGCGCGGATGGTCGAGCAGACGCTTTTAGGTGCGGCTGACCACAGCCGTTGGGTCAAGATCCAACGGCGGAGAGCAAGTGGGTGCGGGGTCTTTAGAGGTTGCATGCGGTCGTTTGGGCGGCCGAGATGGCGCCACATGGCGCCATCTAGGCAGTCCATCTTCTGAAAGTTGTAGATGGTGCCACAGATGTCGGATTGACTCGATTTTTGTGTCGTTGGGCTACGATCGTCGATCCGAATTCATCTGTGTGGTCGGATTTGTCATCTGAAGTGCGAATTTACACCATCCTGGCCCTTGATCTTCTAGGGTTCCCCGGTCACTATTTGATGCTACGGATGCCTGATTAGGGCAATCTTGGAGTCGTTGAACTCCAATCGTCGCCCTTATCACATCCATACGGTTGGATCTTTGATCCGAGGCCCCGATAAAATGTTTGCCATGTCCGAGCACATAAAAGGAGACAATTAACCTCCATTTTATTCAAACTACTCTAAATGCAAGATGATGCATGTTATGCAATATTTATATCATGAAATGCAATCCTATGCTTAAGAACATGCATAAATAGACATTTTAAGTAGTGTAAATGTGTTTACATCAATGTCAAAATAAATCGAAGCTATCCCGATCCCAACCAATGATCATAAAGTGGTAATCAAGTTTATTCATCAACACATCTTTTCTCAGTTCGGTGTCCCACGTGCCATTATCTCTGATGGAGCGACCCATTTTACAAATGGATAATTCAGATCCCTGATGACCAAGTATGGGGTGTCACACCGAATCTTGACTTCGTACCACCCCCAAATCAATGGATTGGCTAAACTGTCTAATCAGGAGATCAAAAAAATCCTCCAGGTCACTGTTCGACTTGACAGGAAGGACTGGTCAGCCTGACTTCCAAAAGCTTTATGGGCCTATAGGACCACCCACAAACCCCAATTAGGTATGTCACCATTCAGATTGGTGTACAAGAAGGCATGTCACCTCCCGTCGAGATGGAGCACAAGGCCTATTGGGTAGTACGGAAATGTAATCTAGATCTACTTACGGTCGTAACCCACTATCAGCTTCAGATGAGCGAGATCGAGGAACTACGCAATGACGCGTACGAGAACTCACAAATTTACAAAGAGTGGGCAAAGGCTTTTCATGACAAACACATTTCTAGAAAAACTTTCCATCCTGGTTAGAAGGTCCTACTCTTTGATGCCAAGCTAAAACTTTTCCCAGGAAAACTTTGATCTAAATGGATTGGACCATTCTTGGTGAGACGAATCTTTGGAAATGGAGCCATCGAAATCAGTCAACCCAGCCTTGATTCTGAACCTTTCATTATGAATGGCCAGTGACTTAAGCCATTCATTGAACTCACTAATACAAACTTGGTTGAGGTATCTTTTGATCTCCATTCTCCCTGAGCTTATTGCACCCGGCTGATGGCGTTAAACTCAGTGCTTAACGGGAGGCAACCCATCAACTTTTGAAAAACTTGAAACCCTTTTGACACATCTCTTTACTGAACTCATATTGCACTTTAGGGATAGTCCATTAGAATAGCTGACTCCACCTCTGATACTCGTACTAGAGCTTGAAATCGTCCGCAACAGTTATCCCAACCTATCCACCCACCCTTTGAACTTGTTTTAATGTACGATCTAAGCTGAACTCGAACCCACCTAATTTACAATGAGGACATTGAAAATCATAAGCATGGGGGGTATTAAAGTGAAAAATGCCATGAGAATCAATTTACAAAAAAGGGCTTCATAAAAAAAAAAGTTGAGGAAAAAGGAGAGCCATTTTTGAGAAAAATGAGAAAAGAAAGGAAATTGAAAAGAAAAGAAAGGAGCAAAAATAAGATAAGGAAAGAAATTGAGTCCCTTCAAAGTAATATGAAACTTACCTAACTTTTAGGTTGGATTGAATGATGAATTAAGACCTGGAAGGCTAAAACTTAAGGGATTAGTGGTGAATACCAACCTTAGGCCTCTTGGATCTAATTGGATTTAAACAATCACTTGCTTGTCACGATCCGTATTAATCCTTAAGAGGTTGGGGAAAATGCAAAGCTTATGTATTAGGTTTAAGGCTTAGATAGTATTCGGCCTCATTAACTGACCTTTGGTTTGCGAGACTTGGTAACTTAAGCACCCTAAATCACACACAGTCTAGTTTAGTGCACTCTAAAAAATGAAATCATGCCAAAGGGCATTTAATCTATTCTGTAAATGGCCCTAAGATCTAGATTAAGAGTGGCTCGAAATCACAAGTTGATTTGGACGAGTTCCCAGTGTGGAGAGGCGGGAAATTCCCCTCGAAGATGCGCAATAACATATCATCTCCTCGGTGCTTGCCTCTTAGGATATCTAAATATCTTATGAGGGCATGTAAGCACCTTGTGATGGTTTAGATGCCATGGGCGGCATTATCACGAAATGTCAATTCCCAGGGTCAGAATTTAGCTACAGAATGCCATGAGTGGGATTACCCTAAAATTTCGAAAGCCTGGGTTCTGGGGTTGTCCATGGGTGGTGCTATCTCGAAGCATCGATTTCTAGGGACCCTACGAGGATTGATGGTGGGGACAAGGAATTCGATACTGATCGTGTTTAGGGACAATCCGAAGATGGATCTAAGGAAAAATATAGTGAAAAGAAAAAGAGAAAGAAAGATCTCCATAAATAAAATTCTCCTATATCTTTCTCTTACAAAATGCACTAGCAAACTGAACTTAGACTAACCATGTTTCAAGCACGGGTGCTTTAACCGCTGTGTCCAACAAACCTTAGGTTAGTTCCTGCGGGCCTTAGAAACCTTCTCGGTAGACTTAGGCGAAAGCTAGTCAGGTCTGGATCTGGGCTAGTACTTGAGTAACTCTAGGCCTACTACTGGTATTAAGATATGATTCCTAGAGATGCTGCTTAGTAGGTCATCCTGACGGTTACATCCAACCTAGATAACTGGTTTGATTCATAGAATTTTGCCAAGGGACTAGCAAAAGCTAGGCATGGGGGTATGATGGGAACACCATCATGAGCCATAACTAGCTTAATTTGGTCTTAAAAGTCAATAAAAGCTCCTACATATCAGCCATAAGGTCACTTGAGCAAGATGAGTTGTTTTGAGAAGAAAAGATGAAAACAAGGTTATTTCTGCAATTTTACTGTCTTATCACAAATATAGAATAACCACAGGGTATGTTAGGGGTTTATTAAAGGTCATTTAGTCATTAATGCCTAATAAGTGAGTCAATGCAGACAGAAATGAGTTTTCATGCATTTCAAGAATTAATGGCCATCTGAAATCCTAAAAACAGACCTGAGTATTTAATTGAGGTTCTGGTCAGGATATAATTCATGTAAACTCTTTAAAAATCATATAAATATATTCTCTAGGGTTTGTCATCTTTGATTTGACCATTTGAACCCATTTTGACCAAAAATAGTCTCAGACAGACTATTGTCCTAATTTGGATTTTTGCATAAATTACCTAGCCAATCTAGGTTGAAACCAAAATCCAACTTCACCATTGGATTCCTTAGATCAAAATTAGGTTTGTATCAAAATTTGGGCCCAATCAGAGATTGTCTTGACCTAGTTTGCAATTTGGTCCAATCTAATTTTTCTCTCTCGCATAACCCCTCAGCTTTTGAAATTCTGTGCAATTACCCCCCTATCTTTGTAGTCACTCTTTGCAAAGAGGTCCCTTCACCATTGTTCTGGAGGAATCCTACTCTGGCGAGCTTCTTTTGGCAAGAACACAGTGATTGCTTGAATTCCTCTCAAAATTGAAAGGAAGATTCGTCAGGTAATCTCCTTCCTATTGAGCAATGTCCAAGTCTCCAATTCTTTCCCAACCTCTCATGCGAACGTATGAGAGATGTGGGTGTCCTACTCTGGTGAACTTACCAAGCTTGAAAGCTTGGTTTCCAAGCTTTAAACCTCCATCTAAGGCCCATTTAAAGACCCCTGAGGACAAACCATCCTCTTCATGCTTGTTTTTGAACGGAATCCCCCTCCTTCCTCCCTCCACTCCAACTAAAAGGCTCCACGACGTCCGACAACTCTCTCCGACTACTCTCGTCATCCACTCACAATACCATCGGTGGATTCTTCTTCCTCTCCCTCTTTCGTGTCGCACCATACCAATGGGTGCCCTAATTCTCTTCGTCGTCACCAATTCTACCCCACCGGAGCTCTCTTCGTCTTCAGCACCGGCCATACCAAACCCGGTGTCACTCCTCCCCCTCATCGACCACCACTTAGTCTCCTCGACTCCTTATCTTCCACACATCATCACCGTGCCACTACGCTGCTATTTCGACAGCTCCTATGCCATCCACGACTTTGTCTTCCACCTCACGGCGTACCTCCGTTGAGACCTTCCAGCCACCACAGACCATCTCTCCACCTCCCACCAACTTAGCGAGCATTTCCTCCCCACACTAATCGAAAGCCCCAAAGAAATTTGGGACATTGATCATCCGTTCACCCCACCAAAGTTACACCTCTCCGCTCCATTGTCCTGAGGCCATCAAACCTCGACACTTGCTCTCTCACCCCTCCACACACACCACCACACTCGCTGTTCCATGGTGAAGGTTCTGAACTGCTCTGACGTGACCGAGAGGCCTTATTTGTGATTTCAGGTACGCAGGTCGTAGCGCCATTACTGAAGCTGCTTTGAGCGATCTCAAAGCATGTTCTTCAAACATCTGCTCCAGGCCTTCGTGATGGGAACACCATCATGAGCCATAACTAGCACATTTTAATTTAATTAGGTCAGTAAATGCTTCTACATAACTGCTACAGAGCCATATTTCATGCAAAGTCATTCTGAGGGAAAGACAAGAAAATAGGGTTAAAACTATAGTTTTACCATCATAGCATGAATGCAGTACAATCACGAGTTGTCTCGAGGGGTAATTAAGGGTCAAATGGTCCTAAAAGGCTAACAAATGGGTTAGAACAGACATAAAAGGGTTTGCACGTGTTTTGAGAATTAAATGACTTTTGAAACCCTAAAAATAGACCCGCTTAATTAACTGAGGTTCTGGTTAGGATAAAATTCACCTAAAACCTCTAAAATTCATATAAAAATATTCTCTAGGGTTTGGTATGCATGATTTAACCATCAGAACCCGTCTTAACCTAAAACAGTCTCAGATAGACATTTGCCTTAATTTGGATTTTTACATAAATTACCCAATCAAACTTGATCAAAACCTAAATCTAACTTCACCATTGGATTTCTTGTGTCTAAATTAGGTTTGTACCAAAATTTGGACCCAATCTGAGATCATCTTGACCAATTTTGCATTTTGGTTCAATCAGACTCTTTTTATCTCATTCTGACCCCTAACTTTCGAATTCCTTACAAAAGGGCCCTATCTTTGTCGTCATTATTTGCAAATAGGTCCCTCCACCATTATCATGAAGGAAACCTTCTTCGACGACCTTTGATTGAAGAGAACTCCTCTGTTTAATCAATCCCTTCCAAAATTGGAAGGGAGATTATTTGAGGAGTCCTCTTCCTTCTGAATCCGTCCATGAGCTCCATAACCTTCCCTATCTCTCATGTGAATGCATGAGAAATTTGGGTTTTCTACTCCAATGACAATTCCTAGCTTGGAAGCTTGACTTCCAAGCTTGAAACCCTCTCTTAAGCCCTATAAAAAGATCCCTAGGGCACGACCGCACTCTTTAGCTAGTTTTGAGGCCAAAAAGCTCTTCCTAACCCTACCTCTGGCCTCCTCGGACCTAGCTCTGGCGAGCATCTCCCTCCATCATCCTACAGCATCCCAATGGCCAAATTGGAAGTGTCTCCTTCCTCCCTGACTTCCTCCACCTCTCGACAGCCAACTTAGAGGTGCCCTAGCCCCTTCATCCTCGCCGTCTCCCTTGTCGGAAAACCTTTCGTCCACGGCACCAGCCAACCATAGCCGATGCTGCCCTACCCCTTTTGTCCCTAATAGTAGGTCCTATAACTCCTTCCCCTCTACTTCCTCTTCCTTTCTTCTATCATTCAATTCGACCCTCGACGTCGCCGTTCACCCTCATCGTCCTCACCTCCGGCCACTCCTCCGGCAAGCCCATCTCACCACCACAGACCACCAATCAACTCGCCAACCACCGCACAACCTTCACCTCTCCACCCTCTCCAAAACCCCTCTCCCTACTCATCCTCTTGCCCACTCAAACCCACCATCGAACTTCCCACTATTCTCCGACCTTTGCCACTTCCAACACATCACTCCACACCTCGCCTCACCACGAAACCACCGCCAACATACTCCATGTCATTCGACGAAGATCATGAGCTAGTTTAACTTGGTTGTAAGGCCGTATTATTATTTTTAGGTCAACGCTGTCATTCGTTCATCACCGCCATTGCCAAAAACTTCAAGCTTGCTCGAAGCTTGCTCTAGGTCTCAATAGCTCCAGGTTCTTGCTTCAGGAGGCTTGGAACTCTCCCCAGAATGCACGTGGACCAACCAATTAGGCCCTTGGACCAGGCCTTTGACTGTAATTGGTGAAGAAGCTTCAGCCACTATCGCACGAAGAAGAGGGTGGGATTTAGTCCCACCTCGGTAACATGGGAACACTTGGAGTGCTATAAGTTGATTTTCTCTTTATGCCTTGTCGCCTCCTAACACGAGGGTGAGGTTTTCCTTACCCGCACAGTCTGACCCGCCTAACCCATTTGCACACCTCGGCTACTACCCACGTTGGTAGCCCTGGTCTCGAGTACACGGATCCTTGACACCCGATTACCTGAGCATATGACCCGTCATTGAGAAAGAGAAGGGAAAGAGAGAGTGTGTGTGGGGTTAAGGGGGGTTTTGCTCCTCAGTGTTCTCGACACATAGCCGAATTTGAAGAATCCTTTCCCTCCTGTGCATCTGAAGGGCCAACGAAGAAGAAGAAAGAAGAAAGAAGAAGAACAGAAGGTAGAAGAGAAGATAAGGTAGGAGAAGCAGAGGATAGAAGAAAGAAAGGAGAAGGAAGAGGGCCTCAGAAGAAAGAAGAAGCAGAATCCAGTGCCCTCTTAGCACTGTACCAAGGCTAACTTAAGCCGTCTGGTGACAGAATTTGTCATCTGATGGAGTGCACTATGCACTTGGTTTGAAAAGTGATATTATTTGAGTATTTTATATATATGTTAGACTAATAATTGGTGATCCAAATCACCATTATTTTGTCTAGCTTTCTTTTTGACTCATCATATACTCATGTTTTACATTGCACATTAGATTTTGAGTAATTAATTGTGCCCAAATTACATTAATTGTTTAGATTAGCAATTGAATTCCATATTTGCTCCCAGCGAATGACCTCGGACTTCATTTCTGATATTCGAGTAATAAATTTATTTGTTTTCAAAGCGATTTCAGCTATACTACAATGCAGTTTTTAAAACCTCAATTTCGCTTGTAAACACTTCATCCCAGGTGAAGCGGATTCACCTTAGGAACGTTCCCAGGTGGTCAATTGGGGGCATTGACCGCTCCAAGAACGCCAATTGAACGAGAGCTGCTACTGCTCGCGAAGAAGCGTGGGAAGATAGTTCCACATCGTAGAGCAATGCATCTTCAATAGGGTTTAAATTGTTTTTGTCACGAGGGCTTAGCGCCTCTAAGAGCATCGAGGTGAGGTCCCGCACACACCCTCCACATGCACGTGCCCTCGCCCGTGTTCATGCCTCGTGGGTCTGGGCCTTGTCCAGTTACCCAGGTCTGGTCTGGTTTGCCTGATCTGAGAGAGAAGAGAAGAAAGAAAGGGAAAGAGAGAGAGAGGTGGGGGTTTTTGCCTCGCTGTCTATCTCTTGACACTTAGCAAAATTCTGAAGAGGCTTTCACCTCTGTTGGTGTTGTGCTCTACTTTGCCTCTCCCAGAGGCTTGAAGAGAGAGGCCTTTGCCTCTGTTGTTGGTTCTGAGTGCACCGTGGACTTATCATACGTGGCATTTGGTTGATTGATATTATAGAATTTTTCGAGTATAATTATAATAGGGTAATTTGGTGATTCAAATCACATTTTTACCTTAATCTTTTTGCCACATTGACTCTTGAATCTATATCTATATCATTTGTGCTTGAAATTTCTATTAATTGCTATATTCTTGCTTACAATTATGATCTTGAGATAGATTGCCATATTGCTTCCTGCGTTTGACCTTAGACTTTTTCTGAGTTATAAATTTTAAGTGTTCTACATGATTTATCGACTATACTACAGCACATTACTTTTAAAACCCCGATTCAAAGCATTCAATAGGTATGTGTGAGTGTGTGTGAGTGTGAGTGTGAGTTTGTGGGTAGGAATGCTATGCTTAGTGAATGAATGTGGAGCAAGTGAGTGTGATACTCAATGTAGCGCATAAGCGTTGGGTGAGGTGAGGAAGCGTGTGTGAGTTTTGTGGAAGGCACAAGTGCTATGAAATGTGTCGCGCAGTGAGTGAAGTGGTGAAGTGAAGGCCTGAAGAGGTGAAGAGAGAAGGCACTAAGGCTATGAGAGGTGCACACAACCGGCAAAATGAGGAGCCCACCGGTCACACTTAGCGCCTTAGCCGGTTACCCTTAGCACGCATGGAGGGTGTGACTTGATGGAGTGACAACTGACCGGCTAAGCTTCTCACTTAGTCGATCATGTGAAGAAGGAGAAGGTGTGGTGCGTGCACGGTCATGTGTGTGTCACCGGAAAAGTGAGAAGCTTACCAGTAACAAATCTGAAAAATGAACTGTGATTGAGGTGAAGAAGCAATGGCTCAAAAGCTCTAATGGCAACGGCAAGGAAAACCAAGATAAGGGAAATCAATAAAAGCAAAGTTAGAACCACCACATCTACCTGCTCGCGAAGGAGCTAGATGGTGGTGGAGCCTTGCTGTGGTGGTTGCAACCAGGAAAGGCTGCTCCCTATTACCAGTGGGTGCTCTCAACTAGTGAGAGGTCGTTGCAATAGGATAGGAAAAGAGAGAGATGAGAGTGAGTGATGATAGCAACATCATCAGCCATATCTAGCTTTAAATAATCAGAATCCATTGATAAATACTCCTACATAACCGCCAAAGAGTCGTAATTCACTACATATTCTTTCTGAGAGATTAACAGTAAAATAGGGGTAAAACTGTAGTTTTAATAGAATATCCTAAATGTAGAGCAACCACAGGGTTTCCCAGGGATTAATTAAAGGTCAAATGGTCATAAATGTCTAATAAGTGGGTTCATGCAGAACAAAATGGGTTTTCGCACGTTTTGAGAATTAATGGACATCTGAAACCCTAAAAATAGACCCACATAATTAACTGAGGTTCTAGTCAGGATAAAATTCACCTAAACCTTATAAAAATCATAGAAAAATATTCTATAAAGTTTAGTAACCTTGATTTTACCATTGGAACCTATTTTAACCTAAAATAGAGTCTTAGACAAACAGTTGCCCTAATTTGGATTTTTGCATAAATTATCCAATTCAACTTCATCATCAAATTCCTTAGGTCCAAATTAGGTTTGCACTGAAATTTGAGCCCAATCTGAGATCATCTTGATCGAGTTTGCATTTTGGTCCAGTATAATTCTTTTGTTTCACACACATGCCCCTAACTTTCGAATTCTTTGCAAATAACCCCACAACTTTGTCATCATCATCACACAAAGGCCCCTACTGCCATTGAGGTCAAACCCGACCTCCAAGCAACCTTGACTGACCTAAATTCTACTCTAATGGAAATCAAATCCCACCAAAATTGGTGGGATAGATGTTTACACGAAGACGAATCATCTGAGATCATTGTGGAGTCCTAAGTCTCCATAAATTGCTCGTGCGAATGCATCAGAGTCGTGGGTTCTTTTCCTTCAAGCCCAAGCCATGGAATCATTATTTCTTGATCCAGAGATCTCCCTGAAGCTCTATAAAGCCAGGCCATGCATAGATTCACCTCCTTAGCTTGTTTTTGGTTGGAAAACCTCCTTCTTCCCTCCTCTCCGGGTGAATGCCCCATGAGCTCTAGTGACCTTCTCTGACCACCTTCCTCGCCTACCCTCATAGACCATAGTGGGTGGATTCCTCTTCCTTGACTTCTTCCGCGCATCGCAATACCAGCAGCCGCTGCCTAAGCCTCTTTGTCGTCACCGCTCCTATCATCGAAGATTTCATCTTCCCCACGTCCAGCGTACCATCGGTGTGGGAAATCCCCCCTTTCGTCCAATTAAATTGGGCTAGTTAAGTTCCCTTAGATACTTAGGGTAGTTTCCACTATTCAAAACCTAAAAACAAACCCTCGACACTCCGTTCACCGTCATGTCCCTCCGCTTCGGCCACCTCTCCGATGAGGTCTACCTGTCACCTCACACCTCCACACACCTCGCTAGACCTCCCAAAAGATCTGTCGTCCATCCACCATCAAAAGCCTCTCCTATTTCATCCTCTCGACCACTCAAACCACCCACCAAGCAAACCCACTTCACGCGACCTCCTCCACCTTCGCCAACCATCTCCGACCACCCTCGCAGCACGCCACCACCACTAATGCCCTTGCCGCTCCCTTGTGAAGCTTCTGAGCTGGTTTAACTTGGCCGCAAGGCCGTGTTCTTGTTTTCAGGAGTTCACCAGTCTCTGCTGTTGCCACCATTATCGCCGATGTTGTTCTTCATGTTCAAGTCCATGTTAACTCCAGGCCTTTGCTCCAGGTGGTGCAAAATCAGTCTAAGGGTGCACCCAGGTCTTCAATTGAGAGCTACGCCTTCTGCAGCTACGTCAATTGAACGAGGAAGCCTTCTGCAGATGCACGCAAACATGAAGGTGTGGGAATAGTCCCACATCATTTGTTGAAGAGTAACTGCTACGGCATAATTTGATTTTGTGATATTGGCTATTCACCTCAAGATACATGAGGTGAGGTCCCTTCACCCTTACACTGACCCAACCTGCCTACTCACTCCTCAACTGCGATCCCATGCACGCATCCCTGGAGCCGGTTATGCATACCAGGTCTGAATTTCTGAGAGAGAAGGAAAGGAAGGAAAGAGAGAGAGCGGGGGAGGGGTGGGTTTTGCTCCTCTATGCAGATGTGCAACACTTAGTCATTGGGAAGGAGAAGACCCTAAGAAGAAGCCTTAAGGAAAGTTGAAGAAGACCTGAAGGAAGGAAATAAGAAAAGGCCTGTGAAAGAAGAAGGGGCCATGCTAGAGAAGAGAAAGGAAAGAAAGAAGAAGAAGAATAGCAACAAAGAAAGTTCTCTTGAAAGCACTGTAGTAGGCGACATTTAATTCATTTGATCCACATGCCAGACATCTGATCACTATTCATTTATTTGATATTAATGAGTATTTGATATGTATATGCTTAAGACTAATAATTAGTGATCTAAATCACCATTATTTTGTCTTAGACATCTTTTTGCCTCATTAAACTCTTGATATAGACTTGCTTAGTATTAAGTATCATTTAAGTAGATTGTTATTCATTGAATATCATAATTCCTGGCTTAATTATTGTGCTCATTTATATTTTGATTAAGATTAGTGTGTGGATGCAACACTTGCTCCCTGTGTTCGACCTCGGACTTCATTTAGATATTCAAGTTATAAATTTTATTTGTTGAGAGAGCTATTTAAGTGATCTTACTACAACGAAGCATCTTAAACTCCTATCTAGATCCCTCCAACAATGAGCGATCATGAGAGCTGAGGGTGGTGTTTTATAGGTGATGTTGGGTCGTGGGATGCAATTAGGATATTTGGGTTATTTGTACGGGAGCACTTGGGGTTTTTGGAAATATAGGTGAAAGGGGGATGATGAAAAGTGGTGGCCCACATAAACATAAATTGATGATTAACCTACCTCTCTCTCTCTAAATTATACTCCACTACCTAAGTCTTCCGACTTAGGATTTTTAACCCAATTCCCTCAACCCGAAGGGAATAAATTCACTATAATATGAGGTAATTAATGGGTTACCTCAACCCACTTATAAGATAATAGATGTAACAAAAGATTACAGGTGCAAGAAAATGAAATATAAAGCTTACAGCTTAACTCCTGAGCCTCCCAGCAATATTTAAATTTAGAGAATAATATCAAATGAAGCTAAGGACAAAAAATATGCACAAATGATTGAAAATAATGAATTTTATACATGCTAAGAAACTTGCTGCACTCTTAAAAGGTTTCTCCAACAAGATAAGGCAACAAAGACTCTCTCTAAAGTAGAAAATTGAGAGAGTAGGAGCTCTTTAGAGTAGAGAAGAGTAGAATGGTTTTGTGTATCTCAACGACGCCTAGAAAGGGTCTATTTATAGGCCAAAAATCACCCACCCACCCTTCATAGCTGTTGGGGCCTAATAATGGGTGATTCAAATGAGAATTAAGGCTGATTAGCCATTTAGATTTGACTCAATGAGTATTTGGTACCGGTACTAAAGTATGGGTACTGGTATTAGCTGCTCACAGTCTACCAACAGCCAATACAAAAGGATCTGAGTACCAACACTCATCATGGGTACTGATACTTAGTACTCCTAGTTGAGTATCAAGTAGACAACAAGTATTAGTACTCATCTTGAGTTCCAGTACTTTTTACTAGCAGGTTATAAGAAGAGTAGAAACTGTAATCTACATGTATCGGTACTTATAACATTCAGGAAAGACGTTAACCTAGAAATTGTGAGCACCATGTACTGGTACTCATGATGAGTATAGGTACTTGTTGTTCACAGTTTGAGTTAAGTACTCAAACCTATGCCTTCCATGTATGAGTACTTATCAACAGTATCGGTACTTGTAACAAGTACCTTGTTAGTAATTTGTTAGTCCAAGTTTTAGTGACTTTCAAAGCTAATCGTTTTTAGCACCATAGCAAAATGATTTTAGGTTATGCAAAGGAACATTTGTTGTGAGTTTGAGGCCTAATTATCTATAACTAATTTTAACTCCTTCATCCATTTTTTGTTTAGGAGGCATACATAGTTTAAGACACTAAAAAAAAAAAAATCTAAACAAATCTTCATCAACTAATCTTCATTGAAGTGGCCATCAACATCTCCATCAACCTTTGAGCCATATCATTCCAAGAACCTATGAATTACACTCATAAAAAACTCATTAGATTTAAAATGGTTTTGTTAACACCAAAACTTAGAAGAAAGTGAAACTAGGTGTGAGTGCGAGCGAAGCCTAAAGGATCAAGTATACACTAGAGGGGGGGTGAATAGTATAGTATCTATTTAAAATTTGAGACTTTAAAACATTTACCATAGATCAAGAAGTATAATCACACACTAGAGAAATAACACCTGATTTTAGAATGGAAACCCTTCCAGGTAAAAACCACTACCTAAGCTTCCCAGCTTAGGATTTTCTTGACTAGGCAACGCTAGTCAATACACTAACACGTACCACTTGAATGAGAGTGGCACAAGCTCTTACAAAACATCTTCTCTTACACCTGACAAAGAGAAGAACAACGACACTTCCAATCCAACTTGTTTTCCCAGATCAAGAACAACAAAATAAAATAATATAACAGTATTCCTATGGAACTTTAGAAATATTTAGAACAAATCGGGCTTTCTAGAATCGCAAGAGAGCATTCTTTGAATCGTAGTAGATGTAGGCACAGAGGCGCGAAAGCACGAGAGTAGGCATTTTTCTCTTATAAAGCTCTTGAGGTGTGTATTTCAGAGGGGGGTCGTCGGTCCTATTTATAATCACTTTTCGACATTTCTGGAAATATAGGTTCAGTCGATCAAAATAAAGTTTGGTCGATCAAAATTCTATTTGGTCAATCAAATAAAATTATTGATCGATTCCATATTAATCGATTAAAGAAATAATTTGATCGACTCTAAGATTTCAAAAGAAATTCTACCATTGGAATAAATTCGATCGATTAAATAAAATTGGTTGATCGATCAGAAAGGAATATGACCGTCAAAGGTATTTGATCAATTAGAATTATTAATTGGTCCATCAAAAGGATATGTTGGTCGATCAACTGTAAGGAAAATGATTTTTAAAATGAAAAGCTTACATTTATTTTTCTTATTGAGGTTTCGTACATATTAGACTCAATAAAATTTAAAAAGGTCTTTGAGTCCTTTTCTCCCTTGATGAAAATGCTGATGAGGATGAATCCATTCTACAATTTTGACTTAACCTGTAATGGTTAGTCGACAATAAAAATATAATTTTGTTATATCAAAATAAGGGTATTAACACTAGGTTCGAACACACTGCAAACAGCTGACAATGTGGATCTCTACCATCCCAACCCGTACCGAACCCAAGGAATATGCATAATCGAGGCGTTGGGCCTCAAGGGTGTGGTAATGTTGTGGAGCCACAAGCTCAAGCCCATGCAATCAATCAGGTGATAGTAACACCATCATGAGCCCTAACTAGCCACAATTATTCAAGATCAAATGATTAAAGCTCCTACTTAATTGTTTGAGGGTCACAACTCCGCAATGTTATGATTTAAGAAAACAGGGAAACATGTTTAATTCTGTAGTTTTAACAGCACATCACAAGTACAGATTAACTACGGGGTCACTCAAGGGTTAATGAAAGGTCAATGGAGCATAAAAGCCTAAAAAGTGGGTTTACACAAATTGAATCAGGGTTTCACACATTTCGAGGACAAAAAAGGACTAAAAACCCTAATTATCAACCCCACTTAAATTGGAAAGATTCTAGTCAGGATAAAATCAATCTAAACCTCCTAAAATTTATATAAAAATATTCTAAGTAGTTTTGTACCTTTGGTTTGACCATCTGAACCCATTTTGACCTAGAGCAGAGTTTCAGATGGGAATTTACCTTAATTTAGGATTCTATGCAATTTACCCAGTCAAACATGGTCAAAACTCAAATCCAAGTTCACAATTAGATTCCTTGGGTCTAAATTAAGTTAACACTAAAATTTAGGCCCAATCAGAGTCCATCTTGACCTAGTTTTCAATTTAGTCCCTAAAATCTCTTTCTTACACTCAACCCTTAAGTTTCAAGTTTCCTACAAATGGCCCCCTAAATTTCTCATCTTCCTTGCATTTGGGTCCCTGCCTCCATTGATGGTGTGAATGGACCCGTAACCGAGATTCGAGAAAGAAGATCTCTTAAATCAGATCCAAATCCCTCCAAAATTGGAGGGATTTATCTTGAGGAGATACATGATCACTTGAACCATCTCAGGAACCCCAAATCGATTCCTAGAGCTTAGGAGAGCTCAAAGAATTTTGGGAATTTTTTCCCCTAAAACCATGGCTCAATCAGGCCTACTCCTTGATTTAGAGCTCGCATTTGAGCTCTATAAATAAGACCCAAGATCCCAGCACTTCCTCAGTGAAGAATAGATCGGATTTCCTCTCTCTCCTCCTCCTTCGGTCATCACCTTCTTCAACTCCGGAGAGCTTCCTCGACCACTTCATTGAGCCGGCCAATGGTTAAATTGACCGGCTCATCGTCCTCCTCTCTTCTTCGTGATCGCGACCAACCAATGTCCGGCCGTCTCTGATCTCTCCTTCACTGTCATCTCGCTGTACTTCTCATCTTCTCTGCGTCCGATCGATCAACGTCGGATGCTTCCGCCCTCCTCTTGACTCCTAAGTACCTTAACCTTCTTCCTCTCCCTCTAAGGGTCACTCCTACCTCATTAGATCTTAGGATCGATCACCATTTCCCCTCAACGCCCTCCTCTTCCCCAACGTCGGCCATGCCCCCGACGAAGCTGCGTGACCGCCACAGACCACCATTTTTAGCTCTTTCTTTGTACATTTTTATCCCTGACATTTGAGGTACATTATTATTTCATTATTGAATATCATTTTCCTTAATTGATTCACTTGCATTATTATTTCTAAATATTGTGATTACTGGATTGATTTGCTATATTTGCTCCTTGCGAACGACCTCGAAAACTCACATTTGTTTTCTCGAGCATTATAAATTTTAAATGTCAATTCGCTGTTGTTGACTATACTACGACGCATATTTGAAACTCGACGAAAGCATGTTAACATTTTGGCGCCGTTGATGGGGAGCAATGGGCATTTCATTCACTGATTACAATTCTGATCTGGTTCTAACTTGCTTTATCTGATTTGATGTGAATTTTACAAGGTGAATTTGAAGATCAACCGCACGAGTAGCCACACCAAGGGCAGATAATCTCATTCCCTTCCTCTTTAAGCCCCTCATCTCTTAAAAGATTAAAAGGAAAATCAATTAGCATCAACTCACTTTATTTCATAGTCATCATCATCTGAGTTGCCTGATTTGATTTGGTTTGATTAGAGATCCCAACCAGATACTTGCACCTATTAGGACATAAGGTGCCTTGGGATATTCACCTTCTTGATTGAGCCCAAGGTACCAATTTTTGAAAAGAATTGGACTTGGAAATAGAGCCAAACTAGGGTTTCCATATTAGGGTTTCAGGAATACACACTTGATTGATTTAAAGAGAACATATTTCCTGCTTTATGTGTTACCCAAGCCTTGGTTGAATTGATCTAATCATGTAAACCCTAAAATCCAAGATATAACAATCACTTGAATCATTAAAATTTAGGACCTAATAACCTATTTACAAACCACTTTAGGGTGATTTGTGTTCGTGACCCAACCCATTCTCAATTTTAGGGCAGGTTAGGTGAAGTCGGCCCACTTTGTGAGTCAACCAACCTCCAAATTAGGTCAAAAATCAAATCACCTTTAAAAGTTCAAGTGAAGTTCAAGGCACATACACAGGATTAAAATTGGTAGACCAAGGAGTCAAGCTTGCACATTCCAGTCTACTTGGAATCTCAATGACAAGGAAGTTCGGGTGGGGGAAACCCTGTAACCCGTGGGGACGCTCTACCGTGTAGGGGTCTTTGCGAGACTCTCCCTTCCTAGCTACCCAAGTAATTCTTGGGTGAGTGACTTTCTAATCCAGAGGTATCATCTGCCTCAAACCTCCTTAGTAATCCAAAATTTTTCGGTGCCTTAATTGGGTCCAATACACATTATGTCCCTCATCTGATTCCTTAGTGCATGTTTAGGAGGACGTCCTTAAGACCAAACTTGAGGCCTCCATTAGCAGTTCACTCTCGTCGGGGTCAAGCCCCGACCCAATTGTTTATGCTCCCACCCGATCAGATTGAGATCTCTTTAGACACTTTTGTATTTGAGCCTAGCTCTCCATCATCTGCATCCATGGAGAATCCAAAAGAAGAAATGCCAAATGAGTAAAATCAGGTGTAGCATCTTGCTGATCTACCTCATGCATTCATGAGCCCTCCACTATGGCCACAGATGCGAGATCACTATAATCTCGCTGCGGTGGAAATTGAACCTAGGGTGTAAATCCTGACTAGAGGACCAGATAGAATTAAAGCCAAATCTTATCAATGCAATCCCTAAATTCCATGAAACAAATGCTGAAGATCCTTTCCAGCACATCATACAATTGAAACATCTAGCCCAGACCTTTGGACCACCTATTCAAAATTGGGACATCCTACTCATAAAGATGTTCTCCTTCTCTCTTATGGATAAGGCTGCCCATTGGTATTAGACTCTAACTTGTCTGATCAACACATGGGAGGAACTCCAATCTGAATTCCTGAAGAAATTCTTCCTAGTTAGTCTCACCAATGCCTTGAGGCACCAGATCACGCATTTTACGCAAAATGCGGGAGAACCACTTCATGAGGCATGGGACCGATTTTTGGATCTTATGCGGAAATGCCCCTATCACGGAGTTCCTAAATGGGAACAAGTCTAGTCCTTTTACCAGGGACTCCATGAAGATATCAGATTATTTGTCAATACAACCTGTGGTGGCAACATCATGGGTCAGCATGAAGGTACTGTTTGGGAGATTCTCGAGAACATGTGAGAGAACTCCATAAACAATGAATCTATGGGTGTATTCGACAGGATGACCACCCATGCATTGACAAACACATAAGGGGCACACGAGACTCGAGACCTATCCACATCCCTCAACTTGGAGTTGGTGGCCAGTCGCCTAGATAAGGTCTCCATCATCGAAAAGAAGGTGGACAAATTGACTTGACATTTACAGAGAGCCACCGCCGCATAGCAGAGCACGTATTTGCAACTGCCATCAAGTAGGGAGGCTATGCATAACATTCACCACCACTCTTATTAGGGGTTTAACCCATATCCACCCCAGTTTAACCGTGGTTTCGGAGGAAACTTTGGACCTTCCTACTCCAATTGGGGGAACTCTGAACCCTCATACTCTGTTTTCTCTGGAGTTCCTCAGACCTGCGAAGATCTCCATGACATTCAGAATGATCCATTCTCCAACACATATAATCTCGAATGGCATAATCGTCTGAACTTCACGTGGTCGGGAAATAATCAAAACTCAAGACCTCAATTCCAACCCCGACCACTAGCTCCACAATCATATCAGCCTGCTCAGTCTAGGCCCAATTTGAATTACCAATCTAGGTCTTCAATGGAAGATCAAATGAACTTGATTTTGCAAGCCCTGGCTGACATCCAAAAGACCAAAGCAACTATCCAGAAATGACACAAAGAAGAGATCACAGAGGTTTGAAATCAACTCACATAGATGGTTGGGTCTCGCCAGCCTGGTGCACTCCCTTCTCAACCTCTACTGAATCCAAATAACGTGCCAAACTAGAGGCACATTATGAATCTGAACCTAGTCCAAGCTCACTACATTTATTAGGCCCCTTATGCTCCATCACCCGATGGGATGGAGGCTACCACATCATATTCGGGATATCAGCAGCAACCACCACTTTTGCTGACTCCGAACCAAAACCAGGCTAGCCTAAATGCTCTTACTACATGTAATGGCAAATCAACTTAGGATCCACCTTATCCTAGCCACTCTAGGCCTGGTAGTTCAGAGACTAACCATAGGATGGTCATCCAGGACACACCTATTCCAGATCTAGAGCCTGAACCAATCCTGGAGGAACCAACAGAGGTTCCATTTCCTGAGACCTTGACCAAAGGAAAGAGGAAACCCAAACTCGTGGCACTTGAGGAAGACTTGTTCAATCTCTTTGAGCAAGTCCAAATAAACTTCCCCTTGATGGATGCGATCTGCCACATACCAGCTTATGCACAATTTCTGAAGGACTTATGTACACCAAAGCGTAAGTCATGAAATAAAGATGGGAGTCCGATTGTTTTGTCTGAGCAAGCTAGCTCTATCATCCTGAGCAAACTCTCGCAAAAAGTGAAAGATCTTGGCACCCCTCTGATTTCCCGTAAGATCGGTGACTTAGAATTTGATCGAGCCTTATTGGATTTAGGAGCCCCCATAAACCTGATTCCTACATTCTTACTTGATCATTTCGAGGAAACTGAGCTCAAACCAACTAAGGTAACTTGGTAGCTGGCTGACAGATCAATTCAGTCACCAAGAGGATTTCTCGAGGATGTTCTAGTTAGGATACGAGATTTCTACTTCGCGGTGGACTTCATTGTATTAGACATGGATGCTCCTGAAAATATGAGAGATACACCGATCATCTTAGGGAGACCGATTACAGAGGAAAACTCGATTCTCCAAGAGCCTCAACCACATGATCTTAACCCACAAATAAAGAAGCCCAGAGCTGATCTAGACCTACCCATAGCTTCCACCCTATCTTTTGATGCCCATCCCAAATCTCCACCTGCTGCTGATAACTCAGGACTTGAATTGAAGCCCCTCCCAGATAATCTGAAGTTTGTATTCTTGGGTTCCAATCAAATGTTTCCTATGATTATCAACTCTCGACTCTCTCTTAATCAAGAAACAAAGCTGATTTCTATCCTCCAGCAGCATCGAAGAGCCATCAGATGGACTCTTGATGACCTGACTGGGATAAGTCCCTCATATTGCACACATCGTGTCTATACCGAAGAGGGCTCATGACCATCTCGAGAAATGTAGTGATGACTGAATCCAAATCTTCAAGTGGTCATGGAAAAGGATATCGTAAGCGGTTAGATGTTGGAATCGTATACCCAATCTTTGACAACCGCTAGGTGAGCCCCATCCAAGTTGTGCCTAAGAAGGCAAGGCCCACTGTGATTATGACCAAATCTGGAGAAACCATCTCAACTTGTATTGTGAATTCGTGGAGAGTCTGCATAGACTATTGGAAACTAAATGCTCCCATAAAGAAAGATCATTTTCCTCTCTCGTTCATTGATTAGATTCTCAAGAGACTAGTGGGAAACCAGTTTTTCTGTTTCCTAGATGGGTACTTCGGATGTAAGCAAGTGGCAATCCATCTTGAAGATCAAGAAAAGACCACCTTTACCTGCCCCTATGGTACGTATGCGTTCTACAAGATGCCATTTGGGCTTTGCAAAGCACTCATCACCTTTCAGCGGTGCATGCTAGCCATATTCTCCAATATGGTAGGTAAATACCTTGAAGTCTTCATGGTGGACTTCTCGATTTTTGGTGAATCTTTCCATGATTTCCGCCTGCACTTGATCCAAATCCTTTGAAGATGCATCAAAGTGAACCTGGTTCTCTCCTGGGAAAAGAGTCGCTTCAAGGTTCCTGAGGGCATCATGCTTAGACACCTTGTTTTTGAGAGAGATATCCAAGTTGACTGAGCTAAGGTAAATCTGATTTCCAAATTACCGGTGCTTACCTTGGTCAAAGACATCATATCATTTTTGGGGCAGGTCGGATTCTATCACCGATTCATATCTGATTTTTTCAAGATCGCACGCCCCTTAACAAATCTTTTCTCAAAGGACATACCTTTTAAGATGATAGGTGAGTGCATTCAAGCATTTGAAATCCTACGTGACCAAGTCACCCAAGCACCAATCTTGCAATCTCCTGACAGGTCTCAACCCTTCAAGATCATGTGTGATGCATCTGACTACGTAGTAGGAGTAGCACTGGGTCAGAAAAATGATGGGAAATCGGTAATTATATATTACTCCAGCAAAACACTGGACGAGGCTCAGCGTAATTACACGATTATGGAGAAAGAGCCACTGGCTATAGTATTTGGTTTGGAGAAATTCAGATCATACCTCTTGAGATCCCATGCCATCACTTACTCGGATCACACTACTATGAGGTACTTACGAAGAAGGATGAGAAACCTAGATTAATCCGCTGGATCTTACTGTTGCAAGAATTCGATCTTGAAATTCATGACAAGGCAAGAAAGTAGAATGTGGTAGCTAACCATTTGTCTCACCTTCTTTCTTCGATCATTGACCCATCTAGACCTATCACCAAGCATTTTCTAGATGAGCATCTCTTAGCCATTAATGGACTTCCTTAGTTTGCTGATATCGTGAATTACTTGGTTACGGGAAAAGTTCCACTTGATTGGGTTACTTCCTGACAAGACAAACTAATTTCCAATGCCAAGTACTATGTTTAGGAATCCGTATTTATTTCACATTGGTAATGACCAAGTGATCCAAAGATGCATTCCTGACAACAAGCTCAATGATGTCATCTCGTTCTGCCATGACCAGGCCTGCGGTGGCCATTACTCTAGGCGTAAAACTACAATGAAGATCCTCCAGTGTGGGTTCTTTTGGCTCACAATGTTCAAAGATGCACAATCCTATTGTAGGGTATGTACTCGTTGTCAGACCCTCGGCAACATTGGCCTGCGCAATATGATGCCTTTGAATCCGATCATCATGTGCGAAATCATTGGCATCTGGGGAATTGATTTCATGGTACCCTTTCCAGGATTTAATGGCTTCGAATACATCTTACTTGCTATTGATTATGTCTCGAAATGGATCAAAGCCATCCCCACCAGAACAAATGATCACAAGGTTGTTCTTCGGTTCATTCAGGAGAACTCTTCCCAAATTTGGGGTTCCTAAGACCTTCATCAGCGATGGTGGGTCTCATTTTGCAAATGTACATTTTCAATCCCTGATGAAAAAGTATGAGGTGTCACATCATATCTCGACTCCTTATCACCCCCAAACCAACGGATTGGCTGAGCTATCCAATAGGGAGATCAAGAAAATCTTTTAGGTCACTGTTCGTCCTGATAGGAAAGATTGGTCTACCCGACTTCCAGAAGCCTTGTGGGCCTATAGGACTGCCCATAAGACCCAGCTAGGAATGTCTCCCTTCAGACTGGTGTATGGGAAGGCATGTCACCTGCCTGTAGAAATGGAGCACAAAGCCTACTGGGTAGTATGAAAGTGCAATCTAGATCTCATGAAGGCTGGAATCCACTATCGATTGCAAATGAGAGAGATTGAGGAACTATGCAATGATGCGTACGAGAACTCACATATCTACAAAGAGCAGGTCAAAGCCTTCCATGACAGGCACATATCGCAAAAATCTTTTCATCCTGGTCAAAAATTGTTACTCTTTGATGCCAAGTTCAAGCTCTTCCCAAGGAAGCTAAGATCAAAATGGATCTGACCATTTCTCATCCGAAGAATCTTTGGAAATGGAGCTATCAAAATTAGTGAACTCAACCACGACTCATAAACATTTGTTGTGAACGGTCAGAAACTTAAACCATTCCTTGAACTCACCGATTCAAATCTAGCTATAGTATCTTTTGATCTCCTTTCTCCCTGATCCACATTACGCCCAGTTGATGGTATTAAACTTAGTGCTTAACGAGAGGCAACCCATTATTTTGAGAAACTCGAGACCCTTCTGACCTATCTCTGAGTTGAAATCATATTGCACTTTAGGGTTTGTCCATTAGAACAACCAACTCCACCTTTGATACTTGTATCATAGATTGAAATCGTCCGCAATAGTCATCCCTACCCGTTCACTGCCTACCAAACCTATTCTAATGTATGATCTAAGATGAACTCGAACTCACCTAATTTACAATGGGGACATTGCAAATCTTAAGCATGGGTGGTATTAAAGTGAAGAACGTTATAAAATGTGATTCATGGAGGGGTTTCATGAAAAAAAAAAAGGAGAGGTCAATTTTGAGAACTGAATAGAAAAATTGAGGAGAAATGAAAAAGAAAAAAAAAGAGCAAACAAAAAGAAAAAATGTGATTGTCCCTGTAATTGAGTATGGAACTCACTTAAGTTCTAAGCTGGATCGGATGATGAATTAAGACTTGGAAGGTTAAAACTTAGGAGATTAGTGATGAGTACCAACCTTAGTCCTCAAGAGGTTGAGGAAAGTGTTAAGTTGATGTATTAAGTCTAAGGCTTAGGGATGATTTGTCCCTGTTGCCTACCTTTTGGTTTGCGAGACTTGGTAACCTAGGCACCCAAAAATCACACACTAGTCTGGCTCAGTGTGCTTAATGAAGAAAAATGCCAAAAGTGTTCCATTCTAAAAAATGTTTTCTCGAAGATCTAGCTTAGGAGCGGCTCGAAAACACAAGTTGATTAGACGAGTTCCCAGCGCTAAGAGGAGGAATGAAAAATAATCCCTTCG
This sequence comes from Thalassia testudinum, assembly GCA_037157565.1. Taxonomy (NCBI): domain Eukaryota; kingdom Viridiplantae; phylum Streptophyta; class Magnoliopsida; order Alismatales; family Hydrocharitaceae; genus Thalassia; species Thalassia testudinum. The sequence continues at coordinate 11,926,058 of JAZHRO010000025.1, forward strand.
AAGATGCATAATAACATATCGTCTCCTCGGTGCTTATCTCCTAGGATATCCAAATATCCTACTAGGGGCATCTAAGCACCTTGTGCTGGTTCAAGTGCCATGGGTGGATTATCCCGAAATGTCAATTGTTAAGGCCTGAATTTAGCTACAAAATGCCATGGGTAGCACTATCCAAAAGTGTCGAAAGCCAGGGTTCTGGGGGTTGCCGTGGGCAGTGCTATCACAAAGCATCGAAAGCCAGGGACCCTTCGAGGATTGATGGTGGGGACAAGGAATTTGATACAAACTATGTTTAGGGCCAATCTGATGATTGGATTTAGGGGAATATAAAATAAAAGAGAGAAAACTCTCAGAATGAAAATCACTCTCTATCTCTCTTATCAAAAATGCATTGGCAAACTGAACCTAGACTTGATACGTCTAAGCATGAGTGCTTTAACTACTAGGGTTAACAAAACTTTGGGTAGTTTTTGCGAGCTTTAGAAACCTTCGCAGTAGACCTAAGATTGAGGCTGGTCAGGTCTGGATCTTGGCTGGTACTTGAGTACCTCTAGGCCTATTGTTGGTATTTTGATCTGATTTCTAGATTTGCAGCAGTAGGGCATCCTGATTGTTATATCCAGCTTAGAGATCTAGCTTGGTCCATAGGATTTTGCTAGGGACTATTAGCAAAAGCTAGGCATGGGGGTATGATGGTAACACCATCATGAGCCTTAACTAGCCACAATTAGTCAAGATCAAATGGTAAAAGCTCTTACTTAATCGTCTGAGGGTCACAACTCTACAATGCTCTGATTTGAGATGAAAACAAGAAAACAAGGTTAATTCTACAGTTTTAGCAACACATCACAAATGCAAATTAATCATGGGATCATTCAGAGGCTAATTAAAGGTCAATTGAACATAAAAGTTTAAAAGATGAGTTTATATCAACTGAATCAGGGTTTCATAATTTTAAACCCTACTTAAATTGGAAAGGTTCTAGTTATTATAAAATCAATCTAAATCTCCTAAAATTCATAGAAAAATATTCTAAGAGGTTTGGTACCTTTGGTTTAACCATCTGAACCCATTTTGACTTAGAATAAAATTTTAGATGGGAATTTACCCTAATGTGGGCTTCTATGCAATTAACCCAAACAAACATGGTCAAAACTCAAGTCCAAGTTCACCATTAGATTCCTTGGGTCCAAATTAAGTTAACACCAAACTTTATGCCCAATCAGAGTCCATCATGAACTAGTTTTCAATTCAGTCCCTAAAATCTCTATTTCTTACACTCAAGCCCCTAGGCTTCAAGTTTCTTACAAATGGATCCATAACTTTCTCATCTTCCTTGCATTTGGGTCCCTACTGCCAATGATGGTGTGAATGCACCTGCAGTCGAGATTCGAGAGAGAAGATCTCTCTCAAATCAGATCCAAATCCCTCCAAAATTGGAGGGATTGATCTTAACGAGATACCCGATCATTTGAACCATCTCAGGAACCCTAAATCAATTCCTAGAGCTCAGGCGAGCTCAAGGAATTTTGGAAAATTTTTCCCCTAAAATCGCAGCTCAATCAGGCCTATTCCTTGATTTATAGCTCGCATTTGGGCTCTTTAAATAGGACCCAAGATGCCAACGTCTTCATCAGTGAATAATAAATCGAATTTCCTCTCTCTCCTCCTTCGGTCATCACCTTCTTCATCTCTGGCAAGCTTCCTCGACCACTTCATTGAGCTGGCCAATGGCCAAATTGACTGGATCACCGTCCTCGTCTCTTCTTCATGATTGCAACCAACCAAAGTTCGACCGTCTCCAACCTCTCCTTCCTCGTTGTCGTCTCGCCATACTTCTCATCTTCTCTGCATCTGGTCGATCAATGCCAGACACCTCCACCCTCCTCTCGACCCCTAAGTACCTTCACCTTCTTCCTCTCCCTTACAGGTCACTCCTACCCCCTTAGATCTTAGGATCAACCACCGTCTCGCCTCAATGCCCTCCATCTTCCCTAGTGCCGACCACGCCTCCGGTGAAGCCGTTCGACCACCATAGACTACCAAATTCCTCACCAACAAGCCCACAAGCATCGCCTCACCTCCATCATCAAAACCCCTTAATCAATTTTGTGAAATACACACTCAACATCTCCACTGAACAATCCACCACAGCACCACCTTCTCCAACTTCGCCACAACACCACATACACGCTCACACCAAATCATGACCACCACTCCCCTTGCCGTGATCTGATGAAGCTTTTGAGCAAGTTTGATAAGGCCGCAAGGCTGTATTCTTGATTTCAAGTACCACTGGAGCTTCGTCATCGCCGTCATCTTCATCAACTCCATCTGCCACTCATTCGGCTGCCATCAACTTCATCTCCACCTCTAGTCACTGTGGAATCACCCCACGACCTCAGTAGCAGCTTCAATTGGAGAAGGAAGCCCCATAGCATCTCCAACCGCCTGCACTCCAGCTATAGCTTCATACGAGAAGAGTAGGACATATAGTCCCACCTCGTATGCACCAAACTAGGAGAAGCATATGAATTGCATTTGTGCATCAGGCTCTTCACCTCTACATGGATGGGTGAGGTCCCTCACTCACATTCCTTCTCACCCACCACCACTGCCGTGGGCCTCATCCCTATTCATGATCCGATAACCCGATTACCCGCTCACCTATTTACTTAATTTAGAGGAAAGAGAAGAAGGAAAATTTTGATGAGGAGGGAGGGGGTTTTTGCATTATGGAGTCCCAAGATTCGTGCCCCCCCCCCCTCACTCAACACTTAGCCATTTGGCAAGCTTGTTCCTTGAGTTACTGAAGGCTCTGTGCTTAACTTGGTACTGATCACTGTGTATCCATTAGCTGACGTGGATATTTGGCATTAGTAGTTGAAGGTTACTATTCAAAAATTTGATTGGGGATAAGTGCTTAATTGTATGGTTAATTTGGTGGTTTCAACCACCATTTTTAGCTCTTTCCTTTTACATTTTTATCCACGACATTTGAGATACATTATTGCTTCATTATTGAATATCATTTTCCTTGATTGATTCACTTGCATTATTATTTCTGAATATTGTGATTAGTGGATTGATTTTCCATATTTGCTCCCTGCGAACGACCTTGGAAACTCATGTTGTTTTCTCGAGCTTTATAAATTTTAAATGTCAATTCACTTTTGTTGACTATACTACGATGCATATGTCAAACTCGACGAAAGCATGTTAACATTAGTCTACCCCAACCCCTCCTGGAGTTAACCAAATATCTACCATTATTAACCAGGAATTACCTATTTTGCCCAACTGTCCTCAAGGAATCAACCAACAATAGTATGCTACAGCAAACATCATTACCTTAAGGAGTGGTAGTAAACCCAAGGGTCCCACCCAACTCCAAGTTAATAGCCCTAGGAGACATAATAAGCAATTTAAACTCCCAACAAAGAATGTGATTAAAAGAAGACCTGAGTTTGAATCTAATTTGGGAGTAAGATGTTGTTGTAAGGTCAGATTAGATGGAGAGGGTGTTGAATGGTGAGGAGAGAGGAAGGGCGATGGGGAGGCGATAGGTGGAGATGGGAGGCCTATGGCTGGGAGTCGGTGGGGTATGGTGGTGGCTAAGGGTCGTTCGACCATCAGTGTAGGGGGGAGTAGACAGAGGAACTCGTTTGGAGGAAGATGGTCACCAGTGGTTTGTTTTAAGTGTCGTGAAAGCGGTCACATGGTGGCAGAGTGCCTCAATGAGGTGGTGTGCCTAGCGTGCGAAGGGCTAGGTCATCGTAGGGATACTTGCAAGAGGTCGATGATGGGCCGAAACCCTTCGAAGGCGCGTAAGAGGCAACAAAACCCTAAGGAAGGGTGGTGGCAAGGGGATAACCTAAAGCACTCATGGTCTACATGGGAGAAATCTCTACACACAAAGTCGAAGATGGAGAAGCCGCACGTCAACATAGGCATAAGGGCCGTGGTGGCCCATCCTCCACAACCCCTATCTGTCCATCCCTTAACGTGGAGGTGCCGTTGTTCCCTGAGGTCCTGGTGACTGAGTCAATTCTACGTGGTGCATTGGCTAGCAAAGTTATGGCAGGGGCCCTAACGCTAAAGGAACTCCACGAGGTTGTAAGTTTTCTATCTCTTTAATCTTCGATGTTGAAGATTGCATGGTTGAATGTGTCTAAATTCCTTGTTTTTGGCCTATGTGCAGCCGATGTGGATGCCTTGAAGTTTCGTTCCTCATGTTATGAGAATATCTCAGTTATTTGGAGATTGGTCTCTCGGTTTGATGGTGCTTTGCATGAGAGACCCCCCCAGTGTGTGTTTGTCAAGGATGGAAGTGTGCAAATTGATAACTCTACATTAAATGATGATAATTCCATCAACTGGGATTAGTTTTGAGGACAAATGCACACTAATAACATGTCATGATGGGCATAGGGGCACTGCATGCATTGCGATTTAAGGTTGCTTATAAATCAATGTTTAATGGCCATATGTACAGGTGCATGTTGAAACAGGCCTCAAATGAGCAATCGGATCACATGGATGGATTCAGATTGACGAATTGAGTCCAACGGACTCGAAATCACTTAAATCCGACATCCGGAGCTCCTTCAACTAGCCCAAGAAAGTCTAGTTGTTGATCTGATGATCAATAGCCCACAAGCGGCCACGTGGTGCTGTCCACCACACCCTCACCCATGCAACACCCTCGCGCTCATAACGAAGAAGCATTTTAAGCCATCTGATCCAAGGATCGGATGACTGAGGATCTGCGAGCCTCGTCCGCACCGCATCTTCGGCGTGCCCAAAGGACTTCAAGATCTGACCGTTGGATCTCCATCCAACGGTTGGCATCGCACGCGCTCAACTCACCTGCCATACCATCTCGAGGAGGTAGCACAGCAGTCGAACACTAGCACACGCAAGTAGCGGCGAGCATTCGACTCCCACTGCACCTCAAATCATGCCCAGCACGCACCATGGGGAAATCAGACCGTCCGATCGACATCGATCGGTGTGGATGGAGTCTACGTGGCACTCTGGATGTGTGCCATCGCCCACGCGCACTCAAGGTGTGATCCATAGCACGTGCCCATGCACACTCTCGACCGTCCGATCATCCATCGGATGACTCACATAGTGTGCACACGGATCACGCGGGCGAAGGAAGAACGTGCGCGTGCTTGTACCGACAGGCGAGGGACTTCACCGACATTTCTGGAATGGGTTTAGTGACATCCCAGATATCGCTAAAACCCTTACTTAGTTTGGAAACGCCTCTTCTCTATATAAACCCTCCCAACCACCCGATTCAAGGGCATTCAATACATACACACCCTCCAAGCTACTCTAACCTTCTCCTACCTCCACCAAATACTCCATACCCACCACGGAGTTGTCAAGCCACCGACGGAGCCTCCCTCCACCACCGTGGCTGCCTTGACTCTTCCTCGCACTCTCTCTATTTACTTTAGTTTATGTTGCACTTATTTAATCTTTCATCCATTGTTGTAGTTGTAAACAAACTTTCACCTCATGTTATATGTTGATGATATTTCATATGTTATAGCTCACATCCTTCTAAATGATTATCATGCCTTAAACACAATCTCTAACCCTACTCTCTCTCTCTCACGTTTTCTCACAAGCAAGGAAGTCAACCATTCCTGTGACACTTAAAGTGACAAAATAATTCGATTTAATGCCTCCTTGTGTTTGACACTTGGACTCACCAACTCCACATTCTAAATTAAAACCGACATTGCGAACATATAATACAATGGCATAATTAAACAACCACATTCCGCGCCCGCCAATTTTTGGCGCCATTACCAGGGAGGCAACGGGTTTCCTTTTGTCGCTTTTATCTCACACTTGTATTCACATCTTCTAACTCATTTTGCTCTCTCTACTTGATTGGTTGCAGGAACTTGACGCTTGGGTGACAGAGGAGCACGATCCAATATAGTGGTCCAAGAGTAAAATGCTGTGAAGATGGTTGTGAGTACCACCATCACACATAATCACTGTGAGTATCACCCCACCTAGTGATTGTTTGCTTGCTTAAAAATACAAAAAAATAAAAAATAAAAATCTAAAATTGGCATGGTGAATGGCTACTTGACCCACATTCCAAACTCATCACCCAACAAAAAAAAATACACTCTAACATTCTTGAAGAGATAATCTTTTTGGAGTGTTCTTTCTTTTGAGTGGTGTTTGCGAAGCCACCATGACTTGATTTAGGCCACAACACTCATTAAAATCAACTCACCTGGTAGACTTGCATGAACACTAGGGTGACCACACTAGGGTTATCTTTTTTTTTAGGGCCACATCATTCTAAAGGGAATTGACTTTCGCCCGTTGTGTGCAAAACCTTGTGTGCCCACTTGAACCTTGTTTGAAAACATTAAAGAACTTCAACCCTAAAAAGCATTAAGGCAAGGACAAATCATTAAAAGACACCACATGTTGAAATCCTTGCTTGAAAACCATGTTTTGTTAAGTGCACACATGCGTAAATCAGTTAACTAAGAGACACAACCCCAAACAATGCCTCATCACATATCCTGAGCACAAGTACTAACCTAGCCCCCATTAAAATGGAGTAGACGTGCCCTAGGCAGGACTAGTCTAGGTCTTGAAGGTGTGACGAGGTTTGTTAGGCACTTGGCCTTCATTCCCTTTGTAGAATCTGGTGTCTAGGCTGCGAGGAAGTGTCAAACAACCATGGTTGTGGGGTCTACGGAACGGGTAGCAAAAGTCAAAGGAAGAACCTTCCCATCAACCCCTCATAATCAACCTGGCCAGATTAACATCGGGAAGGGTGGTTAAGTGCTTACAGATCTGATCATTCCTTTAAGGCTTCTAGGTCACCTAAGGTATACATTATAAGGACTAGATTTGTTTGCTTATTTTTGCACACACTTCTCGCACCTATCTCTCTCCGCATCCCTCTTTGTTTTTGCCTAGTGTATGCACGTGAGACGATCATTGCATCTTGAGTTGTTTGTTTTGGATAGGGAAATCAGGAGGAGATTTGATTTTACGCGAGAAATGGTTGAACCAAGAATTGATGAGGTTGAGGACCAACCCCCACCCAATGCTATGGCCATTGTTTAGGCCCAAATCTCTGCCAACCACCAACTTCAACATCAACAAATCCAAACCATCATGCAAGCCATACACAAATTGCAAAACCCTCAAGGGCAACCCTCACTGAACCCACCTAATCCACCACAACCTCCTGAAGGCCAACCTAGGCCTTTCCGTGATTTTTACGATCCATTTGCTATCTAGATCGAGCCACATCTTAGGGTCCCCGAAGGGGGAGATGATTTTGAGTTGAAACCTAATGTCTTGAGCTTAATTCAGAGCCACTTTCATGGGAGCTCAAATGAGGACCCCTTCTAACACCTTGAGGACCTAAACCAGATCGCCCGAACTATGAAACCCAGGAACATCAGCTTGGACATTGTTTTGATTAAGATGTTCCCTTTCTCCCTAAAATATAAAACATCTCACTAGCTTAGAACCTTAGGGAGACCCATCTTCACCTGGGAGGAACTGAGGCATGCATTCCTGAAGAAAATTTTCCCCATAGGTAAAACCAATGCCCTCAGAAGAGCCATTACCACGTTTACACTACAAGGTAGGGAACAATTCCATGAGACGTGGGAAAGATTTAATGAATTATTGAGAAAATGCCCACACCATGAGGTTCCAAGGTGGCAATTGGCCCAGATCTTCTACCATGGTCTAGACAACAACCTTAGGAACTTTGTTGATGCCTCATGTGGAGGTAACTTTCTTAACAAAGATGAGGAGAGCGCATTTGAACTCTTTGAGTCCATGAGTGAGAACTCGCTCAACAATGCCTCCATGACCCAGTTTAATCGATCCAGTCAACCTCGTGGTGGGATCAATGAAGTGCAAGCCAATTCTAGAATGGTTGACATGGACATTATAGCCAAAAAGTTGGATCAAGTTGACTTGGTGGACAAAACGATTGATGAGCAGTTGAACCAAACCAGAAACTCGCTACAGTCCCTCTCCCTAGCAAAGGAAGCTCACAATGTAGATTTCATGTAGCCAATGAACCAAATTCACCTGGAACAACCCCTGACCATGTTCCAGGGAGGGACCTTCTCTCCCTAAAACCTTGATTACTCTCTTCCCTCTGCCACGTCACCTTCTATCTTTGAAGATGTCCAAGCCATCCAAGGTTACACCAAACCTGACCCCTTCTCCAACACCTACAATGCCAGATGGCGTAATCACCCGAATATCGCTTGGACGAACCAAAAATCGAACCAATTCCAGAACCAACCCAGGCCAAACCCCCCTCCTATCAGCAAGGTCCACCGGTTAGACTACCCTATAATCAAAATAGGATGGCCCCTCCCCTGCAAAAACCAAATGGACACATTGATAAAAATGATGGCTGATATGAATCAGAAACATCAGGAGGAAATGGCATTAGTGAAGGGACAGTTGAGCCAGCTGTTGGATTGCAAACAACAGGGATCCCTTCCTTCTTAGCCATAATCGAACCCAAGAAATGTGATCAACAGAAGCCCCAATTCTCAAGGGTTCCAAGCCAATCCTAGGAATTCCCACATGGTCCAGCAAGCCTGACAAACACCCCCTTGGTTTGGTGCTCCTTCTTCCTCTTCTTCTCAAGGATCTACCCGTGGTCCCAATGCCTCTGCTAACACGGTTACCTTGAGAAGCCGCACTAAAACCCAGGACCCCAAATGGACAACCCCTCCCGTGACCTCACTTCTTGAGATACCCGAGTCTGAGGATGAACAGGAGGAACCCAAGGACATGGAGACTGACCTGATTCAAACCCAAACACCATACCCTATGCCCTTAGAGAAAAGGAAGAAAAAGAAAGCTGTAGTTGAGAATGAGGAGCTGTTGGAGATTTTCAAACAAGTCCAGATTAATATTCTGCTCCTTGAAGCAATTAAACATATCCCAGCTTAAGCTACGTTCTTGAAGGATGTTTGTACACCAAAGCGTAAGCCAAAAACCCAAGAAGCTATGAAGGCAGTGCTCTTAGAACAAGCTAGTTCAGTGATATTAAGCAACCTGTCTCCCAAATGAATTGACCCAGGAGCATCCCTGGTTTCTTGTAATATCAAGGACATGACATTTGATAGAGCACTCTTAGACTTAGGTGCTTCGATCAACCTCATCCCGACAACCCTGTATCACCAGTTTGGATTTGGAGAATTGAAACCCACACCTGTGACTATCCAATTGGCTGATAGGTCTATGAAAACCCTGAAGGGGTAGTCGAGGACGTGATTGTTCAAGTCAAGGACTTCTTCCCAGTCGACTTTTTGGTCCTCTACATGGAAGTCCCCGAACAGTTACAAAACACACCTATCATCCTGAGTAGGCCTTTCTTAGCTACGGCTAAGGTGAACATTGATTGCAACACGGGATGCATGGAAATCGCCTTTGGGGACAAGAAGATGCAATTGGATATCTTTAGGGAGGCTAAGTCTTTTGATTGTGGCTAGGTTGAGGAGCACAATCCCGTGGAACCTTTGGTTGAAGAATGCCTTACTCTTAGCTCTTCAGCAAACCATCTGACTCAACCAGTTGATGAATACCCTGAACCACCCCAACCTGTGGAGGTTGACCTGTGTAGAGCTGATTACCTTCAGCAACCCCTATTCGAGGAGATTGATGTTGATCAACTCCCCCCTTTTCCCTACCCATCAAATGTTGTCCCACCTACACCCGAACCAAAACCTTTGCCCAATAATCTCAAGTATGTCTTCCTAGGACCTAACCAGACCTTCCCTGTGATTATCAATGCCCACTTAACTAAGGATCAAGAACTTAGGTTGACTGCAACCCTCTCTGAACATCGGGAAACCATTGGATGGACAATTTCTGACCTAAGGGGAATTAGCCCTACCTATTGCACTCACAAGATCTATTTGGAAGATGGGACTTGACCTTCTCGCTAGATGCAAAGGCGATTGAACCCGAATATGCGAGAGGTCGTTAAAAAAGAGATAATCAAGTGCCTTGACGTAGATATCATTTACTCGATTTCTGATAGCCCCTGGGTGAGCCCCACTCAAGTGGTAGCCAAGAAAGCTGGGCTCATAGTGGTCACAAATGACCAGGGTGAATCCATCCCCACTCGCACCGCTACCGCATGGTGGGTGTGCATCGACTATAGGAAGCTTAATGAGGCCACCAAGAAAGATATTTCCCTCTGCCATTCATTGACCAGATTCTCGAGCGATTGGCAAGGCAAAAATATTTTTGCTTCCTGGATGGATATTCAGGATACAACCAAGTTGCTATTACACCAGAAGATCAAGAGAAGACCACATTCACTTGCCCGTATGGCACGTTCGCATTCCGTCATATGCCATTCAGGTTATGTAACACACCCGCTACCTTTCAGTGTTGCATGCTAGCCATTTTTTCAGAAATGGTGGGTGAATACCTAGAAGTCTTTATGGATTATTTCTCCGTGTTTGGGAACTCATTCGACCATTGTGTTAGCAACTTAGAGAAGATCCTGAAGTGATATCTCGAGGTCAACCTGGTTTTAAGCTGGGAAAAGAGCCATTTCATGGTTCAGGAAGGGATTGTCCTGGGTCACATCGTCTTGCATAGGGGCATCGAAGTAGATAGAGCTTAGGTTGATTTAATTTCCAAACTTCCATCCCCTAGCTCGGTCAAGCAAATTCAATCTTTCCTAGGACATGTTAGCTTCTATAGAAGGTTCATTAAGGATTTTTCCAAACTTTCTAAGCCCTTGACTGACCTTTGATGCAAAAAATTGTGCGATTTGTAAAAGTGGGTTTTTAATGTCGTTGTAACACGTGAATTTGCATACGCTTTTAAATTTATATTCCTAGATAGGGGAGTATTTAGGGTCATCCAAGGAGGCAAATTTACAATTCAATTCTCTTGCTTATAAAATAAATCTCAACTTTCTTTTTGGTATTTTAAATATATAATTTTTTTTTAGTTTTGAAATAATAAGGGCAAAGTACGAATTGTGACGGAAAAGTGCTAACACCTAAAATGGCTAAGCTAAAACTTAAGAGATGAAAATGTCCACTACCTAAACTCACTCTAGGCAAGTGGAAGCCTAGAGTAATTAGGAAGTGAAAGTGAAATAAGTGCTTGAACAAAGACAACAATTGCAATAAGAATTAAAAAGAAGGCAATTCAATTAAGCAGAATTTGTGTTATCTACAAAGACAAGTAGAGGAATGCTTCTACTAGAAATGGAAAATATAAAAGCAATAAAAGAAACACAAATCCTCTTGCAAAATCTGGTGAAGAAGGGAGTCTTCTTGCTCCAAGCCTAGTTGCTCCTTGGCTTGAAAAGAGGGTCTCCTTCTTCTCCTTCCTTGAAAGCTCCTCCAACGTGGATGCTTCCACCTTCAATGCTCTCCTCCAAGGGTGGGCGAAAGCTTTCCTCCAAGGTGGCGTGGACCACCTTCAAGACCTCCTCCAAAGGTCTTCCTTGCCTGGCGTGGGCACAAGAGAGAAGGGAAGAGGGGAAGGCACCAAAGGAACAGAATATCCCCTTAATCTTCTTCTTCTTCTTCTCTCTTGGGCGTGGGCTCTAGGTAGAGTATGAGAGGAAATTTGCTAGCCAAGGATGGATTGAATGGTGGTGGGTAGTGGCCTTTTTATTGGGTAGGATGGGGGGTTAAGGTGACTCTTGAAATGGAGGGCTAGGATGGGAGGATGGAGGTGGTTAGGTGATCCTAGGGTTAAGGATGGTTGGCGCCACCTAAGGGGTGTAAGGGGGGTAGTTATGGGTGGCCAAGGGACATGTAAAAGTGGCACCAACTTCTAGGCTTATAGAAGGGGGTTGAGGTGGATGGTGGAGATGGCTTGGAGGGGTTATGTGTAGGGTGGATATGGGGGTTAACGTTGGCACCAAAAGGGAGGCAGTTAGGGTTGGTTTTGGCACCAACTTTAGGTGTCTTTTGGTGGTTAGTTGAGGGGTGAAAGGTGGTGAAGAGGTGGTGCCAACTTTGAGTAGAGGTGAGCTAGCTTAAGTAGGCTTAGGTGGAATTGGAGTGGTAGGTCATGTAGGTGGAGTTAGGGTTAGGTTTTTTTGGTGCCATGGAGGTGGATGTTAGCTAAGCTAAACTAAGCTAGCTTAGCTAGCTATAGAGTAGAGGAATATGCATGTCGAGCTTAGGGTTTGAGGAGAGGGGCTGAGGAGGAGAAGCCTGGAGCTGAATTGGAGCTGACAGCTACTGAAGAGGTCAACATGGGGCTACTCTAGCTGGCTTAGCTTGCTAGTTCTTTGCTAGCTGCTAAGCCAGGCTAAAGTAAGCTGGCTTCTGTTGAATGGAGCTGAGGTGAGCTGGGTCTGGTGCTCCCGGGGAGAATTGAGCTGGTTGAGACAGCTAAGGTAGCTTAGCTTAATTAGCTTGAGCTAAGCTAGGTCCCCGGGAGCTAGACTTGAGCTTCCTGAGCTGGGATGAGTTCTTCTTCAGCTAGCTGGAGTTGAGCGGAGCTGGATGTAGCTGGATCTGAGCTGGGGTGAACTCCAGTCAACTCAGCTGAGCTAGCTAGAGCTCCCTGTGGACTAGTGGGAGATAAGATGAGCTAGACTCAACTAGGTTGAGCTGGATCTGAGCTAACTTGAGTTAGGGTGTGCTAAGATAAACTCTCTTGAGCTTCCATTCAGCTGAGATTAGCTTAATGTAGTTGGGATGAGCTAACCCTAGTCCAAGTGAGCTAAGTTCCAACTATGGTGAGCTAGATCAAGCTGAGTTCCAATTAGTCGGAGCTCCTCCTTCAGCAATTGCCTTCTTGAGTGCTAGGGTTTTAGGGATTTGTATATCTATTCATCCCTAACACTCACAAAAACACATTAAAACAACAAAAGAAAATGCAATGCATGCCTAGCCTAGTTAATGCCTAAATGCAGCCCAAAAATCCATTTGCGGAGCAAAACTCTAAGAGCTAGGTTTGTTTTAATGCATAAGAATGATGATAAACTGTCGTTTATCAACCTTCTAGCCAACGATACCCTTTTCCACATGATGCCTAATTGCATCAAGGCTTACAACACCCTTAGGGAAACCGTCTCCACTGCACCTGTTTTACAATCCTCAGACTGGTCCTCAGACTTAGAGATAATGTGCAATGCATCAGATTTTGCTATCGACGCAGTCTTAAGACAAAGAAGAGAGAAGAAACCTGTGGTGATCTACAGCGTGAGCAAAACATTGGATGAGGCTCAACAGAATTACATCATCATAGAAAAAGAACTACTTGTCGTAGTCTTTGGATTAGAAAAGTTCCGATCATACCTTCTGGGAACCCACGTGACTGTTTACACCGACCACTCAACTTTTTGGCATTTGTTGGCCAAAAAGGACGCTAGACCAAGGCTCATCCGATGGATCCTGCTCTTGCAGGAATTTGACCTGGAAATATGCAACAAAGCTAGGTCCAAAACCATCGTAGCCGATCACCTGTCCAGACTTCATCCGGACCACATTGGACCCTCATTACCTTTGACTGACACCTTTCCTGATGAACAACTTCTGGTCGTGCAAGGAAGAAAGCTACCCTGGTATGTAGACTTAGTCAACTACCTGGTAGTAGGACAGACTCCGCACGGCTAGTCCAGACAGCAACGGGATAAGTTCTTGGCTGAGGCCAAGCATTATTTCTGGGATGATCCTATGCTATTTAGATTGTGCCGACTAGATCATTAGGAGGTGTATTCTTGAAGAGGAAGTCCAAAGTGTGTTGTTCTTTTGTCACGACCAAGCCTATGGCAACCACTTCTTTGGGAAGCAAACGGCTGCAAAGGTTTTGCAGTCTGGATTTTACTAGCCATCCTTATTTAAGGACTCACACATTTTCGCCAAGACTTGCTCTCGATGCCAGACATTAGGGACTATGACTAGAAAGGATATGATGCCACTCCAGCCTATTCTGATTGTTGAAATTTTTGACGTTTGGGGCATCGATTTTATGGGTCCTTTCCCTCCATCCAACGGCTACGAGTACATATTAGTCTTAGTGGATTATGTCTCAAAATGGATCGAAGCTGTAGCCACCGAAAGATGTGACCATAAGGATATCATGGACTTTATTAAGCAGAACATCTTCTCTCGGTTTGGGATACCGAAAGCCATGATCAGTAATGGTGGGAGCCACTTTATTCATGCCCAATTTCGTGCCCTACTTAGAAAATACGGGGTTACTCACTGCATTGCCACCCTATATCACCCGCAAACAAATGGGAAAACTAAGGTCTCTAATAGACAAATCAAGAACATTCTGTAAAAGGCTGTGAGACCTAACCGGAAGGATTGGTCCACACGATTTAATGATGCCCTTTGGGCATATAGGACCACTTTTAAAACCCCAATAGGCATGTCACCTTATCGTTTGGTCTTTGGCAATGCTTGCCACCTTCCAGTCAAGTTGGAACACCAGGCATACTGGGCTATTAAGCAGTGTAATATGGATTCCCAGTTGGCCGAAGCTCAAAGGATGCTCCAACTCTTCGAGCTCGAGGAAATTCGTCGGGATGACTATGAGAACAGTCAACTTTACAAAGAAAAGATGAAAGCCATCCACGAGAGACACATTCATAGGAAAACCTTCGAGCCCAATCAGCAGGTCTAGCTTTTTGATGCAAGACTTAAACTTTTTCCTGGGAAACTGAGATCAAAATGGACAAGACCATATCAGGTGGTCAAACCTTATCCCAATGGGGCGATTGAAATTGCAAATCCTAACACTAGGAAAGCATTCATAGTAAACAGCCAGAGATTAAAACATTATCTTGCCCAGGTTCCCCCAAAGGAAGTAGTCACCCTAATTGAGGGTTGACACGGAGCTTTGCCCAGCTGGAGGCAATAAACTCAGCACTTCCTGGGAGGCAACCCAGAAGATTCAGACTGATTAGGTAAACTGTGACACTCAGGTGATTTCCTTTTGTACCCCCATTGCATACATTTATTTGCTAATGAGGACATTGTCCAACTTAAGCATAGGGGGGTGGTAATTCGCATTCTTTGAGTTTATATTATCAACCTGAATAATAATAAATATATATATATATATTAGGAAGGAAAACTTAGGCATTAGGAGCTTGTCAACTGTAGGAAATAATACGAGAAAAACTTGAAACACCTAGACTTTTCAAGCCTTTAGGCTTAATAAGCCCTGGTGTCCACTAAAATGTGGATTTAGCCCCGAATCCTCGTAACCTTAATTTACAATAATCTGATCAATAAAGAATGGTGATGAGTATACGACTTATCAACCCGCCCTTTGACTCAGAGGAACTTTTAGTCTAACCATCTGCACACATTTTTGCAGTGACTTACTCCTCGGAGATTCTAATAGAAATTGGGTAGCTAATGAACCTTCTAGGGTGGTATGACTAGCAAGTTGTTATGGGTAACAGCCCATTGGCCAGTTGTCTAGAGCCCAGCCACAAGACCATTCTCTTTTATTGCCTCTAGGTAAATCTTAGATCAGGGAAGCCACCTACTGAAATGAAAAAAAAGTAAGAAAAAAGAGAAAATGGGAGAAATAGAAAAAATATATATAGAAAAAGAAGAAAAATGAAAAAATAAATAAGCCACACTTCACCGCACGAGTATGGCTGACAAGTGGTCGTGGGTAACAGCCCATTAGCTGGTTGTCTAGAACCCAGCTCACTAAATGCACGAAAAAGTCCAAAACACATAAGGAAGAAGCAGAGAAGTAGAGCAATCCGGGGAGATATACACTAGAAACACCCTTGTGTTGACCCTACTAAAAATAAAAGTAAGGAGAAAGTTACCGATCGGATAGATACACCTTTAGGCAAGCATTCTCTTTTCCAGTCACCTAGGGGCATAGAAACCCGAAGTAGATTTTAATTACCATTGAGTGAGTCTATCACTATCTTCACACCAAGATGCTTAGCACTTAGAGTCTTTTTCAAGTTACGGGTGGGTTGGGTAGCCATAAAAAGTTATCTACACACTCTCAACTCTAAAATCCAAAAAAATGAGAAAAAGAAAAAAAATATGTCTTTATATATATGCTTTAAAAGCTAGGACTTGGGTGGTTTGCATTTTGGCAGACACCCAAGCACTGTTTAGTCTCTGTGAATTAGGATCTTAGTATATTTCCTCCCGTTGACAAGCAACATATGTCTAAGTAATCGATTCCTAATTCCAACTAAAAATAACGGCTAGGATAAACCTTGCTAGGGACTAGTAAGGGATGAGCATGGGGATATGATAACTCTACATTCAATGATGATAATTCCATCAACTGAGGTTAGTTTTGAGGACAAATGCGCACTAATAACATGTCATGATGGGCATAGGGGCACTGCATGCATTGCGATTTAATGTTGCTTATAAATCAATGTTTAATGGCCATATGTACAAGTGCATGTTGAAACAAGCCTCAATGAGCAATCGGACTGCATGGATGGATTCAGATTGATGAATCGAGTCCAACGGACTAGAAATCACTTGAATTCGACATTCGAAGCTCCTTCAACCAACCTAAGAAGTTCTGGTCATTGATATGATGATCAACAGCCCACAAGCGGCCAAGTGGCACTCTCCACTACACCCTCACCCACGCAGCACCCTCGCGCTCATCACGAAGAAGCATTTTAAGCCGTCGGATACAAGGATCAAACGACTGAGGATTCGCGAGCCTCGACCGCACCGCATCTTTGGCACACCCAAAGGACTTCATGACCTGACCGTTGGATCTCCATCCAACGGTCTACATCGCACGCGCTCAACTCACCCGGCACACCATATCGAGGAGGCAGTGCAGCGGTCGAATGCTCACACTCGTAAGCAGTAGTTAGCATTCGACTCCCGCTACACCTCAAATCAATCCCAGGGTGCACCGTGGGGAAATCAGATCGTCCGATCGATGCTGAGCAGTGCAGATGAAATGCTATGTGGCACTCTAGATGCGCGCCATCACCCACGCGCAATTAAGGCTCAATCCATAGCGTGTGCCTACGCACACTCTCGGCTGTCTGATCATCCATCTGACGACTCACATAGCACGTACAAGGATCACGCAAGCAAAGGAAGAACGTGCGCGCGCTTGGACCGGCGAGTGAGGGACTTCACCAACGTTTCTAAAATGGGTTTAGAGATATTTCGGACGTCGCTAAAACCCTTACTTAGTTTGGAAACCCCTCTTCTCCATTTAAACCCTCTCAACCACCCCATTCAAGGGCATTCAATACATACACACCCTTCAATCTACTCTAGCCTTCTCTTAGCTCCACCAAATACTCCATACCCACACCGGAGTTGTAAAGCCACTGACGGAGTCTCCCTTCACCATTGTGGCCGCCTTGACTCTTCCTTGCACTCTCTCTCTTTACTTTAGTTTATGTTGCACTTATTTAAGCTTTCATCCATTGTTGTAGTTGTAAATAAACTTTCACTACATGTTATATGTTGATGATATTTCATATGTTATAGCTCACATCCTTCTAAATATTGTCTTGCTTTAAACACAATCTCTAACCGTACTCTCTCTCACTCTCACGTTTTCTCGCAAGCAAGCAAATCAACCATTCCTGTGACACTTAAAGCGACAAAATAATCTGATTTTATGCCTCCTTATGTTCGACACTTGGACTCACCAACTCCACATTCTAAATTAAAACCAACGTCGCGAACACATACTGCAATGGCATAATTAAACAATCGCGTTCCGCGCCCGTCACAAATCCATGGTCTTCCTTTTCATCTTTAGTCGATGGTGGTGGTCAGTTAGATTGTGACAGGGATTGCTTCCTTGAAGGATAATACAGTTGTTGGGCTTTGTGAAGGTGATGGAAGCATGGTTGAGGTGGACGTCTCTTTGAGGCATGGTGGTCCCTTCCATGAATGTGTTATGCTACGGTGCAGAGGTTCATCTTGGCTCTTGAATATGAAGGTGCAGGTTGTGATTGCTAGTGATGTTGGGGATGGGGACATGAAGACTAATGATGTGGCTGCGGAAAGTGATGCTATGCAATGGGTGAGGGTGAATGATACACCTCGTGACGAGGGGGTGAATGCTCTAAGAAGAGGAAGGTCCTGAGAGGGACAATGTGGAGATGGGGGAATGCTCTACTAACATGGAGGAAGGTATGGGTGATGGGGCGATTGTGATACATCCAGATGTGTTACCAGTGCAGTTGATTGCACAGCAAAAATACACCAATAAAAATGCCATCTTGTGTTATTTCCTGGCATTGCCATTGCATATTAGGTAGCCATAGTTGCATTTGTAAAAATTAACACATGCATCCATTTATTTGACAGGGGAGGAAAGTAAATAATTGGACATGTAAATAACATCTTCTTCAAGTGCTGCCTCGCAATTTCACCATCTTCATTTTTTATTTTGCTTTAAACTTCTTCTCTGAGCGGCTCAGGGAATGGCTTGCTCTTCTTCATGCCATTCTCAGCCAACGCATGCCCTGCCAGCTGCATGGCTGGTCATGCACACCCAGGGCATGGCCGTGCATGCCTCCTTCTCCTTTAAAAAGCCCTCCTCGCTTCCTTGCGAGAGGGGGGTCCTGGCACATAGAGAACAAAGCAGCCACCTTCGTCAGGCCATCTTCCTCCCTTTCTTCCCTCCATATGCAGTACCTCTTCCCCCTGAAGAGATACATTGTGAGCAAGAGCAGGCTCACAGTGGTCTACGACCACGACTGTGAGTTCCACCACCGCCCAGCTCATCCAAGAGTAGGTGGGCATGGTGGTTTCACTCTCTGATTCCATCTCTCAACACCTTCCCACCATTGCAGAAGCTCCAAGCTCCGGAGCTCCAGCAGCAACGCAACAGCCTCCAGCCAGCACGCAAGCCCCTACGCGCATGCCAGCAACCGGCGCAAGCTCCTTTCGCGCACGCAGGCGCCTTCCAGCGCGGTCGCGCACGCAGAACCGGCTGCAACCGGTTGATGAAGCCGTGCGGCACTGTAGCTATTATTCATATGTTTCTGCACGACACTGTAGCTATTATTCACATGTTTCTGCGCGACACTGTAGCTACAGTGCGGTGACCGGAAAGTTTCTCACTTATCCGGTCACCGCGTGCTCTCTCTCTCCGCACTGCTACCGCCTCCAACCAGTAGCCGAGTCAGTGCCAATTCCCGCTCCAGCGCCTGCGCCCATGTACGCTCGCACCCGCCCGCTTCCGCTCTAGCGCTCACACCTATTTGCACCCATGCCTACGTCTTCGTCCGCATCCACTCTCACCTGCAGTGCGGTGCGCTACGCTACGCAGCATGCTGCATTGCGCTCTCCCTCACGCCTACTCCCTCCAACGCGCGCGCGTACCCTTGCTCACCTATGCCTGTGCGTGCCTATGCCTGGGCCATCAGACGACGGCTCCCTCCACTAGATGCCTTAAACGCCCGGGCTCTCTCTCTCACAGCCACTCCCTCACTCTCCAGCAGACACTCCCTCACTCATACACACACCACACTTGTACACACTCACGTGTACACACACACACACTCACTTGTACACACTTATATATACTTATATATATACATATATATATATATATATATATATATATATATATATATATATACACACACATATTAGTACCTATACAAATATATATAAGTATATATACATACATACATAAATATATATATATATATATTTATATTTATATATATATATATATATATACACACACATATTAGTACCTATACAAATATATATAAGTATATATACATACATACATAAATATATATATATATATTTATATTTATATATATATATATATATTTATGCATATATATATACATATATACATACATATATACATATATATCTATAGATATAAATACATATATATATATATCTATATATATCTATATACATATATTACTATAAATATATACATATATATATCTATATCTACATAGTTAAATATATATACATATATATCTAATTATATATATATATATATAACTACATATGCATCTATATAATTACAACCCTATTTATATATATACATATAAATGTATATTTACATATACATATATATATATATAGATATATTTACATTCATATCACCTACCTGTATCCCTGTACCATGCGTTATATCGCGGGAATATCTGCACCAGTTGCTAATATTCCTCGATACCTGCGTAGAGAAAGCGCCTCTACACACTCCCACATAGCCATCCTACACTCCACGCGGCACTTCGTCTTGTTGGTTACGTCTTCCTAGACGTCGATCAACTCGACACCGTGCTACACGCCATTTCCACCTCCACCCCCACCCCTCTATATAATATATATATATATATATCTGTATATACATATACTATATTTATTTCTTTATAAGCATCCTATCTTGTTTCTATTTCTCTTTTGTTTCCTACTACTAAAAAGATAAAAAAATAGTAAAAGAGAAAAGATAATCCTTATCTTGTAGGTACTCGGTCTTGCGAGTAGCAAGACCAGTTTTTGAACCTTAAATTGGCTCAAAGCCAAGAATAATTTGGCTCAAAGCCAAGGACTTGATTTTGAGGGTGTACCTCAAGGACAAAATTATCAGCAAAAAATCTTAAATGGAAAAGAACCAAAAACATAATAAACGCATGGAAGAGATTCGTTGTAGGAAAGACGTAGAAACTTATTCACCCTTAATCCCCGCCTCCCTGAGTTCGACCCTGGGCCTAAAAGTGACCAAGATAAAATCAAGTAGGCTAGGTTAAAAATTTTGTAAAATGATGGTTAGGCTCGATTTAGGTTAACCACTATACTTACTTCAACGCTAATTTCACCATATTAACACAACCTATCCGAGCTTATCAGCAGTCACAAGATCAGCCTGATCATGGAACTATGAAGCCCTTCACGTTTAGTACCACAGAGGGTGGCCTATACAATGTCGGTGCAACATGTTCTGGTGGAGGACTGAGCAGCAAAGGGAGATATAACCTATGTAGTAGAGGAGTGGACAAGAAAGTTACAGTTGATGCACCTCAGATTGTGAGAATTTTGAATGTGCAACAGACTAATGAAGAGCAGAAGGGTAGCCAACCTTCTCATGTTGAAGGTGTTGACTTAGAACGTGCGTGGGTTATGTGATTGTAATCGGCGTGGGATGCTAGCCAGATATCTAAGAGAATTGGGAATTTAGTGTGCCTTACTCCAAGAGACACACATTGATGGTGACAGAGGTGGTATGTGGCAACCTTTACTTGCAAATGGGGTGGCTGAAATAAGGGTAATCAAATTGAATGGGAGGGAAGAAGGGATGTGCCTATGGTGGAAGAACCACTTGCTGCATTTGGAAGAGATGAAGGAGGGCTCTTTTTCTGTTATGTACAGATTCAAGAGAAGATGTGATGACCTTTCCTTCCTTATCACTTGTGTTTATGGCCCATGCAAGGAGAGTGATAGGCCAACATTATGGGAAGAATTGAAAGAGGCCGCATTGATTACACATGGAGATGATTGGCTTATTGGCAGTGATTTTAATGCAACACTAATAAACGACAGTTTATCATCATTCCTATGCATTAAAAAAGATCTAGCTCTTAGGATTTTGCTCCACAAATGGGTTTTTGGGTTGCATTTAGGCATCAATTAGGTTAAGATGAATTGCACTTTTTATTGTGTTTTTAATGTGTTTTCGTGAGTGTTAGGGATAAACAGATTGTCAGATCCCTAGAACCCTAGCACTCAGGAAGGCAACTGGGGAAGGAGAAGCTTAAACCAGCTGGAACTTAGCTTGTTCTAGCTCACCGTATCTGGAATCTAGCTCACTTGAACTACGGTTAGCTCATCCTAGCTCCATTCAGCTCATCTTAGCTGAATGGCAGCTCAAGAGAGTTCATCTTAGCTCACCTTAGCTCAAGTCAGCTCAAATCCAGCTCAACTTAGCTGAGTCTAGCTCATCTCAGCTCCAATCAGTTCATTGGGAGCTCTAGCTAGCTTAGTTGAGTTGACTGGAGTTCACCTCAGCTCAGGACCAGCTACATCCAGCTCCACTCAACTCCAACCAGCTGAAGATGACTTCATCTTAGCTCAGGAAGCTCAAGTCCAGCTCTCGATGACTCAGCTTGGCTCAACTTAGTTGAGCTAAGCTACCTTATCTACCTCTACTAGCTAGGCCCTCCCTGGGAGCATCAGACCCAGCTCCTTTCAACAGAAGCTAGCTTGCTTTAGCTTGGCTTAGCAGCTAGCAAAGAACTAGCAAGCTAAGCCAGCTAAAGTAGCTCCATGCCACCCTCTTCAGTAGCTGCCAACTCCAGTTCAGCTCCAGACTTCTATCCAGCTCCTCCCCTCAAACCCTAGCTCCAATTGCCTACTCCTCTACCCTACTACTAGCTAAGCTCCAGCACCCTTGGCCATTCACCACCCTAAAATCCTACCTAACTAGCTCCACCAACTAACCCTACCTAAGCTCCACCTAAACTACCTAGTCCACTCCACTCTTGGCCCCAACCTAGGCATCCCTTCACCCAATCACCACCACAAAAAGACACCCCATTCTTGGTGCCAAAACCACCTATAACTACCCCCATTTTGGTGCCAACTTTTCACTCCAAAAATACCCTCATCTCAACCCCACACTTACTCCCTCAACCCATCTCCACCATTCACCTAACCCCCCTTCTAGAAGCCCCTAGGTTGGTGCCAATATGGTGGTGTCTCTCCACCACCAAGAGCCACCAACACCACCATAACTACCACCCCATGTGACCCTTTAGTTGGTGCCAACCCCTCCTTGCCCTAGGATCCCTAACCACCTCCCAAAACCTAATCCTAGCCCTCCATTGTCTCCATGCCAACCACCACCTTCCCTTCCTATAAATACACCAAAAATTACCCACATCTCGATCCTCCCTTAGTTGAATTCCACCTATACCCACCTATAACCCATGGCCAAGAAGAAGAAGGAAGGAAAAGGATTAAGGAGGCTATTCCTTGCCTCCTTGGTGCCTCCTCCCTCTCCATTCTTCTCCATGTGCCATGCCAAGAGGAGGAGTAAATTCTTATCAAGGAGGATGTCCAGGCATTGGAGGAGACTTGAAGGTGGTACCATCAACCTTGGAAGAGAATAGGGCACACCCCCTCTTTGTGGGCTTGCCTGGAAAGGCAACACCACCTTGAAGGAGCTATTGAAGGAAGGAGTTGGAGAGCCCCTTTTCAAGCCCAGGAGCCACTGAGCTTGGAGCAAGGAGCCTCCCCTCTTCACCATTTTTTAGAGGATTAATGTTTCTTTATTTTGTACTTTAAATTCTAGTAGTACAACCTTTCCTCTACTAAGGTTTTGTGTAAAACACCTTTTGCTTATCTATTAAAGTTGCCTTTTCTTATTAGCTTTTTTTTCATTTTCTTTCCTTGTTCTTAGCACTTTTCACTCCCTTCCCCTGATTACTTTAGGCCTCCATGTGCCTAGAGTGAGCTTAGGGAGAGGTTATTTTTTTTGTCACTATAAGGTTAGCTTGTAGGTGTTAGCATCTTTCTTGCCAACAATTCGCGTATTCACCGTTATTTCAATGCCTTAAAAATTATATATTCAAAAACACCAAAAAGAAAGTTTATTTCCATTTTGAAGCAAGAAATTCAATTTTGCAAACATATTGCCTCCTTGGATGACCTTAGATACTATCCCTACTAGGTTTACAAATTTTAAAAGCGAAATGGTTTTATGTGTTGCAACGACTTATGAAAACCTAATTTTACAAACCGTGTAAAATTTCGTATCCATTTTTGGTGCCATTGTCAGGGAGGCACAGCTTTGCATTCGTTTGTTCTCTTGCTTGAAGTGGATCTCATCCCCTTTTCTCTCTTTCTCTCATGTGTACAAGAACTACAGGAAGAAGGCAGGATTTTGGAAGCGAGAGCTTAAAGTCCCTTTTCTTTCCTAAGATTTCAGGTTGGTTCCTCTTTTTTGGTCACATAAATCATTAAACAACCAAAAAAAATATTAAAATTGACTTTCAGGATCCTAAACAACTTAATTAAGTGGAGTGGTGAAATTTAAAATTCAATTGATTACTTGTTTGCATCAATAAACACCACTCTACTTCAAGTGTTGGTAATCTGATTTTTGGATCTAGACTTCTATCCGGAATTCAAAAATCAATTTTTGACACCACAAGCCTCTACAAATCTTGAAATTTCACCGCATGATTCCAAATCATATGAGAAACACCTGTTCTAAATTTCAGACTAATTGGATTTTTATTTAATTTTTAAAAATTCATGGACTACAGAGGGGTCACACCCATTAATCTTCCTATTTTGCTACTATCCGTGAATTTTAAGAAATTTTATACTCATCCAATTTTTGTAAAATTTATCTTTCTGGAATCCTTGGGAAATTCTACACATCATATAAATTCACCAAAATTTTTGGAGGCCTGTGGTGGTACTAAAAAGTCCAAAATACCCACAGGTATTATTTCTAGACTTTGACACCAGCACAAAGAACATTTTTTTAAAAATATCAAAAAAATTCCTAAAATCCTAAAAAAATATTTTCTGGAATCCTTGTTTGATTTGACATAAAGCAGTGGTGTCTTTTGATTTTTTTAGACTACTACTTAATACAGAAAGCCTAAAACAAATTCATTAGTAGTTAATTTCTGTCTTAGGATCAATTAAATTAGGGTTTCTTTCCATTTCTAAAAACACAATTTAAAAAGGAAATTTATTTTCACCCATACAACTTAATTTCTTTTTTATTGTGGATTTCAAAACTTCTTTGAAACCTTAAAAGGGAAACCCAAGAGAACACATTAACCTAAATCAAATCCTAAAATACAGAAATACATCAAATTGTGTGACAACTTGAATTGCATTGGAATCACCTTCTAATTCCTGCACACACACACAAAAAAATTGAAATAACAGGGCAATACCCTAATTAACGCCCTCCACATTCCATGTGCACTATAGTTTCCTAGACCTAATTAAAAATTGTAGCAATTTGACCCCTAAGGTTTCATCAACTTAGGCTTACTATCTAGGTCTTAAGTTTTCTCTAGTTAGTACCAATTCTATCATCTATATCTGGTGCCAGGCTGAGGGGTCATGTCAAACAACCAGGCGTGGGATTACACAAGCCCTAGGGATTTTCCTAAGAAATGCTTGGGCCCAACCCTCCCCATATGCAACTTGGCCAGATTTGTTGATAGAACGGGTATTCACTATTGATTTCTTATTTCTTTGGTAGATCAGGTCTTAGGTTAAATTTTTAGGGAGTCACATTTAAGTTAGATCTAAAATTTTGTTTGATTGATTGCACACTTTCTCTCATCTCCATATCTTCTCCTCCCCTATTGTTTCTTCCATTTTGCACGGGCGACGGTCCAAAACTCCACACTTAGAGGGACCACTTGATTTTGCCCCCCAAAAAGACTTTTCCTGTATTTTTTCTCTTCTTTAAAAATGGAAAATCAAAATTGGTCATCTAACCTACATGCTAATTATTCTTTCCCCAATCTTTCCACCCAGGAGCTTCTTAATCAAGCCCCCCTACCTAATGTCTACTCCATAATGGCTCAGCTACAAGTTAATCAACAACAGTTGCATAAGGATTTAACAAACCTAGCCAACCAAAGAAGTCCTGCCACACCTACCCAAGCTCCACACATTCCACATTCCACCCCTTCTAACACCCCAAAGAGAGAAGATCTGCATAATTCTCGTGCTAAGTGTAATTACTATTCTGAGACTTTCTATGGTTAAACGAGGAATTATATTTATCCCAATCATCACTCCACATAAAAATGTCCACACCTTCCAGGAGTAATTGAAAACTTCCTCTACTAGGAGGAATTATCCGGCTCAATCTTGGACCAATTCGATTCCTCACCAACAACAAAAATTGTTTGGATGGTATGGTTCAAAATCAACTTATCAATCTGGGTCGTCTCAAGAAGACATCAATGCCCAGATGTTGAAAACCCTGTAGGAGATGCAAAGAAAAACAATGGAAATAACTTGTGCTATTAATAATCTCAATGATCGATTAGGGTTGTTTCAAACCAAAGACTTGCAGGACACTCACCATCCCAGCCCACACCAAATTATTTTAATCACAAGAACTAGCACCTAGGCAGACACCAACATTATAACCACATTGTTCATCCTCCTATTAACCTGATATCTCAGCACCAACCCAGTTTCTATCAACAGCAGGCCCCTCCACCTCCTCCTAGTGATAACCAAGCTGCGTATGTAGAAACATTGAGGAGTGGGAAAACCACCACTGATTTAGGGCGTTCACATCAAACTAATAAAACCCACTTGTTATTCATTCTGAATCGAATTTTAAAATCGATGCATTGCAGTATAGATTGAATCAGCGTGAAAAACAAAGAGAATTTGTACTCAAAAGAAGTCCGAGGTCGAACACATGGAGTAATTAGCAAAATAATTTCCAAGATTACAATTCAAGCACAATAGAAGCAAACAATAATGATATATAAATGAAAGCAAATGTCAAATAGTGCAAAAAGAATGGGGTAAAATGGTGATTTGAATCACCAATTACCCCTCACAATAATCAAATATCTCAATAGTAGCAATCAATTTAAATCCACATAGGATAAGCGCACAGTGCACTTCTGTTGAATCTCAGATGGCTGCTCTTCTTCTTTCTTCTTCTTCAGCTCCTTTTCTTCTCTTTCTGTGCCTTGACTCTTCTCTTCTTTCTCATCTCTGGGTTCTTCTCCTTCTTCCTTCTCTTCTCATACATGGTGAAGGGTTTCTTCTTCAAATGGCTAAGTGTTAGCCGTTGGTCATCAGGGCAAAACCCCTTGCCCCCATGCTCTCTCTTTCTTTCTCTTTCTAGGATCCGCTCTCCCAGAGCCTCAGGCAATCGAATTCGGATCTAAGTGTACCCAGTACCAGGGCTGCGGCCGTGATATCGCAGCCAAGGAGTGAACAAGGTTTAGGCAGGTCAGGTCAGCGCCAGGCTCGTGTGAGCAGTGTCACGGGCGAGGTAGATGTGAAGGGTGTGGAGGACCTCACCCTTTGTGTTAGGAGGCGATAAGTCGTATGCATAAAATCAATTTATCCCCTATAGGCACTTTAGCAACTCACGAGGTGGGACTATCCCACCCGCTTCGTTCCTTCACGCAACAGTAGGTGACGGTGCCTTCAATTGAAGTAGTTGTTTCTCCTGTGGTCTTTGATTGAATACCTGGGAAAGGTCCTGAAGGTGGTCTGTGGGGCCTGAGAGTAATAGCAACAAAGAACAAGGCTAGAGGAGGGTGGATTTGACCGGAGAAAGTGGTGGCAATGGAGGAGGACAGAAAAACTTCAGAATCACAAAGACGACCTCACAACCACATTAGAATAGCTTGTAAGCATCGTCAGACCACGACGAGTGTAGTGGCAGTGGTTCTGTGATGGATTGGAGTGTGTGGTGGCCGGCGGATGTCAGCAAAGGTGGATGGCGATGGGTTTGTTCGGTGGGTGATTTGGGTGATCGAAGTGGTGAATACAGAGAGGGGTTTTGAAGAGGGTGGAGAGGTGAACATTGTGGGCTTGTCGGCGAGTTGATTGGTGGTTTGTGGAGGTGAGATGGACTCGCTGGAGGAGTGGCCGGAGGTGGGGATGATGGAGGTGAACAGTGTGTTGAGGGAATATTTTTGGGACTTTGGGTATAAAACTAACCTAAGAGAATTAAGGATCTAATCTAACCCTAATTTAATAGACGAAATGGAGGAGAACGACACCAGCGTCGGTAGGCCAGCATCGGTTAAGAAGACTCCTTGGTGAGGGTAGGACGGCGAGGATGAAAGAGATAGAGGTGCCCGATGGTATGGCATAACGCGGAAGAAGGCAGGGAAGGAGGATCTGCCATCGGTATTGCGGTCAGATGAAGGAAGAAGTCAGAGGAGCTTGCCAGATGTCGAGGAGCTTCGGCCAGATGAGGATAGGAAATCAAAGAGGAATCCAACCAGATGAGGACAAATTCGAGCGTAAGGAGAACAGCGAGGTCTAGGGAGTCTTATATAGGGTTCTAGAAGTCGATTTAAGCAAAGTCGCCAAAGTTGGAAATCTCTATGATACCTGAATCTATCATGCATTCGCATGAGATATTGGGAAGGTTTTGGGGCTCAAGACCAGATTCAATGGAAAGAGGACTCCTCAAGGAATCTCCCTTCCAATTTTAAAAGGGATTGATTGATCAGAGAACGAGTTCTCTTCAATCAAAGGTCATCGGAGTTGTAGGAATAGAATTTCATGGTGGCAGGGACCTTTTTGTGAAGAAGACAATAAATTTGGGGGGCTATTTGCAATAAATTCAAAAGTTAGTGGCATGTGTGTGAGAGAAAAGAGTCAAATAGGACCAAATTGCAAACTAGGTCAAGATGATCTCAGATTGGGCCAAATTTTTGGTACAAACCTAATTTGGACCTAAGGAATCCAATAATGAAATTGGATTGTGGTTTTTGCTTAGTTTGACTGGGTAATTTATGTAAAAATTCAAATTAGGGTAAAAGTCTATCTGTGGCTCTATTTTAGGTCAAGACAGGTTCTGATGGTCAAATTGAAGGTATCAAACCCTAGAGAATATTTTTATATGAATTTTATAGGGTTTAGATGAATTTTATCTTGACCAAAACCTCAATTAATTAAGCAAGTCTATTTTTAGGGTTTCAGATGTCATTTAATTCCTGAAACATGTGAAAACTCTTTTCTGTCTGTTCTAACCCACTTGTTAGACTCTTAAGATAATTTGACCTTTATTCAACCCCTTAGAAAACTTGTGATTGTACTGCAATTGAGATATACTGTTAAAACTACAGTTTTACCCATGTTTTCCTGTATTTCCCTCAAAATGGATTTGCAAAGAATTAGGGCTCTTTGGCGGTTATGTAGGAGCATTTAATGAGTTAATCAGATCAAATTGAGCTAGTTATGGCTCATGATGGTGTTCCCATCATACCCCCATGCCTAGCTTTTGCTAGTGCATTAGCAAAATCTCATGGAATTAACTCAAATTCTAGACCATGCCTTTTTATGCTCAAATTTCTAATGTGTTCTTTCTTTTGTAGATTAGGTCAGAATGCCAATGGTAGGCCTAGAGGTACTCAAGTACCAGCCAAGATCCAGACCTGACCAGCTCTAGCCTCGGTCCGCCACGAAGGTTTCTAAGGCCCACACGAACTAACCTAAGGTTCGTTGAACTCCGCGGTTAAAGCACCAGTGCTTATAACATGTTTAGTCCCGATTCAGTTTGCAATGCATTTTTTGTAAGAGAGAGACAGGATATTTTTTTTTTTTTGGAGAGTTTTCTCTCTCTTTTCTTTCTTTATTTCTAGCATTGGATTGGCTTTACAACACGGTCTGTATCAGATTCCTAGCTCCCACCATCAATCCTCGCACGGTCCCTGTCTTTCAACACTTCGAGATAGCATCGCCCATGGCAACCCCCAGAACCCTGGCTTTCGACACTTCGAGATAGTGCCACCCAAGACATTATGTAGCTAAATTCAGGCCCTGACAATCAATATTTCGGGATAATCCCACCCATGGCACCTGAATCAGGATAAGGTGCTTACATGCCCCTGGTAGGATATTTAGATATCCTAGGAGACAAGCACCGAAGAGATGGTATGTTATTGCGCATCTTCGAGGGGAATTTCCTATCTCTCTGTGTCGGGAACTCATTCAAATCAACTTGTATTGATTAGCCACTCCTAATCTAGGTAGCTTTTTTAGAATAGAATTAACACATTTGCGTGATTTTGATAATTAAGTGCACTGAACCAGATGTGTGTGGATTAGGGTGCTTAGGTTACCGAATTCCGCAAACCAGAGGTCAATTAATAAGGTTGAATAATCCTTAAGCCTTAGACCTAATACTTAAGCTTCGCATTTTCCTCAACCTCTTGAGGACTATCCAAATCTTAACGGATACGTGAATTTTTAAGCTTAAACACAAGCCCAAGAGGCCTAAGATCAGCGTTCAAACCAACCATTGTGTCTCTTAGCACTTTTTGTCTTTTATTTCTTTCTTTTGATTTAGTCTAGACTTTAAATAGATTCCATAATCTTTTACTAATGACTAACTCTTTTTGTTTCAAATTATTGCTCCTTTTTTACATTTTAATCACCTCCCCTTTTCCTCCTCAAGAATGATATGCAAGTTGATCTTTCAAAATTTCTTCCCTTCTCCATTTTTTGTTCTTTTTCAATTTTTTATTTTTTTGGTTTTTTGGAATATGCATTTTTTTTATGAGAACCCATCTGAACTTTGAATTTTTGTATGTTTGAACTTTAACACCCCCATGCCTAAGTTTTGCAATGTCCTCATTGTAAATGGAGGGTATGATATAGTTTAGGGTTCAGGAATTAGAACAGGATTATTGAGTGGGCGAACAGGTCAGAATGACTATTATGGACAATTCAAGTTCTGATACGTGTACCAGAGGTGGGAACGACTGTTCTAAAAATTGAACTCAGAGTGCAATAGACGTGAAGTACAAAAGGATAATCAGAAGGATCTCGGGTTTTTAGAATGACGGGTTGATAAACACCAGTTTATTATCATTCTGATGTATTAAAACAAACCTAGCTCTTAGGATTTTGCTCTGCAAATGGGTTTCTTGGGATGCATTCAGGCATTAATTAGGATAGGCATGCATTGCACTTTTTGTTGTATTTTTAATGTGTTTTTGTGAGTGTTAGGGATATACAGATTGCCAAATCCCTAGAACCCTAGCACTCAGAAAGGCAATCGATGAAGAAGAAGCTCTCACCAACTGGAACTCAGCTTCATCCACCTCACCATAGCTGGAATTCAGCTCACCTGAACTAAGGTTAGCTCATCCTAGCTTCATTCAGCTCATCTCAGCTGAATGGCAGCTCAAGAGAGCTCATCATAGCTTACCCTATCTCAGGTCAGCTTAGATTTGACTTAACTTAGTTGAGTCTAGCTCATCTCAGTCCCATTAGTCCATAGGGAGCTCTAGCTAGCTCAGCTGAGTTGATTGGAGTTCACCCCAGCTTAGGTCCAGCTACATCCAACTCCACTCAACTCCAGCCAGCTGAAGATGACTTCATTTCAGCTCAAGAAGTTCAAGTCCAGCTCCCAGGGATTTAGCTTAGCTCTACTCAGTTGAGCTAAGATACCTTAGCTACCCCAACCAGCTTGATCTCCCCAGGAGCACCACACCTAGCTCATCTCAGCTCATTATGGTAGAAGCCAGCTCACTTTAGCTTGGCTTAGCAGCTAGTAAAGAACTAGCAACCTAAGCCAACTAGAGTAGCTCCATGCCACCCTCTTCAGCTACTGCCAGCTCCAGTTTAAGCTCCAGACTTCTCCTCCTCAGCTCCTTTCTTCAAACCCCAGCTCACATTACCTCTTCCTCTACTCCATTACTAGATAAGCTAGCTTAGCTTAGCTTAGCTTAGTTAGACTCCAGCTCCCTTGGCCATTCACCACCTACAACTTAACCCTAGCTAGCTCCACCAACTAAACCCTGCCTAAGCTAGCTCCACCCTACTCCAAGTCGACACCTCCTCCTTCACCACCTTTCACCCCTCAACCACCACCAAAGGGCACCAACAGGGTGGCGCCAAAACCACCATAACCACCCCCATGTTGGCGCCACCTTTTCCCTCCAAAATCCCCTTCATCTCCACCATACACCTCTCCCTTAAATCATCTCCACCATCCACCTCACCTACCTTCTAGAAGCCCCATAATTGGTGCCAACCATAGGTACCTCTTCATGGCCATAACCACTCCATGGCACCTCCTTGGTTGGCGCCAACTAACCTTAGCCCTAGGATCAACCTAACTACCCATAACCACCACCTAAACACATCCTAGCCATCCACCTAACCCACGCCTACTACCCCCCACTCCACTTCTATAAATACCCATCATATTCCACCAAAAAAAATTTACCCTTGGCTATAATTTTCTACCTATATTTCTACTTACATAGAAGGTCAAGAGAAGAAGAAGAAGAAGATTAAGGGGATACTAATGATAACTGAAAAACGGTAAACTGCAGTGCTGCTTTGTGTTTATTATAGTACAGTCGTTATAGTATAGGACAACTACGATTGTTGTTACTATCAAAATTTACTCGGAAATAGTTTGGTTTCTCGAGGTCTAACTCAGGGAGCTACTAGAATTCTAGAAGTACAGAGTTTTCTCTATTGGATTACAAAAATAAGAGAGAGAGAGAGAGGGGGGGAGAGAGAGAGAGAATTTTTTGTTTTGGCTTCTTCTTCTTCTCTTCTTCTCTCATGGCTGTGCCTTCTTCTTTCTTCTTTTTGTGCTTTCTATCTTCTTCCCTCTTCTTTCTTCTTCTTCTTCTTCCTGGCTGTTCGTCTTCTTCTTCTGCTCGTCCTGTCTTCTTCTCTTCTTCTTTCTTCTCTTTTCTTCCTATTTCTTTCTTTCTCTTTCTTTTGATTTCCTTTTCTCTGGCGGCCAAGTCTTCTTCTGCTCGTCCTGTCTTCTTCTCTTCTCCTCAGATGCAAAGTCTTCTTTTCCTTTTCCTTCTTCTCTGCTTTATCTCCTCTGGTCGCTGCTCAACCGTCGTCTGATGTAGTGGTCAGACGACTTAACTGCAGGTCTGCTACAGTGTTTCTCTTCTTCTCCTTCCTTTCTTCCTTCACCGCTTCTTCTTCTTCTGCTCCTGCACACTCACACAACTGGTCAGAGCAAAACCTACCCCTACCCTTCCCCGCGTCTCTTTCTTTCTCAGATTTCTCTCATAGGATCGCTCTCCTAGAGCTAGGTATTCGGGTACGGGTATCACACCCGAGACCAAGCCCACCGGCGTGTGGTGGTGGGCGAGGTGTGCGCAGTGTCGAGTATTCCGATCTTGCCCAGACTCGCAGGGCGTGAGCGCGGGCGAGGGCGAGCTCGTGGCGCACACGTGCGTGAGGGACCTGATCCCTGTGTTAGAAGGCGAATGGCCTCGAACAATTTTACAATTTATGTGCGGGCACTGAGCCACGCACTTCCGAGTTGGGACTAAAGTCCCACCTCCCGACTGGCATCCGCAGGCGAGGAGGCTGCAGGCAATTGCAGCAACTCACGAGGGGCTTTCCTCAGCTGCAGACCTGGGAGTCTTCGCAGAGACACTCCGCACGACCTGGGACCAGCGCCTGGGCGAGATCGAAGCTGCAGCTGCAGGTGAAGGAGCTTCACCTGCGCAGCAATGGCAGCAAAGGGGGCGTGACCTGAAAGCAGGAATACGGCCTGTCGGCCCAGTCAGAAGATGCAGGGAGCTTCGTCGGAGTGCAGCGAAGCCAGTGCGGGTGGTGGCGAAGCGTGAGGTGATGTATGGCGGCAGCCCTAGGTCGGACTGTAGTCGGAAAAATGGGTTTGTTTGGAGGGTCGTTGTGGAGGTGTGGAATGGCAGTGGAGGGGCGGAGGGTGTTTGGTGAGGTGAGGTGGAGCTTTTGGTGCAGTTGGCGAGTCGTATGGGGTTGTGGGATGACGGGAACGACTCGCCAGAGAGTGGCTGGAGGTGGGGAAGATGAAGGTGGTCAGGCGTGGGCGTAGGGCGATCAAGCAAAACAAGTTCGGGAAAAGAAAGAGGGGAGGAAGGGAAATAACTGTTACTTACCTACAGGGACGAAGGGGGGTCGGAGCAGTAGGCAGCCGTACCGATTGTCGCCGGAGAAGAAACACCTAGAGGGAGAGAGCAGCGGCGAGGAAGAGGGCAGGGAGGCACGCGTTTGGTGCGGCGCGACGCGGGGAGATCAGGTGCAGGTGACTCTGCTGCTGGTATTGCAGCAGAGTGACGAGAAGGAGGAGGAGCCGCCGGAGCTGGTGGGTTCCTGTCGGAGTGGGGAGAGAGGAAGGGATGAGGTATTCTCCATCAAGACCAAGCTGCCAGAACCGGCTAGCGATGCTGGTCTTTTTAAAGGTGGTGGAGGAGGGGCGGACGCACGCTGGCGACGTGCGACCCTCGCCGGAGTATGGTCAGAGATGAGACCCATACCTTCCGTACGTTCGCACGGAAGGTGTGGGCTTCGTCAGGTGGCATGGCCAAGTCCCTGCTATAGCAGACATCGCAGGGAACTCCATGTTCTCTTGGCAGGATGCCCCCTTACCCTGCGTGGCGCCATGCTCCGCGCAAAGTCGCCGGAGCATGGTGCTGCGTAGAGACTTGCAGGAGGGACCAAAATGCAAAGAACGAAGATGAAATTAGGGGCCAAAATGCAAGGGTTTTGAAAGTTGAGGGTCAAAAAGTAAATGATGAGGACCAAATTGCAAAGTAGGTCAAGGAGGTCTCTTCTTAGGCTCAAGTTTTTATACATGACTAAGTTGGACCTAAGGATTTTAATGGTGAATTTTGTTTCTAGATCAGACCATGTTTGGCTGGAAAATTTATGTAAAAACCCAAATTAAATCATTAATTGGACATGGTTCTCAATGTAGGTCAAAATGGGTTTCTAAGGCCAAATTGAAGGTTTTAAACCCTAGAGATTATTTTTCTATGAATTTTAGAGGGTTTAGTTGATTTTTACCCTGCCTCAAACCACGTGATATGAAGTGGATTTATTTTAGGGTTACAGAATGTTATTTAATTCCCTGGAGTTGCTGTAGCCCTTGTTGTATCAGATCATCCCACTTTCATTCTTATTAGGTTAGTTTGACCTGTGTTTGGACCCTGAGTTACCCTGTTTGTAGATTGTGTTGGTAAAATTACATTTTTACCCCTTATGACTTATTTTCTTCTTAAACTCAGAATTCTCTGAGTTAAGCCTTTCTTTGAGTTATGTAGGAGCTTTTTCTTGCATACCTAGGTTAGATTGTGCTAGTTAGGGTTCATGATGAGGTTCTCATCATACCCCCATGCCTAGCTTTTCCTAGTCCCTTAGCAAAAACTTAAGGTTTCAACCTTTGTTCTAGACCATGAAGTTCTTAATGGTTTCAGATAAGTGCTTTTGTCATTTGAACCTAGATTAGGTTAGAATGCTGACCATAGGCCTAAAAGGTACTCTAGTACCAACCAAGATCCAGATCTGTCTAGCCTCAGCCTCAGTCCTTAGCAAAGGTTTTTAAGGCCCATAAGAACTAACCTAAGGTTTATTGGACTTTGTGGTTAAAGCACCCGTGCTTGAAATGATTTTAGCCTTGGCTCAGTTCGCAGTGCATTTTATAAGAGAGAGAGATAGAAGATTTTTCTGTTTGGAGAGTTTTCTCTCTCTTTTTCTTTTTAATTCTAGATTAGGATTGGCTTTTCAACACGGTCTGTATCAGATTCCTTGTTCCCATCATCAATCATCAAGGGTTCCTAGCAATCGATGCTTCGAGATAGCACCGCCCATGGCAACCCCCGGAACCCTGGCTATTGAGATTTCGAGATAATCCCATCCATAGTGTTCCGTGGCCGAATCCAGACCTTGGCAATTGACACTTCACGATAATGCCATCCATGGAATCTGAACCAGCAGAGTGCTTACATGCCCCCAGTAGGATATGTAAATATCCTAAGAGACAAGCACCGAGGAGATGATATTTTGTTACGCATCTTTGAGGGGAATTTCCCACCTCTCCGCGCTGGGAAGTCGTCCAAATCAACTTGTGTTGATCGGCCACTCCTACTCTAGGTGTTCTTTTAAAATTTTGCGATGCTTCTGCGTGATTTTGATTTTTACGCTTACTGAACCAGGCTGTGTGTGAGGTTAGGGTGCTTAGGTTACTGAGTCCCGTAAACCAAAAGTTAGTTAATGAGGCCAAATACTCCCTAAGCCTTGGACCTAATACTTAAACTTTCCATTTTCCTCAACCTCTTGAGGAGTGTCCAGATCTTAATGGGTACTAAGAGTCTATCCAAGAATGCCTAAGGTTTGCGTTCTTACTAATCCCATCATGCACTTTTCATTTCTTTCCCTGAATGAGGTCTAGAACTTAGGTCAATTCCTTAGTTTCTTACTAATGACTATTACTCTTTTCTCATATTTTTGTGCTCCTTTTTCATTTTGTTTCTTTTCCTTCTCTCACAAAATTTCCTTTCTCCTCTTATTCTCTTTTTTTTTTTTCAAAAAATTTTTTTAATTTTTCTGGTGTTTTTGGCATATGTGGATTTTTTTTTTTGTTTAAAACCTTTTCTTACAAGTTTTGCACTTTCATACCCCCCTTTGCCTAAGGTTTGCAATGTCCTCATTGTGACTTAGGGGGTTTTTATTCAGCTTAGTTCATTCCTTAGGACACGTATTTTGGCGAGTGAGTGGGTCGAGGTGATTATTGCGAATGATTTCTAATCCCAAATGCAAGCATCTGAGGTGGAGTCGGCTGTCTTAAAGGGTGAACCTTAAGTGCACAAAGATGTCAAAAAGGTTTTAGGTTTTCAAGGAAAATGACGGGCAGCTTCCCATTAAGCGTTGAGTTTTACGCCATCGGCTGGGCACAATAAGCTCAAGGGGAATGGAGGATATAAGATGATTCAGCCAAATCAGTAGAAGTTACATCAATGAACGGCTTGAGTCTCTGACCGTTCACGATGAAAGGTTCGGAATCGTGGCTGAGCGGATTGATTTCGATGGCTCCATTTCCAAAAACCCACTTGGATCGCAACTTTCCAGGGAAAAGTTTGAGTCGGGCATCAAAGAGTAGGACCTTCTGACCAGGATGAAAAATCTTTCTCAAGATATGCCTGTCATGGAAGGCTTTAACCCGCTCCTTGTAGATTCGCGAGTTCTCATACGCGTCCAGGTGTAATTCATCGATCTCGCTGATTTGAAGCTTTCTGTGGGTTCCAGCCTTCGAAAGATCTAGATTACAGTTCCGTACTGTCCAATAGGCTTTATGCTCCAATTCGACGGGAAGGTGACACGCCTTCCCATACACCAGTCTAAAGGGAGACATGCCTAATTGGGTTTTGTGGGCGGTCCTATAGCCCCACAAGGCTTCTGGAAGTCGGGAGACCAGTCCTTCCTGTCAGGCCAAATAGTGACCTGCAGGATTTTCTTGATCTCCCAATTTGATAGCTCAGCTAGACCATTAGTCTGGGGGTGATAAGGAGTAGAGATTCGGTGAGACACCCCGTACTTGGTCATCAGTGACCTAAACTGAGCATTTGTGAAATGGGTCCCCCCATTTGAGATTATAGCACGAGGAATCCTGAACCTTGAGAAAATGTTTTGATGAATGAATTTGAGAACGATTTTGTGATCACAGGTTCAGGTCGGTATGGCTTCGATCCATTATGACACGTAGTCCACAACTGGCAGAATGTATTCGAAACCATCCGAAACAGGAAAGGGGCCCATAAAATCAATCCCCCAAACATCAAAGATTTCGCATACGAGAATCGGCTGCAAAGGCATCATGTCGCGATGGCTCATGTTGCCCAAAGTTTGGCAATGAGTGCATGCCTTGCAGTGACTGTATGCGTCTTTGAACAGTGTGGGCTAGTAAAAGCCGCACTGGAGAACTTTTGATGCGATTTTTTGTCCAGAGAAATGGCCACCTCATGCCTGGTCATGGCAGAAAGAGAGGATATTGTTGACTTCCTCTTCCGGAACACATTTCCGGATGATTTGATCAGCACCTATGCGGAAGAGGTATGGGTCTTTCCAAATGTAATATTTGGCATCAGAGCGCAATTTGTCTTTCTTAGCCTTCGGCCAATCAGATGAGATCTGATGAGATGCCAAGTAGTTTACTATATCAGCAAACCATGGAAGGCTAGTAACAATAGTTAGCAGGTGCTCATCAGGAAAATGTTTTGTGATGGGTCCGGAAGGGTTGATAATCTCAGAAGGAAGACGGGACAAATGGTCTGCTACCACATTCTGCCTTCCCGCCTTGTCACGAATCTCGAGATTGAATTCTTGCAATAGCAAGATCCATCGGATTAGTTGGGGCTTCACATCCTTCTTGGCAAGGAGATGCCTCACAGCCGTGTGATCTGAGTAGATGATGACGTGGGAACCCAGGAGATACGATCAAAATTTTTCAAGGGCAAATACTACGGCTAGCAGCTCTTTCTTCGTAACTGTGTAGTTACGCTGAGCTTCGTCAAGTGTCTTGCTAGTGTAGTAGATGACCACGGGTTTCCCGTCAGCTTTCTGCCCTAGGACCGCTCCTACAGTGAAATCAGACGCATCGCACATGATCTCAAAGGGTTGAGACCAGTCAGGCGATTGTAGGATAGGTGCCTGGGTGACTCGGTCACGAAGGTTTTCAAAGGCTAGTGTGCATTCCTTGGATATTTCAAAGGGTACATCCTTAGCGAGAAGAGTAGTCAAGGGGTGCACGATTTTCGAGAAATCAGGAATGAAACGACGGTAAAAATCGACGTGCCCCAGAAAAGAAAGGATGTCCCTGATCAAGCTAGGCATAGGAAGGCGAGAGATTAGATCAACCTTAGCTCGATCCACTTGGATGCCTTTCTCCGAGATTAAGTGTCCCAGGACAATTCCCTCAGGCACCATGAAATGGCTCTTTTCCCAGGAAAGAACCAAATTCACATTGATGCACCGCCTGAGTATTTGGACCAAGTGTTGGAGGCAATCGTCAAATGATGCTCCAAAAACTGAAAAGTCATCCATGAAGACTTCCAGATAGTCACCTACCATATCTGAGAATATGGCAAGCATGCACCGCTGAAAAGTCGCGGGTGCATTGCAAAGATCGAAAGGCATCCTTCGGAATGCGTACGTTCCGAAGGGGCAGGTGAACGTGGTCTTTTCTTGGTCCTCTGGGTGGATTGCCACCTGGTTGTAACCGGAATACCCGTCAAGAAAGCAGAAGAATCGATTTCCTGCTAATTTTTCGAGAATCTGATCAATGAAAGGTAGTGGGAAATGATCCTTCTTTGTGGAGGAATTGAGTCGTCGGTAATCTATATAGACTCTCCACGAGTTGGCTAATCGGGTAGGAATGACTTCTCCGGTTTCAGTCGTTATAGTGGTGAGTCCTGCCTTTTTAGGCACAACTTGAATTGGGCTCACCCAACGACTATGGGAGATCGGGTAGATGATCCTGGCATCTAACCACTTGATGATCTCCTTTTTCACGACCTCCTGCAGATTGGGGTTCAAGTGTCTCTGCATTTCACGAGAAGGTCGTGCGCCCTCTTCTGAATAGATATGATGAGTACAATAAGAGGGACTTATTCCAGTCAGATCATCGAGAGTCCATCCAATGGCTCCACAATGTTGCTGGAGAATAGTAATCAGACAGGATTCCTGTTCGGGTTTGAGCTTGGAATTGATAATCACAGGAAGGGTCTGATTAGAACCCAGAAAGATGTATTTCAAGTGATCAGGAAGGGGCTTTAGTTCGAGGATGGGGTTATCAGCAGCAGCGGGTGGTTCAGAATAGATGTGAGGTTCAAGGGTAAGAGTTATTGGTTTGTCTAACTCTGGATTCGACTCCTCTGTTTGTTGGTCAAGATCTTTCTGCGGTTGATGAGGTATAATTAGGTCATTCTGAAAGGGTGTTTCATCAACCAAAGCCCTAATGTCACAAATTTGTTCGATGACATCG
This sequence comes from Thalassia testudinum, assembly GCA_037157565.1. NCBI lineage: Eukaryota > Viridiplantae > Streptophyta > Magnoliopsida > Alismatales > Hydrocharitaceae > Thalassia > Thalassia testudinum. The sequence goes on from JAZHRO010000025.1 coordinate 11,965,541, forward strand.
CAATTGATTCCTTGTTGGGCCTTAAATATATCAATTTTCAGGGTTTGATTTCCAAATTTGAGCTCTATTTGGCCCTCCTCACAGCTGATGTTGGCTCTAGCAGTAGCCAAGAAAGGTCTCCCTAGAATGATTGGTGTATCCCTAGGGTTTTCAGGTGTGTCCATGTCTAAGACTATAAAGTCTACAGGAAAGTAGAAATCCCGCACTCTTACAATAACATCCTCGAGAATCCCTTTTGGTGACTTTAGAGATCGATCTGCTAATTGTAACGTCACCTCAGATGGTTTTAGCTCAGATTCTTCTAGATGGCTAAGTAAGGATGTGGGTATCAGATTTATGGAAGCACCCAAGTCTAGCAATGCTCTATCAAATTGGGTATCACCTATCTTACAGGAAATCAGGGGAGTACCAGGATCTTTAGCCTTGGGTGGGAGTCTGCTTAGGATTACAGAGCTGGCTTGCTCTGACAGTACAATTGCACTCCCACTCTTGGTTCGCGGCTTACGCTGGGGTGTACAGACATTCTTTAAGAATCATGCGTAAGCCGATACATGGTGGATTGCATCCATCAAGGGGATGTTTATGTGGACCTACTCAAAGAGCTTGACCAGGTCCTCCTTAGGTGCCATGGGCTTGGTAGTCTTCTTTCCCTTGGTCAAGGCCTCAAGAAACGGAACCTTGGTTCGTTCTTCTAGGATAGGTCTAGGTCTTTGATCTGGGACAGGGGTAGGAACATCCTGGATTACTGTCCTAGGCTTGGGATCACTACCAGGCTTGGAGTGGTTAGGATAAGGTGGATCTTGGGTTTCCTTACCACTACGGGTTGTCACGGAATTAAGTCCTACCTGGTTTTGGTTGGGATTGGGTAAGATGGGTTGCTACTGATAGCCCGCAAAAGAAGTGGAAGCCTCCATCCCGTCGGGTGAAGGAACAGAGGGGGCTTAGTAAATCATGTAGGCTTGGCCCAGGTTTGGGTTCATAACGTACCGCTGAGTTGGCACGTTATTCAGGTTAGGAATAGGTTGGGAAGGAAGTGTGCCTGGCTGGCGAGAATTTGCCAACTGGGCCAGTTGATTTCGGACCTCTGTAAGTTCGTCCTTGTGTTGTTTTTGGATAGCCGCATTCGTTCTTTGAATGTCAGCCAGAGTCTGAAGGATAAGGGACATTTGATCCTGATTTGGCCCTGATGGATAAGTAGGGTTGGGTCAAGGCTGAGGCGGCTGGTAAGGACGAGGGGGCTGTGGGCGATACTAAAAGGGTGGTCTTTGGGTTTGGGAATTTCCCGCCCATTGAAAATTGGGATGGTTTCGCCATCCAGGGTTGTAGGTGTTGGAGAATGGGTCGTTCTGGATGGCGTTGAGGTCCTCGCAGGTCTGAGGAACCTCCAGAGAATCAGAGAAAGGGGGAGTGGAATTCCCCGGGCTGGTATAGAAAGGATCGGATGACCCTCCGATCCGAGAATCAGATGGGGATAGATATGGATCCATCCCAGGGGAAGATCGGTGGAGAATGTTTTGCACAGTCTCCTATGTGGAAGGAGGCTGTGCAAAGGAGTTATGCGCAGAGGTGGCTCGCTGCAAGTGCTAAGTCAGCTCATCCACCTTCTTCTCATGATTGAGACCTTATCCAATCGACTGGCCATTAATTCCAGGTCGACTGATGCGGACAGGCCCTACGTCTCATGTGCTCCCCTGAGGTTCGTCGATGCCCGGGAATTCGTCCTGTCGAATAATCCCATGGAGTCATTGTTGATGGAGTTCTCACACATGTTTTTGAGAATCTCCCACACGGTGTCCTCATGTTGACCCATGATATTTCCTCCGCAGGTTGCATTGATGAAAAGACGGATGTCTTCACGGAGTCCCTGGTAAAAAGACTAGACTTGTTCCCATTTAGGAACTCCGTGGTGGGGGCACTTTCTCATGAGATCCTGAAAGCGATCCCATGCCTCATGGAGAGGTTCTCCCGTTTGCTGAGTAAAGTGAGTAATCTGATGGCGCAAGGCATTGGTTCAAGCAACGGGAAAGAACTTCAAAAATTCGGACTGAAGTTCTTCCCAAGTGTTGATCGGCCGAGTCTGAGTTTGATACCAATGAGCGGCCTTGTCCATAAGAGAGAAGGAGAACATCTTCATGAGAAGAATGTCCCGATTTTGTGCATCTGACGTAAAAGTTTGGGCCAGATGCTTCAACTGTTTGATGTGCTGGAAGGGATCTTCGGAATTAAGCCCATGGAATTTCAGTATAGCATGAATCATATTGGGCTTTAATTCGGAATCAGGTCCTCCAGCCGGGATTCTGACTAGAGGCTCAATGGCCACTACAGCAGGATTATAATGGTCCCGCATCATAGGACGCTGCGGTGGGTGCACAAAGTTTTGGAAAAGGTCATTGAGTCGCTGGAGCTAGTGCTCCAGATTGTTTTCTTCCTCAACTGGCTAAGCCATGATGGGGGAAGAAGAAGAGCTTGGTTCTGAATCAGATGAGAGAATAATGTGGTGGGGTTGCTGCACAAACACGGGCGTCGAGGCTTGGCCTTAACGAGAGTGAAATTCTAAAGGAGGTCTTAAGGATCTCCTACCGTACATGCACTGTTGGAATAAATGAGTTTAGAAGGTGCTGGACCCAATCGAGACACCCAAAAATTGTTGGGTGACTATAGAGGTGTGGGGCAGATGGACCCCTTGATCAAAAGGATCGTCCACCTGAGAATTACCTGGGCAGCCAGAGAGGGTGAGTCCCGTGAAGACCCCTACACGGTAGAGCGTCCCCACGGGTTACAAGGTTTCCCCCACCCAACCTCTCTTGTCACTGCGGTTCCAGGTAGACCAGAATGGGGACCTTGACCTCTTAAGTCTACCTCTTTTACTTTAAGATCAAGGTGTTTAAGGTTCCACTTGAACTTTTAAGTATTTTGAGTGAAAAAGTGACCTAATTTTAAGGTTGGTTGACCCAAGGGGTCAACTTCACCTCTTGTTCCTTTTGAGAGCTTTTAGGTCCTTTCTTTTAAGGTTCAAATGGATTTAAGAGCCTGATTTGCTTAGGGTTCCTCTTGTATAGATCTTTTCAAACAAGGTTTAGGCACACCTCTTTTTGGGAAGATCTTTTCTTTGTTAATAGAAGGTGTGTCTCTAAAAACCCTAGCTTTTCAATCCCTGAGTTGGCTCTAGTTGGTCCATTTTAGTTGCCTCAAAATTTAGTAACTAGGGCTCAATCAAGAAGGTTTTAGCCCTAGTTACCTTAATTGGATGGACAGTTAAAATGTGTTGAAATGAAAACTTAGGCAAGTTTGATGAGTTACTAAGTATAACACAGGTAGCCCTAAGTTGATTCTTCTTTTCGTTTCTTTTTAGATTTCAAGGGAGTTTAGTAGAGGGCTGATGAAGATTACCTGTTTGTTGGAGTGTTTGTTGTGCGGCTGCTCTTCCAATTCTTTTCCTTTACCTGCACACAAGAGAGAAAAAGATTAGCAATTTTTAAATAAAGAGTTCAAAACTTCTAGAATAGCCGTTGCTCCCCGGCAACGGCGCCAAGTGAAAAATGGCAAATAGCGGTGCTGCTTTGTGTTTATTATAGTACAGTCGTTATAGTATAAGACAGCTACGGTTGTCGTTACTATCAAAATTTACTCGAAAATAGTTTGGTTTCCCAAGGTCGAACTCAGGGAGCTACTAGAATTCTAGAAGTACAGAGTTTTCTTTATTGGATTACAAAAATAAGAGAGAGAGAGGGGAAGAGAGAGAGAGAATTTTTTGTCTTGGCTTCTTCTTCTCTTCTTCTCTCACGGCTGTGCCTTCTTCTTTCTTCTTTTTGTGCTTTCTGTCTTCTTCCCTCTTCTTTCTTCTTCTTCCACTTCCTGGCTGTTCGTCTTCTTCTTCTGCTCATCCTGTCTTCTTCTCTTCTTCTTTCTTCTCTTTTCTTCCTATTTCTTTCTTTCTCTTTCTTTTGAATTCTTTTTCTCTGGCAGCCAAGTCATCTTCTTCTGCTTGTCCTGTCTTCTCTTCTCTTCAGCTACAGGGTCTTCCCCTTTTCTTCTTCCTTCTTCTCTGCTTTATCTCCTCTGATGTAGTGGTTAGATGACTTAACTGCAGGTCTGCTACAGTGCTTCTCTTCTTCTCCTTCCTTTCTTCCTTCACCCCTTCTTCTTCTTCTGCTCCTGCACACTCACACAACTGGTCAGAGCAAAACCTACCCCTACCATTCCCCGCATCTCTTTCTTTCTCAGATTTCTCTCATAGGATCGCTCTCCCAGAGCTGGGTATTCGGGTACGGGTATCGCGCCCAGGACCAAGCCCACCGACGTGCGGTGGTGGGAGAGGTGTGCGCAGTGTCCGGTATTCGGATCCTGCCCAGACCTGCGGGGCATGAGCGAGGGCGAGGGCGAGCGCGTGGCGCGCACGTGCGTGAGGGACCTGACCCCTGTGTTTGAAGGCGAATAGCCTCGAACACTTTTACAATTTATGTGCGGGCACTGAGCCACGCACTTCCGAGGTGGGACTAAAGTCCCACCTCTCGACTGGAGTCCGCAGGCGAGGAGGCTGCAGGAAATTGCAGCAACTCGCGAGGGGCTTGCCTCAGCTACAGACCTGGGAGTCTTCACAGAGACACTCCGCGCGACCTGGGACCAGTGCCTGGGCGAGATCGAAGCTGCAGCTACAGGCGAAGGAGCTTCACCTGCCCAGCAATGGCGGCGAAGGGGACGTGACCTGAAAGCAGGAATACGGCCTGTCAGCCCAGTCAGAAGATGCAGGGAGCTTCGCCGGAGTGCGACGAAGCCAGTGCGGGTGGTGGAGAAGCGTGAGGCGGTGTATGGCGGCAGCCCTAGGTCGGACTGTAGTCGGAAAAATGGGTTTGTTCGGGGGGTCATTATGCAGGTGTGGAATGGCAGTGGAGGGGCGGAGGGTGTTTGGTGAAGTGAGGCGGAGCTTTTGGTGCAGTTGGCGAGTCGTATGGGGTTGTGGGATGACGGGAACGACTCGCCGGAGAGTGGCCAGAGGTGGGGAAGATGAAGGTGGTCAGGCGTGGGTGTAGGGCGATCAAGCAAAACAAGTTCAAGAAAAGAAAGAGGGGAGGAAGGGAAATAACTGTTACTTACCTACAGGGACGAAGGGGGGCCGGAGTAGCAGGCAGCCGTACCGACTGTTGCCGGAGAAGAAACACCCAGAGGGAGAGAGCGGCGGCGAGGAAGAGGGCAGGGAGGCGCGCGCTTGGTGCGGCGCGACGCGGGAGATCAGGTGCAGGTGACTCTGCTGCTGGTATTACAGCAGAGTGAAGAGAAGGAGGAGGAGGAGCCGCTGGAGCTGGTGGGTTCCTATTGGAGTGGGGAGAGAGGAAGGGATGAGGTATGCTCCGTCAAGACCAAGCTGCCAGAACCGGCTAGTGATGCTGGTCTTTATAAAGGCGGTGGCGGAGGGGCGGACGCACGAGGGCGACGTGCGACCCTCGCCGGAGTATGGTCGGAGACGAGACCCATTCCTTCCGTGCATTCGCACGGAAGGTGTGGGCGTCGTCTGGTGGCATGGCCGAGTCCCTGCGATAGCAGACATCGCAGGAAACTCCGCGTTCTCTTGGCAGGACGCCCCCCTCACCCTGCGCGGCGCCATGCTCCGCGCAAAGTTGCCGGAGCATGGTGCTGCACAGAGACTTGCAGGAGGGACCAAAATGCAAAGAACGAAGATGAAATTAGGGGCCAAAATGCAAGGGTTTTGAAAGTTGAGGGTCAAAAAGTAAATGATGAGGACCAAATTGCAAAGTCGGTCAAGGAGGTCTCTTCTTAGGCTCAAGTTTTTATACATGACTAAGTTGGACCTAAGGATTTTAATGGTGAATTTTGTTTCTAGGTCAGATCATGTTTGATCAACCAATTTACGTAAAAACCCAAATTAAATCATTAATTGGGCATGGTTCTCAATGTAGGTCAAAATGGGTTTCTAAGGCCAAATTGAAGGTTCTAAACCCTAGAGATTATTTTTCTATGAATTTTAGAGGGCTGAGTTGATTTTTACCCTACCATAAATCACGTGAATTGAAGTGGATTTATTTTAGGGTTACAGAATGTCATTTAATTCCCTAGAGTTGCTGTAGCCCTTGTTGGATCAGATCATCCCACTTTCCTTCTTATTAGGTTAGTTTGACCTGTGTTTGGATTCTGAGTTACCCTGTTTGCAGATTGTGTTGGTGAAATTGCATTTTTACCCCTTATGACTTGTTTTCTTCTTAAACTCAGAATTCTCAGAGTTAAGCCTTTCTTTGAGTTATGTAGGAGCTTTTTCTTGCAAACCTAGGTTAGATTGTGCTAGTTAGGGTTCATGATGAGGTTCTCATCAATAACATCATCATGAGTCCTAGCTAGCTCATTTAACCTAAGAAAGAGAGTAAAAGCTCCTACATAACCTGGAGAAGGGCCTAATTCAAGGAATAAATGTTCTGAGAAGAAAACATGAAACAAAGGGTAAAACTGTAATTTTACATTGCTGTACATCAACGGGATTTCTCATAGGCTAAACATAGGTCAAATGGCCTTAATAAGATAAAAAGTGAGTTGGTTCAATCAGAAATGCGTTCATGTGCAATCTAAGAATTAAATGACATCTTGTAACCCTAAAACAGACTCACTTAATTTAACAAGGTTATGGTCAGGATAAAAATCAAATAAGCCCTCTAAAATTCATGGAAAAATATCCCCTATGGTTTAGAACCTTCAAAATGGCCTTTGGAACCTATTTTGACCTAAGTAGGGTCCTAGTTAATTATTTGACCTAATTTAGGTTTTTGTGTAAAATGTTCAGTCAAACATGGTCAAACATAAAATCCAACTTCACCATTAGATTTCTTAGATCTAAATTAGGTTTGTAGTAAAATTTGGACCTAAAGGGAGGTCACCTTGACCTACTTTGCAAAATAGTCCACCTAATTACATTTTGGCCCCTAGCTTTTGAAAACTATTATGCAGACCCCCCTATCTTCCTCGCCACTCTTTGCAATTAGGTCCCTCCACCATTAAAGTGGAGGAATCCTACTCCGGCGAGGATCCAAGGAGGATTGCTCCCTGATTCCTCAAAGATCTCTCAGATTTTGAAGGGAGATTCTCTGAGGAATTCCCTTCCATCTAAACACAATTTCAGGATCTGATTTGCACCCAATCTCTCGTCCGAAAGCTCGAGAGATTTGGGTATCTCCTATTGTTTCCTTCTCCGGTGAGGACTCTTGCACTTGGAAGCTTGTCTTCCAAGCACAAGAGCCCCTACCAGTACTTATAAAAGGACCACCATCTCTGGTCGCACATTTTCAGCTTGGCTTGGCCGGAGAACCACCTCCAATTTCTTCCCTTCTCCTCCAGCCAAGTGTCCAGTAGGCTCCGGCGACTCCTCCTCCTTCTCGTCGCTCTGCCACAATACCAGTGGCAGAGACGTCTTCCCCTCCTTCCTCCACGTCGCGCCATACCCGCGTACGTGCCTCCAACCCCGTCGTCATCGCTGTTCTCCCTCCTCTGGAAGCTTCTTCTCCAGCGGTAGCAGGTACAGCCAGCCACTCTCCTATCCCCCGTTGTCCACTAAATTAGGTTAGAACTCTTCCTCTCTCTCCCCTCTTCATTTCCCCTCTCTTTCTTTTCACTTTAAACCCCTCGATGCCGCAGACCACCACCACCTTCTTCATCTCCAGCTGACCACCAATGAAGGTGCTTCCATCACTCCACACTTCCACATGCCTCGCCAGACCCCTCATAACCTCCGCCATCACTCACTGATCACCATCCACTCTATCGACCACCAACACCTCCCTAAGTGCCCACCGGGCACACGCACTTTCACGGCCACAGAGAGACTTAGGCACGCATGCCTAGGATGCCCCGTGGCCAGCCACCAACCGCAGCACCTTCGCCGTGCCATGGCGAAGCTCCCCATCTAGTTTAATGAGGCTGAAAGGCCGTATTGAGTGATTTCAAATCCGGCCCCCTTTCTGCCATTGAAGCACGAGCAAGGAGCTCGCAAGCTCGCTCCAGGCCGAAACACTCCAGGTCCCCAGGTCTAGGAGGCACGGATTGGTCTCGTGCACGCATCCAGCCAAGTGAGTGGCTTTGCGAGGCACCCAGCTGCAACAATTGAGAGAAGAACCTCATGCGGGTGTGCGAGCAAAGCAGGTGGGACTTTTAATCCCACCTTAGAAACTCAGGTGCGCAGTAAGTAGCTTAAATTGATTTTGTGTTTTCTTCTCTTCGCCTCAAGTACACGGGGTGAGGTCCCCTCTCCCACAATCACCCGCCTCGTCCGCGGACCTGATTGACCGACCCGTTTAACCCCACACTCCTCGTGCACCACCCACGCTGGTGTGCCTGGACCCAGGTGCACGTAACTCGACCTGATTACTCGACTGGCTCTAGGAGAGCAAACCCAAGAGAGAAATAGAGAGAGTGTACGCGAGGGAGGATAGGGGTAGGTTTTGCTCTTCACTGTGCAAGGAAAGACCGAGAAGGAAGAGGTAGCTGCTGAAAAAGGACTTGTGAAGGTAGAGGTTGAAGAAAGGGAGAAGGAAAGAAGGAAGGAAGCCTAAGGAAGAAGCAAGTCAAAGCAAAGAGCAGAAGGAAGAAGGAGGGAAAAGGTGCGGCCAAGCAAGAAGGGAGAAGAAGGAAAGCACAAGGCAAAGGCAAAGTTGAAGGCAGAAGCCAAGGGAAAGAGAAGGCACTATAGCAGAGAAGGTGCGGCTGAAGAAGAAAGGCAAGGCTAAGGTAGAGGAAAGGAGGAATAAGAAGGAAAGAGAAATCAAGAAGAAAAGAAGAAGAGCAAAGACAGACAGGAAAGGAAGAAGCCAAGAAGCCAAAGTTAGAGAAAAGAAAGAAGAGGAAAGGAAGAAGAAAGGTAGAGAAGGCAAGGCTAAGGAAAGAAAGAAGAAAGAAGGAAAGCTAAGGCAGAGAAGAACTAAAGAAGAAAGGAAGAAGAGAAAGAGAAGAGAAGATCCAAAGAAGAAGAATCAACTATTTTTATATCTGATTCAATCTCTCTATTTTTGCTACATTTTATAACTCATAAACTCCTGCATTATACTTTGAATTAGATTTTGAGTAGATTTAAGTGTTCAAATTACATTATTGGGATTAGTGAATAAATTCCATTTGCTCCCTGTGTTCGACCTCAGACTCAACATTCGAGTAATAAAAGCTTCTTATTTGTTTACAAGGCGATTTCACCTATACTACGACGCAACATCCTTTATCTTTATAAAACACCAATCTCGTCCTGTTAACAGATCCTCTGTCCCCACGGTGCCTTCCCCTCTTCTCTTCTCTTTTGTGCCCACACCAGCCAAGGAAGGAAGCCAAACATTGGAGGACAACCTAGGGTACACGCCTACCCTAGGAGGTGGAGGATTTGAGGGTGGTACACTACCACCCTTGGAGGAGGAATCAAAGGTGGTCGACACCACCTTAGGAGAAGCCTTTGAAGGTGGAATTCCATCCACCTTGGAGGAGTCAAGCATGCCCCCCTTGGGCTTGCCAGGAGTTCATCAACTTGGAGAAGCCTTGCGAGAAGGAGCTCTTTTTGCGGGAGCAGCCACAATTGGAGTAAGATCCTTGCCATCTTCACCATCATTTTAAAGGATAACTATTTATATTTTATTTTTGCACTTTTAATTCTAGTAGTTGAAGCATTCCTCTATTAGGTTTTTGTGTAAAACAATTCCTCATTTTTATTAAAGTTGCCTTCTTTGCAATTTTGTTGCATTTGATTGCTTTATCTTTGTTCTAGCACCTTTTCAATTCCACTTCCTAATTACTCTAGGCCTCCACATGCCTAGAGTGAGCTTAGGGAGGGGTCATATTTGTCACTTAGGTTTTAGCTTAGTGATTGTAGGTGTTAGTTGCTTTTCCGTCAACAATTCGCATTTTGCCTTCATTATTTCAAAGCATAAAAATTATATATTTAAAAGACCAAAAGGAAAGGAGAATTTCATTTCCAAGAAAGAGATGTATTTTGCAAACAAATTGCCTTCTTGGACTACCCTAGATACCACACTATCTAGGTTAGAAACTTTAAAAGCAACTTGGTTTTTGTGTTACAATGATAAAACCCTAATTTTTCAAACCGTGCAAAAATCTTATCACGAGTTACCTCCTGTCAAGCGCTAAATTTAATGTCTTCAGCCAAGTGGAAAAATGGTATGGAGGAGTGGTCAAATCTGATGAATTTTGTAAAACAAGCACCTTGATCAATAACCTGGTTGGTCCAACTAGGTGCTTGTTCATATCAGTAGGCTGATGATGTAGCCCAAACCGAATCAATCTAGTGGGTTGATAGATGTGGATCAAAAGATGTGGTACCCACCAGATGCTGTGGAGCTCAAAAGGATATAGAAGTGTATAGCTAAGGTTTGGCTAAATCGGATCAGCCTGATCAAAGTAGGGATCCTCAAATGAAAAAGAATCAGTGGAGGATGTAGGAACCCTACGAGAGTGATCAGAGAAGAATGGGGCATGATTTGTAGTCTGATCGATGTCCGAAACTCGATAAAAATGCGAAGGAGAATCATGTGCAACCGGCTCATTGAGAGGAGAATCAGAATAAAAATTGAGTCTGGTAGCAGGTCGAGGTTGAAAATGAGTTTGGGAAGGTTTTGCATGTGTAGAAGAGCTATTTTTTTTCAAATCATTGACCTCAGTGTCAGAATCAAAAGATGGGTCGTGGATGCTGAGGTCGTAGATTGTCTCGTAATCATCAGGAAACAACAGTTCTCTAATATTAGAGTAGGATTCAAAATCGTCAGAGAATTTGCGAGAATCATGTCCTGAATTTGATTCTGAATCAGAGGTTCCACCATAAAATAAATCAAAAGATGTAGACTCAGCAACTTGACTTAGATCTAACCTAGTTTCAGATTTCGAGCTCAAAAAAGTGTCCTTATTCAGCATGGGCTCAGGTTCTTGGCTTGTAGGGAAGACCCAATCAAATCCCAACTTTTCCAACTCCTCAGTTTCTGTATCATAGATTGGCGTGACTTTCGAAAAATCAATCTGTATCTCTGAGGAGTTTGGAGAGGTGTACTCATCAAATACAAGCCCTGAATCATAATCCAGATTTGAAATATGATTTGTTTCACATGGGGCCTCATAATCATCCCAAGAAGACCCAGATCCAGATTCTAGGTTAAGGGTGTGGGTTGGATCACTAGGATCTAGATTGGGCTCTGCAGGGATGTCAAAATTTCTCTCGAGTGTCACCTTATCAAAATAAGGGACGAAATTTACACCCTTAAGAGGTTCTGATTCAATCTTGGTATCACAGGTGTCTAGAACATTAGGGCATGGTATGGTTGGCTCATAATCGTGATCACCTACAATCGGATCTTCCCCACCCATTTCAAGATCAGGTATGTCAATTGCTATGAAATTTGAATTGGAATTCCTCTGGGTTGGGGGTCCGTAATAAGCTTGATTATCAAACCAAGGATTTAGGAGATTGTGCTGGTTCATCCAAGATGTCTCAAGGGTGTACTGATGCTTATGATCGATAACATGTTTCAACATTTGCATTATCTTGTCTCTTCTTTCAAGGTCATCTTAGTGTATTTTCCATAGTGATGGCTCAAATCTACACAAGATATACTCACCATTATGCCATTTCTCAATTTCCCAGTATTTTGGCATGAGAACATCCCAAGTTGCCCCATTTTCTAGTTGTGTCAAAATCAGCTGTGCTTGTTCTGAAATGAATGTTGTTGTGTTTGACACATTAACCTGTATATCCTCAAACAGGTTTGCTAACATGTCAGGTTGCATTTTTGAATCAAGATGTAGAATCAAAACTCAAGATTAGATTTGAAGTTGATCAGATCTGAAAGAAATCCCTAAGATGATCTGTGTATGTGCTCTAAATAGAAGGGATGAGGGACTAGATGTGAATTTCTACCCAATCAAGGCACCCAAAGATTTTTGGATGACTAAGGCAATTTTGAGGTAGATGATGCCCCTAAATTAGAAATTCGCACACTCGAGAATTACCTGGGCATCCAGGAAGGGGAAGCCCCGCAAAGATCCCTACACAGTAGAGCATCCTCACGGGTTACAAGGTTTCCCCCCCTCGACCTTATCATTGAGGGTCCAGGTAGACTAGAATGTACGAACTTAAGTCCTTAAGTTTACCAATTTTATGTCCTAATTTGTGCCTTGAGTTTCACTTGATCAGAAGTTAATTCAACTTGTGACCTAATTTAGAGGTTGGTTGGCCTACAATGTAGACCAACTTCACCTGACCTGCCCTAAAGATGGCAGAATGAGATCTAGGTCAAGACTTAGAAATCACGCTGATTGACTCTCAGGTTATTAGGTCCAAGATTTTAAAGTTCAAGTTAATTTAGAGCCTGATTTTAGGGTTTTTGTTGATTAAATCTTTTCAACCAAGGGTTTACGTAGCACGCAAATGCGGGTTGGTTTGTTTCCTTTTATGCAGGCAAGTGTGAAGTAGTACCCTAAAATTGAAACCCTAATTGGCTCTATTCTACATCCAATTTGATCTTCAAAAATGCACTCCTTGGACTTCAAACAAGAACTGCGTAGTCTAAGAAGATTTAGAAATTAAGCGTAGTCCCTAATAGGCATAGGAAATTTGGGGTTGGGAATTCTAAAGAGAATCGTCTCAATCTTCAATCAGATTTGAAAAAAAAATTCGCAAATCAGGAAACTTGCCTTTTAAATGACGATTACTATGAAAAATAAGGCAGGTGATTCCTAATTTATTGTTTCCATTTTTTTTATCTTCCCAAGATTAGGAGGTTGATTAGGGAAGAATAGAGAAGTTACCTGCCCTGGTATGACTGTTTTGCGTGAAAGATCTCTTCGTGAAGTACCATGCAAAATCATAAGAAAGCAAACAGGGAAAGTTAGTGCTCAAATATAACCAAATAACGCAGAGAATAGCGGTTAATTGCACATTGCTCCCTGGCAACAACACTAAAATGTTAGTCACTCTGAATCAGATTTTAAAATCATGTGTTGCAGTATAGATTGAAGCAGTGCAAAAAACAAATAGAACTTATACTCGAAAGAAGTCCAAGGTCGAACACAAGAAGCAATTAGCAAAATAATTCTCAAGATTGTAATTCAAGCACAATAGAAGCAAACAATAATGATATATAAATGAAAGCAAATGTAAAATAGTGCAAAAAGAATGGGGTAAAATGGTGATTTGAATCATCAATTAACCCTCACAATAATATCAAATATCTTAATAGTATCAACCAATTTAAATCCATGTAGGATAAGTGCACAGTGTACTTCTGTTGAATCTCAGACGGTTGCTCTTCTTCTTTCTTCTTCTTCAGCTCCTTTTCTTCTCTTTCTGTGCCTTGACTCTTCTCTTCTTTCTCTTCTCTGGGTTCTTCTCCTTCTTCCTTCTCTTCTCGTACATGGCGAAGGGTTTCTTCTTCAAATGGCTAAGTGTCAGTTATTGGTCATCAGAGCAAAACCCCCTACCCCCACGCTCTCTCTTTCTTTCTCTCTCTAGGATCCACTCTCCCAGAGCCTCGAGCAATCTAATTCGGATCTAAGTGTACCCAGGACCATTGCTGCAGGCATGATATCGCAGCCGAGGAGTGAACAGGGTTTAGGCAGGTCGGGTCAGTGCCAGGCCTGTGTGAGTAGTGTCATGGGCAAGGTGGATGTGAAGGGTGTGGAGGACCTCATCCTTTGTGTTAGGAGGCGATAAGCCGTATGCATAAAATCATTTTATCCCCTATGGGCACTTCATTCCTTCGCGCAGTAGCAAGTGATGGCACCTTCAATTGAAGTAGCTGCTACTCATGTGGTCTTCAATTGAAGACTTGGGAAGGTCCTGAAGGTGGTCTATGGGGCCTGGGAATAATAACAACGAAGAACAAGGTTGGAGGGGGGTGGATTTGGCCAGAGAAGGTGGCGACGATGGCAGAGGACGGAAAAACCTGAGCATCACAAATACAACCTCACTTTCACATTAGAATAGCACGTAAGCATCACCGGACCACGACAACTGTAGTGGCAGTGGTTCTGTGATGGATTAGGGTGTGCGGTGGCCGGCGGAGGTCAGCGAAAGTGGATGGCGATGGGTTTGTTTGGTGGGCGATTTGGGTGAGTGAAGTGGTGAATAGAGAGAGGGGTTTTGAAGAGGGTGGAGAGGTGACAGTTGTGGGCTTGTCGGCGAGTTGATTGGAGGTTTGTGGAGGTGAGATGGACTCTCCAGAGGAGTGGCTGGAGGTGAGGACAATGAAGGTGAACGGCATGTCGAGGGGATATTTTTGGGATTTTTGGGTATAAAACTAACCTAAGAGAATTAAGGATCTAATCTAACCCTAATTTAACAGATGAAAAAGAGGAGAACGACATCGACATTGGTAGGCCGACGTCGGGGAAGAAGATGCCCCGGTGAGGGTAGGATAGCGAGGATGAAGGAGATAGAGGTGCCCGCTGGTATGGCGTGACGCGAAAGAAGGCAGGGAAGGAGGATCTTCGATCGGTATTGCAGTTAGATGAAGGAAGGAGTTAGAGGAGCTTCGGCTGGATGAGCAGAGATGAAATCAAAGGGGAATCCGGTCGAATTCGAGCGTAAGGAGAACAGTGAGGTCTGGGGAATCTTATATAGGGCTCTAGAAGTTGATTTGAGCAAAGTTGCTAGAGTTGGAAATCTCTATGATACTTGAATCTCTCATGCGTTCGCATGAGAGATTGGGAAGATTTTGGGGCTCAAGACCAGATTCAATGGAAAGAGGACTCCTCAAGGAATCTCCCTTCCAATTTTGGAAGGGATTGATTGATCAGAGGAGTTCTCTTCAATCAAAGGTCATTGGAGTTATAGGAATAGGATTTCATGGCAGTAGGGACCTTTTTGTGGATAAGACAACAATGTTGGGGGGCTATTTGCAAGAAATTCAAAAGTTAGGGGCATGTGTGTGAGAGAAAAGAGTCAAATAGGACCAAATTGCAAACTAGGTCAAGATGATCTCAGATTGGGCCCAAATTTTGATACAAACCTAATTTGGACCTAAGGAATCCAATTATGAAGTTGGATTTTGGTTTTGACTTAGTTTGACTAGGTAATTTATGTAAAAATCCAAATTAGGATAAAAGTCTATTTGTGGCTCTATTTTAGGTCAAGATGGGTTATGATGATCAAATTGAAGGTACCAAACCATAAAGAATATTTTTATATGAATTTTAGAGGGCTTAAGTGAATTTTATCCTGACGAGAACCTCAGTTAATTAAGTAGGTCTATTTTTAGGGTTTCAGAAGTCATTTAATTCCTAAAACATACGAAAATCCTTTCTGTTTGTTCTAACTCACTTAGACTCGTAAGGCCATTTAACCTTTATGCAACCCCTAAGAAAACTTATGATTGTACTACAATTGATATACTGTTAAAATTGCAATTTTACCCCTATTTTGCCATATTTCCCTCAAAATGGATTTGCAGAGAATTAAGGCTCTCTAGTAGTTATGTAGGAGCATTTAATGACTTAATCAGATCAAATTGAGTTAGTTATGGCTCATGATGGTGTTCCCAACACCACTCTCAACCTATGTAGATTGACTCTCCTAACCTCAATCAGGAAGAAGAACAAGAAATCCCAAAAACACCTGATTCAAATCCTACTTCTAACTCTCAAACATTGCATTCCAATCTTTCTAATAAAAAATTAGAGCCCTCTCACCAAGATCTTTTGGAGTTATTTGGGCAAGTCGATAAGAATATCCCCCTCCTAGATGCCACCCTTGCCTTTGCTAAATGTTTGAAAGGAAGGTTTACTCCAAAATGGTAGGCCTAGGATCTAGGATGGGTAGTCCTTTCTAAGACAGCAAGCTCAGTTTTTTAGAGCAAGCTATCTTTCACAAAAAGGGACCTGGCGCATCACCCATCTCGATTTTCATAAATGACACCACTTTTTTTCATGCCCCTCTCAACTTAGGTACCTCCATTAATATCATTCCTCCGGTCTTATTCGAGGAATCTCAATTCAATGATTTTAAACCTACTAAGGTTCAATTTCAATTGGAAGATCGATCTACAATTAAACCGTAGGGAATTTTTGAGGATAGTAATGTCAAGGTCCAGAATTATCTATTTCCGGTGAATTTTATGGTCCTTGACATAGAGGTACCTAAGGCTCTCATTAATGCCAACCTTGGAAGACCCTTTCTAATTACTGCAACAACTAATATCAATTCTCATTCTGGGAAAATGAATATAAGTTGCAATAATCAGACTTTCTCATTAGATTTATTTCAAACTTCCAAGAGGTCTATTGATCATGAAATTTTTGAGGTCACTGACAATACAATGGAAGCAGTATGTGAGAATTCTTTGTTGATCAAATCATACTCAGCTCTGACCACCATGGATCTAGATTTTATTGATTCCTATTCTTAGGATGATTTTGTGATCCAAAACTTTTCAGATCAACTAGGGTTTGACTTTTAATCTTTCAATCTTCCTGATTTTTCACCAAAAACATCTACACTAACTTCACCCACCCTGCATCTCATTGACTCCTTTCCTCCTCCCTTTCCATTGGACCTACCACCCAACCCACCCAAGTCTGTCATTTTACATGAACTTAAACCATGGCCAGATCTGGGTCATTCTTCCACCTTTCCATTTTATTTTGATCCCTATTTCCTTACCAATCATCTTTATAGGGATCTTGAGGACATCCAAGTGTCAAACTATTTACATGATTTTTCGTCTTCCGTGCATGCATTCACACCAGGCTAAATAGGCATAAAAGATAGTACTAGATGGGAGGTAACCCATCATTTTTCCTAATTTCCTTTTTTCCTTTCTTTTTCCAAGTTTTGACCATCATAAACCCGACCACCTTTCACTAAGGTGATCCCTTCTCCCTCCTAATGCATGAGGACATTGCATATTAAAGGCATGGGGGGGGTGTTTTTAAATTTTGATGATCGATTTAAGATTTTCAAAACCTAAAAATATGCATTTTCTTTTGTCATTTTTTTTATTCTCCTGCATGCATACCCAAAAAAATAAAAAAAAATGTTGAAAACTTTTTGAGGAAAATTATGAAATCGAGACTAAGGTTGAAAACTCACTTGTGGTACAATGGGATTTAATCTTTAACAAACTAGGGATAATGATACAGATCTGATCATTAGAATTTTAGGGTCTACCTTTAGACTAGATCAAATATCCTTCTCAAAAATTCCACCTAAACTCATGATAGTTCAGGTGACTTGATCTTCTTTTGTAATTTGGAAAGTATGTGACTTAGTTTCTGATTCAAAAACTTGTGTTTCATGCAAAACTTCCTGTGCCAAATTTCACACACAAGCCAATACCTAAAAACAACTAAAAATTAGAAAAACCCCCATGTTTGGCCTTAATAAAAGTCTAAAGTAGATCATTAGTTTGAGTTCCCACAGACAAGGAGGAAAATGACTCCTTTGAGGATGCGATGTCAACATGTTACCACCTCGGCGCTGCTCTATATCTATATTGCATATCTTTAGAAGGAGCATTAAAGCGCATTTTTGCAGCTCAAGTGTCTTGGACAGTGCTCTACCTATAGTGTTGGAGCAAGAGCTTGAGTTTGCTTGGAGCGCCCCTTTACACCGCATTGTGTTTTGGGGTTGTGAGCTCCTGGGTGGTGTCATGGACAGTGCTATCTCGAAGTACTGGCGCCAGAGCCCCTTCGAGGATTGGTAATGGGAATGATGATTTTGACACATCTGTTGTAAGACTAAGCTAAAAATAAGCATAGGGGAGAGAAAAAAAGTTTTAACCAAAAACACACCCTTATAAATGTTGGCTTTTCACAAGCATAGACACAAGGTTTTAAAAGTTATTGCAAGTTGCGAATCAGATTCAAGAGCCATAAAAATCCAAAAAATAGAAAATTCAAGTCATCTAAATTAACAAGGGGTTAATCTGTGAATTTTTTGGAGGATATATTGATTTTTCTTTTGTCTAATTTTTGGATCTGAAAATAAAGCACGATGTTTATTTTTAACAAATCATGTGCCTCCTATGTTTAGATCAACCAAGGACTCATAATCTCTTTCTCCTCAAAAGTTGAAAAAATTAGAATTCCCCAAAATTCTGTTTTATAGAAATTCAAGTTTTGCTAAGAGACTAGCAAAAGATAAGTATAAGGGTGTGATAAATGGCAGTTTATCATCATTTTTACGCATTAAAATAAACCTAGCTCTCAGGATTTTGCTCCACAAATGCATTTTTGGGTTGCATTTAGGCATCAATTAGGTTATGATGCATTACACTTTTTATTTTGTTTTTGATGTGTTTTTGTGAGTGTTAGGGATAAACAAATTGTCAGAACCCTAGAACCCTAGCACTCAGGAACGCATCTGGTGAAGGAGAAGCTCAAACCAGCTCGAACTCAACTTGTTCTAGCTCACCATAGCTGGAATCCAACTCACTTGAACTAGGGTTAGAGCATCCTAGCTCCATGCAGCTCATCTCAGCTGAATGGCAACTCAAGAGAGCTCATCCTAGATCACCTTAGCTCAAGTCAGCTCAGATCCAGCTCAACTTAGCTGAGTCTAGCTCATCTCAGCTCCCATCAGTTCACTAGGAGCTCTAGCTAGCTCAGCTGAGTTCACTGGAGTTCACCTCAACTCAGGACCAGCTACATCTACCTCCACTCAACTCCAGCCAGCTGAAGATGACTTCATCTTAGTTTAGGAAGCTCAAGTCCAGCTCCCGAGGACTCAGCTTAGCTCAACTTAGTTGAGCTAAGCTAGCTTAGATACCTCAACTAGCTAGGTCCTCCCTAGGAGCATCAGACCAAGCTCACCTCAGCTCCTTTCAGCAGAAGCTAGCTTGCTTTAGCTTGGCTTAGCAGCTAGCAAAGAACTAGCAAGCTAAGCCAGCTAAAGTAGCTCCATGCCACCCTCTTCAGCAGCTGCCAACTCCAGTTCAGCTCCGGACTTCTTCTGTCCAACTCCTCCCCTCAAACCCTAGCTCTAATTGCCTACTCCTCTACCCTACTACTAGCTAAGCTCCAACTCCCCTGGCCATTCACCACCCTAAAACCCTACCTAACTAGCTCCACCAACTAACCCTATCTAAGCTCCACCTAAGCTACCTAGTCCACTCCACTCTTGGCGCCAACCTAAGCATCCCTTCACCCCATCACCACCACCAAAAGAAACCCCATTCTTGGTGCCAAAACCACCTATAATTACCCCCATTTTGGCACCAACTCTTCCCTCCAAAAATACCCTCATCTCAACCCTACACCAACTCCCTCAACCCATCTCCACCATCCACCTAACCTCCCTTCTAGAAGTCCCTAGGTTGGCACTAATATGGTGGTGTCTCTCCACCACCAAGAGCCACCAGCACCACCATACCTACCACCCCATGTGACCCTTAAGTTGGCAGCAACCCCTCCTAGCCCTAGGATCCCTAGCCACCTCCCAAAACCTAATCCTAGCCCTCCATCATCTCCACGCCAACCACCATCTTCCCTTCCTATAAGTACACCATTAACTACCCACATATCTCAATCCTCCCCTAGTTTAATTCCACCCTATACCCACCTATAATCCACGGCGAAGAAGAAGAGGGAAGGAAGAAGATTAAGGAGGCTATTCCTTGCCTCCTTCCTCTCCATTCTTCTCCTTGTGCCATGCCAACAGGAGGAGCAAATTCTTATCAAGGAGGACAGCCAGGCATTGGAGGAGACTTGAAGGTGGTACCATCAACCTTGGAGGAGAATAGGGCACACCCTCTCTTTGTGGGCTTTCCTGGGAAGACAACACCACCTTGAAGGAGCTATTGAAGGAAGGAGTTGGAGAGCCCCTTTTCAAACCTAGGAGCCACTGAGCTTGGAGGAAGGAGCCTACTCTCTTCACCATTTTTCAGAGGATTAGTGTTTCTTTATTTTGTACTTTAAATTCTAGTGGTAGAAGCTTTCCTCTACTAGGGTTTTGTGTAAAATACTTTTTGCTCATCTATAAAAGTTGCCTTTTCTTATTAGTTTTTTTTTTCATTTTCTTTCCTTGTTCTTAGCACTTTTCACTCCCTTCCCTTGATTACACTAGGCCTCCACGTGCCTAGAGTGAGCATAGGGAGAGGTTATTTTTGTCACTATAAGGTTAGCATGTAGGTGTTAGCATCTTTCCCGCCAACAATTCGTGTATTCGTCATTATTTCAAAGCCATAAAACTTATATATTCAGAAACACCAAAAAGGAAGTTGATTTCCATTTTGAAGTAAGATATTCAATTTTGCAAATATATTGCCTCCTTGGACAACCCTAGATACTCTCCCTATCTAGGTTTACAAATTTTAAAAGCGAAACGGTTTTATGCGTTACAACAACTTATAAAAGCCTATTTTTACAAATCGCATAAAATTCCGTATCAAACACTCTCATCAGATGACTGGTCGGATGGTAGGGTGGACTCTTCTACTTTTGGGTTTCAATCCACTATTGAAGAACTGGAATCAATTGGCCTTCTAATATTTGGAGTAATGTATACATGGAGGAATGAGAATGGGTTGATGTCCAGAATTGATAGATTCTTATGCAATGTAGAACTTATGGGCATGTTTCAGTTGGCCTCTGTGACAACTTTAGGCGTCCTTTTTTTGACCACACACCAATTGTATAAGAGAGTGGAGAAGGTATGAAACTTAATACATATTTTAAGTTTCCAAGATCCTGGCTTATGAAGGAGGGATTCAGGGAGATGGTAGCGTAGTGGTGGGCGTCCCAGGTGGGTGAAGGATCGGCCAAGCAGTGCTTAGCGTCAAAGCTAAGGGGATTGCGACTTATGCTTTTTTAATACAAAAGGTAATGCATGCTCTGAAAGCCCAGAAGACGAAGGAGGCAGTGGATGGTGTGATGAGGTTGGATGCCAAGGAGGAGACTGCACCACTTGACGATAATGAACTCCACCAAAGGAATACATTCCAAACAGTTATTTCACAGGAAGATCTTCAATGGGAGGTTGATTTGTGCAAGAAATCACATCAACTGTGGTTGAAGGAGGGTGATTCCAGCAATAAGTTTTTCCATGTGGCTACAAGCACTAGGGGAAGGTATAATCTAATCTCTTCTTTGAGATACGGTGATCATGTGGCGAAGTCCTACTCTGATATATGTGGCGTGGCAAATAACTATTTCTTGGATGTGACATGTGCTGGGCTAAGAGGGAGATGGTGACTTGGGGCATCTAATATGCCGTTGTTGGGGGAGGAGGAGGGTCATTCCATGTGCAGAGAGATCCTAAAGGAGGAGGTGACGATTACCTTGAAGGGCCTAAAGGTTGAGGGGTCGCCTGGTCCAGATGGCTTCCTAGTATTATTTTATAAGGAGTTCTGCCCTGTGGTTCGTCAGGATGTTATGGCAGTAATAGGGGAGTTCCAGAGTGGTAACTATGGCATAGAAAAGATTAACAGAGCATTGCTTTTCTTATTATGAAAGAAGCTGGGAGTAGAAGCGGTGCCTGATTTTAGGCCTATCATTCTTTCAAACTCTATATATTTAATTATTGGGAAGCTACTTGCGAACCTCCTTGGTGTTGTCTTGCATAATCTTGTTAGCCCGGTGCAGTCTGCTTTTTTGAAGGGAAGGTCTTTACAGGAATCATTCATACTGGCTCAGAAGATGATCTTTGGGTGGGTGAGAAGGAAGACCAAGGCATTCTTGTGGAAGGTGGACTTCTCAAAGGCATACAACTCGATCTCATGGTTATATTTGTGGAAGATTTTTCGAAGGAGGGGGTTCCTAGAACGATGGGTCCAGTGGATGAAATGTTGTGTCACCACCTTCTTGTTCTCACCACTTATAAATGGGAAGCCAGTTGGTCAATGGATCAAGCCATAAAGAGGTGTTAATAGGCATGTCCCATTGCACCTTTGATTTTTATTCTTGCTATGGACACTCTGGCTAGTTTTACCTTGAAAGCTTGTAATGGTGGCCTTATGCATGGATACACACTTTTGTCTCAGAGAGCGTTGACACCTATCTTGCAGTTTGCCGATGACACAATGTTCTTTATTGAGGGTGGTTGCAGGAAAGCGGAGTATTTGAAGCATGTAGTGGAGATTTTTACTGAAGTGTCGTGGCTTACCATCAATGGCTCTAAATCTTCACTCATTTATTTTGGGTCAACATGTCAGGACAAGGACACTATCTCTGAGATGCTTCATACACCAATTACTAGTCTTCCAATACGGTATCTGGGTCTTCCTCTTCAAGTAAGGAGATTAAGAAAGGCAGATTGGGCACAGTTATTTGAGAAGATGTCTATGCGGCGGACTACATGGTGTGGTTGTTTTCTGTCTAAAGGGGGTAGGCTCATCCTACTAAATTATGTTTTATCGGCCATACCTATTTTTTTCCTGTCTATGTTTAGGCCACTAGGATCTGTGCTTAAAAAGATGGATGTGCTGAGGAAGCAATTTTTTTTGGAAAGGGCCAAAAGATGAAGGTCAATTTCTTCAACCTGTTAAATGGCACTATATTTACATCCCTAAAAAAAAGGGTGGGATGGGGGTTAGATCATTAAGAGAGTTTGGAGACTCACTACTCCAGTGGGGAGTCATTATTATGAGAGGCGATAACGGCATGTGGCAGGATGTGATAAGAGATTCTTATGGTGTGTCAAATTCCCAGTCTGATAGGGTGAATCTAAGTAAAGCATCTCCCTTTCTAGTGGTCGATATCAAAGACATTGGAGTCCTATTGGGAGAGGTTCTCCCCCATTTTGGGTAATGGTGAATATTTGCGCTTTTGGAAAGATAATTGGAGTGGCTTAGGCAGCTTTGATACATTTTATTCTTATGCATATAATGGTGCATTGTAGAAGTTTGCCACAATAGTAGACTATTGGGAGGATGGTAGAGATAGATGTCATCCATTAACGACAAACAACACATATGAGAGCCACTCTTCCATGGAGTACAATAGGCTTATGGAAGCCTTGGAGGCATTCAAGCCTAGGGACAGCGTGGATAGGTTGGAATGGAAGGAGGGGGTCTATGCTCCAAGCAAAGCCTCTCAGAAAATCCTGCATGTGGGGGATGATGATATTCACAGAGCTATTTGTGCATCAATTTGGAGGCTGAAAATCCCATTGAAGATCCAGATATTCCTGTGGTTGGCAAGAAGGGATGGCTTGGTTACTAATGTGTTGAGGGAACGTAATATGGGCACCCCCTCCTATGTGTGTCCCTTATGTGGCTTTGATCTAGATGACATCAAACATTTATTTACTACATGCTTGGTCACAAATGAAGTATGGCACAAATTATGTTCTGGCTCTATTCCAACATGGGATCAACTATGGAGGGATCTCACCACAGTTAGCAAGTCATGGGTGCACATGGCAGCAATCCTATGGTCGGTCTGGAGATAGCGCAATGATGTTGTTTTCAATGAGGGTAGATGTTGGATTGAAAATATTTGTAATGAGGTGTCGAGTAATGTGAATATGTGGTCGACTGCTATGTAACTCCTCTTGTTTTATAAAAAAAATTGGACACCTACTGTTGTAAAGGCAAACAAAAAAAGTTGGAGGAGAAATTCAAGGAAGGAATATCTGTGGTGCAAAGATTCAAATTGATAATTACCCTACTCATGGCTATTGGATCCATTCTCGCCTACGCTAGATCCTTAATGAATTCATATATGGAAGAGCATAAGGTAGAATATGAAAATATTAGGAAGGTAGTTTTGTTAGACCAAACAAGCTCATTAATCTTAAACAAGAACCTCTTAAGAAGCAGGACCCAAGAACCTTGCTCATTTCTTGCACCATAGGTAATATCACTTCTAATGAAGCACTCAAAAATATTAGAAGTGATATTACCTATGGTGATATATATCAAAGCACTCACAAATATCAGTAACTGTTGGTATAGGTCGACACAACTGTCACTGTAGATTTGAGGGCCTATTCTGATGGTCCCCTTCAGCATTCACTTAAGAGGTGTCGCTGTAGGGTACCTCAATGGTAAAAACCATCGATGTTGTACCAACTCCTATAGCGATGGTCATCTTTGCAAGACTATACAATCTAGTGTTTAGGCCAACAGCAATGGTTGGCTTGGATCTATCACCGATGATTTATTATGTCAGTGTAATGCCTATATATACACCGATGAAAACAATTGTAGGCAGGATCGACACTGTAGACAAAAAAGGGGGGATTTTATATGGTAATTCTATCCGTTACAACTGTTGGAGTAGGTCTTAGGTGTAATGTTCATTAATATCCCTACTACAATATATACCATCAATGCCCTATATATTATACATAAATGAAATTTCCAAAATAGATACTAAACAATCATCTAATTTTATGGGAACACCATCATGAGCCAAAACTAGCTCAATTTGGTATGATAAAGTTGATAAAAGCTCCTACATAATCATTAAGAGGTCCTAAGTGCTTAGTATTCTATTTTGAGAAGCAAAGATGAAAATAGGGTTATTTCTGCAATTTTACCATCTTATCACAAATACATAATAACCGCGGGGTATGCCAGGGGTTTATTAAAGGTCATATGGTCCTTAATGACTACAGAGTGGGTCCATTGATGTGCATACATTTGATTAACCTAAACTGTCTATTAATGCATGCTCTTAGTACCATATTAGCATCATACATTGTAAATATTGCATAACATGCATAATCATGCATTTAGGTCAATTTGTATAAATTGTATAGTAATTTTCTCCTTTTATGGTTAGGGATAGGGCGACTTTTTATCAGGGCCTCGGATTAAAGATCCAACCATACGGATCTGATCAAGGCGATGATTGGAGTTCAACAACTCCAAGATCGCCCTGATCGGACATCCGTAGCACCAGATAGAGATCGAGGGTTGAGATGGTGTTAATCCACACCTCAGACGACAAATCCAACCACACGGATGGGTTCAGATCGACCATCGCAGCCTAACGATGCGAAAATCGGTCCAATCTGACACCCGTGGCATCGTCTACAACACAAAGAAGATGGATGGTCAAGATGGTGCCATGGATGGTTGGGATGGTGCCACAAAGAAGATGGATGGTCAGGATGGTGCCACGGATGGTTGGGATGGTGCCAAGTGGAACCATCCCAATCATCCGCACCCAACTGCCCCCCCTCCGTTCAACTTTTGAAGGCAAAGGAGCACGTGATCTGGGCTGTTGGATCTCCATCCAAAGGCCGCAGATCACGCACGCCTAATTCCTTAATGAGGCAAAGAAGCCTGATAACACCACACAAGGGGGTAGTAATTAGGTTGAATATGGCCCATCTTTAGAATAAAAGGTGCAACATAAAGTAGAATAGGAGCATTGCATGCATCAAGTACCAAGATTGCTTATAAACTGTATTAATGGCTATTTGTGTAAAGCATTTGTCAAAGCAGGCCTCATATGAGCAATTAAACCGCACGGATGGATTCAGAACGACGAACGGAGTCCAACGGACTCAAGATCGGCCAAATCCGACATCCGGAGCTCCCACAATGGGCCCAAGAAATTCTGACCGTTGATCTCGATATCAACGGCCCAGAGAGCACCACGTCAGCCCGCCCCCACCACTAGCGCACCCTCAGTCGGCCAAGGACAAATCTCGGCCGTTGATCTCTGATCGAACGCTCGAGATCCGCGCGCTCGCCCGCGGTCGCCGCAACAAAGCGCGGGCGTGGCGCAACGGTTAGCGCGCACGCCCGCATCGCCGCGACGTGCGTTCGAGCCACGCGGAGCAGAAATCGAAGGCGAGCGAAGGGCGCGGCAAAATTGGGCCACGCGGCACGACGACAGCTCCCTAGTGCCCACGCGCGCGTGCACGCCGGGCGGAAACGTGCTCGCGCACGCGCGCCCAAGGCGCGATCTCAGTGCGGGCGTCGAAGGCTCTCAACCGTCCGATCTTTGATCGGACGGCTCTCGATCAGCGGCCACGGATCACGCGGAGAAGAAGACCGGGGTGGGCAACTGACCGGCGGCAAGAGGGCTTCACCGACGTTTATAGAAGCGATTTTAGCGACGCTCTGGATGTCGCTAAAGCCCATTCTTCTTTTAGGAAGCCCTTAACTCTATTTAAACCCCCTTCTACCACCATTCCATGCATACTCTGCCACTTGCAACTACTCCACTCCTCTCTTAGCTAGCTTTAGGCACTCTTGTAATCGCCGGAGACGAGGAGCCGTCGACGGAGCCTCCTCCACCGCCGTGGCTGCCTTGTCGCTCTCCACTCTCTCTCCATCTCTCTCTCTCTCTCTCTTTTAAGCTTTCATTTACTCTTGTTAAAGCATGTATTTAATGTTGTAAGCTATGAACTATGAATGCATGTTTAATGAAATTATTTTCCGTTCAATCACAATTTTAATTTCTGTTCAAAGTGTATGATCAAAACCAAGAGCTTTCTAACCCTAAACTCTCTCTCTCTATCTCTCGCTTTTCAAAACCGTCTCTTTCGCAAGCAAAACTCTGCCTTTTTCGTGACAACAAGTGGTAAACAAAATCCGATTTCCATGCCTCCCTGAGATCGACACTCAGACTCACCTCTGTTTACTTCTTTTAAAATCGATGTATCAAGTGCGTCTATAACGACACCTCTTAACACATACACACAAGAGCACGTCAGTTTTTGGCGCCGTTGCTGGGGAGGCAACGGATTTGTTTTATCACCTCCATTCCACATTCATTCTCACATCGTCTAATGCCCTATTTTCCTTTTTACTTGATGGTTGCAGGAATTCGGTGCATGGACGGCGAAGCGATGCATTCCACGACGGTAGCAAGGGAGTAGGCGCCTCGAGGACCGATAGTGAGTAGCCTGTCTCTCATTGTTTGCTTGCGTGAAAAAGCTAAAAAAATTGTAAAAACTGAAAAAAAATTGGCGTGGTGTATGATTGCTTGACCCACATCCATAACACATCACCCCACAAAAAAATGTACACTCTAACATTCTGAACAAATTCTTGAAGTGTTCTTTTCTTTTTCTTGAGTGGTGTTTGCGAAGCCACCGTGAATTGACCTGGGCCGCACCACTCAAACCTAAAACTGACTCATCTAATAGAAGCTGCATGACCATCAGGATGAGTACACTAGGGTTTTAGAGCCTCTACAAAAGAAAAGGAAATCTACTTTCACCAAGTTGTGTGCAGAACTTGACGTGCCCACTGAAACTTGTTTGAAAACATTAAGACACGTCAACCCTAAAAATGTACTAAAGTAAGGATGAAACACTAAAAGACACCACATCTTAACAAATCCTTACTTGAAAACCATGTTTTGCTAGAAGCACACACTTTGAAAGTGGAAAATTAAGAGGCACCACCCCAATCAATGCCTCATCACATCACCCTAAGCACAAGCACTATCCTAACCCTCTAAAACTGAGTAGACGTGCCCTAGGCAGGACTGAGTTAAGTCTCAAAAGGCGAGGTTTTGTTTGCTAGGCACTTGGCTTTCATTCCCTTGGTAGAATCTGGTGACTAGGCTGCGGGGCAGTGTCAAACGACCGCAGTTGTGGGGTCTATGGAACCGGAGGCGTAAGCCAAAGGAAGAACCTTCCCTGCAATCCCCTCGTAATCAACCTGGCCAGATTAGCCTTAGGAAGGGGAGTCCAGTGCTTACAGACTTAATCACCCTTTGCGAGATTTCTAGGTCTCCTAAGGAATACACCATAAGGATTAGGCTTGAGTGCTTGATTGAAACACATTTCTCGCATCTGTCGCCCTCCGCATCCCCTCCTGTTCTTCTCTAGTGTATGCATGGGAGGCGCTCACTGCATCCTGAATTGTGTGTTTTGGGGCAGGAATCTAGGCGACGTAATTCTGTTGAAAACATGGCTGAACCTAGGGTAGATGAGGTTGAAGATCAACCCCCACCAGACGATATGGTCATCATCCAAGCTCAAATCAATGCTAACCATCGGCTTCAGCAACAACAAATCCACACCATCATGCAAGCCATACAACGGTTACAGAACCCGCAAGAACAACCACCACCTTTCCACGACATACCAGGACAACCACCACTTGATTTACCGCCATTTCAGGACCAGCCAAGACCTCTCCGTGATTTCTATAATCCCTCTGCTATTAGAGTCGAGCCACACCTTAGGATCCCCGAGGGGGGAGATGATTTTGAGTTGAAACCAAACGTCTTAAGTTTGATCCAGAGCCACTTTCATGGAAGCTCAAATGAGGACCCCTTTCAACACCTAGAGGATCTCGACCGCATAGCACGAACGGTGAAACCTAGGAACATTAGCCTTGACATTGTTCTAATCAAGATGTTCCCTTTCTCATTAAGAGACAAGGCTTCTCATTGGCTTAGAACCCTAGGTAGACCCATCACCACCTGGGAAGAACTGAGGCATGCATTTTTAAAGAAATTCTTCCCCATAGGAAAGACCAATGCCCTCAGAAGAGCTATCACTACCTTCACACTCCAGGGTGGGGAACAATTTCATGAGGCGTGGGAAAGATTTAATGAACTTTTGAGGAAATGCCCACACCACGAAGTCCCAAGGTGGCAATTGGCCCAGATCTTTTACCACGGTCTGGACAGCAACCTACGGAACTTCGTCGATGCCTCATGCGGGGGAAACTTCCTAAACAAAGATGAGGAGAGCACGTTTGAGCTCTTTAAGTCTATGAGCGAGAATTCGCTCAACAATGCCTCCATGAACCAGTTTAACAGGTCCAGTCAACCCCGTGGCGGGATTTATGAGGTGCAAGCAAATTCTGGAATGGTTGACATGGACATCATTGCCAAAAAGTTGGATCGAGTGGAATTGGTAGACAAAAAGATTGATGAGCTACTGAATCAGACCAGGAACCCCTTGCAGACTTTCTCCCTAGCAAAGGGAGCACATAATGTTGACCTAGTCCAACCCTTCACCCAACTGAACCTGGAACAACCCTCGACCACGTTCTAGGGAGGGACCTTCGCTCCCTCAACCCTTGATTACTCCCTTCCCTCTTCATCAACAGCGGCTATCTTAGAAGATGTGCAAGCCGTCCAAGGTTATGCAAAACCTGACCCTTTCTCCAACACTTACAACACCGGCTGGCGTAATCACCCCAACTTTGGTTGGACAAACCAGAAACCACTGCAAGTCCAAAACCAGTAGCCACACTTGCCCCCTATCAGTAAGGACCACCAGTTAGACCCCAATATAACCAGAATAGAGCGGCCCCTCCCCCACAAAACTAAATGGATAACTTAATAAAGATGATGGCTGACATGAACCAGAAACATCAGGAAGAAATGGCCTTGGTAAAGGGACAGTTAAGCCAACTCTTGGACTGTAAACAGCAAGGATCTCTACCTTCCCAACCACAATCGAACCCGCGAAACATAATTAACAGAGGCCCCAATTCGCAAGGGTTCCAAGGCAATCCTGGGCAGGCTCACATGGTCCAGCCAGCCCCACAAACACCTCCTGGGTTTGGTGCTTCTTCATCCTCGTCTTCTCAAGGATCACCCCATGACCCCAATGCCTCTGCAAATGCTGTGACCTTGAGAAGCGGCACCAAAACCCAGGATCCCAAATGGCCGACTCTCCCTGAGACTTTACCTATTGAAATACCCGACTCAGAAGGGGCACCAACCAAGGACCCAGACATGGAACCAGTCCACATTCAGACCCTACCCTGAGGCCTTGGAAACAATTAAGAAAAAGAAGAATGCTGTGGAAACTGAGGAGCTGTTGGAGATTTTTAAGCAAGTACAGATTAATATTCCGCTCCTAGAAGCCGTCAAACACATCCCCGCTTACGCCAAGTTCTTAAAGGATGCCTGTACACCCAAGCGTATGCCGAGACCTCAAGCACCTAGGAAGGTTGTACTCTCTGAGCAAGCGAGTTTCGTGATATCAAGCAACCTTCCACTCAAACGAACTGACCCAGGAGCGCCCCTGATTTCCTGCAATATCGGGGACATGACATTTGATAGAGCACTCCTGGACCTAGGTGCTTCTATCAATCTAATTCCAACAACCCTGTACCACCAATTTGGTTTTGGGGAGCTGGCACCAACCCCTGTCACCATCCAATTGGCAGATAGATCAGTGAAAACCCCGAAGGGGGTTGTCGAGGACGTAATTGTACGGGTCAAGGACTTCTATTTCCCATTCGACTTTTTGGTGCTCGACATGGAGGTCCCTGAAAAATTACAGAACACACCCATAATCTTAGGCAGACCTTTCTTAGCTACGGCTAAAGCAAACATCGACTGCGACACGGGATGTATGGAAATCGCCTTCGGAGACAGGAAAATGCAATTAGATATCTTTCGGGCGACAAAGTCTTTTGATTGGGATTACATTGAGGAACATGATCCCGTGGAAACTTTAATCGAGGAATGCCTTACCCTCAGTTTTGTCTCAGACCACCAAACCCGTAGTTCTGACCCGTCACCATCATTACCCGTGGACCTCTGTAAGGCTGAGTATCATCACATGACACCATTTGAAGAGATCGATGTTGATCAACTACCGCCCTTTCCATTCCCATCGACTGTGGTCCCACCCGCACCTGAACTTAAACCATTGCCCGAGAATCTCAAGTACATCTTCTTGGGACCTGACCAAACCTTCCCAGTGATTATTAATTCCCATCTAACCAAGGATCAGGAACTAAGGTTGACTGCAACTCTTTCAGAACATCGGGCCGCCATTGGTTGGACCATCTCGGATCTAAGAGGAATTAGCCCCACCTATTGCACCCACAAGATTTACCTGGAAGACGAGGCCCGACCTTCTCGCCAAATGCAGAGACGGTTAAACCCTAACATGCGGGAGGTCATTTAAAAAGAAATTATCAAGTGGCTCGACGCCGACATCATTTACCCTATCTCTGATAGCCCCTGGGTGAGCCCCACTCAAGTGGTTCCAAAGAAGGCTGGGCTCACCGTTGTCACTAATGATCATGGCGAATCCATCCCCACCCGCACCACCACCGCATGGCGGGTGTGTATTGATTATAGGAAGCTTAATGAAGCCACTAAGAAGGACCACTTCCCCTTGCCATTCATTGACCACATCCTTGAAAGATTGGCAGGGCAGAAGTATTTTTGCTTCCTGGATGGATATTCAGGATATAACCAAGTCGCAATTGCTCTGGAAGATCAGGAAAAGACCACATTCACTTGCCCGTATGGCACGTTTGCATTCTGTCGAATGTCGTTCGGGTTATGCAACGCACCTGCGACCTTCCAGCGTTGCATGCTAGCCATTTTTTCAAAAATGGTGGGTGAATACTTGGAGGTCTTTATGGATGATTTCTCTATATTCGGGAATTCATTCGACCATTGTTTGAGCAACTTGGAGAAAATCCTGAAACGATGTATCGAGGTTAACTTAGTGTTAAGTTGGGAAAAGAGCCATTTTATGGTTCAAGAAGGAATTGTCCTTAGACACATCGTTTCGCATAGGGGCATCGAGGTCGATCGAGCTAAGGTTGATTTAATTTCCAAACTTCCTCCACCTAGTTCGGTCCGGCAGATTAGCTCTTTCCTAGGACATGTTGGCTTCTACCGAAGGTTCATCAAAGACTTTTCCAAACTTTCCAAACCCTTGACCGACCTTCTAGCCAACGACGCCACTTTCCACATGTCTCCTGATTGCATCCAGGCTTATCATACCCTCCGGGACTTAGTCTCCACCGCACCTGTACTTCAACCCCCAGACTGGTCCCAGGATTTTGAGATTATGTGTGACGCATCAGATTTTGCCATAGGCGCTGTCCTAGGACAAAGGCAAGACAAGAAGCCCATGGTGATCTACTACGCGAGCAAAACGTTGTACAAGGCCCAACGTAATTATACGGTCATAGAAAAAGAGTTGCTCGCTGTAGTCTTTGGACTGGAAAAATTCCGATCATACTTGTTGGGATCCCACGTGACTATCTACACCGACCATTCAGCCATCCGGCACCTGTTGGCCAAAAAGGATGCAAAACCCAGGCTCATCAGATGGATCCTGCTTTTGCAGGAATTTGACCTGGAAATCCAAGACAAGGCCGGATCGAAAAATGTGGTGGCTGACCACCTGTCAAGACTTCATCCAGACCACATTAGACCCTCCCTACCTCTATCTGATACCTTCCCTGATGAACACATCCTAGCTTTGCAAGACAAGAAAATGCCATGGTATGCTGACTATGTCAACTACCCGGTTATAGGACAAACCCCGCACAGCTGGTCCAGACAGCAACGGGACAGGTTCTTGGCTGAGGCCAAGCACTATTTCTGGGATGATCCCTTGCTGTTTCACCTCTGTGCTGATCAGATCATCAGGAGGTGCCTCCCCGAAGACGAAGTTCAGAGTGTGCTTTCCTTTTGTCATGACCAAGTGTGTGGTAGCCATTTCTCTGGCAAGAAAACAGCTGCAAAAGTTTTGCAGTCTGGATTTTATTGGCCGTCCCTATTTAAGGATGCACACATCTTTGCCAAGACTTGTGCACGATGCCAAACACTGGGGACCATGACCAAGAAAGATATGATGCCCCTTCAGCCCATTTTGATTGTCAAAATCTTCGATGTTTGGGGTATCGATTTTATGGGCCCCTTTCCACCATCCAACGGCTTCGAGTACATCCTGGTCTCGGTAGACTATGTTTCCAAATGGATTGAAGCCGTCGCCACTCGATGATGCGATCACAAGACGGTCATGGACTTTGTGAAGAAGAACATCCTTTCCCGGTTTGGAATACCCAAGGCCATAATCAGTGATGGTGGAAGCCATTTTATCCATTCCCAATTTCGTGCCCTACTTAGAAAATACAGGGTAAACCACCGCATTGCCACCCCGTATCATCCACAAACAAATGGGCAGACTGAGGTCTCAAATAGACAAATCAAGAATATTTTACAGAAGACTGTGAGACCTGACAGGAAAGACTGGTCCACACGACTTGATGATGCCCTCTGGGCATACAGGACCGCTTTTAAGACCCTGATAGGCATGTCGCCTTATCGCTTGGTCTTTGGCAAAGCTTGCCATCTCCCTGTCGAATTGGAACACCGAGCTTACTGGGCTATCAAGCAATGTAACATGGATCCCCAGTTAGCCGGTGCACAAAGGACGCTTCAATTATCTGAGCTCGAAGAAATTCATCGGGATGCCTTTGACAATAGTCGGCTATATAAGGAGAAAATGAAAGCCGTCCACGACCGACTCATTCATAGAAAAACCTTTGAGCCGAACCAACAAGTCTGGCTGTTTGATGCACGCCTGAAACTCTTCCCAGGGAAACTTAGGTCCAAATGGACGGGACCATTTCGGGTGGTCAAGCCCTATTCTAATGGGGCGGTTGAAATCGCTGATCTTAACACTGGGCACACTTTTACAGTTAATGGTCAAAGATTGAAGCATTTCCTGGCCCAAGTACCCCCCAAGGAAAGTGTCACCCTAGTTGAGGGCTGACACCAAGCACCGCCCAGCTGGAGGCGTTAAACTCAGCGCTTCCTGGGAGGCAACCCAGAGGATTCAGACTGATCTGGTAGTTTACGTCACTCAGGTACTATTTTTTTTGAACCGTTTTGCATCCATGTATTTGCCAATGAGGACATTGTCCAACTTAAGCAAGGGGGGGTGGTAAATTGCATAATCCTGAGCTTAATTAATCAGTCTGAATTAATTAATTAATTTAAAAAAAAAAAGATGAATTTAGGAAGAAAACTTAGGCATTAGAAACTTGTCAATAGTGGGAAATAATACAAAAAGAACTTAAACACTTAGACTTTTCAGGCCTTCAGGCCTAATCAGCCCTGGTGTCCGTTAAAATATGGATTTAGCGGTGAATCCTTGCAACTTTAAGCTATTCCAATCCACCTACTAAATAAGGTAATAAGTATACGACTTATCAACTCACCCTCTAACTCAGGAAAACTTTGAGTCTAAGCATCTGCACACATTTTTGCACAGACTCACTTCTCAGAGATTTTGACAGAAATTGGGTAGCTAATGAACTCTCTAGGGTGGTATGGCTGGCAAGTTGTCGTGGGTAACAGCCCATTGGTAGGTTGTCCAGAACCCAGCCACAGGCCATTTCCTTTTCGCTGACTCTAGGTACATTTGAGATCAGGGAAGCCACCTACAAAAAAAAAAAAGAAGAAGAAGAAGAAAAGAAAATAAACCACACTTCACCACACAAGTATGGCTGGCAAGTGATCATGGGTAACAACCCATTGGTCGGTTGTCCAGAGCCCAGCTTAATAATTGCACAAAAAAGACCAAAACACCTAAAGAAGAAGCAGGGAAGTAGTATAAGCCGGGGAGATATACACTGGAAAATCCTTGTGTTGACCCCAAGTAAAACGAACATAGGGAGAAAGCTACCAATCGAACAAATACACCTTCAGGAAAAAATATTTTCTTTTTCGATCACCTAGAGGCGTAGAAACACGAAGTCTGTCTCAATTACCGTTAAGTGAGTCTATCACAACATTCACACCAAGATGCTTAGCACTTAGGGTTTTGACCGAGTTTTGGGTGGGTTGGGTAGCCGTAAAAAGTTACCAACCCACACTGAATTCTGAAAAAATTCTAAGAAAATATACATACGTATACATATGTACCTTAAAGCAAGGATTCGGGCGATTCGTATTTTGGCAGACACTCGGGCGCTGCTTAGTCTTTGTAGATTAAGATCTTCGTATATTTCCTCTTATTGACAAGTAACGAAGTGCTTAAGCAATTACTTCTTGAATTCTCCAAGGAAATAAAGGCTAGAATAAACCTTGCTAGGGACTAGCAAGGAGTAAGCATGGGGGTATGATAACACCACACAAGGGGGTAGTAATTAGGTTGAATATGGCCCATCTTTAGAATAAAAGGCGCAACATAAAGTAGAATAGGAGCATTGCATGCATCAAGTACCAAGATTGCTTATAAACTGTATTAATGGCTATTTGTGTAAAGCATTTGTCAAAGCAGGCCTCAGATGAGCAATCGGACTGCACGGATGGATTCAGAATGACGAACGGAGTCCAACGGACTTAAGATCGGCCAAATCCGACATTCGGAGCTCCCACAATGGGCCCAAGAAATTCTGACCATTGATCTGGAGATCAACGGCCCAGAGAGTGCCACGTCAGCCCACCCCCACCGCTAGCGCACCCTCAGCCGGCCAAGGACAAATCTCGGCCGTTGATCTCCGATCGAACGGCTGAGATCCGCGCGCTCACCCACGGTCGCCGCGACAAAGCGTGAGCGTGGCGCAACGGTTAGCGCGCACGCCCGCATCACCGCGACACGCGTTCGAGCCGCGCGGAGCAGAAATCGAAGGCGAGCGAAGGGTGCGGCAAAATTGGGCTGCCCGATCAGCAGCGGGCAGCCAAGATAGCGCCACGTGACGCGACGACAGCTCCCTAGTGCCCACGCGCACGCGCACGCCTGGTGGAAACGCACGCGCCCGAGGCGCGATCTCAGCGCGGGCGTCGAAGGCTCTCAACCGTCCGATCTTCGATCGGACGGCTCTCGATCAGCGGCCACGGATCGTGCGGAGAAGAAGACAGGGGCGGGCAGCTGACCGGCGGCAAGAGGGCTTCATCGACGTTTATAGAAGCGATTTTAGCAACGCTCTGGATGTTGCTAAAGCCCATTCTTCTTTTAGGAAGTCCTTAACTCTATTTAAACCCCCTTCTACCACCATTCAATGCATACTCTCCCACTTGCAACTACTCCACTCCTCTCTTAGCTAGCTTTAGGCACTCTTGTAATCGCCAGAGACGACGAGCCGCCGACGGAGCCTCCTCCACCGCCGTGGCTGCCTCATCGCTCTCCACTCTCTCTCCATCTCTCTCTCTCTCTCTTTTAAGCTTTCATTTACTCTTGTTAAAGCATGTATTTAATGTTGTAAGCTATGAACTATGAATGCATGTTTAATGAAATTATTTTCCGTTCAATCGCAATTTTAATTTCTGTTCAAAGTGCATGATCAAAACCAAGAGCTTTCTAACCCTAAACTCTCTCTCTATCTCTCGCTTTTCAAACCGTCTCTTTCGCAAGCAAAACTCCGCCTTTTTCGTGACAACAAGTGGTAAACAAAATCCGATTTCCACGCCTCCCTGAGACTGACACTCGGACTCACCTCCGTTTACTTCTTTTAAAATCAACGTATCAAGTACGACTATAACGACACCTCTTAACACATACGCACAAGAGCACGTCAAAGCCCCCTTAGCGCGTTGGTCCAGTGCTCTACGAGATTTGATAGGCGTGCGTTCGAATCGCGCCTGACCTCCAAATCAAGACAGCCGCGGGCGCGGATGCAATTCCGCCACACAATCTTCATCAAGCAACTCTGAAAGGTGCAACGTGGCACTATCTCAACACGTCCAACACCCACGCATGATCGCACACAGCTCCGGACACACGATCAAACGCAAACGCGTGATAGAGGCACTGAAGAAGAGCGAGCACATGCTTTTTAAGCTGTCCGATCTCTTTATCGGACGGCTGAGACCCTTAGATTGTGTGCAGGCGTTGAGGTAGCCGAAGGCGAGTGGGCGCACGCAGCGTGTGCACGTTGGCCACGTTCAGGCCTTTAGTGATGGATAAATTTGTCACTAAAGTTACTAAATTAATGTTTTTGAAATTAAAATATCCAAAATGCCTCCACTCCTTGCAACTATAAAAGGAGACCCCTACCCTACGAATTTCTCATCCCTTCCTTATCCTCTCTCCTCAAGAGCTAAAACCAAGTTTTCGCCCCCGCTCCGGAAGTGGATCCCACGACGACGACGACGTGCTGCCTCGTTCTCGTTCTTCCAACTTCATCCTCCTTCTTCCCGTCTCGTCCTCCATCTTCCATGCGTCGCCTTTATTCGGCTCGTCCTCCAATCATTCGTCAAGGAGGATAACTTCTCTCTCCTTTCTTTTATCGCTTTCTAGAGTAGAATTTCCTGCTTTCTAGTGTAACAGTTTCCTGCTTTCTAATGTAATCATTTCCCACTTTCTTAGTTGTAAAACATTATTCAAATATCAAGTGCTTGTTCTCTCTCTCGCTCTCTCTCTCTCTTATTGTCTATAGCGATTCCATTGTGATTATTTCGCCTTTCAAACAAAAATACAAAAAATATATAATTACGGATTTTGAGATTGATGTAGCCTCCCTATGTTCGACCAGAAACTTCTTTACGGATTTTTCGGTATAAATTTTATCTGTTGAACAGATTTCTTCTTGACTCGAACTACAACGACAGATTTTCAAATCCAATTGCGAATGCATAGTTTTCCACCTTCAACGTTTTGGCGTCGTTGCCGGGGAGGCAACGATTTTTCGATCTTCTTTTCGCATTTTGTGTACTTTACTATTTTCTAACTTTCTTTATCTCTTGTCTATTGTTTTGCAGATACCTTTATCAGGGAATCGTCAAGCAGTAGATCGGAGTAAAGTGCAGTTGAAGGTGACTGTAAGTGCTCCCCATTCTTCCCCCTCCATAGATTTCATTTCATCACATTAAGTCAAACTCCAATTAACCTAGGTGTTTGCATAAATCCTAGGATTAGTTTGATTGCTTGGATTTCCACCCACATTCATTTCACCCTCGCATATTAAAAGAAAAATCAAAAAGATATTTCTTGTGAGGTAATTTAACATACACACAACATACACCCACATTCAAGGCACATAACCTAATTGATTTTTATCTACTCAACCAGATTTTGATCTGTGGAACCAGTACACACAAATCAACATATAAAAGAATAGAAATCAGTCTAGGTTAATCGCTTTGTGTGCCTAGCTCAGTGGTGCAATTGTGGCCAATTGTTTGAGTTGTTTGGGCTGCACCACTCAACCTAAAATCAACTCACTAAGTAGCTTCCTCTTAGGGTTTTCAATTTAGGTCAATACCAGGCACTCCAGTTTATTTTTGTTTTCAAAAGGAAAGTGATCTTCACCCATGCTTGAAAGCCTGGTTTGCCTCAAACTTGATTGAATTAAACCTAATTCTAAACCCTAAAAGCTACTTAAGCAAGATTTGAACCTTAAAATATACTCATCACAAATAATCTTACTTAAAAATCCTGGTTGTGCACTCACTCACACATACTCAATTGATCATTAAGGGAACAACCCATTTTAAGGGCCCACCACATTCCATAAGCACTACAATCTCAGGCCTAAATAAAATCAAATAGACGTTGGCCTTAAGGACTGATTCGCTCTTTGGGGTCCAGTCTAAGATTATTTACGATTAACCTGCTTATATTGATCAATCTGATGTCTAGCTAGGCGAGTAGTGTCAAACGACCTCAGCTGGGGGGTACACTAGGAACCGCAGGCGCAAGCCGAAAGAAGAACCTTCTCCCTAGTCCCTCCTTCTAACTGGTTGGATTGAGCAGACACAAGTAGAGTAAATCGTATATATTCTTAAGGTGGGTTCTGAGAGTCTATAGATCCTTAGGCTACCCCACTTAAAGACAGGCCTGTTTAGTTGTGCTACAGGGTTCTTATCCCCAGTCCTTCTGACCTTTTCCTAGTTTATGCTGGGAAGAAGGTCATTGAATCCCCGATTGGAAGGACCACTAGAGTGTTCTAGGAGGCGTAGATTAGATTTTTGCCAAATTGATCCCATGGCCGATCCTCCTTTGCCTCAAGATCCACAGGAGATATTTCAAAGGCATCTGGAACAAATGCAGAGAATGCAAGAATGGTTCCAGAGAATGCAGGGCACTTAGCCCTTGAAGGATTTTTTTGATCCTTCAAATTACGGGGAATGTCCTGGCATCCAGATTCCTACCAAAGACGTAGAAATCAAGCCCCAGGTGTTAAGCCTGATCAAACATTTCCATGGGCTTGTCTCTGAAGACCCGTTTTAGCACTTGGAGACTTGACCACTTTAGTCCAGACCACCAAGGCACGAAACATGAATGAGGAGCAAATGATCATGAGGTTGTTCCCCCACTCTCTTAAGGATAAAGCCGCTCATTGGTACAGGACTATAGGAAGACCAATTGCAACTTGGAATGAGTTGAAATCAGCCTTTTTAAAGAAATTCTTCCCTATCGGATGTACCAATTCTTTGAGACAGGCAATTACTACCTTCACCTAGTGGCTGGGGGAGTAGTTTTATGTTACCTGGGAGCGATTAAAGGACTTATTGCAGAGGTGTCCACACCACAAGGTGGCGAAATGGCAACTCATGTAGACCTTCTACCACAAGTTGACTGAGCAACTCAGAAATCACGTAGACGCTTCTTGCGAAGGCAATTTCCTCAATAAAGATGCAGATAACGCGCATGATTTGTTTGAGGAAATGAGCAAGAATTCAATCAATCATGCCTCCATGGATACTTTTAACCGGTCCCAACAGCCTAGACTGAATGTTAATGAAGTCCACGATTCTCATTCATTCGATATGGAATTGATTTGTAATAAGCTTGATAAGGTGGATTTGGTTACTAAGAGAATGAAGGAGTGGATGGCCGGAAACTCAATGAACAACTCTCGATCCACTCAATCCCAGAATTTGGGATTCCATTCATCACGAGCTCCTTCTGGACAGGAGTTCATGAATCAACTTGATGAGGCTCAGCCTGCGAGCCAGCATTATTCGAAACCCCATGGGTTCCAAATTGGGGCCTTTGATCCCAGTTTCTCTAATCCCTCCCTTTCTTTCTCTCCATCCTCACCCTATGAGGATGTTTATGCTATACAGGAGAATGTTAGATCCAACCCTTACTCCAATGCTTACAATCCTGGTTGGAGAAACCACCCTAACTTTTCTTGGAAAACCTAGGTAGCAGACCCAATTCCGACCTAGCAACTATGCTCTGCAAAGACCAATGGGTCAGAGTCATGTTTACACTCAGCTGCCCCCGAATCAGGTCAATCAGCCAGCTTGGAATGCCCGTCAACCCATAGGGCAGGCTGATTTGAACTGACAAATGATAGAGATGCAAGGATCTATGCTCCAGCTCATGCAGCAAATGAAAACCTCACTGGACAACTTGCAAACCGGGCTCATAGCTAATTCTCGTCAACCCAGACCTCTCTACCATCTCAACCCGTACCCAACCCGCGTAATATTCAGAATCTGGGTAATCAAGCCCACCGGTACAGGAATCAGAGGGACCCACACGCACATGCTCATATGGTTGAGTAGAGTCCTTCCTCTTCTTCTTCCTCAAATCAAAGATTCTTGGTTAATGAAGCCCCTCCAATCATTCCTAACCCTCCCCAAGACCTAAACCCGTATGCATCTGCTAATTCTGTTACCTTGAGGAGTGGTAAACAAACTCAGGATCCACAACCACATTGTTTTGATTTACCAAATCCTGAAGAGCCTGAGGGGAGAAAGGAGAACTATGGAGAAGAAATCAAGGCTCAGGAACCTGATTCCGAAGATCTGACTCATGTTCCTTTTCCTGAGGCCTTGATTATACCAAGGAAGAAGAAGTCTATTGATAGTAATGAGGAGCTTCTGAATATTTTCAAGAATGTCGAGATCAATATCCCACTCCGCGACGCTATCAAACATGCACCGGCTTACTCGAACTTTTTTAAAGGATTTATGTACACAGAAGTGTAAGTTGAGAGAATCTATTCCGAGGAAGGTGGTACTCTCCGAGCAAGCTAGTTCTGTTATCCTGCACCACCTCCCTCAGAGAAAGAGATCCAAGTGCTCCTTTGACTTCTTGTGTCATCGGAGATTACACCTTTGATAGAGCACTGCTGGATCTGGGTGCATCCATCAACCTAATTCTGACTTCTCTTTACAAGAAGTTCAGATTAGGTGAACTTCGGCCGACTTCAGTAACGCTGCAGTTAGCGGACCGTTCAATCACAAATCCATGAGGCATTATTGAAGATGTTATTGTCAAGGTTAAGGATTTCTATTTTCCTGTAGATTTCCTTATCCTTGACATGGGTGTATCTGAAAATCTGAGGAACATGCCCATCATTCTAGGGCATCCATTCCTGGTTACCGCTAAAGCCAACATTAACTATGAGAGCGGTAGCATGGAAATCACCTTTGGGGATCAAAGAATGAAATTGGATATTTTTAAGGCAATTAACAAATTCGAGGATTGTGGATTTATTGAGGAACTTGACGATGATAATGTGAATATCGAAACTTGTATGATGTTTTTTGCATTTGAAAGCTCCTCCTCTAATGATGATTTCAACCCGCAACCCTCTATGGCAGACCTACCATCTTCTGAAGAGGTTATTGATTTTGTTCACTCTCAACCTCTTCCTCTTGATGAGTCTTCATCCGCATCTTCCTTACCTTCAATCATCAAGCCGCCCCAGCTTGAGCTGAAACCATTGCCTGAGAATCTGAAATATCATATTTTAGGACCACATAAGACACTCCCTGTGATTATCAGTGCTAAATTAACAAAGGAGCTGGAGATTAAACTAATTAAGGTCCTAAAGGAACACACGAAGGCAATTGGTTGGACCATTCATGACCTTAGGGGGATCAAGCCATCTTATTGCAATCACAGAATATTTTTGGAAAATGGATCCCACCCTTCTCGCCAGATGCAGAGGAGATTAAACCCAAACATGCGAGAAGTGGTCAAGAAGGAGATTATCAAGTGGCTCGATGTAGGAATCATTTATCCGATCTCTGATAGTCCTTGGGTAAGTCCCGTGCAAATTGTTCCCAAGAAAGCTAGGATTACCGTTGTGACTAACGAGAAAGGAGAATCTGTCACAACTCATTCAGCTTCCTCTTGGAGAGTTTGTATTGATTACAGGAAGCTGAACACAGCCACGAAAAAGGAGCATTTCCCTTTGCCTTTTATCGATCAAATCCTTGAAAGACTAGCCGACCAGAAGTACTTCTGTTTCCTTGATGGCTACTTGGGATACAACCAAGTCCCTATCCATCCTGAGGATTAGGAAAAAATGAATTTCACATGTCCCTATGGAACCTTTGCTCTCCGTAGGATGCCATTCGACTTATGCAATGCACCTGCGACTTTTCAAAGGTGTATGCTGGCTATATTCTCTGACATGGTGGGAGAGTTTATGGAAGTCTTCATGGATAATTTCTCTATTTTTGGAGAATCGTTTGACTCTTGTCTAGCTAATCTTGAAATGATTCTTAAATGATGCATCCAAACAAGATTGGTCCTTAGCTGGGAAAAGAGTCATTTCATGACACAAGAAAGCATCATCTTGGGTCATATAATCTTTGAATGGGGAATCGAAGTGGACAAAGCTAAGGTTGATGCTATTGCTAAACTTCCTCCTCCCACATCTGTCAAACAAATTCGATCATTTCTTAGCCATGTGGGATTCTACAGGAGATTCATCAAGAACTTTTCAAAGGTTGCTCGTCCTTTGAGCAATCTTCTCTCCAAAGAAATTTCATTTGATTTCGACGAATCATGCCGTAAGGCATTTGATTTTCTTAAAATGGCAATCACTTGTGCTCTGGTGTTGCAACCACCGGTTTGGACAGCCCCTTTTGAGATCATGACCAATGCTTCTAATTACGCTATCGGGGTTGTTTTGGGTCATAAGATTGACAGAAAGCCTTCTGTCATCTACTACGCTAGTAAAACTCTGGACGAGGCCCAGAGGAATTACACTGTTACTGAGAAGGAATTACTAGCAGTAGTGTTTGCTTTGGAGAAATTTAGGGCTTATCTCTTAGGGTCTCACGTCATCATTTATACCGACCACTCGGCCTTGAGACATCTCTTGGACAAAAAGGATGCCAAACCCCAACTTATTTGATGGATTCTTCTACTTCAAGAATTTGATCTTGAAATCAAGAATAAATCCGAGGTACAAAATGTGGTGGCAGATCATCTGTCGAGACTTCTGAGTGATTCTTCTCGTCTGGACATTCCGATTGCTGATACATTTCCAGATGAGACCATCCTTACAGTTTCAGGTGTCCAAACCCCGTGGTTTGCTGACATCGTCAATTATTTGGTCGTTGGTCAAATCCCCTAGGATAAACTCAAATCTGAGGCCAAATATTACTTCTGGGAGGACCCTGAACTGTACCGCATCGGCTCTGATCAAATTATTCATCGATGTGTTCCAGAGAACAAATTCAAGAGTATACTCAAATTTTGCCATGCATCTGCATGTGGTGGACACTTCTCCGGCAAAAAGACGGCTGCAAAAATTTTGCAATCTGGATTATATTGGCCATCTTTATTTAAGGATGCCCAGGATTTCTCGAGGTCATGTTCTCGATGCCAAGCACTTGGGAGCATAACCAAGAGAGACATGATACCCCTAAACCCAATTCTTCTTGTCGAAATCTTCGACATTTGGGGCATCGATTTCATGGGACCCTTCCTCCCTTCATTTGGATAGCAGTACATTCTCGTCGTTGTCGATTATGTGTCCAAGTGGATTGAAGCTATTCCTACCCGAACCAATGACCACAAGGTGGTCATCGATTTTGTCAAGAACAATATCTTCAGCCGATTCGAGATTTTGAGGGCCATCAACAGTGATGGTGGCACTCATTTCACTAATGCTCAGTTCTGTAATTTGCTGGCAAAATACGGGGTTAATCACAGAATCTCCATACCTTACCATCCCCAGACGAATGGACAGGCTGAGATCTCCAATCAGGAGATCAAGAATATTCTGTAGAAAATGGTTAGGCCTGATTGCAAAGACTGGACTCAAAAGCTTGAGGATGCTCTTTGGGTCTACCGTACAGCGTATAAAATACCCATCGGCATGTCTCCGTCTCGCCTGGTGTATGGAAAGGCGTGCCATTTACCCGTAGAAATTGAACATAGGGCATTCTGGGCAATCAAGCAGTGCAATCTAGATTTGAGCTTAGCCGGGAAGACCCGGAAAC
This sequence comes from Thalassia testudinum, assembly GCA_037157565.1. NCBI lineage: Eukaryota > Viridiplantae > Streptophyta > Magnoliopsida > Alismatales > Hydrocharitaceae > Thalassia > Thalassia testudinum. Next base: position 12,009,299 of record JAZHRO010000025.1, read on the forward strand.
TCCAACTATCTGAGTTGGAGGAGCTTAGAAATGACACGTACGAGAATGCCGAGATTTACAAGGCTTGGACCAAAGCTCTTCATGACCAATTGATTTCCCACAAGAGCTTTGAGCTGAACCAGAAAGTCTGGCTCTTTGATTCTCGACTTAAGCTCTTTCCTGGCAAACTTCGGTCGAAATGGAACGACCTATTCATTATCGATTAGATATTTCCAAATGGGGTTGTTCAGATCTTTGACTCGAAGACAAGTAATTCATTCAAAGTCAACAGTCAACGTCTGAAGCCTGTTATTAACCATACTATTCCAGAACCCATCTCAGACACGGTTGCTCTAGCCATGTTGTGACTTCTTTGGCTAGACTACACCTAGCTGACGGCATTAAACTTAGAAGTTGTACAGTCTGACTCAGAGCTGACTCGAGCTTCATATTCAGGTGATATCTTCTGCATTCTACCCTTCCTTTCATGTCTTTTATTCTCAATGCAGATATTGCATCAGCTAGGTGATTGCGCAGCAATCATAGGTCTTAATTGACCTAAATTAGGCTAGGACTTAGCATAAGTTAGGACAGTTCACACATGCATAAGTATTACTTACATCCTTACTGCCTTCTTTTAGCTATGCATAAAATAATGCTACAATGTGCTAATTAGGTGCATTATGTCAATTACAAGTAATAAGCTGACCAGAAGGTAGATCTAAAGCTGGATATGAAGAATAAAGAATAACTGGAGTTGCAACAGAGCTAGAGGGGAAGACCTAGATTAGATGTAATAGATAATATGTAAGGGAGTTAAGGTATGCTATTCTATTAAGTAGGAATAAAGCAATAAATTATGAAGAACTTAGGTCCATCCTAGCCCTAGGATAACCTGGAAGCCTCCCCAAGCCTTAGCCACCATTAGATTAGGTCACCGCACCCTAGGAAATCCTAAAGCCCTAATTCTAGCCTCCACCTAGATGTCCAGATAAGTTATAGGATGTCCAGAACCCTTAGCCAACTCCCGCACACCTTAAACCCACTTCTGCAATGTTATTGGACATCCAGACACTTGGTTAGACATCCAATTTCTGCAGAATAGCCAAGACAGAACCTAGAATCCCTACTGACTCTGATTAGACGTCTAGAAAACAAGTCTAGACTTCTGATTTTTCACTATAAGACTTCTGACACTAATATTGGACGTCCAGAACTGCCCTCCAGACCTTGTTTTGAGATTCAAGCCTTGATCTTGGACCTCTAGGCCCCTAAACCCAATTCCAACCTCATAGGAACCTAAATTAAGGTGCCCTAACCCTAGTACATCATCTCTAGACCTATCTAAGGACCTAATTAGGTTCTCACTAAACCTAATTGACTTGGATCTTAGTCAATTCCATTAGCCTATTCAATTGGACTCATTGAGACCAATTGAGCCCTGATCTCAGCACACACTATCCAATTGGACTCAGTGAGAGTCCAATTGACCTAGACCTGACTTAATTGAGTTATTTTACTCTCAATTAACTTTTCACACACCCAATTAAACTTGTAATAAGTTTAATTGCATTTTACCTTAGTGAATTACGGTTTACAACCTTAATTTGAGACCTACCTTGACCTAAACCCACTAGCACCTAACCTAATCAACCTAGCCACCTAAGTTTCGACCCACACACACCCACACACGCCATCCACATGAAAATACCTAGCCTAGAGTTCTCTAGAACTCTTTACCACGTGTTGTTGCCTTGGTTGCTAAAATTAGCAACCAAGAGCCATTCGATTTTTAGATCCACATTTGGTGGATCTAAAAACCACCATCCATCCTCTCTCTCTCACTCTCCCATGAGCTCCCACCATCGGCCTCTCTAGAGAATTCCATAATTCTCTAGCGAGCTTCCCTTAGGTCTATAAAAAGACCTAAGGGGTGGCCATTTGCACCCATCCACTCTTGGCTTCATTCACTCTTGGCTCCATTTTATCTTAGCTTCATTCCACCTCCACTCCACCTTCATGAGTAGCTTCACCATGGCCACCACCATCTCCACGCCAAGATGTTGGATCACCACCTCAACCTCTCTCCAAGGATCGGCCTAAGCACCATTGTCCGCCCCTCCTCCTCTCAACCAAGTCAAAGGCCATCGGAGCCCACCTTTGTATGCCCTTATTTCTGCTAGATTAGTAGCTTAGTTCTTTATAGTTTACATGCTTTATTTATTGCTTAGTACTGTAGCTCTAAATTCTCCCCCAATGATGCGTGCATAATCCCCCGTAGATTCATGTATGCAATCATTTTCTGCTAGCTATACTATGTTTCCAAGCATTCCTCTATAAGCTTTCCACAAGTTCCATGTTGCAAACACCATGATGAATCAATGAAAGATCTTTTTCTATATATATATATATCTATGTGTTGAAAATCACCATGAGCTTATTGCAATATATTTTGTGTGATTAAAGTTGCCTACTTTTACTTTCTGATATTCTGGCAGCTAAGCATGTCGTGCATTAATACGAACTTAGCATAAATCGACATGCGATTTTGAATAAGTAGAGCGAGCGAGATCTATTTCAAATCTGCATTTCTATAAACGCCTCCCAGAGACGAATGATCGGGACTCAAGTCTCGTTATCTTTATAAATTATTTTTGACGAGTGTTTTCTCGCACTATACTATGACGAGATCTCTGTTTTCAAAACATGCGTGAGAATCGCTTCTTGTTACTAGGCATGGGGAGGTGGATTCATTTCTGAATCATTTTGTCAGCTTTGTGGAATTCTTGTAAATTCTACTTATTTTCTTATATATACATAAAAAAAATTGAATTAGGAAGGAATGCTTGGATATTAGGGCCTTTCAATCTTAGGAAATATTACAGTAGGATCTGAACACTAACACCCTTCAGGTCTTTGGGCTTAATCAGCCTAGGTATCCATTAAAATGTGGATTTGTTTATCGAGTCCTCGCCATCCTGAATTCTATTTTAATTTGATTAAATAAGTTTGGGTGATAAGTACATGACTTATCAACCCGCCCTCTAATTTGAGGAAGCTTTAAGTCTAAGCATCTACACACTATTCATCACTGACTTGTTATTCGACGATTTTAATGGAAATTGGGTAGCTAATGAACCTTCTAGGGTGATATGGCTGGCAAGTTATCGTGGGTAACAGCTCATAGGTAGGTTGTCCAAAGCCCAGTCACTAGACCACTCTCTTCTTACTTCCTCTAGGTAAATCTTAGACCAGAGAAGCCACCTACTTAAAAAGAAAAGAAAGTTCAAAAAGATAAGAAAAAGAAAAAGAAAAAGGAGAAAAGAAACAAAAAGAAACAAAAAGAAATAAGCCACACTTCACCGCACGAGTATGCTTGGCAAGTTGGTGGTAACAGCTCATCGACGGTTGTCCAAAACCCAGCTCAAGAAATGCACATAAAAATTCCTAAAACACTTAGGAAGAAGTGGAGAAGTAGATTAAGCAAGGGAGATATACACTGGAATCACCCTTATGTTGACCCCATAAAATTTAAAAGTAGGGAGAAAGCTACCAGTCGTATAGATACACCTTCAGGTAGATTTGTTTCTTAGGTCACCTAGGGGCGTAGAAACCCGAAGTCCATTCTGATTGCCAATCAACAAGTCTATCACAATCACAAAAAGATGCTTAGAACTTGTGGTTCTCATCAAATCATAGGTGGGTTGAGTGGCCGTAGAAAGCCACTCTGTAACCCTAAACTCAAAAATCCAAAAAAAAAAAAACATTAGAAAAGAAGAAAAAGAGGTCTTTCTGTGAATAAGGCGAGGGCTTGAGGTGGTCTGCATTTTGGCAGATACTCGGGCGCTGTTGTGTCTTTGAAAGTTTAGCTCCTAACTAAAAATCTCTTAATGTTGAAAATGATTTGTGCCCAAGTAATCCAACCCTAATTCTTTTATAAATAGCATGTAGTTTTTGCTAGGGACTAGCAAAAGATAAGCATGGCGGTGTAATGTGCATACATCTAATTAACCTAAAATGTCTATTAATGCATGTTATTAGTACCATATTAGCATCATACATTGTAAATATTACATAACATGCATAATCATACATTTAGGTCAAGTTGTATAAATTGTATAGTAATTTTCTCCTTTTATGGTTAGGGAAAGGGCGACTTTTTATCAGGGCCTCAGATCAAAGATCCAACCATACGAATCTGATCAGGGCGATGCTTGGAGTTCAACGACTCCAAGATCGCCCTGATCGGACATCCGTAGCATCAGATAGAGACCGAGGAACCCTAGAGATCAAGGGCCAAGATGGTGTTAATTCGCACCTCAGACGACAAATCCGACCACATGGATGGGATCGGATCGACGATCGCAGCCTAACAGCATGAAAATCGATCCAATCCAACACCCGTGGCACCATCTACAACACAGAGAAGATGGACGGTCAGGATGGTGCCACGTGGCACCATCCCAACCATCTGCACCCGACCGCCCCCCCTCTGTTCAACTTCTGAAGGCAAAGATGTACGCGAATTGGGTTGTTGGATCTCCATCCAACGACTGCAAATTTGTGCACGCCTAATTCCTAAACAAGGCAAAGAAGACCCCTTAGCGCGTTGGTCCAGCGCTCTACGAGATCTGATAGGTACGCGTTCGAATCGCGCCCAGCCTCCAAATCAAGACAAGCGCGGGCGCAATTCTACCACACGATCTTCATCGAATGGCTCTGAAACGTGCAATGTGGTGCTATCTCAACGCGTCGAACACCCACGGGCGATCGCATGCCGCTCCAGACGCATGATCAAATGCGGGTGCGCGGTAGAGGCGTTGAAGAAGAGCGGGCGCACGCTTTTTAAGCTGTCCAATCTCTTGATCAGACGGATGGGAGCCTTAGATCATGCACTGGTCTTGAGACAGCTGAAGGCGAGCGGGCACACACGGCGTGTGCACGTCGACCACGTTCAGGCCTTTAGTGACGGATAAATCCGTCACTAAAGGTCTTGAATTAATTGTTTGAAATTAAAATGTCCAAAATGCCCCCACTCCTTACAACTATAAAAGGAGACCCCTGCCCTACGAATTTCTCATCCCTTCCTTCTCCTCTCTCCCTCTCCAAAGCTTAAGAGAAGCTTGTTCCACACCTAGGATGCTCCTCAAGAGCTAAAACCAAGTTTTCACCTCCGCTCTGGAAGTGGATTTTGCGACGACGATGACGTGCTGCCTCATTCTCATTCTTCCGACTTCATCCTCATTCTTCCCATCTCATCCTCCGTCTTCTAGGCATCGCCTCCGTCCGACTCGTCCTCCAAGCATTCGTCGAGGAGGATAACTTCTCTCCTTTCTTTTATCACTTTCTAGAGTAGAATTTCCTACTTTCTAGTGTAACAGTTTCCTGCTTTCTAGTGTAATCATTTCCCACTTTCTTAGTTGTAAAACATTATTCAAATATCAAGTGATTATTCTCTCTCTCACTCTCTCTCTCTTATTGTCTATAGCGATTCCATTGTGATTATTTCGCCTTTCAAACAAAAATACAAAAAACTTATAATTGCAGATTTTGATATTGACGTAGCCTCCTTATGTTCGATTCGGAACTTCTTTACGGATTTTTCGATATAAATTTTATCTGTTAAACGGATTTCTTAGCGACTCAAACTACAATGATGGGTTTTCAAATCCAATTTTGAATGTGTAGTTTTCCACCTTCAACATCCATGCAGACAGAAATGGGTTTTCCTAAATTTCAAGAATTAATGGACATCTGAAATCCTAAAAATAGACCTACTTAATTAACTGAGATTCTAGTCAGGATAAAATTTACCTAAACCTTCTAAAAATCATATAAAAATATTGTATAGGGTTTTGCATCCTTGATTTGACCATTGTAACTCAATTTGACCTAAAACAGTGTCTCAGACATATAGTTGCCCTAATTTAGGTTTCTGCGCAATTTACCTATTCAAGCTTGGTCAAAACCTAAATCAAACTTCATCATCAGATTCCTTGGGTCCAAATTAGGTTTGTACCAAAATTTGGGCCCAATCAGAGATCACCTTGACCAAGTTTACATTTCAGTCCTGTCTGACTCTTTTCTCTCACATTTATGCCCCTAACTTTTAAAATAATTATAAATTGCCCCCAACTTTGTCTTCATTCTTTACAAATTGGTCCCTCCACCATTACTGATGAGGAACTCCTACTCCGACGACCTTCAATCAGAGATTTCTCTCAGATTTCTTGACGAATCTTTCCCAAATTAGAAAGCAAGATCCCTGATGAAATCCTCTTCCATTTGAGCCATGCATTGGGCTTTGAACCCTACTCAAAACCTAATGTGAAGCTTTCAAAGATTCGGGTCTCCTTGTCGTACAAGCATCACGTGCTTCCAGGCTTGGTTTCCAAGCTTGGAATGCCATTCTAAGCCCTATTTAAGGACCCAAGTCGCAAGGTCGAATTCCTTAGCAAATTTTGGCAAGCCAAATCACCCTAATCTACCCTCTCCAGCCACCAAACGTCCTTGCTCGGTGACACCCTCCGTTCTACTCCTCCACACCTCCAACCATCAAATTGGATGTGCCACCGTCTTCCCCTCTTCCTTGCGCACCTCTCCGGTCAAAGGGCAGGCGTTCCTCTGCCCTATTCGCCGTCACGGCCTCGCCGTCATGGCCTCGCCGTCTCTATCTCCTTCTCCGACTCTGATCAGCCACAACTGGAGACCTTCACCTATCTCCTTCCCCTCTAAGTCTCTCTATTCCTTCTTCTCTACCTCTACATCACTTCCCCTTCACATACACTTCCAATCGACCACGCAACACACCCCGATGCCTTTGTCTTCCTAAACTTCGGTGAAGCCTCGACGATGTCGATCCAAAGCTCCACCACATGAAACATGCCACTACCACCCTCATAAGCCTCACTGTACCACCCTCTACAAAAGCCCTCAACCTATTTCGTGATTCACCCACCAAAACACTTCCCCAAGCTCAAGCACCTCTGTTTCACTATCTCGAGGTCGTCAGGCCTCCACCATCACTCGCACCACACGTTGCAGCAACCATCGCACTCACCACTTCACAGAAAATCTTCTGAGAGGCTTTAACATGGCCAGAAGGCTGTGTTCGTGCATGTAGGTGCTTCATTGGACCTCCGCCGCTGCCTCAACTCCTCCAACTTCATACGCAGTCTTCTGACAATGTTATTCCCCGCAAGCATCTCCTGAAGCTGCGGGCCATCCCCATAAGTCTTCCCAGGCCCTCAATTGAAGCTGAACACATCATCTTTGATTCAAATCTGAGGCTTCATCTGCTGCTATGCTGAGACAAAGGCGGGTGGGATAGTCCCACATCGGATAGTGCAGACGCCACGACAACCCATAAATTGTTTTTGTGCCATTGGCACGTTCCCTTAGCATGCACAAGGGGTGAGGTCCCAGCTCAAGCATGCACATACGCATGCCCTCGCCTGCGCTCATGCCTCACAGGTCCGGGCCTTGGTCCGATTACCCGGATACCCAGGTCGGTCAGGTTTGCCTGATTCTGAGAGAGAAAGAAGAGAAAGAGAAATGAGGGGGGTTTTGCCCTCTGCTACCCTCTACACTTAGAGAAATTGAGAGGCCTTCACCTCTGTACTGCTATGCTGTGTTGTGCTTGTGCCTCTCCCTAAGGCCTGAAGGAAAAGAGAGGCCTTTGCCTCCGTTGCTGGTTCTAAGCTAATATTGCATTATTGAGAAACTTAGTTGACGTGGAATATTTGGTTGGATTACCTGTTCATTTATTTGAGATACTTGAGCTTAATTAAAAGGGATTAATTGGTGATTCAAATCACCATTTTAACCCATCATTTTTTGCACATTGACATTTGAATCTTGATATATCATTCTTGAATTAATTCTAATTATAGTTGTTTATATCTCTTACTAAGAATTGTGATCTTGAAATTGATTAGCTGATTGCTTCCTGTGTTCGACCTCAAATTTCCATTCAAGCATAAATTTTATTTGTTTTCATGCTTTATTGGCTATACTACAACGTATCAATTTTAAAATCCGATTCAGAGCGACAAACATTTTGGCTCCGTTGCCGGGGAGCAATGCACAATTTGATCTCTTGATTATGATTCTTGACTTGATACTGACTTGATTTATCTCTTTTGATTGTGATTTGTATAGGGATCTAGCCAAGGAACAAGATCAACCGCACAACAACCACTCCAGGGGTAGGTAATCTCATTTTCCATCCTCATTAAGCCCCTGATTCTAAAAAGCTAAAAAAGGAAAGAAATCAATTAGGACCAACTTGCATTCTATTTTTAGATTAATCATCATAACTTGCCTAATTTGATACCTTTTTAGAAATATCCCAAACCTGATTTCTACACCTATTAAGGGATTCAAGACACCTAGGACTACCACTTTCTTGATTGAGCCCTAGGTGCCAGATTTGGAATTAATTGATTGACCAATTAGAGCCAATTAAAGTTTCCATTCTAGGGTTCCAGAGACACACTTTCTTAGAAAAGATTCAATCTTCCCAAACTGTGTGTGTCCTAAGCCTTGATTGAACTTACCTAAACAAGCAAACCCTAAGAATCAAGCTCTAAATCCTACTTGAATCCTAAAAGCGAGACCTAATAATCAAGGACAAATTATGTGAAGTTGACCCACCTTGCAGGGTCAACCAATCTTCAAATTAGGTCACCACTCACAAAAACATCTTAAAGTTCAAGTGAATTCCTAAGCACCCATGCTCTAAACTTAAAATTGGTAGACTTAAGAGGTCAAGTTATCCATTCTGGTCTACCTGGACCCTTAGTGACAAGGAAGGTTGGGTGGGGGAAATCTTGTAACCTATGGGGGCACTCTACCATGTAGGGTTCTTCGCGGGACTCTCCCTTCCTAGCTGCCCAGGTAATTCTCAGGTGGACGACATTCTGATCTAGGGGTATCGTTTTCCCTGAACCTCTATAGTCATCCAAAGATATTTGGGTGTAGTGATTGGGTCCATCACACCTTCTATCCCTTGTCTTCTCCATCAATGCATGTTTGGGAGGAGGTCCCTAAGACTACCCTTGAGGCCTCCATTAGTTATTCACTCCCGTCAAGGCCAAGCCTCGACTTCCCTGTTTGTGCAACAACCTGACCATATTGACATATCTTCTGATTCATCTGAGACTAGATCTCCTTCATCCATACTCATGGAACACCCAGCAAAAGAAGAAAACAATCTCCAGAATCAGCTTCGGTGCCGCAATGATCTATTCTAGGCCTTTATGAATCCATCACAACGTCCTATGATGTGAGACCATTACAATCCTGCTGCGGTGGCGATCGAACCTTAAGTCCAAATCCTGGTTGGAGGTCCTAATAATGAACTCAAGTCCAACATGATTCATGCTATTCCTAAATTTCATGGGCTTAATTTCGAAGATCCCTTCTAGCATATCAAGCAACTAAAGCATCTGGCCTAGACCTTCAGGTCAGAAGCTCAAAATCAAGATATCTTGCTCATGAAAATGTTCTCCTTCTCTCTCATGGATAAGGCTGCTCACTGGTACCAAACCCTAGCCCATCGAATCAACACATGGCCTGAACTACAATCCAAGTTTCTGAAAAATTTCTTCCCTGTTGGTTAGACAAATGCTCTGTGGCACCAGATCACACATTTCACGCAGCAGGCAGGAGAACCACTTCATGAGGCATGGGATTGCTTTCTGGATCTCATGCAAAACTGCCCTCACCACGGAGTTCCTAAATGGGAACAAGTCTACTCTTTTTACTAGGGACTCCGTGAGGAAATTCTATTGTTCGTCAATGCAACTTGTGGAGGAAACATCATGGATCAACACAAAGACACTGTGTGGGAGATTCTTGAGAACATGTGTGAGAACTCCATCAATAATGAATCCATGGCCATGTTCGATCAGATGAATTCCCACGCATTGACGAATCTGCGGGGAGCACATGAGACGTAGGGCCTGTCCTCTTCTGTCGACTTGGAGTTAATGAATAGTCGCCTGGACAAGGTCTCGATCATTGAGAAGGTGGATGAGCTGACTTGTCATCTGTAGTGAGCCACCTCTCCGCAAAACTCGTTCGCACAACCACCCTTTGGGAGGGAGGTTGTGCATAACATCTACCACTGATCTTCTCAGGGGATGGATCCATATCCGCCCCCATTTGATCTAGGGTTCAGAGGAAACTCCGGATCTATCTACTCGAGTTGGGGGAACTTTGAACCCTCATCGTCTGATTTCTCCGAGGTTCCTTAGACTTGCTAGGACCTTAACGCCATCCAGAACGATCCTTTCTCAAACACCGACAACCCTGGATGGTGTAATCATCCTAATTTCACATGGTCAGGAAACAATCAAAATTAGAGACCTCAATATCAACCTTGACCACAAGTTTCTCGTCCATATCAGCAGCCTCAGCCTCGGCCCAACCCGATTTACCAAACTAGGCCAACTCAAGAAGATCAAATGACTCTTTTCCTTCAGACTCTAGTTGACATTCAGAAAATGAATGCGGCTATGCAAAAACAGCACAAAGACAAGATCACAGTGGTTCGCAATCAACTCACCCAGATGGAAAATCCCTGCGAACCTGGTGCACTCCCTTCGCATCCTCTACCCAATCCAAATAACATGCCGAACCAGAGGTGCGTTATGAAGCCGACTCAGGGCCAGGCTCACTACATCTATCAGGCCCCTTCTGCTCCATCACCCGATGAGATGGAGGCTTCGACATCATACGTGGGTTATCAGTAGCAACCATCTCTTTTGCTTACCCCAACCCAGAACTAGGAAATATTGAACTCTGTTACCACCCGTAGTAGCAAAACAACTCAGGACCCACCTTACTCAAGCCACTCTCAGCCTGGTAATTCACACCAAAAACCCTAGGTTGGTTATCTAGGATACCTCTATCCTAGATCAAGAACCTAGACCAATTCTAGAGGAACCTGCAGAGGTTCCATTTCCAGAGGCCTTGACCAAAGGAAAAAGGAAACCCAAACTTGTGGCTCTCGAGGAGGACCTAGTCAAGCTCTTTGAGTAGGTCCAAATAAACATCTCGTTGATGGATGCAATTTGCCACGTATCGGCTTATGCGAGATTTTTAAAGGATGTATGTACACATAAGCGTAAGCCACGAACCAAAGTTGGGAATCCAATCGTACTATCGAAATAAGCTAGCTCCATCATTTTGAGTAGACTCCCGCCTAAGGCAAAAGACCCTAGTACCCCTCTGATTTCATGCAAGATCGGTGATTTAGAGTTCGATAGAGCCCTTTTAGACTTAGGAGCTTCCATCAATTTGATCCCTACGTCCCTACTAGATCATTTCGAGGAGACTGAGATAAAATCGACCGAGGTGACTTTACAGTTAGTAGACTGATCAATCAAGTCACCTAGAGGAGTTCTCGAGGATATTCTGGTTCGGATCTGCAATTTCTACTTTCCTGTGGACTTCATTGTGCTGGATATAGGGACTCCTGAGAATCTGAAGAATACACCGATTATATTAGGTAGACCGTTCTTAGAGACAACTAGGGTGAACATTAATTGCGAGGAGGGCCATATTGAATTGAAATTCAAGAATAAGATGCTAAAAATTGATATATTTAAGGCCCAGAAAGGAATTAACTGTGGGGCAGTAAAACAAGTATGTGACATTAGTTCTGTGGTTGACAACATGTTTCCCGAAGATGACCCGATTATCCCTGATCCTCAGCCCCAAGTAGACCATACCCCGCAAATAGAGGAGCCTAGCACTAATCTAGACCCACCCACAACTCCCACCTTTTCTTCTGAGGCCCATCCTGACCCGCCTGCTGTTGCTGATAATCCCGTTATGGAATTAAAGCCTCTTCTCAATCATCTGAAATACGTCTTTTTGGGTTCTGACCAAACATTTCCTACGATTATCAATTCCCACCTCACCTCTAATCAGGAAACATGACTAATTTCTGTCCTCCAGCAGCATCGAAGAGCCATTGGTTGGACTCTCGATGATCAAACTAGCATTAGCCCTTCGTATTGCACAAACCACATTTATACCGAAGACAGCGCACGACCATCTCATGAAATGCAGAGATGTTTGAATCCTAATCATCAGGAGGTCATGAAGAAGGAGATCATTAAGTGGTTAGATGAAGGGATCATCTACCCGATCTCCGACAGTTGGTGGGTGAGTCTAATCCAAGTTGTGCCTAAGAAAGCAGGACTCACTGTGATCACGACTGAAACCAAAGAAACCATACCGACCCATATAGCAAACTCATGGAGAGTTTGCATTAATTACAGAAGACTAAATGCCTCCATGAAGAAGGATCATTTCCCACTTTCATTCATTGATCAGATACTCAAGAAACTAATGGGAAATCGATTCTTCTGCTTTTTGGATGGGTACTCTAGTTACAATCAGGTGGCAATCCATCCTGAGGACCAAGAGAAGACCACCTTCACCTGCCCCTATGGGACATACACATTCCGTAGGATGCCTTTTAGTCTTTGCAATGCACCCGCTACCTTTCAGCAGTGCATGCTTGCCATATTCTCAGATATGGTAGGTGAATACCTTGAAGTCTTCATGGACGACTTCTCAGTATTTGGAGAATCTTTTGATGATTGCCTCCTGCACTTGGTCCAAATCCTTAGCCGTTGCATCGATGTGAATTTGGTTCTTTCCTAAGAAAAGAGCCATTTCATGGCTCCTGAGGGAATTGTCCTAGGTCACCTTATTTCTGAGAATGATATCTAGCTTGACCGAGCCAAGGTTAATTTGATCTTTAAACTACCCATGCCTAGCTCAGTCAAGGACATCCGCTCTTTTCTGGGGCACGTTGATTTTTACCGTCATTTCATTCCCAATTTCTCGAAAATCGCTCGCCCCTTGACTAATCTTCTCTCAAAGGATGTCCCTTTGAAGATCACCGATGAGTGCAGTCACACATTTGAGAGCCTACATGATCGAGTTACTCAAGCACCAATCCTACAATCCCCGACTGGTCTCTACCCTTTGAGACCATGTGCAATGCGTCTGACTACAGATTAGGGGCGGTGCTTGGGCAGAAAGTTGATGGGAAACTTGTGGTCATCTACTATGCTAGTAAGGCACTGGACAAGGCTCAGCGTAACTACACGGTTACTGAGAAAGAGTTGTTGGTAGTAGTATTTGGTTTAGAGAAATTCAGATCTTATTTTTTGGGTTCCCGTGTCATCATTTACTCAGATCACACCACTGTGAGGCACTTACTCGCGAAGGACACGAAACCTCAATTAATCTGTTGGATCTTGCTGTTGCAAGAATTTTATCTCAAGATTCATGACAAGGTGGGAAAATAGAACGTGGTAGCTGACCATTTGTCCTGTCTTCCTTCTTCAGTCATCGACCTGTCTGGTCCGACCACCAAGCATTTTTCGGACGAGCATCTATTCGCCATTCACAGTCTCCTCGAGTTTGCTAATATAGTGAACTACTTGGTTACGGGGAAAGTCTCGCCACTTTGGGCGACTTCCAGGCGGGACAAGCTGATTTTCGAGGCCAAGTACTATATTTGGGAGGAACCATATCTCTTCCACATTGGCAATGATCAGATGATCCAGAGATGCATTCCCGACAACGAGGTCAATGACGTGATCTCATTCTGTCATGACCAAGCCTGCGGTGGCCATTTCTTTGGGCGTAAAACTGGAGCAAAAATTCTCCAGTATGGGTTCTTCTGGCCCACGATGTTCAAAGATGCACAAACATATTTTAGAGCATGCGCTCGTTGTCAGACCCTCAGAAACATGGGCCCAAGGGATATGATGCCCTTGAACCCAATAATTGTGTGTGAAATCTTTAACATATGGCGAATCGATTTCATGGGACCCTTTTTAGGATCTAATGACTTCGAATACATCTTGCTCACTATTGATTACATCTCTAAATAGATCGAAGCCATCCCCACAAGAACTAGTGATCATAAAGTTGTTCTCTGATTCATCCAGGAGAACATCGTTTGTAGATTTAGGGTTCCTAAGGCCATCATCAGTGATGGCAAGTCTCATTTCAACAATGGGCACTTCCGGTCCCTGATGAAAAAGTATGGGGTGTCTCATCATATCTCGACTCTTTACCACCCCCAGACTAATGGACTGGCAAAACTGTCAAATCGAGAGATCAAGAAGATCCTTCAGGTCACTATTTGGCCTGACAGGAAGGACTGATCTACTCGCCTTTCGGAAGCTTTGTGGGCCTATAGGATCGCCCACAAGACCCAATTAGGCATGTCTCCCTTCAAATTAGTGTACGGAAAGGCATGTCACCTTCCCATAGAGATGGAGCATAAGGCCTATTTGGCAGTACAGAAGTACAATCTATATCTTATGAAGACTGGAATATGATGAGAAGCTCATCATGGTCTCTAATTACCCCTAATTAACTAGTCTTCCTAGTTAATTTGTTAGGATTATGTGAATATATGGGTTAATTATTAAATAAGGGATAAATAGTAAAGGACCTTAAAATAAGTTAAAAATGCTATAATATCATCCAATTAATATTATTAATAATCTAATTAATAATTGGACTCAAAATATTATCAATCATTCATCTAATTAATATGTTAACTAACTTAAGCATAATATATACGTAAGTATGTAATAACTTAAGTAACATTGAATAAATTAATCTAAAAAGGTCAAAAATGTAAATTCAATGTCTAAATATAATAATTATCTTATTTATAATCATATATAAAAAGTTGAAAAAGATTTAAATTAAAATAAACCTTGAAAACCTAAGTTTACATTTTGGTCCTTACATTTTATTCCAATTTTGTCCTTATTTTCCATTTAGGTCCTTAAGTTTCACTACAAATAGGTCCCTAGACTTCTTCTTCTTCTCTTCTTCACCCGTCTGGATGGCTAACGACTGAAGGTGCAGCTACCGCTTGATCATCGCCAATCTAACGTCATCTCTTCTTCTCCAAACTCCTAGAGCTTGCGCTCACCATCCCATCTTCATCGACCGGTCTGGATGATGCCTATATCCTATTTTAGGGTTGGCGATAACCTCACCGGCATCGAAGAAGACACCAGTGGTTATCCTCCTCCTAGACACAAATGCGTCCAAATTCCTCCTCCTTCTCAGTCGCCATCGACTATAAATACCCCTTGACACCCCTGATTTCCAGTAAGTTGGCTCCCTGCCCTCTTCTTCACTGTAGCTGACTTCGATAGGCTATTCACTCCGCAACTCTGGCAAACTTCCTCTGCCTCATTCGACTTCCTCCATCCATCTTCAATAGCTTTGGAACTTCGCCAAAGTCAGCCACATCTTCTGACAAGCACTGACTAAGGAGCTCTCCATTGCTTCACCTAACAACCGCCATCAGAGATCTTTCGACAACCCTCTGATTTTCTCCTCCATTATGGGCCGTCGACGGAGATCCTCTATCCCCTTCGTCCAGGTAACAGTAGACTAGGAGTAGGAGTAGGAGTAGGTTAGTTTAGTTAGTTAGTTATGTAGCCTTAATAGTCGTAATGTTAGAATTAGATTTCATCTTCCTCAACTCCAACGAGCTCCTTGAGCTTGTCAGGAGAATAAATTTCGTCTTTTTAAGTCATTGTCCATCTTCTTCTATATTTCATGATCATTTCTATCACATTTAATTACTAATCTGATCATTAATTCGCCTAAATCACTTCCACCTCCACCGACTACTTCTGTTGTCTATGGCAGCAGTAGTTGAGCTATATTCCACCTTCATTGGATCCTCCATCACCTATTCATCTTCTAAGGATCCTAATCATCACTTTAATTCAAGTAAATACCACATTTAACTTAAACGCCCAAATCTAATTAAGCTCCTATGCTCGCTATCAATAGCGGCTCAAGAGTAGTTGAAATCTTTAATTATATATATATATATATTTATGATTGCAAATATCTGTTGACCTATTTTGACCACTCAATTGAGTGGGAAAACAAGTCCTGAGCCTTAACCAATTCAGACTTTATAAGAATTGAATTCACTGTTAAATCTTAATTCTAATGATCAATTGAAGAAATTAACTTGATCCTGAGGTTCCTTGTAACCTCAGGAACCTTTGCAAATCGTTAATGGCATATTTTCACATTCTGAACCACAAATTCATCTTTTTCTGGACTCACCGGAGCTCCAGCAAGCTCCGGCGAGTCAAAACTATTCTTCAGCTTGTAGAACTTGATGAAAAACTCTAGATCAATGAAAGAAGGATTTCTGATTATTCTGAGAGTGTTTATTTGAGATTTGAAAGTCTAGAGCTTGAGTTAGGTCTTCATCTTCTCCAACTCCGATAGAGTTGGAGAAGTCTAACAAATAGTTTTAAGAAGCATTTAATAGGTCTAGAGGCTTCAGTACTATGCACTGAACTCATTTATGTGCTTAAATCACTGTAACAACCCTTAGGTTGTTCTGATGAACAAACCACTTCAAAAGCTCAGGCGACGAGCTTAAAACCCTAGAAACTTCAGTTAAAATGCCTATTTAAGGGTTTGAGCATGTTCCTAAGATTGAAAGGATGTTGTTCAAGGTGCTAATTTCTTGAGAAAAAGTTTAAAATAGAAAGTCAAAATTTGAGGTTCTACAGTCAAACCTGAGTTTGATTCCTTGATTCTGGATTTAATCAGATGCACTGATCAGTTTAAATTGATTCTGAGATATTTGTGAATGATTTTAAAGTGATTTGGATGAACTCTGATGTATAATTCGATTGGATTTCAATTTCTGCAAGTTTGGGTTGTTTTTGAACCCAAACTGATGGTAGTGGTTTTTAGATGAGATTTGATTGCAAATTCTGCCCAGATGAATTGATAACAACCTCTAGAAGTTGTTTTAAACGATTAAACATGTCTTTAGTTGTCTGTTAGGCCTTTTTCATGTCTGAATCACACTTCCTGAAGCTTCCAGGGAAGCTTTCAGCTTCTATACACTTCTTGAAGCTCCTGAGAGCTTGATATCCAGACCAGTAGCTGCAGAATTCACTTTATAACCCATTTAGAACTACAACTGGAAGAGAAAGTCCAATTTGTGGACTTTATAACCATAAAACCAATGTCCAGGCCATTTTATACCGTAGAAAACTAGAATCTTCACCCTTCAAATCAAAGAGCATAACTTCCCATTCACATTAAATTGACACCTCAATCTTGTAGAGCAACACAAGAGCTTTCCAACAAGCTTTTACTCACTTGGAATGGTGCTTTGAGCTGTTAGGAATCATCTTTTCAAGTTTGCTCTGGGAGGGGAAATGTTAATCCCACATCGGTTAGATCTGAACGGATACTTGAGTATAAAACTCTTTTGTTGCATGGGCCCTTCAGTCGTCAAGCGCTTGGTGCATGGTTACCGATTGAGCATTAATTATGAGCATTGTATGTGTGGGCGCATGTATGCCTGCGAGTGTCTGCGCCTGTGGCATGCGAGTGTGTGGGCCCTAGGAGGGCGTGTGCGAGGCCTGGGAGCTGTGAACTGATTTGGCTCGAAACTCTAAACTGGAAATAAACCAAACTAATTGAATTAGGCTTGGACCTAGTAGGGTCTGGTCCCACCCTGAAAAGGGTGTTGTGTATCCCCGAATGGTCCAAGCCGCCCACTAATAAACCTAATTTTTGGTTGAAGAGAAAAAAAAAAAACCCGGTTCGGTTCAGAAGGAAGAAGTGCTGAAGAAGGAAAATGCTAAGGCTAAGTGCTAAAGACTCGAAAGGCTAAGGAAATGCTAAGGGAAGAAGGTAAGGAAAAATGTTAAGGTAAAGGCAAAAGAAAGAGCAAACCAAAGGAAGAGAAAGGAGAAGGAAGATAGGAGAATTCGTAGAAGGAAGAAAGAGAAGGCTGAACAGGCACTAAGAGACAAGGCAGAAAAGAGAAGAAAAGAGGAAGAAGAGAAGAGCTTGAGAAATATAAGAGGAAAAATAAGAGAAAGAATAAAGAGAAAAGGAAAGGATTGAGAAAAGATTAAAAGATAAGTAAAGGGAAAGAGAGAAAGAAAGAAAGAAAGGTAAAAGAAGAATAAGAAAGAGAAAGAGAGGCTGAAGAAACAAAGAGAATAAATAGTTTAATTTCTTGCATTATTTTTAATTTCTTTTTGAGTTTAATGTTGTAATAAGGCACATTTCAACTAGTAGAACTTTCTATTGCCTTAATTTCTTTGAAATCAATAGAAATTAACATGTTTACTTATTATTAAAGAAGATTATTTGTGTAAATATGTTTTCTTATGGAATTTTGCATATTTCTTAAATTTAAAATAATTAGGCAAAATTCATGTTGTCAAAATTAACTTAATTATACCTCTTATGAGTTGTTTAAACTGATTGGTGAATTCTGAATCAACTAAACCTCCCAACGAATGACCTGGACTCAACTAGTTAAAAGAAATAAAATCTAAAATGTTAGGTTAACTTGACCCTATACTACTCAACCGACACAAATTCGAGTTAACCTAAATTACTTTCTTCTACACATAATTAAGCACAATTAACTTAATTAACTGTGTTGAGGAAGAACACGATCAAAATACACTGTCGGTTGCAAATGAGCGAGATCGAGGAACTACACATTGACATGTATGAGAACTTGCGTATCTACAAAGAGTGGGTCAAAGCCTTCCATGACAGGCACATTGCACGAAAATCTTTCCACCCTGGTCAGAAGGTCATACTCTTTGATGCCAAGCTCAAATTCTTCCCAGGCAAGCTTAGATCTAAGTGGATTGGACCTTTCATGGTAAGAAAAATCTTTGGAAATGGAGCTATTGAAATTAGTGAACTCAGCAATGATTCTGAACCTTTTGTCATGAACAGTCAGAGACAAAAACCGTTTGTCGAGCTCACCGACCTAACCGTGCTTGAGTTATCTTTTGATCTCCATTCTCCCCGAGCTTATTGCACCTAGCTGATGATGTTAAATTTAGCACTTAATAGGAGGCAACCCATCATCTTTTGAAAAAACCTAAAACTCTTTTGACATATCTCTTCGATGAAATCGTATTGCACTTTAGGGTTCGTCCATTAAAACAACTGACTCCACCTCTGGTACACGTACTAGAGCTTGAAATAGTCTGCAACAATCATCCCGACCCGTCCACCCACCCTTTGAACCTGTTCTAATGTACAATCTAAGCTAAACTTGAACCCACCTAATTTACAATGAGGATATTACAAATCATAGGCATGGGGAGGTATTAAAGTGTAAAATGCCATGGAAATCAAATCTCACAAAAAAGATTTCACAAAAAAGAAAAAAATGGAGGTTGAAGAAGGCCCATTTGAGAGAAAAATGAGAAAAAGGAGGAAGGAAAAATTGAAAAGAAAAGAAAGGAGCAAAAAGATAAAAGAAACAAATTGAGTCCCTTCAAAATGATATGGAACTTACCTAACTTCTAGGTTGGATCGAATGATGAATTAAGACCTGGAAGGCTAAAACTTAAGGGATTAAACACTCACGTACTTGTCACGATCTGTATTAATCATCAAGAGGTTGGGGAAAATGCAAAGTTTATGTATTAGGTCTAAGGCTTAGGTAGCATTCGACCTCATTAACTGACCTCTAGTTTGCGGGACTTGGTAACTTAAGCACCCTAAATCACACACAGTCTGGTTTAGTATGCTCTATGAAATCATGCCAAAGGGCATTTAATCTATTTGTAAATGGTCCTAAGATCTAGATTAGGAGTGGCTTGAAAATACAAGTTGATTTGGATGAGTTCCCGATGTGGAGAGGAGGGAAATTTCCCTCGAAGATGCACAATAACATATCATCTCCTTGGTGCTTGTCTCTTAGGATATCTAAATATCCTACCGAGGGCATATAAGCACCTTGTGCTGGTTTAGATGCCATGGGCAACATTATCACAAAATGTCGATTGCCAGGGTCTGAATTTAGCTACAGGACGCCATGGGTGGGATTATCCCAAATTCTTGAAAGCCAGGGTTCTGGGGGTTGCCATGGGTGGTGCTATCTTGAAGCATCAATTGCCAAGAACCCTACGAGGATTGATGGTGAGGACAAGGAATCCAATACAGAATGTGTTTAGGGCCAATTCGAGATTAGATTTAAGGAAAAATATAATGAAAAGAAAAAGAGAGAGAAAGCTCTCCACAAATAAAAATCTTCTTCTATCCCTCTCTCTCTTACAAAAATGCACTGGCAAATTGAACTTGGGCTAACCATGTTACAAGCACGGGTGCTTTAAGAGCTGGGTCCAACGAACCTTACGTTAGTTCCTACGGGCCTAAAAAACCTTCGCGGCAGATTGAGGTGAAAGCTAGTCAGGTCTGGATCTGAGCTAGTACTTGAGTACCTCTAGGCCTATTGTTGGTATTAAGATCTGATTCCTAGAGATGAGATTAGTAAGGCATCTTGACGGTTACATCCAACCTAGATATTTGGTTTGGTCCATAAATTTTTGGAAAGGGACTGGCAAAAGCTAGGCATGGGGGTATGATGGGAACACCATCATGAGCCATAACTAGCTCAATTTGGTCTGATAAAGTTGATAAAAGCTGCTACATAACCATTAAGGGGCTAATAAACACCAGGTTATCATCATTCTTATGCATTAAAACAAACCTAGCTCTTAGGATTTTGGCTCTGCAAATGGGTTTTTGAGTTGCATTTAGGCATCAATTAGGTTACGCATGCATTACAATTTCTATTGTGTTTTTGATGTGTTTTTGTGAGTGTTAGGGATATACGGATTGTTAGATCCCTAAAACCATGGCACTCAAGAAGGCAACTGGTAAAGGAGAAGCCCAAACCAGCTGGAACTCAACTTGATCCAGCTCACCATAGCTGGAACCCAACTCACTTGAACTAGGGTTATCTCATCACAGCTCCATTCATCTCATCTCAACTGAATGGAAGCTCAAGAGAGCTCATCTTAGCTCACCCTACCTCAAGTCAACTCAAATCTAGCTCAACTTAACTAAGTCAAGCTCATCTCAGCTCAGTCAAGCTCATCTCAACTCCCATCAGTTCACTAGGAGCTCTAGCTACCTCAGCTGAGTTGACTGGAGTTCACCCCAACTCAGGTCCAGCTACATCCAACTCCACTCAACTCCAGCCAGCTAAAGATGATTTCATCTTAGCTCAGGAAGCTCAAGTCTAGCTCCCGGGGACTCAGCTTAGCTCAACCTAGTTGAGCTAAGCTACCTTAGCTATCTCAACCAGCTTGATCCTCCCCGCAAGCACCAAACCTAGCTCACCTCAGCTCCTTGTGGTAGAAGCCAGCTTACTTTAGCTTGGCTTAGCAGCTAGAAAAGAACTAGCAAGCTAAGCCAACTAAAGTAGCTCCATGCCACCCTCTTCAGCAGCTACCAGCTCCCATTCAGCTCCAAACTTCCTCTGTCCAACTCCTTTCCTCAAACCCTAGCTCCCATTGCTTCCTCCTCTACTCCATTACTACCTATGCTAGCTTAGCTTAGCTTAGCTTAGCTAAGCTCCAGCTCCTTGGACCATCCATCACCCTAAAGTCCAACCTAACTACCTCTACCTCAAGCCCACCTAAGCTACACCTAAGCTCCACCTAGTCCACCCTAAGCTGGCACCAACCTTAGCCATCTCTTCACCCGTCAACAACCACCAAAAGGCACCTCCAAGTTGGCACCAAAACCACCCTTAACCACCCATAAAAGTGGTGCCAACTCTCCTTTGATCTCATCCCTACACCTACCCCTTCCAAGCCCTATCCACCCTACACCTCACCTTCCTTCTAAAAGCCTTCAAGTTGGCGCCAACCCATGGCACCCTTGCATGATTGGCACCACTTTTAGGTGCCCTTTGGCCACCATAACCACCACCCATCATGCCCTTTAGGTGGCTCCAAATATCCCCCTCCATTGGATCATGATAACCACCCCTAACCACCTTATATGTCCATCCTAACACTATATGTGTCCACGCCAATCCCTTCCCTCCTAAACCTTATATATACCCCCATTAACTACCACTTAATCCCATCCTCCAATTTAGTCTAATTCCACCTTACATCCACCATATCCCACAACCAAGGAGAAGGAAGAAAGAAGAAGATTAAGGGGGCACATCACCCGCCCCCTTTGTGCCTTCTTCTCATTCCTTCACCTTGTGCCATGCCAAGGAGGAGGAGAAATTCTTCATCAAGGAAGATGACCAGGCAAGGGAGAAGCACTTAGGATGGACGTCCACCCTTGAGGAGAGGTTTAGGGCATGCCCCCATAGGGCTTGCCTTGGAGGACACCATTCTGGCGGAGCTCTAGAAGGAAGGAGTTGGAGATCTTCTTTTCAAGTTTGGGAGCTACCAGGCTTGGAGTAAGAAGCCTCCACCTCTTCTTCACCATCATCATCATCAGGACCATTAGTTTTCTTTTACGTTTTTACCTTGATAGATGTAGGAAAAGCTTTCCTCTATTAGGGTTTTCTATAAAACATTTTTTTGAGTCCTAATTTAAAGTTGCCTTCTTTGCAATCTATGTCGCATTTAATTGCTTTGGTTTCTAGCACTTTTCACTCCCTCTCCCTAATTAGTCTAGGCCTCCACATGCCTAGAGTGAGCTTAGGAAGAGGAATTAATTGTCACTTAGGTGTTAGCTTAGTAATTGTAGGTGGTAGTCTTTTCCACCAACAAAATTCAAGTGTTCCTGTTATTTCAAAATAAAAAATATATATATTTAAAAGACCAAAAAGAAAGTTGATTTCCATTTTCCAGGCAAGGGATTCGATTTGCAAATAATTTGGCCTCCTTGGACGACCCTAGATACTTCCCTATCTAGGTTTACAAATTTAAGAGTTGACCGATTTTACACGCTACAACGACGTATTTTACAAACCGCGTAAAATCCCGTATCACTTTTTGGTGCCATTCCTAGGGAGGCACGGCTTTGCTTTATCATCATTATCTTGCTTTTAGTGGATCTCATCCCCTTGTCTCTCTTCTCTCTTGTGTGTGTAGGAACTACAAGAAGAAAGTGGGAATTTGGAAGCAAGAGCTCAAAGTTCCATTTCTTCCAACGATTTCAGGTTGGTTTCTCTTTCCTTGTCACATAAACCTTTAAAAAACTATCAAAAATACATTAAACTTGGCTTTCAAGGTCTTAAACATTAAAATTAGGTAGAGTAGTGCCATTTAAAATTCAATGTTTACTTGATTGCTCCATTAAACACCACTTTACCTTAAGTGCGGGTGCTCTGATTTTCGGGTCCAAACTTTTGTTTGGACTTATAACATCAATTCTCAACACCACAGGCCTCCTAAAATCTTCAAATTTCCCATAGTGATTCCAATTCAAGTGTGGAACATTTTTTCTAAATTTCATAACAATTGGATTTGTAATTAAGTTTTAAAAATTTGTGGACTGCATAGGAGTCACACCCTCTCATCTTCCTATTTTGCTACTATCCGTGAATTTTAGGAATTTTTATACTCATCCAATTTTTATGAAATTTATCTTTTTGGAATCCTTATGAAATTCTACACATCATATAAATTTACAAAAAATTTTTGAGACTGGTGGTGGTACTGGAAAGTCCAAACTACCCTTGGGTATCATTTTTGGACTTTGACACCAGCACAAAGAAAAATTCTAAAAAAATATCAAAAAATTTCTAAAATCACAAAAAAATAGTTTTTCAAATTATTGTTTAATTTTCCTTACATTAGTGGTGTTTTTTGCATTGTTTGGACCACTACGTAAACTAAAAGCCTAAAATAAACTCATTGATAATTAAATTTCTACTTAGGATTTAACTGATTAGGGTTTCTTTTCATTTCTAGGAACCAACAAATTAAAGGAAACTTATCTTCACCAATACAACTTGATTTTCTTTTGTTTGTGGAATATCAAACTTGTTTGAATACTTAAAGAGAAAAACCCTAAAACACACTATGCTAAAGCAAATCCTGAAAATAGAAATACATTAATTGTGTGATAACTTGATTGCTAATTGGAATCACCTTCTAATTCTTGCAAACACCTAAAAAATTGAAATAACAGGGCATTACCCAAATCTACGCCCTCCACATTCCATGTGCACTTTAGTCTCCTATACCTAACTAAAAATTGTAGCAATTTGACCCCTAAGGTTTCATCAACTTCGGCTTACTATCTAGGTCTTAAGTTTTCTCTAGTTAATATAAATTCTATCATCTATATCTGGTGTCAGGCTGAGGGGCATTATCAAACGACTAGGCGCGGGTTTACATAAGCCCCTGGGGATTTTCTGGGAAATGCTTGGGCCCAACCCTCCCCTTATGCAACTTGGCCAGATTTGTTGATAGAACAGGTATTCACTATTGATTTCTTATTTCCTAGGTAGATCAAGTCTTAGGTTAATTTTTAGGGAGTCACACTTAAGCTTGGTCTAGAATTTTTTTTGATTGATTGCACACTTTCTCATCTCCATCTCTTCTCTTCCCCTCCCATTCTTCTATTTTATGAACCGGCGATGATCTCAAAATCTGCACTTGGAGGGACCATTTGATTTCGCCCCACCCATAAAAATACCGCTTTTTCCATCTTCTTCTTCTTCTAAAAAAATGGAAAATCAACAAAACAGATCCACTAACCCTTCCACTTCCACATCTAATCCCACCTCTAAACCCACTAGTAACCCTAATCCTGACCCTTCCACCCAAAACCCCCCCACCTTTGACTTCCCACACTTGGAGCTCGCTGATGCTGATTTGCCTCAATCACAACACCAAGCCCCCCTGCCTGATCTTTACACCATGATGGTAGAGCAAATTGCTCAACTTAATGCCAATAAACAAGTGTTGATTAGGAATAACCAAAACCTAGCCAACCAAAGGCCAAACCCACCACTCCGTCAGCAGCCTGTTGTTCCTCTAAAAGATTTTTATGATCCTTCTTACTATGAGGAGCGACTAGGGGTGGTCATACCAGAGGGGGACTTCGACATCAAGCCAGCGATTATGAACCTGATTAAATATTTCCATGGCCTTCCTAGAGTAAACCTGTTTAGCCATCTTGAAGAACTCGCTCTTCTTCACAAACAACTCGTTCTCGAAATGTGCAAGAAGACATTTGGCTAATGTGGCTATTTCCATTATCTCTTAAAGATAAGGCCGCTTACTGGTTTAGAACCATTGGTCGACCCATCACCACATGGCCTCAGCTCAAGAGCACCTTCCTCAAGAAATTCTTTCCCATAGGTCGTACTAATTCCCTGCGAAGATCTATTACGACCTTTCAACAAAAATGAGACTTTCAATGATTCTTGGGAAAGATTTCAAGATCTCCTAAGAAGTTGCCCGAACCACGAGATTGCTTTATGGCAGCTCATGCAGATCTTCTATCATGGTTTAGAAGATCAAATTTGACATTTTGTCATCACCTCGTGTGGCACCAACTTCTTGAATAAAGATGCTGAAAGTGCCTACGACCTTTTTGAAGAAATGAGTGAAAACTCATTTAATCAAGCTTCCATGAACACATTTTGCAGAACATCAAACCCGCAATCCGACGTTCATGAAGTAGGCACTACATCTATTCCTATAACCAAAGACGATCTTCAAATGATTACACAAAAACTCGACCAAATGCACATTAACCAAAAGAAAATTGAGGAAAGACTCACCACATCAACCCCAGCTCCACACATTCCACATCTAACCCACCCTAACATTCCACGAAGAGAAAATTTGTACAATCTCAACACTACTGCTGATTATTACCAGTATTCTGAGGTTGCCCATGATTCACTAGGGAATTACAACTATCCCAACTTAACCCCACTCAAAATATTTCTGCCATCTAGGAGCCATTTAGAAATTCCTCCAATTGGAAGAATTACCCAAACCACTCCTGGAATAACCAAGTTCCACCCCAACCAAACCAATTTAATCAGTATGGGTTTAATCCGACCATTCATCCTAGGCCATCCCAACAAGACATCAATGCCCAGATGAAAACCCTGCAAGAAATGCAGACAAAGATGACGGAAGTAACCCGCACCATCACAAATCTAAATAATCAGATTGGGGTTACTCCCACTCAAATACCTATAGGACATCTACCCTCCCAACCAATGCCCAACTCTAATCATCACAGGAACCGTATCAAGGTAGAAATCAAAACTTTCATACCTAGCCTCCCATAAATCCATCACCTCAGCAACCTCCCAGGTTCAACAACCACAGGCCCCCCCACCTCCTCCAAATAATAATCCGACTGCACATGCAGTTACGTTGAGGAGTGGGAAAACCACCACTGATCCCAGGCCTTCACAAAAACCTGGTGACTTCCCCATCCCTATGCACATTGACTCTCCACCCCCCCATCAAGAAGAAAAAGAAATCCAAAAATCTCAAGAAAAATTTTCCATCCCCTTTCCACAAGCTCTCCACCCCACCACCAATCAAAAAAAGAAATCTGAGCCCACCACAGAAGAACTCATGGATTTATTTGGGCAAGTTCAAATCAATATCCCTCTCCTAGATGCAATCAAGTATATACCTGCCTACGCCAAATTTTTGAAGGAGACTTGTACTCCAAAAAGGCAAGCCAAAAATCTAGGACAGGTACATCTTTCGGAGGCAGTAAGCTCCGTCATATAGAGCAAGCTACCTCCTAAGATGAAAGATCCAGAAGCACCATTAATTTTAGTGATTATTGATGATACTACTTTTGATCGTGCCCTCCTTGATCTTGGTGCCTCAGTTAATATCATTCCTATGATTTTATTTAATGAATTTCACATCGATGAACTAAAACCCGTTGAGGTTACCATGCAATTAGCTGACCGATCTACAATCAAACCTCGTGGGATTGTTGAGGATGTTTTGGTCAAGGTCCAAAATTGTGTTTTCCCTACAGACTTTCTGGTCCTTGATATTGAGGTACCTGAATCTTTGATGAATGCCCCGATAATCCTTGGACGACCCTTTTTGGCCATTGCAAAGGCAAACACTAATTGCCACATAGGCAAAATGGATATCACCTACGCCAGCCAAACTTTCACTCTTGATATTTTTAAATCCATCAAGAGATTCCATGATGATGATTTTTTCAAGGACTCAGATACTAAAATTTCAAATTTAGTGGAGGAGACAATGTTGGTAGATACCCTTCCCGACCATAAATTTTTTGAGGAATCTGACTCAGAATCAATGGGCGGTGAAATCTTTGATTTGGAGACTTGTCTTGACCAAAAATCCATTCCTGATGAACCCCCTGATAACCCTGACCCACCCACTCTTCCCTCACCCTACCTTTCCACACTAACTTCACCCAATCCTCACCATCCCTTCCCCGACCCCTTTCCTATGGACCTGCCACCAGACTTGCTCGAGTTTAGCATTCAGCCTAATGTAAAACCATGGCCAGACTTGGGCCACACTTATCATTTTCCATTGAACTTTCATCCCTATATTTCTACCAAGAAATTTTCCAGGGATTCGGAGAAGGCACATTTTTTACGGGCATCCAAAATTTTCCAGGGATTTTCAAATCCTAGAAACATGCATTTTTCTTTAGTCATTTTTGTTTTATTTTTCCTTGCATACCTAAAAAAATAAAAATGTTGAAAACTTTTTGAGGAAAATTTTGCAATCGGGACTAAGGTTGAAAACTCACTTTTGGGACAATGGAATTTAATCTTTAACAAACTAGGGATAAGGATACAGATTTGATCATAAGAATTTCAGGGTCTTTCTTCAGACTAGATTAGATATCCTTCTCAAAAACTCCACCTGAACTCATGATAGTTCAAGTGACTTGATCCTCTTTTGTAATATGGAAAGTATCTGGATTAGTTTCTGATTCCAAAACTTGCATTTCGTGCAAAACTTGTGTCAAATTTCACACACAAGCCAACACCTAAAAACAACTAAAAATTAGAAAAACCCCCTTGTTTGGCCTTAGTAAAAGTCTGAAGCATATCATTGGTTTGAGTTCCCACCACCAAGAAGGAGGAAAATGCCTCCTTTGAGGATGCGATGTCAACATGTTATCACCTCAGCGCTGCTCTATATCTATATTACATATCTTTAAATGAAGCATTAAAGCACATTTTTGCAGCTCAAGTGTCTTGGACAGTGCTCTACCTATAGTGTTGAAGCAAGAGCTTGAGCTTGCTTGGAGCCCCCCTTTGCACTGCATTATGTTTTGGGGTTCTGAGCTTCTAGGTGGTGTCATGAACAGTGCTATCATGAACTACTAGCACCAGAGCCCCCTTGAGGTTTGGTAACGAGAATGATGATCCCAACACATCTGTTGTAAGACTAAGCTAAAAATAAGCATGGGGGAGAGAAAAAAAAACCAAAAACACACCCTTAAAAGTGTTGGCTTTTCACAAGCACAAACACAAGATTTTAAAGGTTATTGCAAGTTGTGAATCAGATTCGAGAGCCAGAAAAATCCTAAAAACAAAAACATCAATTCATTTGAATTAATAAGGGGTTAATATGCAAATTTTTTGGAGGATATATTCATCTCATTTTTGTCTAATTTTTTTATCTGAAAATAAATCCAAATGTTTATCCTTAACAAATCCCGTACCTCCTGTGTTTGGATCATCCTATGTCCCGTAATCTCTTTCTCCTCAAAAGTCAAAAAAATTAGATTTCTCAACATTTTCATTTTGTAAAAATTAAAGTTTTACTGAGACTAGCAAAAGATAAGCATGGGGGTGTGATAAACACCATTTTATCATCATTCTTATGCATTAAAACAAACCTAGCTCTTAGGATTTTTGCTCCACAAACGGGTTTTTGGGTTACATTTAGGCATCAATTAGGTTAGGCATGCATTATAATTTCTATTGTGTTTTTGATGTATTTTTGTGTGTTAGAGATATACAGATTGTCAGATACCTAAAACCCTAGCACTTAGGAAGGCAACTGGTGAAGGAGAAGCCCAAACCAGCTAAAACTCTACTTGATCCAACTCACCATAGCTGGAATCCAGCTCACTTGAACTAGGGTTATCTCAGCCCAGCTCCATTCAGCTCATCTTAGCTGAATGGCAGCTCAAGAGAGCTCATCTTACTCACCTTACCTCAAGTCAGCTCAGATCCAACTTAACTTAGCTAAGTCTAGCTCATCTCAGTTCCCATTAGTTCACTGGGAGCCCTAGCTAGCTTAGCTGAGTTGACTGGAGTTCACCCCAACTCAGGTCCAGCTACATCCAGCTATACTCAACTCCAGCCAACTGAAGATGACTTCATCTTAGCTCCGGAAGCTCAAATCCAGCTTCTGGGGACTCAGAGCTAAGGTACCTTAGCTGCCTCAACCAACTTGATCCTCCCTGGGAGCACCAGTCCTAGCTCACCTCAGCTCCTTGTGGTAGAGGCTAGCTTACTTTAGCTTGGCTTAGTAGCTATCAAAGAACTAGTAAGCTAAGCCAGCTAAAGTAGTTGAATGTCACCCTCTTCAGTAGCTACCAGCTCCCGCTCAGCTCCAGACTTCCTCTGTCTAGCTCCTTTCCTCAAACCCTAGCTCCCACTGCCTCCTCCTCTACTCCATTACTACCTAAGTTAGCTTAGCTTAGCTAAGCTCCAGCTCCTTGGGCCATCCATCACCCTAAAGTCCAACCTAACTACCTCTACCTCAAGCCCACCTAAGCTACACCTAAGCTCCACCTAGTCCACCCTAAGCTGGCACCAACCTTAGCCATCTCTTCACCCCTCAGCAACCACCAAAAGGCACCTCCAAGTTGGCGCCAAAACCACCCTTAACCATGCATAAAAGTGGCAACAACTCTCCTTTGATCTCATCCCTACACCTACCCCTTCCAAGCCCCATCCACCCTACACCTCACTGTCCTTCTAAAAGCCTTCAAGTTGGCGCCAACCCATGGCACCCTTCCATGGTTGGCACCACTTTTACGTGCCCTTTGTCAACCATAACCACCACCCATCATGCCCTTTAGGTGGCGCCAAATAGCCCCCTCCATTGGATCATGATAACCACCCTTAACCACCTTATAAGTCCATCCTAACCCTATATGTGTCCATGCCAACCCCTTCCCTCCTAAACCTTATATATACCCCTATTAACTACCACTTAATCCCATCCTCCATTTTAGTCTAATTCCACCTTACATCCACCATAGCCCACAGCCAAAGAGAAGGATGAAAGAAGAAGATTAAGGGGGCACATCACCTGCCCCCTTTGTGCCTTCTTCTCATTCCTTCACCTTGTGCCATGCCAAGGAGGAGGAGAAATTCTTCATCAAGGAGGATGGCCAAGCAAGGGCGAAGCACTTAGGGTGGACGTCCACCCTTGAGGAGAGGTTTAAGGCATGCCCCCCTAGGGCTTGCCTTAGAGGACAGCATTCTGGCGGAGCTGTAGAAGGAAGGAGTTGGAGATCTTCTTTTCAAGTCCGGGAGCTATCAAGCTTGGAGTAGGAAGCCTCCACCTCTTCTTCACCATCATCATCATCAGGACCATTAGTTTTCTTTTACTTTTGTACCTTGATAGTTGCAGAAAAAGCTTTCCTCTATTAGGGTTTTCTGCAAAATATTTTTTTTTTAGTCCTAATTTAAAGTTTCCTTCTTTGCAATCTTTGTTGCATTTAATTGCTTTGTTTTTTAGCACTTTTCACTCGCTCTCCCTAATTACTCTGGGCCTCCACATGCCTAAAGAGAGCTTAGGGAGAGGAATTAATCGTCACGTAGGTGTTAGATTAGTAATTATAGGTGTTAGCCTTTTCCGCCAACAAAATTCAAGTGTTCTCATTATTTCAAAATCAAAAAAAAAAATTATATTTAAAAGACTAAAAGGAAGGTTGTTTTCCATTTTCCAAGCAAGGGATTTGATTTGCAACCGATTTGACCTCCTTGGATGACCCTAGATACTTCCCTATCTAGGTTTACAAATTTAAGAGTTGATTGATTTTACATGTTACAATGACGTATTTTACAAACCGCGTAAAATCCAGTATCAGGGTCCTAAGTGCTTAATATTCTATTTTGAGAAGAAAAGATGAAAATAGGGTTATTTATGTAATTTTACCATCTTATAAAAAATACAGAATAACCACGGGGTATGCGAGGGGTTTATTAAAGGTCATACGGTCATTAATGACTAATGAAAGGGTCCATGTAGACAGAAATGGGTTTTCATGCATTTGAAGAATTAATGGAATCTGAAACCCTAAAAATAGACCTGCTTAATTAACTAAGATTCTGGTCAAGATAAAATTCACCTAAATCCTCTAAAAATCATAGAAAAATATTCTCTATGGTTTTGCATCCTTGATTTGACCATTGGAACCCAATTTGACCTAAAATAGAGTCTCAAACAGACAGTTGTCCTAATTTGGGATTCTATGCAATTTACCCAGTCAAACTTAGTCAAAAACTAAATCCAACTTCAGCATCAGATTTCTTAGGTCCAAATTAGGTTTATACCAAAATTTGGGCTCAATTAGAGATCACCTTGACCTAGTTTACATTTCAGTCCTATCTGACTCTTTTCTCTCACATTTATGCCCCTAACTTTTGAAATAATTACAAATTGCCCCCCATCTTTATCTTCATTCTTTATAAATTGGTCCCTCCACCACTACCACAGAGGAACTCCTACTCCGGCAACCTTCAATCAGAGATTTCTCTCTGATTTCTTAACGAATCTTTCTCAAATTAGAAAGCGAGATCCCTGATGAAATCCTCTTCCATTTGAGCCATGCATTGGGCTCTGAATCCTACTCAAAACCTAATGCGAAGCTTTCAAAGATTCGGGTCTCCTTGTTGTGCAAGCACTACATGCTTCCAAGCTTGGATGCCCTTCTAAGCCCTATTTAAGGACCCAGGTCGCATGGCCGAATTCCTTAGCAAATTTTAGCGAGCCAAATCACCCTAATCTACCCTCTCCAGCCACCAAACATCCTTGCTCTTGCAACACCCTCCATCCTACTCCTTCGCACCTCCAACCATAAAATTGGAGGTGCCACCGACTTCCCCTCTTCCTCGTGCACCTCTCCGGTCAAAGGGAGGGCCTTCCTCTACCTCATTCGTCGTTGTTGCCTTGTCATCTCTATCTCCTTCTCCGACTCTAGTCAGCAACAACCGAAGCCCTCTTCCTATCTCCTTCCCCTTTAAGTCTCTCTATTCCTTCTTCTCTCCCTCTACATTACTTCCCCTTCACATACGCTCCCAAATGACCATGCAACACACCTCAACGCCTTCGTCTTCCTCCGCATCGGCAAAGCCCCGGCGATGCCTATCCACCGTTCCACCACATGAAACTCGCTGCTACCACCCTCATAAGCTTCATTGTGCCACCCTCTACAAAAGCCCTCAACCTATTTCGCGATTCACCTAACAAAACATTTCCCCGAACTCAAGCACCTCCGCTTCACTATCTCGAGGTCGTTAGGCCTCCACCATCACTCGCACCACACGCTACACCCACCATCACACTCAACATTTCATGACGAAGCTTTTGAGTGCCTTTAACTTGGCTGCAAGGCTGCGTTCGTGCCTGCAGGGGTTTCACCGGACCTCCGCTGCTGCCTCAACTCCTCCGACTTCGTACATAGTCTTCTGACCACATTCTTCCCCGTAAGCATCTCCTAAAGCTACGGGCCATCCCCAAAAGTCTTCCCAGGCCCTCAATTGAAGCTACATGCATCATCTTCGACTCCAATCTGAGGCTTCTTCATCTACTGCTACACTGAGACAAAGGCGGGTGGGATAGTCCCACATCGGATAGCGTAGACGCTATGACAACCCATAAATTACGTGCCATTGGCACGTTGCCTCAGCACACACAGGGGGTGAGTTCCTCGCTCATGCATGCGCATACGCACGCCCTCACCTGCACTCATGCCTCGTGGGCTAGGGCTTGGTCTGATTACCCAGATACCTGTGTCCAATCTGGTTCACCTGATTCTAAGAGAGAAAGAAGAGAAAGAGAAACGAGGGGGGTTTTGCCCTCTGCTGCCCCCTACACTTAGAGAAATTGAGAGGCCTTCACCTCTGTGCTGCTGTGCAGTGTTGTGGTTGTTCCTCTCCCTAAGGCCTGAAGGAAAAGAGAGGCCTTTGCCTCTGTTACTGGTTCTAAGCTACTGTTGCATTATTGAGAAACTTAGTTAACGTGGAATATTTGGTTAGTTTCACTGTTCATTTATTTGAGATACTTGAGCTTAATTAAAAGGAAGGGGTTAATTGGTGATTCAAATCACCATTTTAACCCATCATTTTTTGCACATTGATATTTGAATCTTGATATATCATTCTTGAATCAATTCTGATTGCAATTGTTTATATCTCTTACTTAGAATTATGATCTTGAGATCGATTGGCTGATTGCTCCCTGTGTTTGACCTCGGATTTCCATTCGAGCATAAATTTTATTTGTTTTCGTGCTTTATCGGCTATACTACAACATATCATTTTCAAAACACGATTCAGAGTGACAAACATAATTTAATTAACACAAATTAGTCAAACTATCCCCTACAACAATTTTCAAATGTAAGAATTGAAATAAAAAGAATTCAACATTTGTATAAGGATTTAACATAACTAAAATATGATCCATCATTACCCACTTGAAAGTATAACCTTGTTCCGAGCACCAACAACAACAAACACCCAACACCTTAATCTGTAAGAAGAAGAAAATCAAAGTCCATTTTTTAATCCTAAGGCTCCAAAGTGTATGCCCAGTTTCCTTCCACATAATAAAATGCAATATACCTTATTCTGATGATCGCTACCTAATGTACAGCTAATAAAAATATACGCTATACATTCTTATTTATCAATAGGCTAGAGAAAAATGAGTGCCAATACATTACACTTACCACTTACAGTAGCTTGGTTAAATGGCCACACTGTTTTCATCATCACCCTTCCAAAAACTACTTTATGATATAATTACTATACCAATCAAAAAATCTCTTTATATGAGAATGACTCTACTCCTCAATTTTTATTATAAATAATTAACATGATTAGTTGATGTTATTCTCTATGCATCCTTCAATTTATACACCATGCCATTTTGTTCTAAAAATAGTTAATCAAACATCCTAGGATGAACATAACATTTCCTCAAAATTCAAATTACAAGTTGTATCACTATCATGAAAGAGGAAAGAAAGTAATGTCATGTAGTTATTTATAATTCTTTTATCCTTAAATAACCTCCCATTTCTTTGTTTGAAGAAACAAAATTCAAGACGCATAAGGATTAAGAAATGGATGCTCCAACTTGGAACCAAAAAACTATGCACTAGCTGGGAATCGAACTCGGGTCTCTATCATGGAATGGTACTATTTACCACTAGACCACTGGTGCTATTCATGTTTCATGAACCTAAATAAGACAAACTAAGAGTGACTAGAAGATGAATAATCTCGA
This sequence comes from Thalassia testudinum, assembly GCA_037157565.1. Lineage (NCBI taxonomy): Eukaryota > Viridiplantae > Streptophyta > Magnoliopsida > Alismatales > Hydrocharitaceae > Thalassia > Thalassia testudinum. Next base: position 12,043,603 of record JAZHRO010000025.1, read on the forward strand.
AGTCATTCCTAATAATTTTGAAATAATAATGACATAAAGCTTCAATATGGAAAGAAATGATATGGAAAAAGAGTATTTGATTCCTACAACATCCTAAATAGGGTTCTTCATGAAATTTGCACATTTTAGATTTTGAGCAAATTGGCATTTCATGAATAAAGTCATTTATCATCAAAAAGGAAATGTGAAATGACTTTCATTTTGTGATTTACTAGAATTATCCAAAAGGAAAGATGGGATAACATCATTCTATAATTCTACACACATCAACCTCTCCATATGTCTTTTACTCAACATTGTTCTTCAACTCTTTCACCTGAACAAACAAGTAAACAAATAATCTATATCTTCTTCTAACATTACATAAGAGTCAAATAATGTTATTTAGGAAAGGTTGTAGAAATATTAGCATATGTAACAAACTAATTTTGATTGCATGGAGGGCTAACCAGTGACATGTCGAATTTTCGCTTTGCGTTGTAGTATTTAAGTGGTGGAAAAATCGACTAATAAAAAAAAATGAAAATAACCACTCGCAGAAGAGTGGGTCGTATCCATAGGGAGGCACTTATGTAATAAATTCTTAATTATTTTATATTATTTCGAATAAGTGCAAAATCCCTATTCAAATTTGACATAAAATGCGAAGGAAAGTAGATTCGCAATAACTTAAAAAGATAAGGGTATATGTGTAGTTTTCCCTCACTGAAATCTTCAATAAATTTATGATGAATTTATGCAATTTTCACGTGACGTGTACTAAAGAAAATTAGTGCTCAGGTTAAGCCCAAAATCAATCTTGAAATAGATGAATATCATGAATGTGCAATTATCAGAGAATATAAGTGTGCATGAGCAATTTTGCCATAATATAATAATAATAAATAAAAATAAAAATTTGTGGCAATGGCAGTGAATGCAAATATTAATGGACTTCAAAATAGAGCATTTGCTCTCTCTCCTCCTCACGGGAGAGAGAGTGCACCGACGGGCGTTGGAGAGGCTAGGGAGATCGGCAAGGATGAGGGCTATCCGATGGTGGCTACAGCATTGACGGAGGTGGCCGGCCGGCGGAGGAGAAGACGCCGGCGTGAAGGTTCTGTTGAAGGTTGAAGGCACGGGCGGCAGGCAACGTTTGGCGTGCGCACGCTTGGGGGCAGAGGCGCGGGTCGATGGGGATTGTTGGTGCGTGCTTGTGCGGTGCCTGCAGGTGCTGGAAGGTGCAGGCACTGCGGTGAGGTGGGTCTGCAGAGGGGCGAGGGCACGGCTGCAGGCTTGGTGCAGTGCAGGTGCTGCGGTGAGGTGAGTCTACAGAGGGGCGAGGGCACGGTTGCAGGCTTGGTGTGGTGCAGGCGCCTGCGGGGAGGTGCTGGAGAAGGGAGGTGGGCACACCTGCAGATGGCACGGGCGTCTGGTGGTGTGGGCGGTGCGGTGCAGGAGAGGGAAAGAGGAGGCTCTGGAAGGTGGAAGCGATATGCAGATGCAGCGAGTGAGCGGTGCTACGCTAGGGCGGGATGCAGGCTGAAGGGAGGTAGCGCCTGTGGGTGCTGGAAGGTGCGGGCTCACGGTGAGATTTGAAGGTTGAGGCGCACCCGGGCGAGAGGGTGCGCAAAGCGGATGCTTGCAGGCGCGCTTGGTGGCTTGGTGGTGCTAGGGAAGGCGGTGTAGATGGCAGCGAGCACCTGCGGGCGCTGGAGAAGGGAGTGCCTGCGAGCACTTGCAGGTAGTGCGGTGCTATGTAGGCAGTGGTGAAGGCGCACAGTGCCTTTGGGCGCTACTGGAGGGAGATGCTGTGAAGGAGAGGCGCGCCTGCGGGCGTGCGGTTGGGAGCCTGCCAACGGGCGTGCGCAAGGTGGTGCGGGTGGGTGCGCTGAGTAGGTAGAGATGAAGTTGTGCACAGTGCATGCGGTGGAGTTTTTCCCCGAAAGGGGGAAGATTGCCCTCTCCAGTGCACCCCCGCCTCCTCTCTTTTAACTCCTCTCTCTCCCCGCGTGCGCCAATCAAGGGATTTTCAAATCCATTTTCTATTTTTGGGTGGCGGGCGTTGGAGGGGAGAGTTACGACTGGTCGGAGGAAAGGAAGAAGATCCCGCTGGTTGTTGGGGAAATTTGCTCCCCAACCCTTGCTCTTTCTAAATATAATACCTGCACATAAAAACAACAAAATCATTACATATTAAGTTATAGAATGTTATAAACTTAAATCATGATGCGTACAAATATTCTACAACTTAATTGCAATTATTAACACACCTAAACGATACGATTAAACATACTTAGGCTTAATATTAGTCCATTAAAATGGACTCATCAAATACCCCCATGCCTAAGATTTGCTAGTCCCTAGCAAAAATGAAAAATAATAGAAGTAATAAGAAGATTTCTTCTTTTCTTACTTCAAAACTTTAGAAATCCAGACAAATGTGAAGTACTGATAGCCTAGGTAACAGATCCAAGTGAAAGAGCCAATTCGCATTGGGAGTTCGTACTCACCCTTGGTAAATATTTCTGCCGGGATAGGCAACTACTTCCCTCGGGAATTAAACAAACGATAATATGTAATTTGACCCCGACGTTTGGCTTAGGTAGGAGATATCGAATTGAATGGATTTGTATTTGGTGGCACACACTCATCTGGTGCTACAAATAGTCTAGTACTGCAGACTCTATATATTTAGACTATTAGACAAGTCAACTCTGAGCGAGGCTACACAACTGTGCTCTCTTGATGTTCCTGGGTACTCCCTCTTTTCTTTTTCTTTCTGAGATCACAAATCTCACCAGATTTAGAAATTGTACTCACTATTTGGTGGCCTCACATGGCATCCACAATTTAATTAAAGTCCTAATAACTCTACAACTAAGTTAGAGTCCTCAACCAGTATTCGGGCGATCAGAAATACTAAAAGGTAGGTATGGGTCATATTTGGTGGAACGCGAAAGGTGTTCTGTTGCCTCAAAAATAATATTACATTAGAAACTTGGACTCTTTTTTTTTTTTGTAATAACTATTTCTTCGTTTTCTTCTTCTTTTCTCTATTCCTTTTTTTATGAATTTCTTTTTGTTTCTTTTTCAATCAACACAACACGATACAGACTTTTATTTACGAGGCATTATTAGGGATGATGATGGTCAAGAGGAAGTTGTGTGGCTTATTTGGTGGAAGTGCCTATTCTCGGCACCGGGAAGAAATGGATAGGACAGGCATATTTCTGACCTTTGACACTTTACCCTCCTTCAGCCGAGGACTCTATGAAGGACGGTCGTAACCATTCATCATAGTTATAGCTTTATTAAGACTCAATCTTTGTGTATCTGCCTTATTTGGTGACTCTCAGGAATTCACACAAAATACGCACACAGGAACAAAGAGTGAAAACTACGCCTAACTCTGAAGTATCATCATCTAATTATCCAAAACTTAAGAGTCCTTGTACTAGACTTAGCGCACTAGTAATCTCTCTACTTCTCACAAATATGAGGTGGATCTACTAGAAGATAGTATGCTTGACTCCCTATGAACCGTCCAAGGGTTCAGTGGACTACAAATGCTCATTGGTTTTCCTCAAGGATCCATTACCAAGTCTACGTGTACGTGAAATAAATGTACTGGATTCTAAACTTAAGAAATAATTCCGAAAGAAAAATCTCCAATAACAAAGGTATTTTGCTAGGGACTAAGCCATTCAGCTCAAGAAAAGAGGATTTTTTTTTTATACTAACCTAAATACATGAATACTTCCTAAAATGCAAATACACTCCCCTATGCCTAAATTCTACAATGTCCCCATTGTAAAATTAAAACAGGAGGAGAAAGGAAAAATATCACCTGACACGGTCTGTTGGGTTACCTCCCAACAAGCGTTACATTTTCTATCAGCAACCAGACTAAGAAGGAACCTATGTCTGGTTCCAAACAGAAAAGGTTAGGCCCTAAGAATATGCGTAATAGCGCAGGCCTAGAAAACAGGTAACCACGGATGTTGGCGAGCTGATGATGCAATGTAATTCCAATGCTCTCCAGAAGAAATGAAAACAGAAAATCTCATTGGCTACCTGGGGAGGTCTAGGAATAAGAAAGGGAATATGAAAAGAGGCCTCCCGAAATGGAATAAGTGGAGGATAACAAGGATCCTCCAAAGCAGGACGGGTTTTAAAAGATGTAATCATTATTAGTTCAAACCCTTGAATGGCGAGAGTAAAAGTATAAGCATCAATCTATACTCACCATTCTATCCTAGGATGTACTGGCCTGATATATTCTCCAGAAAGAATGTACATGAGCAGAGATCTGAGCCACGGATCAGTTAGGGAGTATAAGGGTTGTTTGTAGTGTTGGAAGGTAATGGTTAAGTCCAATGAGGGTTTAGTTGGTGTTAGGTCCAATTCCAACAATGATTTAGATTGTGTACACTCCCTAACAATTGTAGACAACTTCAAGTTATCCTGCCTAGCATTAATGATCGGAGTCATATTTGAATCTAGGGTAGACTCCAAATTACAACTTTTTGATGGTAGGGTCAAAATGTAAGAATCATTATCATTCAGCTCATCCCCAGATTCATTTGGTTCACACAAATATTTGTCGGGGTGTATATGTGATTTATTAGGAGTTGGATCAGTATCATCAATTATTTTTAAAGGAGGATCAGTCTTAATATTTTGAAGGAAGCCTATATCATTGAATTCGTTATTGTTTTCGGGGTATAAATCCTTAATTGATGTGTTTTGTCCCCGAGAGTCTCCCATAGGCTTCTCATTATTTTGTTTGTCCACCTCTAATATCAACTCCTGTTTTGATGGAAGATGACTCTCAAAAGAAAGGAGGAATCTGGATTTAATCATATTATTTCTATCCTCTGGAGGTAAATCCTCAAATGATAAATAATTCACCTGTGATTCACTCCAGATTTTCAGTCTAGGTTCCTCTGTTGGGGCATCCTCATCCTCTGAATTAGACTCTTCATATCCCTGAGACCAGAATTGATCATCCTCTATTCCCTTAGGGTCACCTTCATTAGGTGCATTTGAATCCTCAGAATATTGAATGGTAGGTGTTGATTCCCTAAGTGGAGGGTCAGGAGTAGGCTCACTAAGAGTAGAATGGGATTCCACCAAATAATTAAGAGGGGAAGTGATAGGAACAATATAACCTTGACCCGGGTTGGTAGGGGTAAGGAGAATACTGTCATTTGGGTCAAGGTCCTCAAGAGGTACCATCTTCCCTTGCTTTTGACTCCAATGTAGTTCAGGTGGATAATCACTATGATCGTTGTGCTCTAGTGGCCGTGTCTCATTGGGAGAGTCTAAGTGATAGCTACATAAAATTGGATCCCTATTGTCATTAGGTTCCTCAGAATTATTTTCATGATCATGATCGTATGGGTAGGGATCAGGACTACTGGGAAGCATGTAGCTAAGTTGTCTTATTTCTTCATTTAACTATTGACTATTCCTCAACATCCCTCCCATTGATTCCATTATTTCCTTTTGTTGTTTTTGCATTTCTATCATAAAAGAGGAGAGGCTACTATTATCAGGTTGGGGAGGATAGTCGATTTCAGGCTCTGGTTGCCTAGGGGTATCGGTCCAACCTCGATAAGGAAAATCATGAATGGTGGGAGGGTTGGGTGTTTGCATCGAAGTAGGGATTTCAGAATTGGAAAATCCCGCTCCTAGGCTCTACTCAAAAGTGGGAGTTATCAAGCCAGTACTCCCAGGATAAGAATGAGAATGATCCCATGAATTGTCAATGTACCCATCAAAGGATGGATATGTTTGGGGCATGGGATCCTGATTAAAAGATGGAAAGTATTAACTTTGATAATCTGAATGATAGGAGTAAGAGTAATCCATTTCTTTAAGCAAAACAATTTTAACTCTCTTAGGATTTAGCAAAATTCAAAATATAAGCAAAAAACCTCTTAGAGAGTTCTACTGTCAAAGCAAACACAAATTCAAAGCGATCTGTTTTTAGTAGATTGCAGGTCTTAGAGTTATATGTTTAGTTGGTGGCCAAACAAGTTTTGCAAAAAATTACGCTTCCTAGGCCAACCTTCACTGGTGCCTATAACCTACTCACAAGGGATGGAAGTCTCAAATTGAGCCCACACATAAGGAACCGAAGTAACTTGGTGGATAGGTTTGTTGATTTTCGACTAACTTCCCTTGTGGTGCAAAAGAGGAGAGGTAGAAATTTATCTAGTGACCTTATGTGTGAGGTGCACAGTGTCTCAAGTGTGCAAGCATACGATCGTGTTTTGATTTTTGAAATTCTACAAACAGGATCCTTTTGCACACAATTTTCAGTCACAGATTTTAAAGTCCAACCTCTTAGCAGTCCCAATTTTTAAAGTGACCACTAAGTTAATTTGATTCAAGCATTTTAGTGGTCTTAGATTTAGGTTCAATGCATATGCATGAAAGGTAATTGATGCTCAAGAAAAGACATACCTTACTCCAGGTTTCTTCGTGCAATATATGAATGCAATGCAATAAAAATAAACTAGATACTGCTCATTCAGTCCTATATGATCGTCCTATAGATATGCAACTTCTAGCAGGTAGTTCGATTTTTTTTTTTTAATAATAATAACAAACAGACCTAATCTAACTAACTATCCGAAATGCAGTTCAAAACAGTTCAAATAATCCTATAATCTAAATAAATGGGAACACGCTCCCGAAAATACGCTCCCGCATACAAGAGCGATAAGAAATAAAATGGCACTAGGAACACGTTCCCAAAAATACCCAACAAGGGTCCAAAAGACAAAAATTAAATTCTAATGTCTATCTAACTAAATCTAACTAAGACCTACTGCATAAATCAGAAATAGGCTTCTCCATAAGCCTATATGCGTGGGATCAAGGCCCACGTATTCTTGTTGCCGTCCTCCAGGTGGCGTCAAGGTCCACCAAAAAGATCGTCTCCACCATGCACGTCGTTCGGGTTCAATGTCGTCACTTTGCTGCACCTCGTCACCGTGTTAGATTCCTCGCACAATAATAAAAATGGTTAGATGATTTCGCAACTCATAATATTAAAAAAAAGACAATAACATGAATCTATTGCATCTGTTGCCTCCCCGGCAACAGTGCCAATTTGACAAGTCGACTTTCCGCTTTTCGTTGTAGTATTTAAGTGGTGGAAAAATTGACTAATAAAAAAAAATGAAAATAACCACTCACAGAAGAGCGAGTCATGTCCACAAGGAGGCAATTATGTAATAAATTCTTAATTATTTTATATTATTTCGGATAAGTGCAAAATCCCTATTCAAATCTGACATAAAATGCGAAGGAAAGTAGATTTGTAATAACTTAAAAAGTTAAGGGTATATGTGCAGTTTTCCCTCACTGAAATCTTCAATAAATTTATGATGAATTTATACAATTTTCACATGACGTGTACTAGAGAAAATTAGTGCTCAGGTTAAGCCCAAAATCAATCTTGAAATAGATGAATATCATGAATGTGGAATTATCAGAGAATATAAGTGTGCATGTGCAATTTTGCCACAATATAATAATAATAAATAAAAAATCAAAATCTGTGGCAATGGTAGTGAATGTAAATATTAATGGACTCCAAAACAGAGCATTGGCTCTCTCTCCTCCTCGCGAGAGAGAGAGCACCGGTAGGTGTTGGAGAGGGTTGGGAGATCGGGGAGGATGACGGCTATCCGATGGCGGCTACGGCGTCAACGGAGGTGGCCAGAGGTGGCCGGCCGGCGGAGGAGAAGACGTCGGTGTGAAGGTTCTATTGAAAATTGGAGGCACTGGCGGCAGGCGGCATTTGGCGTGCACGCGCTTGCGGGCAGAGGCACGGGTCGGCGGGGTTTGCTGGTTTGCGCTTGTACGGTGCCTGCAGCTACTGGAAGGTACGGGCGCTGCAGTGAGGCAGGTCTGCAGAGGGGCAAGGGCACGGCTGCAGGCTTGGTGCAGTGCAGGCTCCTGCGGGGAGGCGCTGGAGAAGGGAGGTGGGCACGCCTGCAGATGGCGCGGGCGTCTGGTGGTGTGGGCGGTGCGGTGCAAGAGCGGGAAAGAGGAGGCTCCGGAAGGTGGAAGTGATCTACAGACGCAGCAGGTGAGCAGTGCTGCGCTAGGGCACGGTGCAAGTTGAAGGGAGGTAGCGCCTGTGGGTGTTGGAAGGTGCGGGCGCGCGGTGAGATTTGAAGGTTGAGGTGCGTGCAGGCAAGAGGGTGAGCAAGGCGGATGCTTGCAGGGGCGTTTGGTGGCTTGGCGGTGCTAGGGAAGGCGGTGTAGATGGCAGCGAGCACCTGCGGGCGCTGGAGAAGGGAGTGCCTGCAGGCACTTGCAGGCAGTGCGGTGCAGTGTAGGTGGTGGTGAAGGCGCGTAGCACCTTTAGGCGCTGCTGGAGGGAGATGCTGTGAGGGAGAGGCATGCCTGCGGGCGTGCGGTTGGGAGCCTGCCGACGGGCGTGCGCAAGGTGGTGCGGGTGGGTACGCTGAGTAGGAGAGATGAAGTTGTGCACAGTGCATGCGCTGGAGTTTTTCCCCGCAAGGGGGAAGATTTCCCTCTCCAGTGCACCCCGCCTCCTCTCTTTTAACTCCTCTCTCTCCCCGCATGAGCCAATCAAGGGATTTTCAAATCTCTTTTCTATTTTTGGCCGGTGGGTGTTGGAGGGAGAGTTACGACTGGCCGGAGGAAAGGGAAAAGATCCCGTCAGTTGTTGGGGAAATTTGCTCCCCAACCCTTGCTCTTTCTAAATATAATACCTGCACATAAAAATAAAAAAATCATTACATATTAAGTTATAGAATGTTATAAACTTAAATCATGATGCGTACAAATATTCTACAACTTAATTGCAATTATTAACACACCTAAACGGTATGATTAAAGATATTTAGGCTTAATATTAGTCCATTAAAATGGACTCATCAACCAGTACCCAAACTGCTAGTGTTCAAGTAACAAAAACATCCTACAAAAATTAGTGAAGCATAGGTTAGTAGATTAAAAGGCAAGGATAATGACCTCTCCACTCAGTGAAAATCAAACACAAAGTATTAAATCGAAACCAATTAGTGAAAAGTATCAAGTCCAATGATTGTGTTATTTGATATTTGCAAAATACTGAGTCCAATGTTGTGTTCTTTGCTCTTCTCTCCACATTGCTCTTCCTTGTGATAACCCAATGCATCCTGTTTATCAGTCTGCAGTTTGCAACCTACTTCAGCAAGAAACTCTTCAACCATTTCCTTGCTTGGCACTTGAGTTCATTCGGAGTAGGGAAAATAACCACTGTAATATGAAAAACATACAAAAAATCAGTGTTGATAACATTAGCTTCACTAAGAAATCAGATAATGTTGAGTGTCAACCCATAGGATTACCTTCAAAAAATCATTAAATGCTCTTAGTTTAAGCTTCCTAGCACTCTTGTAAACATTAGTTACAAGATGACCTCTGAAAACTATAAATTTCTCTATAGCTTATATGCATTAAAATCAATATTGTGGAAGAATAATGCCTCTTAATATTGAAAAGACATCCCTAACTCCCCTTATATAGAGAGTTGGGATAACAAATCTTAACAAAAATAGAAACAAGAGTACCAAAAAATAGGATACAACACTTTCAAACATAGAAAAATAGACTGACTTAACTAAACTAGGACTTTTTCCTAATACTCAACACTTTCTTAATTCTCGAGCAAATATAAACTAGTAATTCCCTTAAGCTAATGAAAAGAAATCTTTGATTTGCAGTAGCAAATGTCAGCTATCTGAACAACTTCAAGGAGATAACTCATTGGAATCAGTCATTGAATGCTTGAACTAAAGCATCTCGGAGATATTAGTGTCATATATTCTTGCTTCATGTAGGATTGTTGCACATATCTGTAGGTAATATGAGACTATACTAGATATTTCTATTTCTACATGTCAAAAGCAGGGAAAAATATTTTGTTCATCTATTGAAGGAGCCTTTCGTAGACTGGGTCCAAGATAATTGCACTCTTCACTGCAGAATTAAAAATTTAAAATGTAGTCACTCCCTAAGAGGAATGGATGATGTACTCACCTTGCTTCGCATTATTACATTGCCATTCAAAGGAAAGCACTGGGTGTACCCTAAACAGAATAAAAAAAGAAAAGTGGGATTGACAATACTTGGTACCTTGAATATTACAATGTCTAATCAAAAGGAACATTACGATTGAGCAAGCATACATCAGGAATTGTATAAGTCAAGAAGTCTATAATTTTCCTAAAGTAGGAAAAAAAATTCTTCAAAATTGATGGGCTCAAATATATATATAAAATTTCCTAGTTGTACTAATTTGCCCTCTTCCCCAACATGTAGATGTAAGAGAGCCAAGGGATCATAAAGTTCCTTATTACATGCAAATACTGGTCAAAATTTAATGTTAAAGAGCTAGCATGCTATTTTTTGGTATCTTAAGCCTTTCCCTTATCAAATTTCAATTAGCTTGCCTTTGCCCCAATAGGAGAACGAGTATGGTGCTCAGGACCATGGATCTACCTTTCTAATAGGAGAAGGATGCAGATTTTCTATTAGTTTTATGAGGAGACCATTCAGATTCTATGAAGTAAGGCACATCCTTGGAAATAACATCACTTTTAAAAAATATCAATATCCTAATTTGAAAATTTTTGAGATGCAAACACAAAAATATCCTAAACCTTCTAATTGATGACTCTCTCTCCCACCCACATGGCTTTGGATACTCCATGAATAATTGAATACCGTTTCCATTTTCAACGAGATGTGATGTCTTGGGGTGGTCTAGATCATCTAAAACAACAGACAACTTATCTTTGCAAACACTATCAATCTCTTCCCCTTCTCTTTGGGTAGCATTGTCCTTATCCACAAGACAAAGTTGTTAGAATGAACAGCAGAGCCTTTCAGTTTTGCCCAAAATGATATGAGATTCAACATCAACCACATCAACTTCTACCTAAAGAAAAGAAAATTAAACTTAATCTATCAAAAGCATAAGTTGATTATCTAAATGACTTGTGATTCATTGTGTTACTATTGTTAAGACTAGATTTTTACCAAAGTTGTCATTTCTTAAATTGAAGAACACATGCCGTTGCTTTGATTCAGTTGGTTTAAGTTAATTAACTTCATATACTAGTTTCCAAAAGTAATGGACCATCATTTTCTATTGGAACTAAACCTCATTCTTCTTCTTTCGGTGAATTGTAGACATCTTCCATGTTGACCACTTCAAAAGAACACTCAAACCATATGTTTGAATCATCTCATCTATGCCACCATCCCATCAGAACATCAAGAGCTTACCTATTAGAGGCCATATGCCATTTAACACTTCCCCCTTCTGGATCTTAAAAAAGCTACTACCAAAGGTTAGATAATCTCTCCAAGTATATTGTAGATCAAACACGATAATCTTGTAGCTTTCTTAATGGAAAGCCTTCCATTTTCAACTTTGCAAAGATGGTCTTCTGCGATTGAAAGGATTGAACTCGAAGCTTACCAATAGCTTGCCTCTTGACACACAGAAACTCCACTATAATGTAATAAACTAAAAACAAATGAACATAAAATACTTCCTTTATTCCCATAGATAGTTAATGTGAACCTTCGAGTTTCCCTTGCTAGCTATTCATAAACAATGGACTTTATGCAATGCAGATTGCACCATATTAATGCTATGAAATCTAGGCACATCCACATCACCCAACCTATTCAGACTATTCTTGATAGAAGAATTGTGGTTCTGATGGTAAACTCAGTTGTGTTGGATATATATTCATCTTAAAATTTCATAGTGAAAATGGGTTGGAAATCGTGAATAAACAAAATGGATTATCGAAATAGATCTCTTAGCAAGTTGCCCATCTAACTGGATATGAGAATATCAGAACCTCAATGATTCCTCTCGAAGGTCTAGATTAAAAAAATCAGAAGCTTATGATCCAAAGTCAGCATGTAAACCAACTCCAAAACAAAATTTCAGGTTATTCAATGCTTTGATGCTTATCTAACATAAACTTTAGATTTCACTGATAATACCTAATCATCGTCCAAAATAGAATCAAGGACTGGATAAAAGAATCCATAACCCCAAGAGGCTAGATTCTTTAACATCCTCATAACTATATCTAAGAGAAATGCCAAATAACAAGGAAATTTTGATAACAATCAGCCTATGCTTATCCATTGCCCATTTGTTCACTTCTGAAAATTTCAACAAGGACCTTGATGAAACCACTATGTTTTCTCCCTTCATTCTAGCCTTACTGAAATGATACTTTCGATGTTAGTGTTTCTTCACATGTTCCCTAGCAAACTCCATTAAGGTGAATCAATATATTATTAAACACTTCATTGTAATCAATCATTCACGAATCCAGCATCTTATGGATAGAATCATTGTTCTCCTAGAAATATATTATTGAAGAAAAAAACTTCAAGCAAATATTCAGACATTGTGATTATATTTGAGACAAACATGAAAATTAATTATAAAATCCAATAGAGAGAGAAAGTGATCAAATCATATTGAGCAAAGGAACAAACATTGATAGAGAGAGAGAGAAGGTAATTGAACGAGAGACGGAGTAGGAGAGGTCTAATAGATCATAGATCTGATCGAAGGATCAATGAGAGAGATTGATAGAGAGAAATTAAGTGAAAGAGATCTAATCAAGTTGGAGAGATCATCTGACTAAGTAGAATTTGATCAATAAAATAGTGAGAAAGATTGAGAAAGAGAGGGATCGATTTGAAAAGGGAAAATCTAATGCAAGATTAGAATTGAGTGAGAGATCAATTCGAAACCCTAAAAGAGACATCTGCCTTCAATGATCTCCGACGAGGCCAAATCAGAATGTGAGAGATCGACAGCTTTAACTAACCTCTAAGATCGACAAGAATGCAGAGCTTGATCAAGGGTAGAGACTCTGAGGTCGAGTGGCATCGCTCTGAGGTCAACATCGAGGAAAAGAGTGGCGTCAATCTATGGTTGGGATAAGAGTGGCGTCATTGGGGAGAAGCGACGTCGCTCGGAGCAACATCCCTCTAGGGTTAACAAAAGGGTAAGTGAAAGAAATAGACAGATTTGCCCTCATGATTTTTTTTTTCACCAAAGTTGCCTGCCGATGGGGCATCAACAACTTATACAAGAACCTATAGCGAAATATGTTACATGTCAATGCAAGTAGACCATTGGTGTAGGATAATTTGCTTGTTGTGCCTCTTTGACTTAGGTGCTTCCATCAATGTGATCCCTACTACACTCTTTGAGAAACTTGGTCTGGGCAACCTGAAACTCACTAACATAACCCTTCAATTGGTCAACCGATCAATTACAACACCTGGGGGTCTTCTGGAGGATGTTCTGGTCAAGGTCAATAATGTTCACTATCTTAATGATTTCATGGTCCTTGACATGGAACTACCGAAACAACTCAACCACACCCCGATCATTTTAGGACAACTATTCCTAGCCATTGCCAAGGTTAAGATTATTTGTTAATTGACAGGTCCACTTTAGTGGACAATAATTATGTGTAAGAGCATTAAATATTGAGACAAATAGACTACAGGAATGCGTTGCATCGAGAAACTAGTGAAGATCGTATTTTGATGTTCCTGCATTTTTTTTATGTAAACCACATGCATACATTTCGCTAATTAATTGACATAGTATTTACGTACACATGTTTTTCATGAAGGAATTGATTGAGGACCCAACAAATATTTCCACCAACACCCAATCCTTTGTGACTGAACCCATTCCTAATTCCATGCACATTTTCCTTCCTACATAACCCTCTTTATCCCATCCCAACACCAACCAAACCCCATACATAAGACACATCCACGTACATCCACCGAACAACCCAACTCTAAACCAACGTATGTCCATGGCATGCAAACAAACACCAATTCCCATCGACTGTCTCTCTATTCCTCTTAATTCTCCACCAAAACCATCAAAATCGAAGCCCTCCTCCCAAATTTTGGTTATTTAATCTCTCTTCCTCTCTACCTTGATCACCGTAGCACCCACCCCCCGCTGGTTTTCCCTTTCATGAACAAACCCACCACTAAGGGACCTTCAAATCCCTCATGTCTTCCTCTCTCTCCCTATTGCCAAACCACCCACGCATCGATCAGAACCACACACACTTCCTCCCCTACGTCCCTCTATGCATGTGCACCCTCCATCCTTCTCCTTCTCTCTTCACACCCAACCCACGATAGAACACCCAGGCCCTCCTCAACCGACCCCTCCATCGACCATGCCAACAGGGATCATTCACTCTCACCAGCCCTTGACCACATCCACACTTCCTTGCCACTGTGCCCATCAACTTCCTTCGACCACGTGGTGACATCACATGGTTCTAGACCATGCTCAGTCCTCGATACTCTCTCCATTGACCATGACCACCGCCTCAACAACATCCACCACCATGCTCTCCACAGCTGCCATTGCGTCACCACGCCTCGACATCTTGCCCTATACAATGTCTCTCACAACATTCATGACCATGCACCATCACCACCGTGCTCGACTTTCTCAACATCATCACTGTGACCGCATCACATCTCTTCTTCGACCATGCACCTCCACTTCCTCTAATCCACATGGTGACAGCAGGTGGCTCATCTCTTAGCAATAATGTTCCCACTATGATTCTACATCCACTGCAATTTATTTAGTTTGATTTTATTTGCGTAGTTCATTTATTTTCCTTAGATTATTGGAATCATTATTGATCTTTATTTTACTCAAATCTTGTACCTATATGCGTACTTGCCTCCCTGTGGAGATGACATTCTTTTTCTGGTTCATTTTGATTGATGCATGTTTAAATTGACTATATCTTGGATTCATGCATATTTTACTATCTACTGATTTAAGCATTTTTTCCACCACAATTACCATTTTTTTGGTGAAAATGCTCTTATCATGAATCGAGAGACATAGAGATTACCTTTGGGAGTCAAACAAATTAATTTATTTTTGAGGCATCAAAGAAAAACGTAATCAAGTGTGGTTCTATTGAAGAGCTAGGCAGAATAGAGGAGGTTATGGCCGTACACATCATAGAAAACCCCATAATAACCAATTCAACCCAAACTTACGGAGAAAATCACAAGGTCGCAAGCATAATCAAGGATAGTAACAACTTGCAACCTACCTTGAAAGGTCAAGATGAGGATTCTCCTTATGAGAAGGATATTCATGAACCTGAAAGTTTGTTGGAGAATTTATCTAGTCAATCAAAAACCCAACAAAACCCTTATCTTGAATTATTGGAGTTTGAGGTTCAATCAGTAGCTCAAAAGCACGAAGATGAAGATGGTTGGATCAGTGATGAGTCCATTTTAATGGACTAATATTAAGCCTAAGTATCTTTAATCGTACCTTGTAGGTGTGTTAATAATTGCAATTAAGTTGTAGAAGAATTGTACGCATCATGATTTAAGTTTATAACATTCTATAACTTAATATGTAATAATTTTGTTATTTTTATGTGCAGGTATTATATTTAGAAAGAGCAAGGGTTGGGGAGCAAATTTCCCCAACAACCGGCGAGACTTTTTCCTTTCCTCCAGCCAGTCGTAACTCTCCTCCAACGCCCACTGGCCAAAAATAGAAAAGGGATTTGAAAATCCCTTGATTGGAACACGCGGGGAGAGAGAGGAGTTAAAAGGAGGAGGTGGGGTGCACAGGAAAAAGGAAATCTTCCCCCTTGAGGGGAAAAACTCCACCACATGCACTGTGCCCTCGCACCGCTCCTTCACCACCGCCTCCAAGCCTGCACCGCGCATCCTCCTTCTCCACCTTGCGCTCCCGCAAGTGCTCGCTCATCTCCAGCCAACCCGCGCGCACGCACCTCCGTGCGCTTCTCTCCCCAGCACCACCTGGCACCCGCACTGCCTGCAAGTGCCCGCAGGCACTCCCGTCTCCAGTGCCCGCAAGTGCTTGCTGCCATCTACACCGCCAAGCCACCAAGCGCCTACCTCCCTTCAGCCTGCACCGCGCCTGCATGCCTCACCGCAGCCAACCTCTCCAGCGCTCCCTGCAGAGCGCCATCTCTCCTCAGCACACCTGCGCATCAAGCCCGCAGCCGCTACCTCACCCGCCAGCGCCTTCCACCTCTCTGCAGGCACTACCGCACCCGCAGTTGCCTACTTCGCCTATCTACAGACCGCCGCGCCTGCACGCCCGCCTTCGCGCCCAACCTGCAGGCATCGTCCTCTCCTCCCCGTAGGTGCGCGCACCGCATCAAGCCTGCAGCCACACCTCCGCGCGCCCATCTCCCTTCCAACGTGCTCCAGCCTCTACAGACCTGCCTTACCGCAAGCGCACGCACGCCAATGTCGCCTGCCGCCAGCACCTTCATCATTCAACAGAACCTTCACGCCAGTGTCTTATCCTCCGCTGGCCGGCCACCTCCGTCGACGCCGCAGTCACCATCGAAGAGCCCTCGTCCTTGCCTTCCTCCTTAGCCTCTCCAAAGCCCCACCGGTGCTCTCTCTCTCGCGCGAGGAGGAGAGAGAGCAAAAGCTCTATTTGGAAATCCATTAAAAATTACATTCACTGCCATTGTTGATTTTTATTTATTATTATTATATTATGGTAAAATTGTGCATTCACACCTATATTCTTTGATAATTGCACATTCATGATATTCATCTATTTCAAGATTGATTTTGGGCTTAACTTGAGTACTAATTCTCTCTAGTACACGTCATGTGAAAATTGCATGAATTCATCATAAATTATTGAAGATTTCTACGAGGGAAAACTGCACATATACCCTTATCTTTTTAAGTTATTGCGAATCTACTTTCCTTCGCATTTTATGTCAGATTTGAATAGGGATTTCGCACTATTTGAAATAATATTAAATAATTAAGAATTTATTGCATAATTGCCTCCCTGTGGACATGACCCGTTTTTCTATGAGTGGTTATTATTATTTTTTATTAGTCAATTTTTCAACCACTTAAATACTACAATGCAAAGTGAAAAGTCGGCTTTCAATTAGGTACCCAAAGATTGAGATACAAGAAAAGGAAATTGAGAAGGAATTTCTTATTTGGGGAGAAACTTGTAGGAAGTCAGATATGATTACTAAAATCAAGTTAAGCATCCTAAAGTCTACACATATAAAACCTATAAGAACCCCTGATACCTTCCAAAAGCTTAACAATCCTCACCCTCCCAACCATTACATAATTTCTACACCCACCTAAGCCTCCTATGTGAACATCCAAGGACACACCTACTGGTGACAATTTAGGCTCACCCTACACCATTAGCTTGCTAGTTTTCATGATTATCTTTTCAGCAATACCAATCTAATCCACCGCAAGCCATATGTTGGGACCTAGAAACTCAACTTTAGTAGCCCAAATTTTTGGAGTAAATTTCTGTTAAATTGTGCCCAGCTGAAGGTATTAAACTCAACACTTACTGGGACACAACCTAGTATTCTCTTAGGGTGTAAGTACCCATCAAAGATATCAGAGTTGACTCGGACCCGAAGCAATATTCAGGTGCTTTGCACTCTACTCTTGCATGCACATGTAATACAATGGCATTGCATTAGAAAGGCATGCATGGGGGGTGGATGTATATTCTTTAATTAATATCCATTAAAATCGAAGCCCTCCTCCCAAATTTTGGATATTTAATCTCTCTTCCTCTCTCTCTATCTTGATCATCGCAGGAACCCCTGCTGGTTTTCCCACTAATGAACATACCCACCACCGGGGGCCCTTCATCTACCTCATGTCTCCCTCTCTCTCCATATTGCTAAACCAACCACTCATCAGTCAGAGCCGCACACGCCTCCTCCCCTACGTCCCTCTCTGCATGTGTGTCCTCCATCACCCAACCCAAAATTGAATGCCCAAGCCCTCCTCGATCGACCCCTGCCTTGGCCATGCCATCAGGGAGTGAAATGGTTGGCTTCGGGATAACCGGGTTTTAGTTTGTTATAACGTTGTAGTATAGCCAGTTATTACCAACATTTCAAATATATAAATTTTTTTACTCGGAAAATAAAAGAGTTCCCGAGGTCGAACTCAGGGAGCAAGTTGTATTCTAGAGATATACATGTTTCTTTTACAAAATAAAGAAAGAGAGAGGGAAAGAATTTGTTGTTCTCTTTGTTTTCTCCTCGTGATGTTCTTCTTTCTTTCTTTCTTCAGATCTCCTTCTTCTTCTTTGTTCTGCAGAGGTGATGCTCCTCTTTCTTTCTTCAGATCTCCTTCTTCTTCTTCCTTGGTTTCTGTCTTGGCCTCTCTTCTTCTTTTTCTGCAGTCTCTTCTGTGAAGGTTTCTTTTTCCTTGGCTCTGCTGTACTTCTTTAGAGTTTCTTCTTGTTTCTCCTCCCTGCGGCTAAGTGTCAGCTTCTTCTTTTCTTTTTCAGCCAGGGACGTCACCCCTCCTTCCTTCTTTTCCCTTCAGGCCGTCGTCTGATTTCCAAATCAGACAACTTAACTACCTGTTGCTACAGTCAGCTTCCTTCTTCTTCCGCGGGTCTTCTTCTTCGCCTGTGCTTGCACACTTCAGAGTTTTTCGTCAGAGGCAAAACCTACTCTACCCTCGCCCCCCCCGCGTCTCTCTCTCTCTGAAACCACTCTTGGGAAAGCTCTCCCAGAGCTGCCGGGTAACCGGGTTCGGGTCAGGCCCGGGTCCAGGCCCACCGGCGTGCGTGGTGGGCGAGGAGTGCAGGTCAGTCTTAAGTCGGGTCGGGTCGGGTCAGGTCCGCGAGGCGTGAGCGCGGACGAGACCGGGTAACCGGGCGGGTGAAGGGGACCTCACCCCGTGTGCTGAGGCAGTAAGCCTTCAACACTTTTGCATCTTATGTCGCTGCGACTCTTCAGGCGTTTCCGAGGTGGGACTAAATGTCCCACCTCAATTGCGCGCCCGCAGCGGGGAAGTCAGCAGGAGATTGCGGCGTCACGCGAAGCTTTCTGCCTTAGCTGCGAACCTGGTGTTTTGCCAAAACACCTCGCAAGGCCTGGGAGTTGAATCTGGGCTTGGCGCTGAGCGTGGCGCGCCTGTAGCTGCAGGCGAAAGCAGTTCCTCCTGCGCGGCAATGGCGGCGGAGGTCGGGTGGTCTGTTCACAAGAAAACGGCCTCTCGGCCTAATCAGAAAGTGCCAGGAGCTTCGCCAGGGTGCAGCGAAGCTCGTGTGGGTGGTGGCGAGGCGCGGGGCGGCGTGCGAGGGCTGCCCTAGGTCGGACTGTGGGTCGGAGGATGGGTCTGTTCGGTGGGGTTGCAGAGGGTGATGTGGGGGAAGTGGCAGGGCGGAGGTTGATCAGGGTGAGGAGGCGGAGGTCCTGCGGTGGTCGGCGAGCCGTGTGGGTCGCTGAGGTGATGGGAGCGGCTCGCCGGAGGGTGGTCGGAGACGAAGGGGGTGAAGGTGGTCAGGGTCGGTCGAGGGCTTAATTGAATAAATTGAAAGCGGGGAAAGAAAGAGGAGAAGAAGGGGAGTAGCTCTAGCTTACTTGCAGGGACGAAGGGGGAGGAACAGGGCGACAGTCGTATCGACTGTCGCCGGAGAAGACGATGCTCAGGGAAAGGGGCGGCGGCGAGCAGAGAGCCGGAGAGGCGCCAGCTGGGTGCGGCGTGGCGCGGGAAGAGCAGGGGAGGAAGTCTCTGCTGCTGGTATTGCGGCAGAGCGAAGAGGTGGAGGGGGAGGAAACCGCCGGAGCTGGTGAGAGTCTGCCGGAGGAAGAAGAGAGGAAAGTTGGGGATTTTCTCCGTCAGATCCAGGCTGCCCCGGTCGGTGGAGCAACGGGGGGTATTTATAGGGATCAAACAGGGAGGAAGGCGGAGGGAGACGACGTGTCTCCCTCGCCGAAGGATGGCCAGAAAGAAGAACCCATACCGTCCGTGCGTTCGCACGGCCGGTATGGTGGATTACAACGACCAGGGGGTGTCCCTGCGACGGCTGACGACGCAGGGCACCCCCGGTTTACTTGCCAGGTCCCCCACCTCACCCTGCGCAGCGCCATGCTCCGCGCAAGGTCGCCGGAGCATGGTGCTGGCAGGTTTTGCAGGAGGGACCTGATTGCAAAGAACGAAGGAGAGTTAGGGGCCAAAATGCGAGGGTTCAAAAGTTGAGGGCCAAAGAGTAAATATATGAGGACCAAAGTGTAAAGTCGGTTAAGGAGGTTTCTTCTTAGGCTCAAGTTTTTATACATGACTAATTAGGACCTAAGGAATCTGATGGTGAATTTCATTTCCATATTAAACCTTGTTTGACCGGTCAATTTGCGCAAAAACCCAAATTAAGTTATTAATTGGGCATGGTTCTCAATGTAGGTCAAAAAGGGTTCTGAAGGCCAAATTGAAGGTTCTAAACCCTGGAGATTATTTTTCTATGAATTTTAGAGGGTTTATTCTATTTTTATTTTGCCTCGAACTTTGTGAATTGAAGTGGGTTGTTTTAGGGTTACAGATTATCATTTAGTTTCTTGGAATTGCTGTAGCCCTTGCTAGATCATTTCATCCCACTCTTATTCTTATTAAGCTGCTTTGACCTATGTTTGGGCCCTGAATTACCCTGTATGCAGATTATACTGGTAAAATTGCATTTTTACCCCTTATGACTTGTTTTCTTCTCAAACTCAGGATTCTCTGAGTTAAGCCTTTCCTTGAGATATGTAGGAGCTTTTATCCTTTGTATTAGGTCAAAATGAGCTAGTTATGGCTCATGATGAGGTTCTCATCATACCCCCATGCCTAGCTTTTGCTAGTCCCTTAGCAAAAACTTAAGGTTTCAACCCTTGTTCTAGACCATGAAGTTTTGGATAGTTTTAGATAAGTGCCTTTTTTATTTGAGCATAGATTAGGTTAGAATGCTGACCATAGGCCTAAAAGGTACTCTAGTACTAATCAAGATCCAAATCTGTCTAGCCTTAGCCTCAGTCTTTTAGCAAAGGTTTTTAAGGCCCACAAGAACTAACCTAAGGTTTATTGGACTTTGTGGTTAAAGCACCCGTGCTTGAAATGATTTTAGCCCTGGCTCAGTTCGCAGTGCATTTTGTAAGAGAGAGATAGAAAGTTTTTCTGTTTGGAGAGTTTTCTCTCTCTTTTTCTTTTTATTTCTAGCCTAGGATTGGCTTTTCAACACGGTCTGTATCAGATTCCTTGCTCCCATCATCAATCCTCAAGGGTTCCTGGCGATCGATGCTTCGAGATAGCACCGCCCATGGCAACCCCCGGAACCCTGGCTATTGAGATTTCGAGATAATCCCATCCATGGTATTCCGTGGCCGAATCCAGACCCTGGCAATTGACACTTCGAGATAATGCCATCCATGGAATCTGAACCAGCAGAGTGCTTACATGCCCCCAGTAGGATATGTAAATATCCTAAGAGACAAGCACCGAGGAGATGATATTTTGTTACGCATCTTCGAGGGGATTTCCCGCCTCTCCGCGCTGGGAACTCGTCCAAATCAATCTTGTGTTGATCGGCCGCTCCTGTTCTAGGTGATCTTTTCAGATTTTTGCGACGCTTCTGCGTGATTCTGATTTTTACGCTTACTGAACCAGGCTGTGTGAGGTTAGGGTGCTTAGGTTACTGAG
Organism: Thalassia testudinum; assembly: GCA_037157565.1. Classification (NCBI taxonomy): domain Eukaryota; kingdom Viridiplantae; phylum Streptophyta; class Magnoliopsida; order Alismatales; family Hydrocharitaceae; genus Thalassia; species Thalassia testudinum. The sequence continues at coordinate 12,065,200 of JAZHRO010000025.1, forward strand.
TCCCGTAAACCAAAAATTAGTTAACAAGGCCGAATACTCCCTAAGCCTTAGACCTAATACTTCAGCTTTTCATTTTCCTCAACCTCTTGAGGAGTGTCCAGATCTTAATGGGTACTAAGAGTCTATTCAAGAATGCCTAAGGTTTGCATTCTTTACTAATCTCATTGTGCACTTTTCTTGAATGAGGTCTAGAACTTAAGTTAATTCCTTAGTTCCTTACTAATGACTATCACTTTTTCTTATAATTTTGTGCTCCTTTTTCATTTTGTTTTTCTTCTCCTTCACAAAATTTCCTTCTCCTCTTTTCCTCTTATTCTTTTTCGAAAATTTTTTAATTTTTATGGTGTTTTTGGCATATGTGAATTTTTTTGTTTGAAACCTTTTCTTACAAGTTTTTGTACTTTCCTACCCCCCCATGCCTAAGATTTGCAATGTCCTCATTGTAACCTAGGGGTTTTTATTCAACTAAGTTCATACATTAGGATAGCTGTTTTGATGAGTCTCAGATGCAAGCACCTGAGGTGGAGTTGGCTGCCCTAAAGTGTGAACTTCAAGTGCAAAAAAGCTGTCAGAACAAGTTTCAGGTTTTCAAAGAGAATGACGGGCTGCCTCCCGTTAAGCGCTGAGTTTTACGCCATCGGCTGGGCGCAATAAGCTCAAGGGGAAAGGAGGGTATAAGATGCCTCAGCCAAATTAGTAGAAGTTACATCAATGAACGGCTTGAGTCTCTGACCGTTCACGATGAAAGGTTCAGAATCGTGGCTGAGTGGACTGATTTCGATTGCTCCATTTCCAAAAACCTGTCGGACCAAATATGGTCCGACCCACTTAGATCTCAGTTTTCCTGGGAAGAGTTTGAGTCGGGCATCAAAGAGTAGGACCTTTTGACCAGGATGAAAGATCTTTCTCGAGATGTGTTTGTCGTGGAAGGCTTTAACCCGCTCCTTGTAGATTTGCGAGTTCTCGTACGCGTCCATGCGTAATTCATCGATCTCGCTGATTTGGAGTTTTCTGTGGGTCCCAGCCTTGGAAAGATCTAGATTACAGTTCCGTACTGCCCAATAGGCTTTATGCTCCAGTTCGACGGGAAGGTGGCATGCCTTTCCGTACACCAGTCTAAAGGGAGACATGCCTAATTGGGTCTTGTGGGCGATCCTATAGGCCCACAATGCTTCCGGAAGTCGGGACGACCAGTCCTTCCTGTCAGGTCGAACAGTGACTTGCAGGATTTTCTTGATCTCCCGATTAGACAGCTCAGCTAGACCATTAGTTTGGGGGTGGTAAGGAGTAGAGATTCGGTGAGACACCCCGTATTTGGTCATCAGTGACCTAAACTGAGCATTTGTGAAATGGGTCCCCCCATCAGAGATTATTGCACGAGGAATCCCGAACCTTGAGAAAATGTGTTGATGAATGAATTTGAGAACGATTTTTTGATCACAGGTTCGGGTCGGTATGGCTTCGATCCATTTGGACACGTAGTCCACAGCCAACAGAATGTATTCGAAACCATCTGAAACAGGAAAGGGGCCCATAAAATCAATCCCCCAAACATCAAAGATTTCGCATACTAGAATCGGTTGCATAGGCATCATGTCGCTATGGCTCATGTTGCCCAAAGTCTGGCAACGACTGCATGCCTTGCAATGACTGTATGCGTCTTTGAACAGTGTGGGCCAGTAAAAGCCGCACTGGAGGACTTTTGATGCGGTTTTATGCCCGGCAAAATGGCCACCGCATGCCTGGTCATGGCAGAAAGAGAGGATATTGTTGACTTCCCCTTCCGGGACACATCTCCGGATGATCTGATCGGCACCTATGCGGAAGAGGTACGGGTCTTCCCAAATGTAATACTTGGCATCGGAGCGTAATTTGTCTTTCTTGGCCTTCGGCCAATCGGACGGGGTCTGATGAGATGCCAAGTAATTTACAATATTAGCAAACCATGGAAGGCTAGTACCAATAGTCAGCAGGTGCTCATCGGGAAAATGCTCAGTGATGGGTCCGGAAGGGTCAATTATTTCAGAAGGAAGACGGGACAAGTGATCAGCTACCACGTTTTGTTTTCCCGCTTTGTCGCGAATCTCAAGGTCAAATTCTTGCAACAGCAAGATCCATCGGATCAATCTAGGTTTCGCGTCCTTCTTTGCAAGGAGATGCCTCACAGCCGTGTGATCCGAGTATATGATGACATGGGAACCCAGAAGGTACGATCTGAACTTCTCTAGGGCAAATACTACAGCTAGCAGCTCTTTCTCAGTAACCGTATAGTTACGCTGAGCCTCATCGAGTGTTTTGCTGGCGTAGTAAATGACCACAGGTTTCTTGTCATTTTTCTGCCCCAAAACCGCTCCTACAGCGAAGTCGGATGCATCACACATGATCTCAAAGGGTTGAGACCAATCAGGGGACTGTAGGATCGGGGCTTGGGTGACTCGGTCACGCAGGATTTCAAATGCTTGAGTGCATTCCTTGGAGATTTCGAAGGGAACATCCTTGGAGAGAAGAGTGGTCAGGGGGCGTGCGATTTTTGAAAAATCAGGGATAAATCGTCGATAAAAACCGACATGCCCTAAAAAGGATCGGATGTCCCTGATCGAGCTAGGCATAGGAAGGTGAGAAATCAGATTAACCTTAGCTCGATCCACTTGGATACCTTTCTCCGAAATTGAGTGTCCCAGGACAATTCCCTCAGGCACCATGAAATGGCTTTTTTCCCAGGAAAGAACCAAATTCACATCGATGCACCGCCTGAGTATCTGAACCAAGTGTTGGAGGCAATCGTCGAATGATGCTCCGAAAACTGAAAAGTCATCCATGAAGACTTCCAGATAATCACCTACCATATCTGAGAATATGGCAAGCATGCATCGCTGAAAAGTAGCGGGTGCATTGCAAAGACCGAAAGGCATCCTTCGGAAAGCGTATGTTCCGAAGGGGCAGGTGAACGTGGTCTTTTCTTGGTCCTCAGGATGGATTGCCACCTGGTTATAACCGGAGTACCCGTCAAGAAAGCAGAAGAACCTATTTCCCGCTAGTTTTTCGAGAATTTGATCAATGAAGGGTAGTGGGAAATGATCCTTCTTCGTGGAGGAATTGAGTCGACGGTAATCTATACAGACTCTCCACGAGTTGGCTAATCGGGTAGGAATGATTTCTCCGGTCTCAGTCGTTATAGTGGTGAGTCCTGCCTTCTTGGGCACGACCTGAATTGGGCTCACCCAACGACTATCGGAGATCGGGTAGATGATTCCGGCATCTAACCACTTGATGATCTCCTTTTTCACGACCTCCTGCAGATTGGGGTTTATGCGTCTCTGCATTTCACGAGAAGGTCGTGTGCCCTCTTCTGAATAGATATGATGAGTACAATAAGAGGGACTTATTCCAGTCAAATCATCGAGAGTCCATCCGATGGCTCTGCGATGTTGCTGGAGGACAACAATCAGACGGGATTCCTGTTCAGGACTGAGGTTGGAATTGATGATCACAGGAAGGGTCTGATTAGAACCCAAAAAGACGTATTTTAAGTGAGCAGGAAGGGGTTTCAGTTCGAGGATGGGGTTTTCAGCAGCAGCGGGTGGTTCAGTATAGATGTGAGGTTCAAGGGTGGGAGTTACTGGGTTGTTCACATCTGGATTTGACTCCTCTGTTTGCGGGTCAAGATCCTTCTGTGGTTGATGAGGCATACTCAAGTCATTCTGGAGGTGTGATTCATCAACCAAAGTCTTGATGTCACAAATTTGCTCGATGACGCCGCAATTAATTCCTTGTTGGGCCTTAAATATATCAATTTTCAGTGTTTGATCTCCAAACTTAAGCTCTATTTGGCCCTCCTCACAGCTGATGTTGGCTCTAGCAGTAGCCAAGAAAGGTCTCCCTAGAATGATTGGTGTATCCCTAGGGTTCTCAGGGGCATCCATGTCTAAGACTATAAAGTCCACTGGAAAATAGAAATCCCGCACTCTCACGATAACATCCTCGAGAATCCCTTTTGGTGACTTTATAGATCGATCTGCTAATTGTAATGTCACCTCGGTTGGTTTCAGCTCAGATTCTTCTAGATGGTCAAGTAAGGATGTGGGTATCAGATTTATAGATGCACCCAAGTCTAACAATGCTCTATCAAATTGGGTACCACCTATCTTACAGGAGATCAGGGGAGTTCCAGGATCTTTTTCCTTGGGTGGGAGTCTACTAAGGATTACAGAGCTGGCTTGCTCTGACAGAACAATTGGGCTCCCTCCCTTGGTTCGCGGCTTACGCTGGGGTGTACATATATTCTTTAGAAATCGTGCGTAAGCTGGTACGTGGCGGATTGCATCCATCAAGGGGATGTTTATGTGGACCTGCTCAAAGAGCTTGACCAGGTCCTCCTCAGGGGCCACGGGTTTGGTGGTCTTCTTTCCCTTGGTCAGGGCCTCGGGAAACGGGATCTTGGTTGGTTCTTCTAGGATAGGTTCAGGTTGTGGATCTGGAACAGCGGTACCTTGGATAACTATCCTAGGGTCATGGTTATCAGGCTGGGAGTGGTTTGGATAATGCGGGTCTTGAGTTGTCTTACCACTACGTGTTGTTACAGAATTTAATCCGGCCTGATTTTGGTTTGGGTTTGGTAGGAGGGGTGGCTGCTGCTGAAATCCTGCATAAGAAGTTGAGGCTTCCATCTCGTCTGGAGATGGAGCAGTAGGAGCCTGATAAATCCATTGGGCGTGGCCTAAATTTGGATTCATAACGCGCTTCTGGGTTGGCACGTTATTTGGGTTAGGAAGAGGTTGGGAAGGGAGTGTGCCTGGTTGGCGAGAATTTGCCAACTGGGCCAGTTGAGTTTTAACTTCTGTAAGCTCGTCCTTGTGCTGTTTTTGAATAGCCGCATTCGTTTTTTGAATGTCAGCCAGAGTCTGAAGGATTAAGGACATTTGATCTTGATTTGGCCCTGATGGATAAGTAGGGTTGGGCCGAGGCTGAGGCGGCTGGTAGTGACGAGAGGGCTGTGGGCGGGACTGAAAAGGTGGTCTTTGGGTTTGGGAATTTCCCGCCCACTGAAAATTGGGATGGTTTCGCCATCCAGGGTTGTAAGTGTTGGAGAATGGGTCGTTCTGGATGGCGTTGAGGTCCTCGCAGGTCTGAGGAACCTCCTAAGAATCAGGGAAAGGAGGAATGGAGTTCCCCCGGCTGGTGTAGAAAGGATCGGATGATCTTCCAGTCCAAGAATCAGATGGGGATGGATATGGATCCATCCCAGGGGAGGATCGGTGGAGGATGTTTTGCACAGTCTCCTGTGTGGAAGGAGGTTGTGCAAAGGAGTTACGCGCAGAGGTGGCTCGCTGCAAGTGCTGAGTCAGCTCATCCACCTTCTTTTCAATGATTGAGACCTTGTCCAATCGACTGGCCATTAATTCCAGGTCGACTGATGCGGACAGGCCTTGCGTCTCATGTGCTCCCTTAAGATTCGTCGCTGCGCGGGTATTCGTCCTGTCGAATAATCCCATGGAGTCATTGTTGATGGAGTTCTCGCACATGTTTTCGAGAATCTCCCATACGGTGTCTTCATGTTGACCCATGATGTTTCCTCCGCAAGTTGCATTGACGAAAAGGCGGATGTCCTCACGGAGTCCCTGGTAAAAAGATTGGACTTGTTCCCATTTAGGAACTCCGTGATGGGGGCACTTTCTCATGAGATCCTGAAAACGATCCCATGCCTCATGGAGAGGTTCTCCTGATTGTTGAGTGAAGTGTGTAATCTGATGGCGCAAGGCGTTGGTCCGACCAACGGGAAAAAACTTTTTCAAAAATTCGGATTGAAGTTCTTCCCAAGTGTTGATCGGCCGGGTCTGAGTTTGATACCAATGGGCGGCCTTGTCCATAAGAGAAAAGGAGAACATCTTCATGAGAAGAATATCCCGATTTTGCGCATCTGATCCAAAAGTGTGGGCCAGATGCTTTAGCTGTTTGATGTGCTGGAAGGGATCTTCAGAATTAAGCCCATGGAATTTAGGTATAGCATGAATCATGTTGGGCTTTAGTTCGGAATCAGGTCCTCCAGTCGGGATTCTGACTCGAGGCTCAATGGCCACCGCAGCAGGATTGTAGTGGTCCCGCATCATAGGACGCTGTGGTGGGTGCACGAAGTTTTGGAAGAGGTCATTGAGTCGCTGGAGCTGGTGTTCCAGATTATTTTCTTCCTCAACTGGCTGAGCCATGATGGGGGAAGAAGAAGAACTTGGTTCTGAATCAGAAGAGAGAATAATGTGAGGGTGTTGCTGCACAAACACGGGCGTCGAGGCTTGGCCTTGACGAGAGCGAATTTCTAATGGAGGTCTTAAGGGTGGTCTTAGGGACCTCCTTCCGTACATGCACTGTTTGGAAGAGGTAAGTTTAGAAGGTGCTGGACCCAATCAAGACACCCAAAAATGTGTTGGGTGACTATAGAGGTGCGGGGCAGATGGACCCCTTGATCAGAAAGATCGTCCACCTGAGAATTACCTGGGCAGCCAGAGAGGGAGAGTCCCGCGAAGACCCCTACACGGTAGAGCGTCCCCACGGGTTACAGGGTTTCCCCCACCCGACCTCTCTTGTCACTGCGGTTCCAGGTAGACCAGAATGGGGATCTTGACCTCTTAAGTCTACCAATTTTAAGATCAGGGTGCTTAAGGTTTTCACTTGAACTTTAGTCTTTTAAGTGCAAAGAGTGACCTAATTTAAGGTTGGTTGACCCAAGGGGTCAACTTTACCTCTTGTTTTCTTTAAGAGCTTTTAGGTCCTGTCTTTTAGGGTTCAAGTGTTTAGAGAGAGCCAATTGTTTAGGATTTTTCTTGTTAATTATTTTCAATCAATGGCTTGGGCACACCTCTTTTGGATTTCCTCAATTCTTGATTAAGGGGTGTGTCTCTACTGAAATCCTAATGTTTGACCTTATGTTGGCTCTACTTGGTCCATTTAACTCTTTGTTGGGCAATTAGGGCTCAAGCAAGAATGTGTTAGCCCTTAAATACCCTTAATAGTGTGCAGGAGTGATGAGTTGAAAACATGCAACTCTTTATGGTTACTAAGTATGGAAGACAGGTTAGCCCTATATTTCTTGTTCTTTTCTTTTCTTCCTCTTTAGAGTTTAGGGGTTAATAGTGAGAGGAAAAATTTACCTGTCTTCGGAGTGGTTGTCGTGTGGTTGCTTGTCTTCTTGAGTTCCTGTAGCTGCACAAAAGAGAGGAGATTATCAGAAATTAAAAGAAACAGGAATGTTTACCTCTAGAATAGCCGTTGCTCCCCGGCAGCGGCGCCAAAATGAAACAGTTGGCTTCGGGATAACCGGGTTTTAGTTTGTTATAACGTTGTAGTATAGCCAGTTATTACCAACATTTCAAATATATAAATTTTTTTACTCGGAAAATAAAAGAGTTCCCGAGGTCGAACTCAGGGAGCAAGTTGTATTCTAGAGATATACATGTTTCTTTTACAAAATAAAGAAAGAGAGAGGGAAAGAATTTGTTGTTCTCTTTGTTTTCTCCTCGTGATGTTCTTCTTTCTTTCTTCAGATCTCCTTCTTCTTCTTTGTTCTGCAGAGGTGATGCTCCTCTTTCTTTCTTCAGATCTCCTTCTTCTTCTTCCTTGGTTTCTGTCTTGGCCTCTCTTCTTCTTTTTCTGCAGTCTCTTCTGTGAAGGTTTCTTTTTCCTTGGCTCTGCTGTACTTCTTTAGAGTTTCTTCTTGTTTCTCCTCCCTGCGGCTAAGTGTCAGCTTCTTCTTTTCTTTTTCAGCCAGGGACGTCACCCCTCCTTCCTTCTTTTCCCTTCAGGCCGTCGTCTGATTTCCAAATCAGACGACTTAACTACCTGTTGCTACAGTCAGCTTCCTTCTTCTTCCGCGGGTCTTCTTCTTCGCCTGTGCCTGCACACTTCAGAGTTTTTCGTCAGAGGCAAAACCTACTCTACCCTCGCCCCCCCGCGTCTCTCTCTCTCTGAAACCACTCTTGGGAAAGCTCTCCCAGAGCTGCCGGGTAACCGGGTTCGGGTCAGGCCCGGGTCCAGGCCCACCGGCGTGCGTGGTGGGCGAGGAGTGCAGGTCAGTCTTAAGTCGGGTCGGGTCGGGTCAGGTCCGCGAGGCGTGAGCGCGGACGAGACCGGGTAACCGGGCGGGTGAAGGGGACCTCACCCCGTGTGCTGAGGCAGTAAGCCTTCAGCACTTTTGCATCTTATGTCGCTGCGACTCTTCAGGCGTTTCCGAGGTGGGACTAAATGTCCCACCTCAATTGCGCGCCCGCAGCGGGGAAGTCAGCAGGAGATTGCGGCGTCACGCGAAGCTTTCTGCCTTAGCTGCGAACCTGGTGTTTTGCCAAAAATCCTCGCAAGGCCTGGGAGTTGAATCTGGGCTTGGCGCTGAGCGTGGCGCGCCTGTAGCTACAGGCGGAAGCAGTTCCTCCTGCGCGGCAATGGCGGCGGAGGTCGGGTGGTTTGTTCACAAGAAAACGGCCTCTCGGCCTAATCAGAAAGTGCCAGGAGCTTCGCCAGGGTGCGGCGAAGCTCGTGTGGGTGGTGGCGAGGCGCGGGGCGGCGTGCGAGGGCTGCCCTAGGTCGGACTGTGGGTCGGAGGATGGGTCTGTTCGGTGGGGTTGCAGAGGGTGATGTGGGGGAAGTGGCAGGGCGGAGGTTGATCAGGGTGAGGAGGCGGAGGTCCTGCGGTGGTCGGCGAGCCGTGTGGGTCGCTGAGGTGATGGGAGCGGCTCGCCGGAGGGTGGTCGGAGACGAAGGGGGTGAAGGTGGTCAGGGTCGGTCGAGGGCTTAATTGAATAAATTGAAAGCGGGGAAAGAAAGAGGAGAAGAAGGGGAGTAGCTCTAGCTTACTTGCAGGGACGAAGGGGGAGGAACAGGGCGACAGTCGTATCGACTGTCGCCGGAGAAGACGATGCTCAGGGAAAGGGGCGGCGGCGAGCAGAGAGCCGGAGAGGCGCCAGCTGGGTGCGGCGTGGCGCGGGAAGAGCAGGGGAGGAAGTCTCTGCTGCTGGTATTGCGGCAGAGCGAAGAGGTGGAGGGGGAGGAAACCGCCGGAGCTGGTGAGCGTCTGCCGGAGGAAGAAGAGAGGAAAGTTGGGGATTTTCTCCGTCAGATCCAGGCTGCCCCGGTCGGTGGAGCAACGGGGGGTATTTATAGGGATCAAACAGGGAGGAAGGCGGAGGGAGACGACGTGTCTCCCTCGCCGGAGGATGGCCGGAAACAAGAACCCATACCGTCCGTGCGTTCGCACGGCCGGTATGGTGGGTTACAACGACCAGGGGGGTGTCCCTGCGACGGCTGACGACGCAGGGCACCCCCGGTTTACTTGCCAGGTCCCCCACCTCACCCTGCGCGGTGCCATGCTCCGCGCAAGGTCGCCGGAGCATGGTGCTGGCAGGTTTTGCAGGAGGGACCTGATTGCAAAGAACGAAGGAGAGTTAGGGGCCAAAATGCGAGGGTTCAAAAGTTGAGGGCCAAAGAGTAAATATATGAGGACCAAAGTGTAAAGTCGGTCAAGGAGGTTTCTTCTTAGGCTCAAGTTTTTATACATGACTAATTAGGACCTAAGGAATCTGATGGTGAATTTCATTTCCATATTAAACCTTGTTTGACCGGTCAATTTGCGTAAAAACCCAAATTAAGTTATTAATTGGGAATGGTTCTCAATGTAGGTCAAAAAGGGTTCTGAAGGCCAAATTGAAGGTTCTAAACCCTGGAGATTATTTTTCTATAAATTTTAGAGGGTTTATTCTATTTTTATTTTGCCTCGAACTTTGTGAATTGAAGTGGGTTGTTTTAGGGTTACAGATTATCATTTAGTTTCTTGGAATTGCTGTAGCCCTTGCTAGATCATTTCATCCCACTCTTATTCTTATTAAGCTGCTTTGACCTATGTTTGGGCCCTGAATTACCCTGTATGCAGATTATACTGGTAAAATTGCATTTTTACCCCTTATGACTTATTTTCTTCTCAAACTCAGGATTCTCTGAGTTAAGCCTTTCCTTGAGATATGTAGGAGCTTTTATCCTTTGTATTAGGTCAAAATGAGCTAGTTATGGCTCATGATGAGGTTCTCATCAGGGAGCATCCACTCTCACCAGCCCCGACGGCGACCACCACTTCCTTGCTATGACAACAACAGGAGGATAACCACCGTACCCATCAACTTCCTTCAGACACATGGTGACAGCACGTAGTTCCAGGACATGCTCCATCCTCGATACTCTCCATCGACTGCAATCACCATGCCAACAATAGCCACCACCACGCCTCGACATCTCGCCCTCTACCGTGCCTCTCACAACAGTCGCGATCGTATACCATCACCACCGTGTCCAACTTCCTCGATGACATCACCGCGACCACACCACATCTCTTCTTCGATCACCACAGCCACGCACCTTGACTTCCTCCGATCCATGTGATAACAACACGTCGCACATCTCTCCACGACCATGTTTCAGCCTCAATTTTGCATCCACTACAATTTATAGAGTTTGATTTTATTTATGTAGTTCATTTATTTTCTTCAGATTATTGGAATCATTATTGATTGTTGTTTAATTCAAATCTTGAACATATATGTGTATTTGCCTCCTTGCGGAGATGACATTTTTTTTTGCGATTCATTTTGATTGATGCATGTTTAAATTGATTATATCCTGGATTCTCGAATATTTGATCATTTGTTTATTCGAGCATTTTTTCCACCATGATTTATACTACGTGACATAATTTCATTTATTACCATTTTTTAGGTGAAAATGCTCATATCAAATTTAAGACATTGCCGAGGAGCCAACAAATGCAATAGGTTTACTTGATTATATTTCTGATATATTTTGAGGAGCAATTTGTTTTGTCTCATCTTTTTTTTTTGTGAGAGGGAATCCACAAGTTGAGACAACAACCGCAGTTGAACCACAACGTAGGCCTTGAGCGATGCCCACGAGAGGAGATGAAGAGCTGAACTGGATCCCACGGCCAATAAGGATTCTCCTTCGCCATTGACTCAATTAGCAGAGTGGATTGTAGATTTTAGATCTTAGATTACCAGTTGACTGCACAGCAATCATATGACCTAATCTACCTGAATTAAGTTAGATTCTAGCATAACTTAGGAACAATCCATACATAAGCATCATAATTTTCATAATAGTTAGTTTAGTAGTCTTAGAGATAATATTACCATTTTATGCTCTAAAAGAGAGATGATATTGATTGCAGATGATCCAAGGCCTCAAATGATAGATCAGACCAAATGAATTTGATTAGGAGGATGATGGGAGTCTAACGCTTCTGGAATCGTCTTGATCAGACATCCGTAGCATCATGTGCATCCCATAGAAGATCAGAAGCAAAGGATCAAGAGGATAGAAATCTGGACCTCAGATGTTGAATCCGACCGCATAGATGGATCCAGATCAGTGATCGCAGGCCAATGACGCAAAAATTATCTCAATCGAAGGCCTACAGCACCATCTACAAAGCAAGGAAGATGGACGACCGCAATGGCACCATGTGGTGCCAACACAATCACCCCTCGCTTCACCCAATCACTGAAGCACTCTTCCTGTGCCTTGTGGGCCATTAGATCATCATCCAACGGCCACAAGTGAGCCACATCGAGCGTTCCCCACCCACACCTCATCAAGGAAGATCAAGATCAGTCATTGGCTCTCCATCCAATGGCTGAGAAGCGAACCTGCCTAATTCATAACCGCGACCATCCACGCTTATAGCGCATTGGTCAACACACCCGCACACAAGCGCGAGACGGGTGCTCAAGCCATGCAACGCACGAAATTGGGAAAGGTAGTGGAGCGCAAGCGCAATTCAACTTTTGGATCAGAACGAAGGGCACGAATACGAATGCATGGCGTGAAGCAGAATGCCTGATCAGGTGGTATGATCATGTGCCCTTTGACGCCGAATCTAATGTGCAGTTGCATGCGTATCACTAAGGAGGTGACGCGCACGATTTAAGTCATTCGATCGCGAGATTGAACAGCTAAAATCAAGAGTGTGCGAATTCAAAATGTTAGCACATGATTTCAAAGCGGGCGTGCAGTGAGGAGTGGTGGATCATGATCATGTAGCTCCGAAGCTACCATGTGGCACCACCAAAAGGCATCCGCACATATAAGGCATGTTAGAGGCTATTTTTTGGTGTGATCTAAGCCATTGATCTCCCGATAGATGGATCTGATCGTACCTAGGTTGTTGCATGAGTTGGAGGGCATAAATGCCCACTTTGCCTCTTATTAAAGCTATAAAAGGAGCCCTAGGGCCCCATAGTTGAGAGGCAACTCCCACCAAATATATCTCCAACCTCTCTCTCTCTCTACAACTCCTCTTCGGACTTCCTCCTGGCGCTCTGGATCTAAAGTGCTACCATACTTCACACAAAAATCCCACAAGTAGCGTCATCATCATCGGCTATCTCTCTCTATCTCTCTCTCTATTTCTCTATATACTCTTTAACATAGTGATTTCTAGTTCAAAAACTATTTCCAAATAGCAATAAAATTCTGATTCTTTGGATATCTACTGTCTATATATACATATATAAATATTTGTTTAAAATGACTTTCTGAAAAGCTTTTGCATAAAATCATGTTTTGCCTCCCTGCGATCGACTCGGTACGCACCAAAATTTTTATAAATATTATTTGTTTCATCGCGATTTGCACTACAACAATAGCTATAATCTCTAACACGTCTCGCAGCAGAACAAGTTGGTATCGTTGCTGGGAAGGCAACGAAAATTTTTAAAAGCTTTTCCTATAAAGTGCTTATTTAAGATTCTAACTTGCTATTTTTGGTTGGACAGGAACACAAAACTACAGGAAGACACGCATAACGGGAAAAAAAATGGCTGTGAATCTTAGGTAAGTACTCTTAGCTTAGATTAGGTTACATTTCCTTTCAAAAAAAATCCAAAAAAATTAGCTATTTTGCTTGAACCTTAGGATTAGTTAGCATTTGCTTGGTTTTTTGAAAAAAAAAATCTTGGTGAATTTCGGGCTGAAACAAACTCTTATCTTAAAAATTCAATTCCTAAAAATCTGCACATCCAAAAATTCCAAAATTATTACTGAACGTGAGTTTTGAAATCAAGAACAACATATCCAAATTTCATGGAAATCTAAGTTATAGAAAATTTTTAAAAATTAACTTACTAAACTGTTATCAATTCGATTATTATTCCTGACTTTTCGAAGTTGAAAATATCATAGGATTTTTATACAACTTCGATTGACTTGAAATTTGTGGCACTGAATTCCTATGAAAATCAAGAATTTAAGAAAAAATATTTCTTTCACGTTTGATTATACAAATTACTTAAACATTAACTGGCAGTCAAAATAGACTATAGAACCTCCAGTACACTTTAAATTTGGAAAAAACAGAAAGAGTGCACTAAAATTCTTGAAAAAATATTTTCTGAGTTTCTAGTTAGTCATGAAATAGGACCAATTGATTGCATTATTTGGGTTGTGCCACTCTGATTTTGGACTTAAAAGGACCATCTAGCACTATCTATGCTTAGGGTTTCACATTAGGGTAGAGCATACCTGCATTTCCATTCATAAAGGAAATCTATTAAACAATTGGGATTTGCAAAACTCTTGTGTGCCTCATCAAAACCCTTGATTGAATATTTTAACTCAAGTGAACCCTAAAACTGACTAATACAAGCATTTGAACCTTAAAATCCACTTCATCATAAAAAATTACTTGTGAACCCCTTGCCTGTGCACTTCACACTTTGAAAATCAATCTTAAGGGCAACACCCCCTAACACCCATCATATTCCAAAAGCACATCAAGCCTAAGCCTAAAACTGAGTAGACTAGGCAAGACTAATATTCTTAAGGACTTGAAATTAGATGGGGCTAAGGTCAAGGCCTTGTCTACTTTGACCCACTGGTGATAAGAAAGGTCGATGCAGTAACTGTGTTAACCCTTAGTGGTGTCCCGCCATGCGGAGTGTCCTAGGGGGTCCCACCCTTCTGGCTAGCCAAGTAATTCAAGGGTTAACCTAACTTAGTCGTGTTTTGGGGAACCAAGATTAGGTCTATTTAGGGTTTACATGCTAAGCAATAGCTTGATTGCTTGCATTGAAAGGGTGGGGTATTCTCTCATCTATCTTCTCCCTCTCATCTACAGGCATTCTTCTGGTGCATGCAAGGTAGAAGATCTCTACATCCTGATTTGCTACCACCTTTAGAAAGAAATCCTAGGAAAAGACCTAATTGTCCAGAATTTGAATATGAACCCTCTTCAATATCTAGTCACCACGAGGAAGATGAGATCAAAGAAGAGGAACAAAATTTGGATCCAATGACTCTCTTACAAAGGAAGATTACTAAGCAAAGCCAACATCATGACAAACAAATGGAGGTTGTTGACGCGCGAAACTCGATCGTGTTTTAACAGTTAATTGTGTCGTAGTATAGGTGGTCAAGCATCGTCAACAAATAAAAGTTTTATTACTCGAAAATCGGAGTATCCGAGGTCAAACACAGGGAGCAATCAGAATTTACTACTAATCTCAAATGTAATTGAACACTCTAATTACTTAAAACTTTAGTTCAAATGTAGATGCATGAGTTTGAAAAGCAATTATGGTAAAAAGAAAGAATTGGACGTCTGATCATGAGATCAGACGTCTTAAAAGATGTCTTTCCCTTCTTCGACTCTTCTTCTTTCTCTGCAATGCCTTGCTTTTCTTCTGCCTTCTTTCTTTCTTCTCCTGCGGTATTCTCTCTCTGCTTCTTTTCTTCTGTCTTCTACGGATCTTCTTCTTCTTCCTTTACTTCCGTTCCTTTTCTTCTTCTGCTTGTCTTCTATTTTTCCTTCACCTCTTCCTTCTCTTTTCAATGGCGTCCTTCCTTCTTTATTTTTGCCTCTGTTTGCCTTCTGCTTCCTTGACTTCTTCCCTTGCTAGCAACGGCCAAGTGTTCGCTTCACCCCTTCCTTCCCTGCACAAACACAGCAAAGCACAAAACCTAACCCTCTACCCACACCTGCGTGTATCTCTCTCTCTGTAAACCACTCCCAGGAAGCTCTCCAAGAGCCGGGTTAACGGGTCGGATAACGTACCCGTGACCAGGTGCACCAGTGTGAGGGTGATGCGCGAGGTGTGCTCAGGCAAGGGTCAGGTCGGATCGCGCCAGATCCTCGTGGTGAAATCTCGGACGAGGCGGCGTGAGATAGGTGAGGGACCTCACCCCAAGTGCTTTCGAAGGCGAAGAGAAGATATGACAAAATCAATTTAAACCACGCCAGCGCCTTGTAAGTTACCGATGTGGGACTATTAGTCCTGGCCTTATCTCGCGCGTGCCCGCAGAACTCTCTCCTTCAATTGCCAAGGCTGCGGACTTCATTGCATTTCTCGCTGGACCAGATATCTTCACAATGCCTCCCCGAGTGAGCTGCACCTGGAGCCTGGCCGTCCTGAAGCCTGGAGCGAGCTTGGAGCTTCTTCGAGTCGCCGTCAATGGCGGCAGGGGCTATGAATCTGTCAAACATGAAACGAGCCTCTCAGCTTAATCAAATCACCGGGGGACCTTCGCCTTGTCACGGCGAAGGTGAAGGGCAAGGTGGCAGGCCGCGGGGCGACCTAGGCATGCGTGCCTAGGTCGCCCTGTGGCCGGATGGATGGGTGAGTTCGGGGGACCGTTGGGTAGGCTTAGCGGGTCTATAGACGGGTGGAGGATACTCAGTGAGGTGAGGCGGAGGTTATGTGATGGTCGGTGAGACGTGTGGGGCTGCGGAGCGATGGGAGCGCCTCGCCGGAGGGTGGCCAGAGATGAGGAAGGTGACGGTGGACGGCAGAGGTCGAGGGGTCGATTGAGTGAAATACAGTGAGGAAATGAAAGAGGGGAATGATTTTAACCTACTTAAAGGGACGAAAGGGGAGGAGAGGCGGACGGCCGTATCGACTGTCGCCGGAGAAGAAGATGTCCAGTGGGGGAGGACGGCAGCGACGACGGGGCTGAAGCGGCGTGCGCGGGTGTTGCGCGACGCGGAGGAGAACTAGGAAGATGACTCTATCACTAGTTTTGTGGCAGAGCGAAGAGGAAGGGAAGGGGGGCTCGCCGGAGCTCGCTGGACCCTTGGCCGGAGAAGGAGAAGAATTTGAGGTGGAAGTTCGGCCAAGTCAAGCTGAAATTGAGCGGCTGGGTTTGTGGGTTCTTTTATAGGCACAGGCCATGTGTTCTAGAGCGTAGAGGGCAAGCACTTGTCACCGATGGCTCGCCGGAGAAGGAAAATGGGTGAATACCTAAATCCCTCGTGCGTTCACATGAGAGATTGTGATCAAATCAGGGATCATGACTGGCCTCAGATGGAAGGGAATTCCTCAGAGAATCTCCCTTCCATTTCTGGGAGGGGATCTCTGAGGAATTAGAGATTATTCCCTCTCTAATCCTCGCCGGAGCAGGATTTTGCCCCAATAATGGTGGAAGGACCTGATTGCAAGGTTGGCAAGGTAGTTAGGGGGCTCTCTACGATGATTTTCAAAAGTTAGGGACCAAAATGTGATTAGGTGTACTGAATTGCAAAGTAGGTCAAGATGACCTCCCCTTAGGTCCAAATTTTGGTAAAAACCTAATTTTGACCTAAGGAATCCAATAGTGAAGTTGGATTTTAGGTTTGACCACGTTTGGCTGAACATTTTGCATAAAAACCCAAATTAGGTCAATTAATGAGCTAGGACCCTAATCTAGGTCAAACTGGGTTCCAAAGGACAATTTGAATGTTCTAAACCCTAGGGGATATTTTCCCATGAATTTTAGAGGATTTACTTGATTTTTATCCTGACCGAAACCTTGTTGAATTAAACAGGTCCGTTTTAGGGTTACCAAATGTCATTTAATTCCTGGATTGCACATAAACTCATTTCTGATATACTCAACCCACTTTTTATCTTATTTAGACCATTTGACCTATGTTTTGCCTCTAAGAAATCCCGTTTATGTACTGCAATGGTAAAATTACAGTTTTAACCTTTATTTCATGTTTTCTTCTCAGAACACTTATTCCTTCAATTAGGCCCTCTTCTAGGTTATGTAGGAGCTTTTACTCTCTTTATTAGGTCAAAATGAGCTAGTTATGGCTCATGATGAGGCTCTCATCAGAGGTCATAGGGCAGGCCATTAGTCGACGCCAAAATGAAAGAGCAGGCTAGCCTCTTCTTGAGTTTTATAATCCTCCTAAGACTCAACCTGAACCTTTTATTAGGGTACCTCAGGATGGGGAAGATTTTGAACTCAAACCACAGATCATCAATTTGATTCCCCACTTCCATGGCTGTGATTCTGATGACCCCTTCCACCACCTTGAAGAACTTCTACACATAGGAAGGACCTTTGTCCCTAGGAACATGAATGAAGGTGCCATAATGATGAAAATGTTCCCATTCTCCTTAAAAGATAAGTTGCTCACTAGTTGAAGACTATTGGTAGACCAATCCTAACTTGGGAAGATTTGAGAAGTACATTCCGAAAAAAATTCTTTCCTGTAGGAAAAACTAATGCCCTTAGATGTGCCATTACAACCTTTAAGTAGAACCCAAGGGAACAACTACATGAAGCTTGGGAGAGATTTAATGATTTGGCTAGGAAATGCCCTCATCATGGGATTCTAAAGTGGCACTTGGTCCATATTTTCTATTATGGGTTAAGTGACAATTTGAAGAATTTTGTTGATGCGGCATGTGGGAGTAATTTCCTAAGCAGAGATGCTGAGGGAGCCTTTCAATTATTTGAGAATATGAGAGAAAATTCCCTTAATAATGCCTCAATGTCCACCTTTAACAGAGCAAATCAACCAAGGAGCAGAGTTTATGAAGTTAAGGATAATTCAAACTCGATTTATTTAGAGCTAATTGCACAACAATTGGACAAGGTGGAACTCATGGGAAAAAATGTAGAGAGTTTGGATAAGAAACTGGACAACCTTCCAAAGGGTAGGAGTTCCTTAGGTACACATTCCAAAATAAATCCTATGCCTACCCAAGGAGTTCCTATGTTAACCCGCACCCAACCCCCCAACCCTCTAGGTTAGGAAATGGTGCACAATCTTAATGACCTGACCATGGCTCCACCTATGAGCCAACTCTACTTGGACCCATCTTTTTCTGGGTACCAAGGAGGGACCTTGATGCCCTCAAATTCTAAGCTAGGCATCCTAATGCCTAGTTATTCTAAGGATGTGAATGCACTCTAGGGTTACACTAGAAATGATCCCTATTCAAACACTTACAACCCTGGATGGAGCAACCATCCTAACTTTGCTTGGTCAAGTCAGAAACCTGCCCAGGGTCCTAACTTGACTAAGCCAAATACTTACGGGCAACCCAGTAGGCACACACAACCACACACATATCAGCCACAACCTACTTAGGAAAACCATCCCTTTGATCTGAGTCTAGTCCTCAAGGAAATGCGATAAATGAATCTGAGACATAAGGAAGAAATGAATCAATTGAGGATAGAATTGACGGGACGACTAGACCAGCTAGTTGATTCTAGACAGCATGGGATGCTGCCATCTCAACCCATTCCCAACCCAAGAAACTTCAATAGGGTTAACCAGCACAACACACAGTAACATATAGTTCAACTTGCTCCTAGCACCCACCTAGCTTTGTTAACCCTAACCAAGCTCCGCCTATTTTGCAGAACCCACCTTAACCTTCTAACCATTACGCCTTTGCTAGTGCTGTAGCCTTGAGAAGTGGGAGACAGATCCAAGATCTTGAGGAGCCCGAATCTGACCTAAGAGATCAAGAAGACAAGGATCAGGACCCGAACACTCATGAATTCTCTCAAGCATCCTTTCCTAAATCCTTGAACAAACCTAGGAAAAAGAAAACCAATCCATTTAAGGAGTGGCTTGAAATTTTTAAACAAGTCCAGGTGAACATACCACACCTTGAGGCAATTGAGAATACCCCAACCTGTGCGAAATTTTTTGAAGGAAATGTGCACACCTAAACTCCAGACCAAATCATCTAAAAGGGTAGTGTTATTTGAACAAGCTAGTGTAGTTATCCTTAGAAACCTACCCTGAAAACAAAAAGATCCAGGAGCCCCTCTGATATCGTGTGTTATTGGAGATACTACCTTTGATAGGGCTCTATTAGATTTAGGTGCCTCCATAAATTTGATCCCCACAATGTTATACGAAAAATTTAACTTTGGAGAGCTAAAACCTACTGAGGTCACATTATAGCTGGTTGATCTATCTATGACCACACCACGGGTGATTATTGAGGATATAATTGTCAAGGTTCATGATTTTTATTTTCCTGTGGATTTCTTGGTCTTTGACATGGAGGTGCCAGAGAATTTGAAGAACACCCCGATAATTCTGGGAAGACCATTTTTAGCTACTGCCAAGGCTAATATTGACTATGAATCTGGCACTATGGAAATCAAATTCAGGGACAAGAAGACGAAGATTAACATCTTTAAGGCCATTAAATAATTGGAGGATTATGGAATGATAGAAGATTCTAAGGATCATACTGTGGAATATTGTATGGAGTTAGGAGCATCCCACTCTGATCCTACAGGCCTTGATCCCCAAACCAATCAAGAGGTCAGTCACCCAATCATTGACTTGATTCCAAGACCTCTTGAGGTTAACTGTGATCCATCTTTGGACCCTTCATCCAAGAACCCAAACCTGAGCTAAAATCTCTTCTTGGTTATCTTAAATATGTTTTCTTGGGATCTGATCAGACATACCCAATGATCATTAGCTCTTTTCTAACCTAAACTTAGGAAAATCAATTAATCCAAGTTCTGGGAAGAAATAATAGAGCAATTGGTTGGACATTGGATGATCTGAAGGGAATCAATCGTACTTACTGCACCCATAGAATTTATACTGAGGACAGATCTAGACCCTCCCGAGAAATGCAGAAACGATTGAATTCTAACATGCGAGAGGTAGTGAAAAAGGAAATAATTAAGTGGTTAGATGTGGGAATAATCTACCCAATCTCTAACAGCCCGTGGATCAATCCTGTACAAGTGGTTCCTAAGAAAGTCGGGCTAACCGTGATTACTAATGATAATGGGGAATTGATTCCAGCCCGCACAGCTTCCTCTTGGAGAGTTTGTATCGACTATAGGAAGCTGAACAATGCAACTAAGAACATTTTCCACTTCCCTTCATTGACTAAATCTTGGAAAGACTAGCTGACCAAAAATTATTCTGTTCTTGGATGGCTATTCCGGCCATAATCAAGTAGCTATCCACTCCGATGATTAAGAGAAAACCACCTTCACATGTCCCTACGAAACATTTGCCTTCCGTAGGATGCCTTTTGGATTATGCAATACACCAGCGACTTTTCAAAGGTTCATGCTTGCAATCTTTTCAAACATGGTAGGTGATTTCATGGAAATCTTTATGGATGATTTTTCTGTGTTTGAGGACTCTTTTGATTCTTGTCTGATCAATCTAAAGAAGACTTTACAAAAATGCATAGAGGTGAATCTTGTTCTATCTTGGGAAAAGAGCCACTTCATGGTTAAGGAGGGCATAGTCCTTGGCCATGTTGTGTCTGAAGAGGAATTGAAGTACATAAAGCTAAGGTGGGCACTATCATTAAACTTCCACCACCTTCAACGGTCAAACAAGTAATTCATTCCTGGGACATGTAGGATTTTACCGTCGATTCATTAAGGATTTTTCTAAGGTGGCGAGGCCCTTAAGTAATCTACTGGTGAAAAATCAAACCTTTGATTTTGATTCAAGCAGCTTAAGGGCTTTCAATCTACTGAAGGAGGCCATTACATAATCACCCATCGTACAACCTCTTAATTGGGATCATCCATTTGAAATCATGATCGATGCCACTGATTTTGCTATTGGGGCAGTCTTGGGATGAAAAGTGGACAAGAAACCTTTTGTGATTTACTACTCTAGTAAAACTCTTGATGAGGCTCAAAGGAATTACACCACTACAGAAAAAGAGTTGCTAGCCATAGTTTTTTCTCTGGAGAAGTTTAGACATTACCTATTGGGATCTTATGTCACAATTTTCACAGATCACACTACATTAAGGCACCCGATGTCTAAAAAGGATGCAAAACCCAGATTAATCAGATGGATCCTTCTACTATAAGAATTTTATTTAGAAATCAAAGGCAAATCTGGTGACCAAAATGTAGTAGCAGATCATTTCTCCAAAATCCTTGTAGACTCTACAACTCCTCAACATTATGATTCGTTCCTTGATGAGACTCTCTTGACTATTTGCAAACTACCTTCTTTTGCAGACATTGTCAACTATTTGGCCATCAGAAAACTACCCATGGATTGGCTTAAGCATAAGCGAGATAAGTTGATTTCCGATGCCAAATACTACTTTTGGGAAGATCTGGAGCTATTCAAAATATGCACGGATTAGGTTATCTGCTGTTGTGTTCCAGATGAGGAGATCACAAGTGTATTAGAATTTTGCCATACTTTTGCTTGTGAAGGTCACTTCTCAGGAAAAAAGATGGTAGCCAAGGTACTGCAAAGTGGATTGTATTGACCGTCTTTATTCCGTGACTCGTACAACTTCTGTAGGTCATGTATTAATTGCCAAACTCTAGGAAACATGACCAGGAAGGATATGATGCCCCTGCATCCAATCCTTAAAGTCGAGATCTTTGATGTTAGGGGCATTGATTTTATTAGACCTTTTACCAATTCATTTGGGTACCTATACATTCTAGTTGCGATGGACTATGTATCCAAATGGATTGAGGCCATTCCGACCTGAAGCAATGACCATAAAGTGGTCATGGGCTTTGTAAAGAAAAACATCTCTAGTCGGTTCAGTGTACCCAAAGCTCTGGTTATTAATGGCGAGTCCCATGTCACCCACAATCAATATAGGACCTTACTAACCAAGTATGGAGTCACTCACAAAATCTCTACTCCATACCATCCACAGACCAATAGACAAGCTGAAATTTCTAATTGGGAAATTAAGAAAACCCTTTAAAAGGTGGTCCACCCGGATCAGGAGTGGTCTACTAAATTTGATGACGCTCTCTAGGCTTACCGGACTGTATATAAAACTCTGATTGGGATGTCTCCATTCTATTTGGTCTACGAAAAATCTTGCCATCTACATGTTGATTGTTGGTGCTAAAGCACCACAATCATTTATTTTGATGATAACAAAACATGTGTTATTTAACATTTGCATTTGAAGTCTTAGATTTCAGGTTAATTGAAAATAAAGATGTGTTTAGACAAAGTTTGAGCTTGCATCCATAGCGAATTGGAGGAGCTTGACAGAGGAGGAGGAGCTTCACGAGGAGCGAAAGCTTAAAGAAGGAAGGAGATGAAGAATAGGATAGATTTCCCTTCTTGTTCAGTGTAATTTGTCTTTGTTTTCCTTCTTTTGTTGCTCTTTATCATTCTTAGATTACCTATTAAAGAGCCTCAAACAACCCTTAAACTAGTCCTAGGAACACTTGCACAACCCTAGGATACTTAGATTTTCTATAGAGAACTTAGAAAACCAAAATAGGGTTCTAATAGCCTAATCAGACGACTAATCTGGAAATCAGACGTTTGATAGTGACCTTTAAGACGTCTAACTATTGACTCAGATGTCCAATAACTTAGGCTGGACTTAGTTGGTTCTATCTGATGAAATTAGACAACCAGACCTTAGTCCAGACGTCTTAGAAGACGTTTGATGGTTGTGCTAGACGTCCAATTAGTGGAACATTAGCTAACAAAGTAAACGTTGAGTGATGGGAACACCATCATGAGCCTTAACTAGCTCATTTTGACCAAGAAAAGAGAACAAAAGCTCCTACATAACCAACTGGAGGACTTAACTCATTGAATAACCACTCTGAGAGAAAAGTAAGAAACAAGGGGTAAAGCTGTAATTTTACCAATGCAGCACAACAACGGATTTTATCATGGGCTAAACACAGGTCAAATGGTCTTAACAAGATAAAAAGTGGGTTGGTTCAAACAGAAAAAGGTTCATGTGAATTCTGGGAATTAAATGACTTCTTGTAACCCAAAAATAGACCCACTTAATTTAACAAGTTTCTGTGTAAGATAAAATTCACCTAAACCCTCTAAAAATCATGGAAAAATATCCTCTAGGGTTTAGAACCTTCAATTTGGCCCTTAGAACCTATTTTGACCTAAATTGGGGTCTCAGTCAAATGTTTGCCCTAAATTAGGTTTTTGTGTAAATTGCCTAGCCAAACATGGTCAAATTTAAAATCCAACTTCACCATTGGATTTCTTAGGTCCAAATTAGGTTAGTACCAAAATTTGGACCTAAGGGGAATTCATCTTGACAAACTTTGCAAATAGGTCCAGCCCAATTACATTTCTACCCCTAACTTTTGAAAACTTCTGCAGAGACCCCCCTATCTTTGTCTTCATTCCTTGCAATTAGGTCCCTCCACCATTATAGTGGAGGGAATCCTACTCCGGTGAGTTTTCGAAGGAAAGACCTCTCTGATTTCTCAGAGGATACCCTTCAAATTTGAAAGGGAGATTCTCTGAGAAATCTCCTCCAATTTGAACACAATTCCAGGCTTGATTTGGCACCCAATCTCTCATGCGAATGCATGAGAGATTCAGGTCACCTTCAACCTTCCATCTCCAGTGAGGTTGCAAGCTTCCAAGCACAAAACCTTCTGCAAGGGCCTATAAAAGCACACCTAGATCAACCCGCAACCTCCAAGCTTGAAATTGGCATGAGCAACCCTCTATTTCGTCTCTTCCCCTTCCGGTCAGTAACTCAGCAAGCTCTAGAGACCCCTCTCTCTCTCTCGTCACTCTACCACAATACCAGTGGCAGGGTTCTCTTCATCCTCTTCGTTCGCATCGCGCCTCACTAGCCAACATCCCTACAGCCCCTTCATCGTCACTGTCCTCCTCCACTGAGTATTTCGTCTCCAGCGATGGCAATACGAGCTAGCCACCTTCTCTGCATCCCCCTTTGTCTATCCACGCTCAGCTAAGTTCTCTCTCTATTCCCATCATTTTTCTATCTTTATTTCTTCAAAACTCGCCTCGGCGCACGCTATCACCCTCACCTTCCTCATCTTCGGCCAGACCTCCGACGAGGTGTTCCCGCCACTCCATGCCTCCATCCGCCTCACCAACTACCCCATAAGCATCGCCACACTCCACTGACCATAAACCCTCACTCCACTCACTACGCCACACCCCCAGAACTCCCCCCAAACACACCCACTTTTGCGCACTAGGGTGCCCTAGGCACGCACGCTCTGTCCACCCCACGCCACGCCTACCCTCGCACTACCTTCACCCTGTCTAGGCAAAGCTATCTGAGAATTCTGATGAGGTCGCAAGGCCATTTTCGTGGTTTACAAGTTTAGATGCCCGCCGCCATTAACACATGCAAGGAGCTTGCTTGGAAGCCTCCTCCAGGACTTCTCGTTCCAGGCTACAAGTCCCAGGTCGCACGGAATCTCTTCGCGCATAGCCCGAGCTAAGCAATTGGTACTAAAGACCTTGTAGCTGCTGCAATCAAGGAGACTCCTGCTACGGGCGTTTGCGAAGGAAGGCGGGACAACATAGTCCCACCTCGGAAGATTGTGAGCGGGCGCCGTGAGATAAATTGCAAAAGTGACATAGCCTCTTCGCCTCCTGACCACAGGGTGAGGTCCCACTCACTCCTCTCACCGCCTCATCCGCAGCACTGCCAACGCGGATCTGTCTTGACCCATATACCCGACCTGCACTCCTCACCCACCACCGCATGTCAGTGGGCCTGGTCCTGTGCACGCGTACCCGACCCGATTACCCGAGAAACGGCTCTGGAAGAGCAAGCCTAGGAGAGAAAGAGAAAGAGAGATAGCAAGGGTAGGTATTGGTAGGTTTTGCTCTCTCGCAGGTAGGAGAAGAAGAAACAGCCAAAGAAGAAAGAGGGCGGAGGCTAGAGAAGATAAGGAAGGAGAAGACAAGGTTGAAGAGGAAGAGCTGAAGAAAGAGAATGAGAAGGAGAAGGAGCTGTAGTCAGAAGAAAGGAAGTCGCCAGAGAAAGAAGAAAGAAAAGAAGAAGAAGACAAAGGCAACAAAAGCACAGGCACAGGCACGAAGAAAAGAAAAGAGGAAGAAGGAAGAAAGTCAGACAGAGATCAAAGACAAAGAGCAGAGAAAAAGAGAAGAGAAATAACACTGTAGCAATCACAAGTTTAAGACATCTGATTCACAAAATCTGACATCCATTTTTTTTGTTCTTCATATACATTGCTATCTAGTGTTCACATTTACATTTTTGCATTATAACTCTAATTTCCATTACCTATTATATTCAATTTAAAAGCTGTGCTCTTGATTTTTTAACCCCAATTTGCTCCCTGTGTTCAACCTCGGATTTAAAACTTCGAGTAATAAAATTTATTTGTTTTCGAGCAATTTCAACTATACTACGATGCATTGATTTTAACATTGATCTCACTCGTTAAACATTGAGGAAAATAACCGTTAGGCTTATATTAGAAGACCGTAGAGGATCCCAGACATCTGATATTTGACTATTGAGCCTCATTGCGAGACAAAATCACCCTTGTTAGATTATCTAGCCGTTTGGACCTTGGGAAATCCATTCCCGTAATACAATAGGTTTCCAGACATCCAGACCTAGTGTCAGACATCCTGTACATCGTCTGATGGCCTTACACTAGACCCTGTTTAGGTTTGAATCTAGTCAGGAAGGAATTCGCCTAGAGTCAGACATCTGGCTTAGTTACCAGATGTCTTAAACTAGTTTTCTAGACATCTGATACCTGGAAGACATCTGATCACCCTGTCAGAATCATAAATGATTCTAATTATGGCCTATTTTGCCTTGGGTTCAACCCCAACGGCTATAGAAGCCTTCCAAAGCCTTCCTAGGCCCTCTATAAATAGAGGAGGACCCTTGCCTTGCAAAGACACACCAAGCATTAGCATTTCCACATCATTTGTGTCAAATTGACCTTGAGAAGAAGATCTTGCTCCCCATTTCGCCATTCCACATCTTGAGAGTTGTCTTCTAGTTGAGTACCCACTCTCCCTCCGAGATTAGGAGAGCGACGAAGCACCACTACATGTTTCACACATCCACGACAAGTTGACGCACTTCCAGCAAAGGGAAGTTACCTTACCTATAGTACCTAGATTTAACCATATACATTGTGGCTCTATAGGTTGTATTGTACTTTATCTTTGCTTGTGTTGGGTATTCACTTTGCGAATTCCCGTCTCCATCAACGGACAAAATACTCCTTCTGAAGAGGGGTGGTTTTGAGGTACGCTACCCTCGGGTATAAAGTAGCATGGTTGTACTGAGGTTGAGCTACCCTCATTTTAAGTAGTTCGTCTAGTGGATTTGATCGACTTTGTCAATCGGGAAATCCTAACTGGAGAGGGTTAGGTGGTGGTTTTTACCCGAGTTGGATTTCCACCTAAAAATCTCTTGTGCCATTGTGTGATTTCTTATTTTTGTGAGATTGTTTATTTTAATTCTGCATTTTATACATCACGCATATTTCACCCTCTCCCATAGGGAATTACATCATAAACTTTGTAAAGAAAAACATCTTTAGTCGGTTCAATGTACCCAAAGCTCTAATTATTAATGGCAGGTCCCATTTCACCCACAATCAATTCAAGACCTTACTAACCAAGTATGGAGTCACTCACAAAATCTCTACTCCATACCATCCACACACCAATGGATAAGCTGAAATTTCCAATCGGAAAATTAAGAAAACCCTTCAAAAGACGATCTGCCCGGATCAGGAGTGGTCTACTAAATTAAATGACGCTCTCTGGGCCTACTAGACTGTGTATAAAACTCCGATTGGGATGTCTCCATTCCGTTTGGTCTACGAAAAATCTTGCCATCTACCTGTTGAACTTGAACATAAAGCTTACTGGGGAATTAGAACTTTTAACCTAAATCCTAATCAATCTAGATGACAAAGAAAACTCCAATTGACTGAATTGGATGAAATCCGGAATGACGCTTATGATAGTGAGAGAATCTATATGAAAAGGACAAAAGCTTTACATGATAAGTATATCTCTCAGAAAAGCTTTGTCCCTAATCAAAAGGTTTGGTTATTTGATGTGCGATTGAAGCTCTTTCCAGGAAAATTAAGATCAAAATGGATGGATCCTTTCATTGTAAGAAAAGTATACCCTCATGGAGTTGTTCTCATCCTAGATCCCAAGACTGGCCATGAGACAAAGGTAAATGGTCAAAGGTTGAAGCCTTACATCACTCAGAACTGTGATCCCATTCCTAATAGTTACATCAACCTTCTAGAATCATTTTAGAGTTGTACTGAGTCTAGAAAATGACGTTAAACTTAGCGCTGGTTGGGAGGCAACCGAGTATTCTTTACAGGTAGTTTTGCATTTTCTCTATCCAAGCTAACCTGAATTAACAAGCTCAGTCAGGTGATATCCCCTCCTCTTGCTTGTTACTTTTTTATTTTCCTGCATACATTTCAATGAGGACATTGTAATGAATAGGCATGGGGAGGTGGACATTGCATGTCTTATTTTTATGTCAGAAAAAAAAAATTACTAGCATTCATGCATAAAGAATTTTTATCAAGAAGGTTTTATTAGGGATTTATTATTAAGTTGATTCCTGAACATAGAATCTAGTATAATTCTACACTTACATGTAGAAATTGCAATGGATCCTCTGTGAAGACCAATAGACATCTTTAGTTTGTCGAGAAGAAGTAATGCTTCTTCTCCTGAGCCCTTGGACAATAATTAGGAAGTCAGGCAAACAATTTTCTAGTAGATCCACCAAACAAGTGCGAGGTGAGAATAGAGAGTCTATTGGTGCTCTAAGACTAGTATAAGGAATCTTAGTTTCTGGGTAATTGGATAATGATACTCAGAGTTCGACATAGTTTTCACTCTCGGTTCCTGCGTACAAATTCTTTGTGTGAATTTTTGATAGCCACCAAATAAGGCAAATATGCAAAGAGCGGGTTCTAATAAAACTAGGACTAAGGTGGATGGTTACGACCATCCTTTACGGAATCCTCGGCTAAAGGAGGGTATTAATGTCAAAGTCAGAAATACGTTATTCCATCCATTCCTTTCCTGATGCTGAGAATAGGTACTTCCTCCTAATAAGCCACTCAATATCCTCTTAAACACCCCAATCCCGAATAATGCCTCGTGAATAAAAATGTACATGGTTGCTACAGTACGTTATGTTGGTAGAAATAAATATATATAAAAAAAAGAGAAAAGCAAAAAATATATATATAGAAAAAATATATAGAAAAAAAAGAGGGAGAGAAAAAAAGAAA
This sequence comes from Thalassia testudinum, assembly GCA_037157565.1. Lineage (NCBI taxonomy): Eukaryota > Viridiplantae > Streptophyta > Magnoliopsida > Alismatales > Hydrocharitaceae > Thalassia > Thalassia testudinum. The sequence continues at coordinate 12,093,544 of JAZHRO010000025.1, forward strand.
AAAAGAGAGTGTGTTAATTGCGTTGTGTCTATTTCATATCAAGCACATAGAGGCAACAAATACCCATTCCCTTCACAGTCCACCAAATATAACGTTGATCGTTTTTATATTTTTGATTGCCTGAATATGGGTTGAGGAATTTTGACTTAGTCATAGGGTTATCAGAACTTAATCAAAGTGTTAATGCCATGAAAGGCTACCAAATATATTGACAAATCTGGTAATATTGTGAGCTCAAAAAAAAAAAAAATAGAGAGAGAGAATGAGTACAAAGGAACTAAAGAGAGCTTAGTTTCTCCATCACTCTTTGAGTTGATTTATTTAATAGTTTAGAAATCTAGGTTCTGTAGTACTAGTCTATGTGTAGTACCAGATAAGTCCAAGCAACCAAATACAAGCCCACTTAACTCAAAATATCTTCTACCTAAGCCAAAAAGCTGGGGTTGAAATTACAGATTATTTTATCACCTCGAGGGAAGAAGTCTGTCTATCCCAATAGAATTTTACTAAGGGTCAAGTACGAGCTTTAGATGTGGATTGGTTTTTCACTTGGATCCACTGCATAGGCTACAACAATACACTTTCACAACTATTTGGATTTCTAAACTTTTGGATAAAAACAAAAGAAATAAATCATTAATCGAACTCTTGATAGAAATCAGTCATTTAGGACCACTTTGCATTTAGTCTTGCATTTGCTAGGGACTAGCAAGATTTAGGCATAGGGGTGTGATTCCACAGCAATCATTCGACCTAATCTACCTAAATTAAATTAGATTCTAGCATAACTTAGGAACAATCCATACATAAGCATCATAATTTTCATAATAGTTAGTTTAGTAGTCTTAGAGATAATATTATCATTTTATGCTCTAAAAGAGAGATGATATTGATTGTAGATGATCCAAGGCCTCAAATGATAGATCAGACCAAATGAATTTGATCAGGAGGACGATGGGAGTCTAACGCTTCTGGAATCGTCTTGATCAGACATCCGTAGCATCATGTGCAGCCCAAAGAAGATCAGAAGCCAAGGAGCAAGAGGATAGAAATTTGGACCTCAGATGTCGAATCCGACTGCACGAATGGATCCGAATCAGCGTTCATAGGCCAACATCGTAAAAATTATCTCAATCAAAGGCCTATAGCACCGTCTACAAAGCAAGGAAGATGGATGGCCACGACGGCACCACGTGGCACCATCATAGCCACCCCTCGCTGTGCCCCAATCACTGTAGCACCCTTGCCATTCCTTATGGGTTGTTAGATCATCATCCAATGCCCACAAGCATGCCAAGTCAACCTCTCCTCACCCGCGCCTCATCAAGGAAGATCAAGATTAGCCGTTGGATCTCCATCCAATGGCTGAGAAGCGAACCTTCCTAATTCATAACTACAACCATCCGCGTTTATAGTGCATTAGTCAGTGCACCCGCACACAAGCGCGAGACGTGCTCGAGTTGCACTACGCACGAAATTAGGAAAGGCAGTGGAGTGTGGGCGCAATTCAACCATTGGATCATAACGAAGGGTGCGAATGCAAACGCGTGGCATGAAGCGAAATGTCTGATCAGGTGGTGCAATCACGAGCCTTCTGACATCGAATCTAACATGTGGTTGCATGCGTATCATTAAGGCAGTGGCATGTGTGATTTAAGACATTCAATCGCGAGATCGGACGGCTAAAATCAAGCGTGCGAATTCAAATGTTAGCACGTGATTTCAAAGTAGTCGTGCGGCGAGGAGCGGTGGATCACGATCGGGTAGCTCCGAAGCTACAACGTGGCGCCACCAGAAGGCATCCAAGCGTATAAGGCACGTTAAAGGCTATTTTTAGGTGAGATCTAAGCCGTTGATATCCCGATCGATGAATCTGATTGTACCTAGGTTGTTGCACGAGTTGGAGGGCTTAAATGCCCACTTTTCCCCTCATTAAAGCTATAAAAAGAGCCCTAGGGCCCCCCAGTTGAGAGGCAACTCCCACCAGATACATCTCCAACCTCTCTCTCTCTGCAACTCCTCTTTAGACTCCTCCCAGTGCTCTAGATCTAAAGTGTTGTCATACTTCACACAAGAATCCCACAAACAGCGTCTTCATCATTGGCTATCTCTCTCTCTCTATTTCTCTATCTACTCTTTAACGTAGTGATTTCCAATTTAAAAACTATTTCCAAATAGCAATAAAATTCTGATTCTCTGGATATCTGATGTCTTTATATACATATATAAATAAATAAATATTTGTTTAGAATGACTTTCTGAAAATCTTTTACGTAAAATCATGTTTTGCCTCCTTGCGAATGACTCAGTACTCACCGAAATCTTTATAAATATTATTTGTTTCATTACGATTCGCACTACAATGATAGCCATAATCTCTAACATGTCTCACTATTGAACACTAGCTTACTTAATTGTCATCTTGCTCTTATAGCATTGGGGCTGATTTTTGGGACCATGTTCCCACTTTCTTTAGTGATTAGGGTTATTCGTCTGTGGTGTGGACTATTGTGTGGTAGACTTAGGATGAGTTAGTATCATTGCTTGCTTGCTTGCTTTATATAAAAAATAAATAAAAAAAAACTCTCGAGCTGCCTGCTTAGAAGTTGGATATCCATAGGTGCATGCATTTTAGGGTGATTAAGCAGTACATTAGATCTACTTTACCTGCATTGCTAGCATTGCTTGCATGAAGATTGTTGGAGTCAGGTATATTCTCTTATCTTTGTATCTAGTGACTAATCACGCATTGCATTCTAGGTTAAATTCAAGGACCACCTGATTTTGATTAAATCTACCTAATTAAGGGGTCGACTAACTTAATTTGGGACTGCTGATTAGATTTGGCCCTAAAAGCAAATTCACATTTGATTTGATAAAAGGACTTGCATGAGATTCTTTACAAAGCAAATTGATTTTCGTGGTGTAATGCATACTTCCCACACTAAGCACCCACTTTAGGTACCGCACTAGGTCTCAATCCCTTAAGGTTATCGGCATTGATCTCTTTATTGGTGCAAACCTTCCTACTTTACTTTGTGGTAGTGATATTATCTTGTGACCAAGTGATTTGATACTTTAAGGGTGGGACACCCCTTAAAAGAACAAAAGGGTATTTAAGAGGCACTGCAAATGCATTGCCTCAAAGGAAGGGTTCGCCCCACTTGCATCCCTCGATTCCATCCTTAAAGTACCTTTTCACTAGATCACTTGAGAATATCATTTAACTAAGGTGTAGGTCTTAAGGCACTCAAAGGTCGGCCTAAGATGAGTAATGGATTGAGTAACTTGTTTGGCCACCAAGAGATAACATAATCGACCTCCTTTCTTCTCCAAAGAGCTTGTCAGGGATTTGACAACTTTGAGGGGTAGGTTGGAGGTTGGCTCAAATCTACTCTAAGAAAAAGAGCGTCCCTTTGACTGGCGTTTGATGTGATTGATTTGTGTATGCTTGGTAGACGCTCTCTTGAGGGTAGTTAGTGTTTGATCCTAAGCCTGAGAGAATCCTTAGGAGAGCCCACCAAAGAGAAAGGAGAGAAGAAATGGCTGATCAAGGAGCAACTCAACAGAGAACTTTGAGAAACTATTTTGTCCCCACCAATCAACTTACTCATGAACTTAGAAGATCAACAAAGGATAATCCATATGAGATCAAAAGAAGTCCCTAATATTTGTATATGTATTTACATTAATTATGTTTAACTAATGCTAATCTAAGGGTTGATTAGGATTAAATGCATTTAGTTAGGTCAATTTGGTCATATAGGTACATTTTGTAAATATTAAATAATTTTGGATTTTTCTGCAATTTTTCCAAAACTTCTATCTAGTACCTTGATTTATATTATGTGTATGTACCAGGTTTGAAGCAATTTTGAGCCTTGGAGACTGGACTTTCATGTTTGAGCTCACTTATACAAAGAGGATGAGCCTATTTTATCTAACCTAGCCTATTTAGCAATTAGGTTAGCCCATTTAAAGACCCAAATTTCCCTAACCTAAGATCCAATTACCTATATTAATTTCCCACCTTAAGTGGTTAGCCATGAACCTAATTAATCAACAAATTTGTGTGGCTAACCTCATTGATTTTATAAACACATTAGGTAAACCCAACCTATTCCTATATCCTAACCCAACAAACCTTATTTGGCCATCTCTTTTATCCTCAAATAAATATTATTTTGAATGGAAAAATTACATCATAATTTATCCACCACTAGATATACATCTTAGGGTCCTAAATTACCTACCTAAAGCCCTATCCTAAAACCCTAAACCAAACCCTATTCCCAATCTCGAAATTTGTAATAGCCTGACACATGTCTAGTATTCTAGCCATAACTTTTGCATTTTAAATCTAAACTAAGTGATTCAAGTTGCATTGGAAAGCTGATGTTGAGAGCTACAAATTTACTATTATGTACAATTTGAAATTCACAACAAAATGAGACTAAAAATTCAACACAAGTGAGGATAATCCTATAAGGCTATTACAATAACCTCCATCAACCTACCATGATATCCAAGCCCGCCACACACACCTAGGAAACTCTATAAATAGGAGCCTACCCCTCTGCCCTTCCTTCATTAAGTCTTAGCTTAGAATAAATCCCACATCTCACCACCTTCTCCTTAGGCCTCCTATTTAGTCTACTCTATCACCTTCATTAAAAAACTTCTTCACACCTAGGCTCTATTGCTTCTTGGTGGCTGTCATCCTCTACTTCCTCATTTCTTCTTCATCCTCATCTTCAAAGGGGCTGCTACAACGGACTACGATCCAACTTATCATCTTCTTCTAGTCTTTTATTCCTAATTCTTGTAGAATTCTAATTCTAGTAGGCACCTATTACTTATTCTAGCTGTAATATTGACATCTTTACTAGTAGGAATAAAATTTTAGTTTTCATCTTTATCATTTGCAAATCCTGCTTCTCGCCTCCCTTCTCTATATAATTGCCTAATTGTGATTTCCTTCTCATCTCCTTTACCTTAGTTAGTTCATATTTGCTTTAGATTTTGCATCTAGGTTAGAACAACCCCATACCTCCCCGTGTTCGACTTAGGACTCGCCAAAGTCTTGGTTACTTTTACTTCTATTCTCAAAAAATTACACTACAAAGGATGTTTTATTACTTAGTTTCTTCGGATCATTACTATATCCCTGTTGCCCTCCTTTTATGGTACTACTAAGGAGAACCCTTACCAGCATTTAGAGTTCACTGATATCTGCTCCACGGTGAAACTTCATAACTTTACTAATGAAGCTCTTATAAGAACCCTCTTTCTCTTCTCCCTTAAGGACAAGGCAAAACACTAGTACCACACTTTCCATGCTAGGGTGAATGGTTGGAATGCCCTTAAGGGAGAATTCCTAAAGAAGTATTACCCAATGAGCAAAACCAACCACTACAGGAGGGAAATCATGGGTTTCGCTCAATTAGATGTGGAGCAATTCCATGAGACGTGGGAGCATTTCAATGACCAGATACGATTATGCCTGCATCATCAAGTGCCTAAATGGCAAATGATAGAAAGGTTCTATACTGGAATTTCTGATAGACATAGGCAAACGATTGATGCTGCTTATGCTGGAACCTTTCCTACCAAAATGGAGGATGAGGCATGGACATTGTTTGAAACACTTAGTGATGATTCTATCCACTTAACCACAAACTATCCAGAAAGAAAATCATCGATCCTTCAACATAAAGTGGAAGCTAGTGAACCTAGGGCTACTAAAAATTAACCTTCCAAATCCAATTGTTGAACCAGAAGTTTGAGAGGCTCACTATTTGACCTAATTTGGGTTTTTGCGTAAAATATCTAGTCAAACGTGGTCAAACCTAAAATACAACTTCACCATTGGATTCCTTAGGTCCAAATTAGGTTTGTACCAAAATTTGGACCTAAGGGGAGGTCATCCTGACCTACTTTGCAAAATAGTCCACCCAATTACATTTTGACCCCTATCTTTGGGAAACCCTTGCACAGGCCACCCTAACTTCCTCGCCACCCTTACAATTAGGTCCCTCTGCCATTAAAGCGAAGGAATCCTACTCCAACGAGGAATGGAGGGGGATTACTCCCTGATTCCTCAGAGATCTCCCAGATTTGGAAGGGAGATTCTTTGAGAATTCCCTTCCATCTGAGCATGGTCCCAATCACTGATTCGCACCCAATCTCTTGTGCGAACGCACGAGAGATTTGGGTCTCCAACTATTTCTATCTCTAGTGAAGACTCATGCACTTGGAAGCTTGTCTTCCAAGCACAAGAGCCCCTGCCAGTGCCTATAAAATGACTGTCATCTTCGGCCACTCCAATTTAGCTTGACATGGCTGGAGAACCACCCCAATTTCCTCCCTTCTCCTCCGGCCAGGTGTCCAGCGTGCTCCGATGAGGCCTTCCCCTCTTTCTCATTGCTCTGCCACAATACCAGTGGCAGAGCCATCTTCGTCTCTTTCCTCTGTGTCGCGCAATATCCACGCGCGTGCTCAACCCCTTCATCATCACCATTCTCCCTACTCTGGATGTCTTCTTCTCCGATGGTGGAAGGTACGACCAGCCACTCCTCTACCCCCCTTTTTCCATTAAACTAGGTCAGAATGCTTCCCCTCTCTCCCCTCTTCATTTCCCCTTTCTTAATTTCTACTTTCAACCCCTCGACGTTGCAGACCACCACTACCTTCTCCATCTCCAGCCGACCACCGACGAAGGCACTTCCACCGCTTCGTACCTCCACATGCCTCGCCAGACCCCTCATCACCTCTGCCATCACCCATTGATCATCTTCCGTCCTTCCACTGATCGCCAACACCTCCACACACGCCCACCGAACACATAAATAAACATGACCACAGAGTGACCTAGGCACGCACGCCTAGGATGCCCTGCGGCCAACCACCCACTGCTTCACCTTCACCATGACACGGCAAAGCTCCCCACATGGTTTAACAGGGATGCAAGGTCGTACTTGTGTGTTTTAGGTCAAGCCACCCTTCCGCCATTGAAGCAGAAGCGCGGAGCTTGCAAGCTTTGCTCCAGGTCATGTGCTCTAGGCATCAAAGTCCCAGAAGGCACGGGTTGAGTGCATAAACACCTCCAGCCAAGAGATTGGCTTAGCAAGCAACTACAGCAACGGCAACTGAGTGAAGCACCTCACCTGCGAGTGAGAAGAAGTGGGTGGGACTTTTAGTCCCACCTCATGAACTCAAGAGCGCGGTGAGTGGTTTATATTGAATTTATGTTTTTAGCTTATCACCTCAAACAACATGAGGTGAGGTCCCTCGCCCATGCCCATTCCTCGTTTATGATCCACACCTACACGGACCTGGTACCCGACCCATATGCCCTGCACTCCTCGCGCACCACACCCACGCCAGTGCGCCTGGACCTGGGCATGCGAAACCTGACCCGATTACCCAGCTCTAAGAGAGCGAACCCAAGAGACAAATAGAGAGAGAGTGACGCGAGGGAGGGTAGGGGATAGGTTTTGCTCCACTGTGTGTAGGAAAAAGAAAGAAGGAAGAAGCTAAGGCGCAGCTGCAGTGAAGGAAGGAAGAGGTGTAGCAGAAGAAGTAAAGGAAGTAGGACTTGGAAGCAGGGAAGCAGAAGGCACTGTAGCCGCAGAGGAGAGCTAAGGAAGAAGCTGAAGAAGAGAGGCACGGCTAAGGCAGAGGAAAGGAAGAAGAAGCCAAAGGAAAGAAGAAGGGTAGGAGAAGGCAGAAAGAAATAGAAGGCCAAAGTCAAAGAAGAGAATGTCAAGGAAGGAGAAGGAAGAAAGCCAAAGAGTAGAAGAAGAAAGAAAGAAGAAAGAAGGCAGGAGAAACAAAGCTAAAAAAAAGAACAAAAGAAGAAGAAGAAAAGAAAGAAGAGAAGCAGAAAGGAGAAGGCAGAAAGAGAAGAAAGAGAGCTAGAGAAGAAAAGAAGAGCCAAAGAAGAGAGAGAAGAAGCATATCTTCTTAAGACATCAGATTATAGAATCAAACATCCAATTCTTCTTTTGCTACATTTTCATAAACTCATGCATTCTAGTTTGAATTAGATTTTGAGTAAATTTAAGTGTTTGAATTACATTATTGAGATTAGTGAATAAATTCCATTTTCTCCCTGTGTTCAACCTCGGATACCTAGGTTTTCAAGTAATAAATTCTTATTTGTTTTTGCGACAATTTCATTTATACTGCAACGAACATCTTTTAAAATAGATTTCACCCCGTTAACATTTTGGTGCCGTTGCCGGGGAGCAATGCGTAATTTATCACTAATCTCTGCATTCTTTTTGACTATATTTGAACACTAACTTGCCCTATTTTGTTTTGTTGAGATCTTGCAAGGTATTTCATGAGAAGATCTCCCGTGCAAGTCAACCACTCCAGGGCAGGTAATCCCTCTTCTTCCTTAAATCCATCTTCTAACTCTGAGAAGACAAAAGGAAGAAACCAAATTAGGAACCAACTGCCATCTTTTATAGTAATTACCATCTTTAAGGCAAAGGTTTCCCGATTTTGTGAAAGTTTTTCAAAAACTTATTGAAGTAGAAGTGATTTTTTTTAGAGATCCTATCTCACAAAATTCCTGTGCCTAATAGAAATCACCCTTAAACACATTCTTGTTTGAAGTCCAAAGCGAACTTTTGTGAAAAGAAAAGAGGTTTGGAAATAGAACCAAATTAGGATTTCAATAGTAGGGTTTTTGGAGTGCTAGTCACACATGCTTGTTTAAAATGAAATAAACCTACCCGCATTTATGTGCTACCCAAGCCCTTGATTGAAGAGATCTAAATAAGACAAACCCTAAAAAATTGAGATTTAAAACCACTTGAATCTTAAATCCTTGGACCTAATAACTTGGGAGTCAAATCAGGGTGATCTCTAGGTCTTGACCTAGAATTATTCCGCCATCTTTAGGATAGGTCAGGTGAAGTTGACCCTTTGGGTCAACCAACCTCCAAATTAGGTCACAAAATCAAAACATCTAAAGTTCAAGTGAAAACCCTAAAGCACCTTTGATCTTAAAAGTGGTAGACTTAAGAGGTCAAGGTCCCCATTCTGATCTACCTAGAATCTCAGTGACAAGAGAGGTCGAGTGGGGGAAACCCTGTAACTCATGGGGATGCTCTACCATGTAGGGGTCTTTGTGGGACTCTCCCTCTCTGGCTGCCTAGGTAATTCTCAGGTGGACGACCTTCTAATCTAGGGGTATCATCCGCCCCGAACATCCATAGTCATCCAACATCTTTGGGTGCCTTGATTGGGTCAAAAACATCTCCAGTCCCTCATCTCCTTTCTTTAAAGCACACACATAAAATTTCAATGGGACTCTTTATTCAGATCTATTCGCTTCACAACTTGATTCTACATCTTGATTCAATCCCTGATTCTACATCTTGATTCCACCACCTGATCCAAATATGCAGCCAAACCACTTAGGATTACCATTCAAAAAACCTGAATCCTAGAGATCCATGAGAGATAGGATGATTGAGGATGCCCTTGAATTCTATGAAAATGAAGACAAAACCTCAACACTAGTAGAAAACATTCAGGTTAGTGTACCAACAACCACAACCTTCATCATAAACTGTGCCCAAATTCTATTAACAGAAGCCACAAAAGGATCAACCCGAGACATGCTCATCACAGGATACATTGAGATAGAAAAATTGCACAATCTTGAATACCTTCAATGAATGACAAATCCTGTACTTTGGGAACAACACCAAGATGACCTTGAAAAATGGGAAGAAATGATGAGATTATTGAAACAAATTATCGATCAGAAATACCTGTACCCACCCCAAACAGATGATGAACCATCTTGGAACAATATCGAGGATCAATCTGATTTCCCATATCTCGGGGTTGAGGCACAGAGTGGTTGTAGATTCCCAACCCAGATAGAATACAACATGCTTGATATTGAATTAGGTTGGGAAATTGAAGGAGAACACAATATTGAGCCAACCCTAGACCATGAATCACCAAGCTTAGAATTCCAAGACTCCTACAACAATGAGATTAGAATTGAACCTCTCGAGGGTGTAAATCCCATCCCTTATTCTGATAAGGTGACCCTCAAAGGTAATTCTAACCTAGATTCTAGTAATTTAACCCATATCCTAAGCCTCAAATTTGGATCTGAAACTTATTGGGAAGATTATGAGGCCTCATATGAAGAAGATCAATTTTTCAATGAAGAGTATGATTTTGGGCCTCTATTTGATGAATATCCCTCTCCAACATCCTCAGAGAATCAAATTGATTTTTCAAAAGTTATGCCAATTTACGATGCAGAAATCGAGGATTTGGACGAGTAGGGTTTCAATTGGGTATGTCCTACCAGCTTAGAACACGAGCCTAGACCAAATACGGACACCTTTCTAAGCTCAGAATTGACATATAGGCTAGACCCCAATCAGGCTGCTAAATCCACATCATGTGACTTATTCTATGGTGGAACTCATGATCTCGAATCGAGTCAGAACTTGACTTTCACAAAAGTTACTATGAGGACTCTCTACATGAGACCACCTGCCATTCCTTTCTAGAAGAGCCCTCATACACAATTCTCATTCAAGCCACCTCTTCCACACATACAGAACTGGTCAAAACCCGTTTTCAACCCCGACCTGCAACCAGACTCAATTTCTATTCTGATTCACCTCTCACTGAGCCGTTTACAGATGATTCAACTCCACACATACACCGGGTATCGAACATTGATCAAACTGAAAAACATGATCCATCATTCTATGATCACCCCTGTAGGGTGTACACATTATTCACTGATCATTTTTCATAGCCCTACTCTGACCAGGCTGATTCGACTCAGCCTAAACCCGAGTTTTCATTTCCACATCCATCAAAGCTTCATTGCATATGGTGGGTTCCGCATCTGTTAATCTGCATATATCAACCCACCAGATTAATAGGGTTTGGGCTGCATCGTCAGCCCACTGATCTTAACAAGCACCTGGTTGGACCAACTAGGCTCTTAATCAAGGTGCTTGTTTTACAAAACTCTGTTGATCTAACCACTCCCTCTCCATCCCATTTTCCGCTCGGCTGAAGGCGTTGAATTTAGCACTTAACGGGAGGCAACCCGTCATTCCAAAAACCCAAAATCCATCTGATTATCCGTCTGCACTCCACGTCTATTGCACCCTGAGTTCAGCCTTAGACAGTCAATCCCACCTCTGGTACACGTACCAGAGCTTGAAATCGTCCACATTAATCACTTCTCGACCCATTCGCCCACCCGATTTATCCTGTTCTAAGCCCCTAAACCCAACACTATTTCACACCCTCCGTTTACAATGAGGACATTACAAAGCTTAGGCATGGGGGGTGGAAAAGTGCATACATACAAAACCAAGAAAAGTCAGAAGGATTCTCACAAAAAAATTCACATATGTCAAAAACATAAAAAATTGAAAAATTATAAAAAGGAACAAAAAATAGAGGAGGGAGGAAAATTTTGAAGCCATATAATCATGAAAAGGAGAAAAAGAGCAAAAAGACAAAAAGGAGCACAAAATGAAAGAAAGAATAGTCATTAGTAAGAAATTAAGGGATTAACAGAAGTTCTAGACCGCATCAAGAACAAGAGAAATGAAGGAAAAAGTGCTAATGAGGCACAAAAAGATATTAGTAGGAACGCTGATCTTAGGCCTTTTGGGCTAGACTCTTAGGCTTAAAAATTCAAGTACCTGCTAAGATCTGGATAATCCTCAAAACGTTGGGGAAAATGCGAAGCTTAAGTATTAGGTCTAAGGCTTAGGGAGTATTCGTTCTCATTAACTGACTTTCGGTTTGCGAGACTCGGTAACCTAAGCACCCCAATCCACACACACAGTCTAGTTCAATGCGCATAACTATCAAAATCACGCAAAAGCATTTTAATGTTCTAAAAAGGTTGCCTAGATTAAGAGCGACCAATCAACACAAGTTGATTTGGACAAGTTCCCGGTGCGGAGAGGTGGGAAATTCCCCTCGAAGATGCATAACAACATATCGCCTCCTCGGTGCTTGTCTCCTAGGATATTTAAATATCCTACCGGGGGCACGTAAGCACTCTGCTGGTTTAGATACCATGGGTGGCATTATCACGAAATGTCGATTGCCAGGGTCTGGATTCAACCATGAAACACCATGGGCGGGATTATCTCAAAATCTCGAAAGCCAGGGTTCTGGGGGTTGCCATGGGTGGTGCTATCATGAAGCATCAATTTCCAGGGACCTTCGAGGATTAATGACGGGGATGAGGAATCTGATACAGATCGTGTTAAGAAGCCAATCCGAAGGTAGAAATAAAAAGAAAAGAAAAGTGAGAGAAAACTCTCCAAACAAATAAATCCTCTATCTCTCTCTTACAAAAATGCACTACAAACTGAACTAAGGCTAAAAATGTCTCAAGCATGAGTGCTTTAACTGTGGAGTCCAACGAACCCTAGGATAGTTTCTACGAGCCTTAAAAACTTTTGTCGTAGACCGAGGCTAAAGCTGGTCAGGTCTAGATTTTGGTTTGTACTTGAGTACCTCTAGGTTTATTGTCGGCATTCTGACCTATTCACAAAAGAAAAAGAAAAAGCACTTATCACAAATGGTAAAAGAAACTCATGGTCTAGAACAGATGTTAAAACCTTGAAATTTTGCTGAGGGACTAGAAAAAGCTAGGCATGGGGGTATGATGAGAATCTCATCATGAGTCCTAACTAGCTCATTTTGACATAAGAAAAAGAATAAGAGCTCCTACATAACCTAAAGAAGGGCCTAATTCAAGGAAGAAATGCTCTAAGAAGAAAATATGAAATAAAGGGTAAAACTATAATTTTACCATTGCAGTACATCAACGAGATTTCTCAGAGGCAAAACATAGGTCAAAAGGTCTGAATAAGATAAAAAGTGGGTTGGTTCAATCAGAAATGGGTTCATGTGCATTCTAGGAATTAAATGACATCTTGTAACCCTAAAACAGATCTGCTTAATTCAACAAGGTTCTGATCAGGATAAAAATCAAATAAATCCTCTAAAAATCATGAAAAAATACCACCTAGGGTTTAGAACCTTCAAATTGGCCTTTGGAACCTATTTTGACCTAGATTGAGGTCCTAGCTCATTATTTGACCTAATTTAGGTTTTTGTGTAAAATATCCAGTCAAACGTTGTCAAACCTAAAATCCAACTTCACCATTGGATTCCTTAGGTCCAAATTAGGTTTGTACCAAAATTTGGACCTAAGGGAAGGTCATCTTGACCTACTTTACAAAATAGTCCACTCAATTACATTTTGACCCCTATCTTTTGAAAACCCTTGCATAGACCCCCTAACTTTCTCGCCACCCTTAAAATTAGGTCCCTCCGCCATTAAAGTAGAGGAATCCTACTCTGGCGAGGAATGGAGGGGGATTACTCCCTGATTCCTCAGAGATCTCCCAGATTTTGAAGGGAGATTCTCTGAGGAATTCCCTTCAATCTGAGCAAGGTCCCAATCATTGATTCACACCCAATCTCTCGTGTGAATGCATGAGAGATTTGGGTCTCCAACTATTTCCATCTCCGATGAGGACTCGTGCACTTGGAAGCTTGTCTTCCAAGCACAAGAGCCCCTGCCAGTGCCTATAAAATGACCACCATCTCCAACTGCTCCAATTTAGCTTGACTTGGCTGGAGAACCACCCTAATTTCCTCCCTTCTCCTCCAGCTAGGTGTCTAGCAAGCTCCGACGAGTCCTCCTCCTCTTTCTCGTCGCTTTGCCACAATACCAGTGGTAGAGCCATCTTCATCTCCTTCCTCCACGTCGCGTAATACCCACGCACGTGCTCCAGCCCCTTCGTAGTCGTTGTTCTCCCTTCTCTGGATGTCTTCTCCGATGGCAGCAGGTATGGCCAGCCGCTCCTCTACCCACCTTCATCCATTAAACTAGGTTAGAACGCTTCCCCTCTCTCCCCTCTTCATTTCCCCTCTCTTAATTTGTACTTTCAACCCCTCGATGCCGCAAACCACCACCACCTTCTCCATCTCCGGCCGACCGCCGGTGAAGGCACTTCCGCTGCTCCGCACCTCCACACGCCTCGCCAGACCCCTCATCACCTCCGCCATCACCCACTGATCATCTTCCACCCTTCCACTGACTGCAACACCTCCACACATGCCCACCGAACGCACCCATAAACACGGCCACAGAGCGACCTAGGCACGCACGCCTAGGCCGCCCCGCGGCCAACCACCCACTGCTTCACCTTCGTTGTGACACGACAAAGCTCCTCACGTGGTTTAACAAGGCTGCAAGGCCGTACTTGTGTGTTTCAGGTCAAGCCACCCTTCCGCCATTGAAGCAGAAGCACGGAGCTCGCAAGCTTTGTTCCAGGTCGTGTGCTCCAGGCGTCAGAGTCCCAGAAGGTGTGGGTTGAGTGCACGAACACATCCAGCCAAGAGATTGGCTTAGCGAGTGACTGCAGCAGTGGCAATTGAGTGAAGCACCTCACCTGCAAGCGCAAAGAAGCGGGTGGGGCTTTCAGTCCCACCTCATGAACTCAAGAGCGCGGTGAGTGGTTTATATTGAATTTATGTTTTTAACTTATCTCCTCAAACAACACGGGGTAAGGTCCCTCGCCCACTCCCCCGCCTCGTCCACGACCCACACCTACGCGGACCTGGTACCCGACCCGTATACCCTTCACTCCTCACGCACCACACCCATGCCGGTGCGCCTAGACCTGGGCACACGAAACCCGACCCGATTACCCAACTCTAGGAGAGTGAACCCAAGAGAGAAATAGAGAGAGAGTGACGCGGGGGAGGGTAGGGGATAGGTTTTGCTTCGCTGTGTGCAGGGAAAAGAAAAAAGGAAGAAGCTAAGGCACAGCCGCAGTGAAGGAAGGAAGAGGTGCAGCAGAAAAAGTAAACGAAGAAGGACTTGGAAGCAAGGAAGTAGAAGGCACTGTAGCCGTAGAGGAGAGCTAAGGAAGAAGCTGAAGAAGAGAGGCACGGCTAAGGTAGAGGAAAGGAAGAAGCCAAAGGAAAGAAGAAGGGTAGGAGAAGGCAGAAAGAAATAGAAGGCCAAAGTCAAAGAAGAGAAAGTCAAGGAAGGAGAAGGAAGAAAGCCAAAGAGTAGAAGAAAGAAAGAAGAAAGAAGGCAAGAGAAATAAAGCTAAAAAAAAGAACAAAAGAAAGAAGAGAAGCAGAAAGGAGAAGGCAGAAAGAGAAGAAAGACAGCCAGAGAAGAAAAGAAGAGCCAAAGAAGAGAGAGAATAAGCATATCTTTTTAAGACGTCTGATTATCGAATCAGACGTCTAATTCTTCTTTTGCTACATTTTCATAAACTCATGCATTCTAGTTTGAACTAGATTTTGAGTAAATTTAAGTGTTTGAATTACATTATTGAGATTAGTGAATAAATTCCATTTGCTCCCTATGTTCGACTTCGGATACCTAGGTTTTCGAGTAATAAATTTTTATTTATTTTCGCGGAGATTTCATTTATACTGCAATGAACATCTTTTAAAATCAACTTCACCCTGTTAACAGACATCAATCGTGCTCAGCTTGGAAGATAACAATATAGGATGTTTCTTGGGAAGTGCTTTCATGAAGACATCAGCAACCTGATCCTCGGTAGCAACATAGGGTGTGACAATTTTGCCAGTAGTGATGGCATCTCTGATAAAGTGACAATCTACTTCTATGTGCTTTATCCTCTCATGGAATGCAGGATTATTAGCAGTGAAGGTAGCTGCCTTGTTGTCACAATACATGGGAGTAGGTCTATACACTGATACTCCAAAATCTCCAAGGTGGTTCGCACCTACAGAAGTTCACAAGTAGTATGGGCCGTAGCCCTATACTCGGATTCCACATTGGATCTAGATACAACATTTTGTTTCTTGCTTCTCCATGTAACAAGGTTACCACCCACATAAGTGCAGTAGTCCATAGTGAACCTTCTTTGTTCATGTGACCCAGCATAATCTACATCCGAGTACCCCCAAACATTAAGATGGCCATGCTTCATTAGAGACAACCCCTTTCCTGGAGCTTGCTTAAGGTATCTAAGCACCTAACAAACACCATCTCAGTGAACTTTCTAGGAGAATGCATAAACTAACTCAGTCTCCCCACAGCAAAGCATATATCTGGCCTTGTGACAATCAGATATAGTAGCCTTTCTACCATAACCTGATATTTGGTAACATCCTCAAGTAAAGGACTCTTTGAATCTCCAAGAGGCAAGGAGGGATCCATAGGGATGCTAGCAAGTTTGCATCCCTGCATCCCTATCTCCTTCAGTATGTCAAGCACATACTTCCGCTGTGATAGCACTAAGCATCAACATGTTGTACTTCAATGCCCAGAAAATAATTTATCATTCCTAGATCTTTAGTAATGAACTAAGAATGTAGAAATATTTTAGTGTCTTCTATTCATGTTCCATCACTCCCAATGAGTAGTATATCATCCACATGAATAATAATATTAATAACTGATCATGTGGCTCTATGCATGGTGACGACAGAATGATCTGCAACAGATCTAGTAAAGCCAAATTCCTACATGCTTTACTAAATCTCTCAAACCAGGCCATGGGACTTTGCTTAAGGCCATATATTGCCTTCTTCAATTTACAAACCCTCAAAGACTCCTCCTCAACCTTAAAACAAGGAGGTTGGTGCATATATACATCTTCCTCTAAATCGCTATAAAGGAAAGCATTTTTGATATCCAACTAAGAGATAGACCATCCCTTGTTGACTGCCACAGACAATAGTATCCTCATAGAATTGAGTCTAGCCACTGGAGAAAATGTCTCAAAGTAATCAATCCTAAAGGTTTGTGTGTAACCTTTGGAAACCAGTCTGGCTTTGTATGTGTCTATTGTTCCATCAGGTCGACACTTCAAGGTAAACACCCACCTACACCCCACAACAGCAGCACTAGAGGGTAGGTCAACCGGTTCCCAGGTTCCTCATGCATGGTAAAAGTCCAGGAAGAATCCTGAAATGCCTCAATATGATTTCTAGGAATTTAACGACTATCAACTGCAAGAGACAATAGCCTTCCTATAGCTGATACATGATCAAGTGACAAACAATTGGAAATAGAATATTCTCACAAGATCATTGTAGCTTTCTCTAAGCAATAGAAAGACCCACATCAAATACCTCTGGGGTGTAGAGTCTAGATCTCCATCCGAACTAGCAGTGTTAGTAGAGGACTGAGCAGGAATAATGGATAATGGTTCCTCCTCTAGTATAATGGTAGTGGGATGTCTCCACTCAAAATGTTGAGGTAAGGTCTCCTGTTCGATCGATTTTTTACTTAAGCAAATATTTTATCGAAGTAGAAATTGAGCAGCGAAAAATTAATCGTCAATAATTAAATTAAACCACTCACAAGAGAGCAGGTCGTATCCACAGGGAGGAATAGATCCAATAAATTCATGAGTAGAGAGCCATCATGTTTGCAGAAGTATTCGTGAAATCAATTCAATAAACATGCTGCTTTGAATGTACTTGTGATTTTATGAAAAGTTATGGACTATTTATGTAAATTTTGCATCAGAGCACAAGCTTCCAAAATCTGTAAATGATGCAGGTGTAGTGGTAGAGGATGTACTTGTTAATTGCATACAAATATGAATCAAATTTCAATGTGAAATGGTATGCATAACAGGAACCAATCAAATATGTGAAAATACAAGTGCACGCTTGCAAATTCACCATAATATAATAATCATACAATTAAAATCCCACAATTTCCAATGGCATGCAAATGTAAATTTTAATATATGCCAAAACAGAGGAAATCTTCCTCTCGTGCATGCGCGAAGAGGAGGCAATGTCAGGCCGCGGGAAGCTTGGAGGAGAATAAGTGTGACGAAAGCTTTTCGATGGAGGTGGTGGCACTCCGAACGGTGGTCAGCGATCTCACCGGCGATGTGGAGGATGGTCGGTGTCAGTGGCAGCTCGCTGACATGTGCGGACTACTTCCGACCTTCAGACGAGGTGGCCGAGCTCAAGAGGGTGCAGCGAGTCTATTGGAGTCGACGGTGCGTCGAATGACGAACAGAGGGGCCAACTGCATGTGGGGATCTCCTACCGATGATGGGTTCTTCTTCGTTGAGTGAAGCAGGAGAAGAGGAAGAGGACCATGAAGAAGAAGATGGAGAAGAGAAGGATTGCTGCGTGTGGGGAATTGCACACTAGAAGGGAGCGCGCGGGCATGGCTGCGTGAGGTGCGGGGGGCGTGGGCGGTCTGCTACTGGCCTATAGCAGGAGCGCGGAGCGGCGAGCGCAGAGCATGCGAGTAGCACGTGGAAAGAAGACAGAAGGGAATGTGCGGACTGGTGCATGGTGTTGGCTGCGCGAGGGGGGCTGGCTGCGGGGCAATGCACTGTCACTGCACTGCCGATCGACGAGGAGTTCGCGGTGGCGCCCCAATGCACGCTGAGAGGGACACAGTGCATGCTATGATTCATGGTGGAGAGGAAGGGAGAGGATGGATGCCGATCTATCTAGGGGGGCTGTGCCTAATTGCCTCTCCCATTTCTCTTGCTGTGAATCTCGACTAGCGACTCGCCCGGTGAGTTAATCTCAACTGTTGGGGCATTGAGATGAAGTCTCGTGATGAGGGTGTGGTCTGTTGCAAGGGAATTAAAAATAAAATGGGTTATTTATAGAGATATTCCAAAATAATGCATGTAATGCATGCATGTCACCATAATTTATATTACCTTCTATTACTTGTGAATGTAACGTATAAAACAAGCATGCCATCATATTTATATACTAATCTATTTATAAATCTAAGTATGCTATGTACACGTAGAAATCCTTCTAATATCTAGGTATTTATGCGTTCGATTAGCCCACAAATGTGGTCTCATCAAATGCCCTCACGCCTATTTTTTGCTAGTCCCAAGCAAAAGTGAAAATAATGGAGGTAATCAAGAGAATTCTTCTTTCTTTATTCCACAAATTTAGAGATCCAGACAAATGTGAGGTGATAATAATAATAGCCTAGGTAACGGATCCAAGTGAAAATAACCAACTTACATTTGCAGTTCGTACTTATCCCTTGGTAAATATTTCTATCGGAATAAGCAACCACTTCTCTCGGGGAAAATAATTTGTAATTTGACCCCGGCTTTTTGGCTTAAGTAGGGGAAACTAAGTTGAATGGATTCGTATTTGGTGGCACACACTCATCTAGTACTACATGTAATCTAGCACTACAGACTCTAGATCTCTAGACTATCAAACAAGTCAACTCAGAGAGAGGCTAAACAACTGTGCTCTCTTAATGTTACTTTGTGCTCACTATTTTCCTTCTTTTCTTTCTGAGATCACAAATCTCACCAAATTTTGTAAATGTACTCACTGTTTGGTGGCCTCACATGACATTCAACCATCAATAAAAGTCCTAATAACCTTACAACTAAGTTAGAAGTCCTCAGCCAGTATTCGAGTGATCAGAAATACTGAAAAGTAGGTATGGGTCATATTTGGTGGATCGCAATGAGTGTGTTTGTTGTTGCCTCAAAAACATTAACACAAAAAATGACACGAAGTAAAACTCCAAACTTGAACTATTTTCTTTTCCTTTTCTCTCTCCTTTTTTTTCTTTCTTTTTTTTTTTACTTTTTCTTTTCTTTTTGTTTTTTTGTTTTATTATTATTATTTTTTTCAACTACTAACACAAAACGACACATACTTTTATTTATGAGGCATTATTAGGGATGATGATGGTCAAAAGGATATTGTGTAGCTTATTTGGTGGAAGTGCCTACTCTCGACACCGGGAAGGAGTGGGATAGGACAATTGTATTTCTAACCTTTGACACTATTACCTTCCTTCAACCAAGGACTCTATGAAGGACGGTCGTAACCATCCACCATAGTCATAGTTTCATTAGGACTCAATCTCTATATATCTGCCTTATTTAGTGACTCTTAGGAATTCACACAATGTTCGCAAGTAGGAACAAAGAGTAAAAACTATACCTAACTCTGAGGTATCATCATCTAATTGTCCATAACTTAAGAGTCATTGTACTAGACTTAACGCACCAGTAATCTCTCTACTTTCTTCTCACAAATATGAGGTATATCTAATAGAAGATAGTATGCCTGACTCCCTTTTAACTGTCCAAAGATTCAATAGACTAAAATTGCTTATTGATTTTCTACAAATATCCATTACCCAGTCTACGTGCAAGTGAATGTAAATGTACTGGATGCTAAACTTAAGAAATAATTCAAGAAGAAAATCTTCAATAACACTTCCTTGATAAATTTTCTGCTAGGTACTAACTAATTCAGCTCAAGAAGATGGAAGATTTTTTTTTTTGAATAATACACTATCCTAAATGTATGCAACTATTTATAAATGCTATAAACATCCTCAGGTTATACCTCCCCATGCCTAAGATTGACAATGTCCTCATTGGAAAAATACAGACATAGAAGAATATCACCTAAGGAGGAGAGTGGGAGGATCTAAGGCTCCTCAAGCTGAAGTGCATCCAAAAGCTGGCCATCTAAAAGAGTAACATAAGATTTAAGTCGATGGCCATTCACCTTAAAGCTCGCACCAGAAGTAGGGTTCCGAATTTCTACAGCTTCATGAGAGAAGGTATTGATAACAACGTACGACCCATCCCAGCGGGACTTGAGCTTTCCTGGAAATGATTTAAGCCTGGAATTAAAAAGCCAGACCCACTAGTTGGGCTCAAAGGTCTTTCTAATAATGTGCTTATCATGGATGACCTTTGTACGTTATTTGTATGCTTAAGAAGTTTCATAGGCTTCATTACGAGGCTCCTCAAGCTCACTTAACTCTAGCATACGTGCCTTTCCCGCTTTATCCAAATTCAAGTTAACGTTTTTAATAGCCCAATAATCTTTGTGTTGGATTTCAATGGGACGATGGCACGCCTTTCTATAGATAAGACGGAAAGGAGACATGCCCAAGGGAGTCTTATACGCAGTTCTGTAGGCCCAAAGAGAATCATTTAGTTTTTTAGACCAATTCTTACGATCGGGCCTGACAGTTTTGTCTAAAATTTGTTTAATCTCCCTATTAGACATTTCAACTTGTCCACTCGTTTGGGGATGGTAAGGTGTGGCTATCATGTGGTTGACTCCCAAATTTTGTAGCCTTGTGAAGTGTACATTCTTGAAGTGAGGTCCTCCATTACTTATTATCATCCTTGGGCACCCATACCGAGAAATGATATTAGCCTTAACAAAACCCAAAATCATAGAATGGTCATTGGTCCGCGTCAATATGGCTTCTATTCATTTCAGTACATAGTCCATAGCCACAAGGATGTACTCATATTCGAAGGACACAGGAAAGGGACCCATGAAGTTAATGCCCTAAATATCAAAGATCTCAACATGGAGGATAGGTTGCTGGGGCATCTCATCCCTTTTTCGGATGGTTCTCGTCTACTGGCAATGTAGACATGCACCCACATATGTATGTGCATCTAGGAAAATGTGGGCCACCAAAAGCCAGACTAAAGAATCTTATGGGCAGCCTTTTTTCCACTAAAATGTCTCCCACAGTGGATGTCATGGAAAAACTCAAAACACTACTTTGTTCTTCGTCAGGGACGCAATGGCGAAAAAGCTAGTTAGGACCTTTCTAAAAAGCTAGGGTTCCTCCCAGTGATAAACTTTAGCGTCAGCAATGAACCATCTTGCTTCTGCTTGTCCCAAGTACTGGGGGTAATGCCCGCGACCAGATAGTTCACTATGTCAGCAAACCAAGGAGTTTTGGCCTCCACGGCCATTAGAGACTCATCAGGGAAAGTCTCTTGGATACCGCCAGCAGGGTTTGATGCCTCAATAGGGATCCTAGATAGATGATTTGTCACCACATTATCAACTCCTTTCTGATCTTTAATTTCCAGTTCAAACTCTTGGAGTAGCAGAATCCAACGAATTAGGCAAGGTTTGGTGTCCTTTTTAGCAAGAAGATGCTTTAAGGCAGAATGATCAGTGAACACCACAACCTTGGATCCCAAAAGATATGAGTAAAACTTTTCCAAAGCAAATACTACAACAAGAAGATCTTTTTCAGTGACCGTGTAGTTTTACTGAAGATTCGTAAGGGTCTTGCTGGCATAATGCAACACATGAGGTTTGCCATCAACCCTTTGACCTAAGAACGCTCCCACTGCGAAACTAGAAGCATTACACATTAATTCAAACGGGAGGGTCTAATTTGGTGCTTGGAGAATCAGCGTGGTAATAAGGGCTTTCTTTCAGACTTGGAAAGCCTTGCCACATTTATCATCAAAATCAAAGGAAACATCCTTCGCTAACAGGTTGTAGAGTGGCTTAGAAATTTTGTTGAAATCTTTAATGAAACACCTATAGAACCCAGCATGGCCAAGGAATGATCTAACCTAACAAACATTAGTAGGCGATGGAAGCTTAAAGATGGAATCAAATTTTGCGGTATCCACCTCTAATCCTCTCTTAGAAACTGCATGCCCCAACACAATGCCCTGCTGAATCATAAACTGGCTTTTCTCCTAGCTAAGCACCAACTTTGCCTCTTTGCAACAGGTTAAGACTTTATCAAGGTGCGAAAGGCATAGGACAAATGACAAGCCGTAAATGGAGAAATCATCCATGAAAATCTCTACAAACTCGTCGATCATATCAAAAAAGATAGCCATCATACAACGTTGGAAGGTAGCAGGAGCATTACATAACCCAAATGGCATTCGGCGAAATGCAAATGTGTTATACGGACTCGTGAAGGTGGTACGCTCTTGATCGTTAGGAAAAATGGCTATCTGATTATACTCAGAGTACCCGTCAAGAAAATAGAAGTACTTATTCCCCGCCAGTCGTTCCAAAATCTAATCGATAAATGGTAAGGGGAAATGGTCTTTCTGGGTAGCCGTGTTCAAACGGCGATAATCAATGCAGACCCTCCAACCAGTTGAGGGTGTAGTGGTCACCAACTCTCCTTGTTCGTTCTCTTCCACAGTGATTCTTGCCTTCTTGGGCACCACATGTATAGGACTGACCCATTTACTATCTGAAATGGGATAGATAATTCCTGCATCTAGCCATTTTAGAATCTCCTTTTTAACAACCTCCCACATATTAGGGTTGAGCCTTCTCTACATGTCTCGGAAGGGTTTCATGGACTCGTCCGTATATATATGATGCATGCATAGGGAGGGGTCAACACCCTTAATATCAGCAATTGACCAGGCAATCGCTTCCTTGTGCCTTTGTAAACACTCAAGCAAAGCTCCCTCATGCGATTCAGATAATGCAGATGAGATAATAATGGGGAGCGTGTCATTAGGGCCAAGGAAAGCATACTTCAATGTGCTCGGGAGGGGGTTTAGCTCCAACTCAGGAGCCTTTTGGATTGAGGATTTAAGTTGATACGTCCCCACCTCAGGTAGTGGGTCTACCTTCACAGTTCAGGGTGGGGACAGAGACTTTATGTGTATCCCCAGCAACTCTTCTAATTCGGGTATTTCCCCTTTAGTTTCTTCAATAGTGGGAGGATGGTCCTTAGATATGACCTTTTAAAGGGGATCTCTACATAAGAGTGCTGGAGTAGTCTCCTAAATTATTCATCAACATCCTCAATCTGAGAACAATCTTCAAATCCAGATTGCTTGTAGGAATCAAAAACATTCAACCGATTCTTCTTATTCCCAAAGCCCATTTTAAGTGCCCCTGATCTACAATTGATAGAGGCGTTGGCTGTGGCCAAGAAGGGGCATCCCAAAATAATGGATGGCTTGGTGGGCTTATTAGATTGGTCAGTATCTAGCACAAGAAAGTCAACAAGGAAGAAGTCCTTCACTCTCACTAGGACATCTTCCAATAATCCCCGTGGTGTCTTAAGCAATTTGTCTGCAACCTGGAGGATGACTGGACTAGGCTTTAACTTGCCTCCACCCAAAAGGTCGTAGACAGACCTCAGTAAAATGTTCACCCTACACCCAGGTCGAGCAAAGCCTCATCAATGTGTTGGTTTCCTATAACCACTGAAATATACAGGGCCCCTGGGTCTTTCATCTTTGGGGGTGTTCCATGTTGGAGCACCGAGCTAACATGGTCAAGCAGGATGACCTTGGTTTGGACCTGTTTCCTTGATCAGTGCTTTTGGGTGCACAGGTCTTTCAGAAACTTGGCATAGGACAGGATCTGTTTGATAGCTTCCAACAAAGGCAAGTTGATTTAAACTTGCCTAAAAGTGTCCATAATCTCTTCCATCCTATCCTTGGCTCCAGATGAGCCAACAAAAGATTCCCCAGGAGCAAATAAGCACTTTGGATAGGGCACCATCAGCTTCTAGGTAAAGGGGTCGTCATGGCAGGAAAGGGGTGGTGGACTAACGACGTCCTCAGGGTGGGTGATTTCAAGCGAGGGAGAGGAGTGTGGCTCTTCCTCGGTGGAGATGGAAGTCAAGTCAGGTGTAGGAGGGGGATCCTGAGACATGACCATAGGAGTGTTATCAGGCTTGTCGATTTTCTTTCCACTCCGTATCACGGTCACAGCTTGGGCGTCCTCCCTTTATACGACCCCTTGCCCTTTGGGTTCTCCTTAGAAGAGCTAGGCAACTTCCCTGAATCACGCTACCTAACTGCCTTAGTAAGATGACCAATTTGGGATTGCATATCAGTAATCATCTTATTCTGAGATTGGATGACCGTATTCTGATGCTCTTGCATCACTTTCATCATGGCTTTAAGTTCATCCATCTCAGAGGGCTTATTCTGAAGAGGGTTTTCATAGGATGGTTGGTATATGGGTTAGGGAGGTAGGGGTCTTGTATTCCCTGAGTTAGAAGCATCACCTTGCTTCCATGAGAAGTTTGGATGGTTCTGCCACCCGGATTATAGGTATTAGAATACGGGATATTACGAGGAGGTGGGCGAAAACCTTAGGCTACGTTCAGGTCGGCCTGAATCAACTCAGGGAATTGATTCGCCTAGTGGCACTCCGCAGTGGCGTGTGTTGTGCTTTGGCAAATGGAGCATTCACTTGAAGCCTGAAAGATAGAGGCTGCTTGAGAGTTCATGTTGGGATTTGCTAAAAGCCTATCAAAGTTTTTCTTTGACAATTGAATCTGATAAGCCAAAACCTGAGTAGCCCCAGCTTCATGGGCCTCTATCTTCCTCTACAAGATTGATGGTTTTCTTTCTTGATAGGCAGAGGATATATGTATGGAATTGTCACTTAATGTTTCAAATAGTGGCCAGCCTTCATCCTCAGTTTTGGTCATGAAGGTTCCTGCACAGGCAACATCGATGCTTTGCCTATGCCTTTCAGATAATCCGTTATAGAACCTTTCGACCAACTGCCATCTTGGCACCTGATGGTGGGGGCATAACCTAAGAAGGTCATTAAAGTGCTCCCAAATCTCATGAAATTGCTCCCCTTCCTATTGAGTAAAACCCATAATCTCTCTTCTGTAATGGTTAGTCTTTCTCATAGGAAAATACTTTTTCAAGAATTCTCCCTTAAAGGTGGCCCAATCATTTACCCTTGCATCGAGGGCATGATACCAGTGCTTGGCCTTATCCTTTAGGGAGAATGGAAATAGAGTCCTCATCAGGGCTTCATCATTAAAGCCCTGGACCTTCACTGTGGAACAGACCTCAATGAATTCCTCAAGATGCCTGTAGGGATCCTCCCTAGCAGTACCATAAAAAGATGGGAGGAAAGATATGGTGTTGCTCTTGATTTCATATGGATTATCCACTCCAGGTCTTTGGATAGGTAGGGCTTGGTGGGTTGTAGGGAGGAAATAGTCTCTCAAAGTTCTCAAATTTTCACCAACCCTAATCTCTTCTTCAAGTCTTTCTTCAGCCATTTTTCTTCTTTCTTGGTTAGCTTTCCTTATAATTCTCTCAGGCTCAAGGTTGAAGAGAAGACTACTTCTAAGAGAGTGCCTACCAAGCATACACCAAGCAAACACAAGGCAAGAGGTCATTTGTTAATTTAAAGTTCTTTAAGGCCTCTTCCAACTCTTTAGCTTGGCCAAATATAGTCAAGGCAGCTTTTCTCCATTCCCACATAAGTGGTATAAGAGAAATGAGGTACTTGAAATTTTTGGTCAATGACCGTTATGAAGGTTAAGGTTACTTTTAGTCTTTTTTGGGTGATGAATCAAGTTGTCAAACAATTACGCACCCTAAATTGACCTTCGAGTGCCCTAAAGGCATACACTTTGTTACAATGGTATTCTCTAATGCTCAAGTAAAAAGGTACTCCAAGGATGGAACCAAGGGATGCAAGTAGGGCGAAGCCTTCCTTTGAAGCGTTGTGTTAGCGGTGCCTCTTAACTACCCTTGAATTCCTTTAAGGGGTGTCCTCCTCCTTAATGTATCAAGTCACTTGGGCCAAAGTTAATATCACCGTTTCAAAGCGAAATAGGAGTGTTTGCACCGATAAAGAGATCAATGCCTATAGCCTTAAGAGTCCAACTCCTAGTGCAGTGCCTATAGTGCATACTCAGTGCAAGAAGTGTGCATTCATCGCGAAAAGTAATTTTTCTTTTGAAAACCGCAATCAATTTATTCAAGCACTTTTTGCATGTTTTCCTTCTTTTCCAAGAAATAATGTGACCAGTTGATTAATCTTTTCAAATCACTTTAAGTGGTTTTCTTTAATTATGTTCAGATGCAATGCGTGTACAGATAACTGATGTAGTAAAATAAGAAATGCGTACCTTGCTCCAGCACTCTTCTATGCAAAAATGCACGCAATGTAGTAAGAAAATCTAGATGCTGCTCAAACAATCCTAGATGATCGTCCTATGGATATGCAGCTTCTAGCAGGCAGTTCGGATTTATTTTCTCTTTTTTTTGTAAAAATAAATGCGCAATCAAATGATCTAACTACCACAGAATGATCCTAGAATCTAAAGAATCAGGGACACTCCCCCAAAAATTGGCCCCAAGGTACAAGGGCAAGAAAACAAATAACTAGGTTAATCCTAAAGAGACTATTCTAAAATTCTAAATCAGAAATCCAAGAGGGAAAATCCTCCTAGATGGTCCTCCATGCGTCTCCATGCGTGTGGGATCAAGGCCCATAGGCTCCTGCGATTATGTTCGCGTATAGACGTTGCTCAAGGTAGACGTCGTCTCTCAGCTATGCCTGTAGCCTCGTTAGATTCCTCGCACAGGAATGATAAGGAATGATCAGATAAATGCACAACTCAGGATAATCAGAAATAAAGTCAGGTGAATTTATTGGGTCGATTGCCTCCCCGGCAACGGTGCCATTTGATCGATCAATTTTTTACTTAAGCAAATATTTTATCGAATTAGAAATTGAGCGGTGAAAAATCATTCATCAATAATTAAATTAAACCACTCACAAAAGAGTGGGTCGAATCCACAGGGAGGAATAGATCCAATAAATTCACGAGCAGAGAGCCATTATGTTTGAAGAAGTATTCATGAAATCAATTCAATAAACATGCTACTTTGAATGTACTTATGATTTTATGAAAAGTTATGGACTATTTATGTAAATTTTGTATCAGAGCTCAGGCTTCCAAAATCTGTAAATGATGCAAGTGTAGTGGCAGAGGATGTACTTCTTAATTGCATGCAAATATGAATCAAATTTCAATGTGAAATGGTATGCATAACAAGAACCAATCAAATATGTGAAAATTTAAGTGCACGCTTGCAAATTCACCAGAATATAATAATCAAACAATTAAAATCCCACAACTTCCAATGGCATGCAAATGTAAATTTTAATATATGCCAAAACAGAGGAAATCTTCCTCTCGTGCATGCGTGAAGAGGAGGCGATGGCGGGCCACGGGAAGCTCGGAGGAGAATAAGCGCGATGAGAGCATTCCGATGGAGGTGGTGGCGCTCCGAACGGTGGCTGGCGGTATCACCGGCGACATAGAGGATGGTCGGTGTCGGTGGCGGCTCGCCGATGTGTGCGGGCTGCTTCCGACCTTTAGATGGGGTGGCCGAGCTCATGAGGGTGCAGCGAGTCTGTTGGAGTCGATGGCGCATTGAATGACGGACGGAGGGGTCGGCTACGTGTGGGGATCTCCAACCGATGATGGGTTCTTCTTCGTTGAGTGAAGCAGGAGAAGAGGAAGAGGACCATGAAGAAGAAGGTGGAGAAGAGGAGGACTGTTGCATGTGGGGCATTGCATGCTAGGAGGGTGTGCTTGGCATGGCTACGCGCAGGCATGGCTGCACGTGGTGAGGAGGGCACACACGGTCTACTGCTGGTCTCTAGCAGGAGCGTGGAGTGGTGCACACAGAGCGTGCGAGCAGCACGTGGAAAGGAGACAGAAGGGGATGTGCGGACTGGTGCGTGGTGTTGGCTGCGAGAGGGGGGTTGGCTGCAGGGCAGTGCGCTGTCACCGCATCGCCGATCGATGAGTTCGCGGTGGTGCCCCGGTGCACGCTGAGAGGGCCACAGTGCATGCAGCTTCCATGGTGTAGGCTCTGCTTCACGGTGGAGTGGAAGGGAGAGGATGGATGCCAATCTATCCAAGGGGGGCTACGCCTAAATGCCTCTCCCGTTTGTTTCTCTCGTCGTGAATCTCAACCAGCGACTCGCCTGATGAGTTAATCTCAACTGTTGGGGTGTTGCGTTGAAGTCCCGTGACAAGGGTGCAGTCTGTTGCAAGGGGAAAAAAAATGGGTTATTTATAGAGATATTCCAAAATAATGCATGTAATGCATGCATGTCACCATAATTTATATTACCTTCTATTACATGTGAATGTAATGTATAAAACAAGCATGCCATCATATTTATAAACTAATCTATTTATAAATCTAAGTATGCTATGTACAAGAAGAAATCCTTCTAATATCTAGGTATTTATGCATTTGATTAGCCCACAAATGCAGTCTCATCATCTTCGTCATAAGCACCTCAGGATGTCTAGGATAGGATATAGGAGGGCCATCATGAGGTGGAGGTGGCTTAGAGAGGGACTTGGAGGCACAACACTAGGCATAGGGAATAGGACATCCTATGTGACACTGGGAAACTTTCCTGCAGCAGTATAATATGCTATGTCCTCAAAAAAGGTTGCATCCTTACTCACAGAAAAATGATGTGAAAGTGGATTATAACATCTAAACCCTTTCTAGGATCTAGAATAGCCCAGACAAATGCATTTAACCGATCTAAGAGCTAACTTGTCCACCTTGAATAAATGGACAAAACAAACACATCCAAACATTTTTGGAGGAAGAGAGAAAGGCTCCTAATCAGAGAAAAAAGCATAATATGGGGTCTTCCCCCCAAGAACAAAAGAAGACACATAATTAATCAAAAAAGCAGCCGTAAGTACAGCATCAGCCCAGAAGGTGGTAGGAACATGCATCTGAAACATAATAGTGCGAGTGACATCAAGAAGGTTCCTCAACTCACATTCAGCCGTTCCATTCTGTTGGGATGTATGAACATAAGACGTTTGATGTATAATACCAAGAGACTGGAAAAAGTGAGTCAAACTAGAATTGACAAACTCAGGCCCTTTGTTAGTTCGAAACATGTTAATAGTAGTAGAGAATTGAGTCTTTATTTCATGCACAAAATTTTTAATCAGCGTAGGGGTTTCGGATTTCTCCTTCATCATAAAAACCCAACTAACACGAGTATAATCATCCACCAAAATCAGAAAATACCAAAAACCCCTAACATTCTTGACCCCACATGGGCCCCCTAAATCAGCATGAACAAGAGAGAAAGCAGACTCGGTTTGACTATAACTACTAGGAATGGAGACTCTATGATGCTTGCAAAGTTGACATGCATCACAAGTAAACGAGTCGGGAAACATGTGAGGAAATTGGCGACGAAGAACAAAAACACTAAGATGTCCCAGCCTAAGATGCCACTGTAAAGCAGATGTGGCATAAGCAACAGCCATAAAATGATGCTCTAGTGGGAGGTCAAGGTAATATAGGCCATCCTACTCATGCCCCCCACCAATCTGCTTCATCGTCAGGAGATCCTGCAAGAAGAAAAAATGGTCATGAAACACTGCTCTGCAATTTAATGCCTTAGTAATCTACTTGATAGACATTAAATTCAAAGCAAATTTAGGTGCTTGCATAGCATCAATAAGAGGCAAAGCAGAGGATAGAGGGATGTCACCCAAGCCTATCACAGGGGGCAAGGCACCATCTGCTACTCTAACATGAATTAGTGTAGTCACTGGTTGAAGAAACGAAAAAAGAGTAGCATCTCCTATGATATGCGAGGACACACCTGAGTCTACAAGCCAAGATGGCTTATGAACACCTTGGACTCTAGCAGAAGTACCAGACATCTTAGCCACACAAGCACTAGCAGTAGAAGTAGCTTGATGTCCCTGAGGAAATCCATGTCTTATCTAGCACTTGTGAGAAAATTTCTTCTGACGTAATCCCACACATCAAGAAAAAAAGGTAGACCATAGAAGGAGGTTAGGCCACCCAATATGATAGTGATTCCCAATATGCACTCAAGGTAGATATCTTCCCCACCGAGTCACTCAAAGAACCCTTCTTGTCTCCCATATTGCCCAACATGTGGAACCTCAAAGAAATATTGTAGAAGCAAAAATCAGACCATAGAAAGTTTGAAAATTCCTCAAACAAGAGATATAAGATGAACAATCTGACCATAGAAACACCCTTTGGGGTCAAATAAGGCCCCAAAGCGGTTATTTCTTCTCCTAGACCTCTTCTTGGCTGGGGAAAAAGAAAGATGAACGGCTTCTCACGTCACCTTAAGGGCCACCACACCACCTACAATCATCAAATCGGTTGTTGATCTGCCTATAGGCGGAGAAGAAGACCAATGGGCATCAAATCTACCTATTAGCAGCACTGCAAAGCCTCAAATCTACCCCCGCAGGCCATTGCACTGCCCCAATGATGGGGCTGCGATAGCGTAGGCCACTGCTGGGCCCTTCCTGTCGATGGCGACACTGCTGCAACTGATTTGGAGGAGTCTAGTGTCGGCGATCAGGGGGTAGGAAGGGCGGTGAAGGCCTTAGGAAGAAAAGGGATTGGGTGGAAAGGGTTCAGAGGCTAGATCTTGAGGTGGGGTACCCGAGCACCCGTCTAGGACTGCTGCTCTGATACCATGTTAGGTTGCAAATGAGATACCTTCATTAGAATAATCTTAGGGCCCTTTATATAGAGAGGCACCCAAAGGGAAAGGTTATAAGAATGTCCTTATGAAAATAATGTTATATAAATAGGACATATAACTGAACAACCATCCAAGAAATGCAATTCCAAATTGGCCACCTTATTGAGGCTGTTAGGGAACATGATCCTGGGAAATTACCTAGCTCATCTGAGGAGAATCCTAAGGGTAAAGGACCCTTTATAAGGGATCTTGCTAAGGATGTGACCGTTCTGAGGAGTGGCAAAGAAATTGCCAAACCTAATGTCACTCCTATGGTCACCCCACTTACCAACCCAACGTCGACGTCCACATCCACTGAGGAAGAGCCACTCAATCCCACCTCACCTGAAATCACTCACCTGAAGGATGCTGTCACTATTCTACCTCTTTCATACCATGACAACCCCTCCACCTAGAGGTCAAGAGTGCCCCTTCTAGAGCATATATCTACTCCCAGGGCATCTTCTTCTCCAAGCTCATTTGGAGCCAAAGATAGGACGGGAAAGATTATGGAGAAATTTAAGCAGGTTCACATCAACCTGCCTCTGTTGGATGCTATCAAGCATATTCCATCCTAGGGTAGATTCCAAAAGGACCTGTGCACGCAAAAGAGAAAATCACAAAAGTAGGTCCAGGCTACAGTCGTCCTACCCGATCTGGTCAACTCGATCCTACAACCTGGTACACCACCCAAACTGAAGGACCTAGGAGCCTCATATATTTCTGTGGTCATTGGAGACCAACACATTGATGAAGCCCTCCTCTG
This sequence comes from Thalassia testudinum, assembly GCA_037157565.1. Lineage (NCBI taxonomy): Eukaryota > Viridiplantae > Streptophyta > Magnoliopsida > Alismatales > Hydrocharitaceae > Thalassia > Thalassia testudinum. Next base: position 12,125,489 of record JAZHRO010000025.1, read on the forward strand.
TAGGATCTATAAAGCAGAAGAACACTAGAAGGGGGATGAATAGTGTAGTACATAAAAATTTGCAGGAATAACAAACTACAAAATCACACAAGATATATAGTGGTTCCCCTCACTTGGGTACTCCACTACCTAGGTCTCCTGATTTAGGATTTTTAACCCGATTCCCTCAACCAGGAGGGAATCAATTTACTAATACCTGAGGTAATTAACAGGTTACCTCAACCCAACTATAAGATATCAAAAAGAAAGAAAGATACAGGTGTAAGCATGATGTAAATAAAAGCTTACAACAAATTCCTAAGTCTCCAACAGGTATATTGCTTAATAAGAGTATATAAATTGATCTAATGAGAATACTAAGGTGTAAATGAATGATTGAATAATGAAGAACACGATCGCCTTTGATGACTTGTTGCAGATGGAGAGAGTCCTTGAGAGGAATGCAACAAATCAAGCTCCTTTGCAACTAGAAAAATTGAGAATTTGAGGTGTAGGCAAGGATAGTATTTTTTGGCTTCTTAGTTGTGTGCAAAAGACACTCAAAGAGTGCTTATATAAGCCACTAAACACCTCTCCTATGAATACTAGCCATTAGGGGCAATTTGGGAAGATTAGCGATAGGTTTAATTGCAAAATAGCCATTCAGACAAGTCACAATGGTTAGTTGGTACCAGTACTAAACTTTTGGTACCGATACTGACTGTCTACAGTCAGCCTAACTAAGTCACTAGGTACCGGTACTCATGATAAGTACCGGTACTTGTGACTCACAGATTTGGGTCCTGTGACTTACATGTACTGGTACTGGTGAATAGTACCGGTACTTGTAAGGTCCAGGAAAAACCAAGTGCACAAACTGTGACCACTTGATACCGGTACTCATGATGAGTAACGATACTTGTTCACAGTTTGGGACTTAGGCCCAAACCTGTGCCTAGCATGTACCGATACTTATGACCAGTACCGATACTTGCTACAAGTACCTAATATTATAAATGAAAGTCAATTTTTAGAGTTATCCCATCTACTCTATATGACTTTATTTTGAAAGAATCGAATTTGAGTTTTGAAATGAATAAATGAACGATATTCTGAACCCTAATTATCTCTACTTTGATTTTAACTCCTAGATTATGTTTTACTTGTTAGAAGACATACAAAGATTCTAAAATACAATGAATACAACAAAAACTATAGTCTTCTTCCTTCATATGCTATCTTGTTGCTTCAATGCTATCTTGTTGCTTGCATCCACAGATTCTTTTGTCCTATAATACTTCATAAACATATTAGATTTTAAAATGGTTTTGTTAACACCAAGACACAGAAGAGAGATGGAATTAGGTTCCAACAATCTCCCCCTTTTTGGTGTTGACAAAACAAAAAAGATACTCATATTTAAAAAAAAATAGACTTAATGAGAGAAGAATAAAAAAACTCCGTAAGGAGTGAAAAACCTCCCCCTCAAACTAAGCTCCTCCTATTTTAAATATGAAGTATCCAATCATTTCTCTCCCTTTTTGTCAAGTAAGCAAAAAGATGAGCAAAAAATACATTTTTAAGCAATCAAAGCATGATATATGAGTAACCAACTCTATACAACCTTCATTAAAACTAAACATGATAAAGTTCATAAAGATAAAGCTTGAGACAACTTTAGCAAAGCCACACATAAGAAATCCTAAAAGTCATACAAGTTTAGCAAGGCATAAATGTTATACAAGTTCAACAAGCAACAAAATGAAAACTAAACTAATTTCTACGATGTTTTCTGGTAAGCTTTTGTACATGTCCACCACCACCACCATCATCATCGTCGTCGTCATCATAGTTGTCGTCATCATCTTCATCTTCATCATCACTATCTTCAAATGAAACTTCTTCATCTTCAGTGTCTTCTTCTTCCGCCATTGAAGATGAAACATGAGATGGGTCTTGAAAGTGCTTTTACCTTCTTTCACTGTGTTCTTAAGGTGCTTTCGATTAAGTCTACTTTCTTTGTTTAGGTTGTTGAGTGGAAGAACTGACATAGGAAGACTCAATAGAAAGAGAAACGTCATGAAATTTGTGTTCCATGTGACGGAAGGCAAAATTGAGATTGGTTAAATTTTGACCAATGTAATTGAAAGTATTTATCAAATTGGGATCAGTTCTAGACACATTAGATAGATTTACCCAAGGTGTTTCAGCTTATGGATATGGGTAGGTTATAGGAACGAAAGTGGAGGATGATTCAAAAGGTGGTTGAGAAGAAGATTGAACATTTGGATCAACTTCTTCCTTTTCATCATCATCACTCGAGGATTCCACTCTAACAGGTTTCACTCCCATTTTTCGGAGAGTGGACCATTTGAAATAGACCACTTTTCTAAGAGGAGTAAAATTAGAGAGGTCAATTTTATTTTTATGAAGAATGTGGGACACCAAGATATCCAATAGTAAAGCTAATGCACGGTAATGGGGTCTAAGAAAATGAATGGAAATTGTGTTCCAATTTACCAGGAAGCCTATAATGATAGCATAAATTAAGGGTAAAATATCAACAAGAATATTGTGGAATCCTAAATTTTTAACCCTTAAGTTCCATGCTAAGATACGAAAAAGGACGTGAGCAAATAGAGTCATGTTTGGGGCAACCAATGCTTTGCCCTGGCAGTTAGGGAGCAAAAGAGTTTCATGGATTTTATGAGTAGGAAATTGCTCCTTAAGTATGTTAAATGCATGACCTTCATTAGGACATTCAGTAATGGTTAACAAAAATCTTGACGTGATGGTGATTTTTTAACCAAAAACATTTGTTGTTAAGACAAGGTGACCTCAAGTTTCTTATTCTTGGAGATTAGCAAAGAATAGACAATTGACATCAGGGTATACTCTAGGAACATCAGCAAAAAATGATTCATCAAAGAAATGCATGAGTTTTTGTTCGGAAAGACAAGTGGTAAAATTAAAGAGTTGAAGAGAGAAATCTTTCCACTCAACTAGCCTACAATGATGAAGTTTTAGGCCTTTATATCAATCAAACTTTGACCTAGCATCCTCATTAATGCAAAACTTGTGAGGGGAACCACTATATATCTTGTGTATTTTTGTGGTTTGTTATTCCTATAAATTTTTATTTACCACACTATTCATCCCCCTTCTAGTGTGCTTGTGCTTTACAGATCCTACAGGTGGTATCAGAGTAGGTCACAAATGGAAGAAGTAATCTTTCTCTCTCTTAATGACATCATCAGTCAAGTGCACCGAAGGATAGTCATCCACACGTCCTCCCTACTTTGATAGGACGGACTATGAATGCTAGAAGAAGAGGATGCAAATCTTCCTGAAGGCCATGGATGAGGACTCGTGGACTCTCATTCAAGAGAAGTACATGGATTCAGAGTCATAGGAAGGTGTTGTTTGGACCATGGACCAAAAGGAAAAGATTGTGGGAAATGCAAAAGCGATGAACGCACTCTATTGTGCGTTATCAAGGGAAGAATTTAATCGTATCTCCACATGTGAGTCCGCATATGAGATATGGAACACGCTGCAAGTCACCTATAAAGGAACAAGTATGGTAAAAGAAACACATATTTCTATTCTAACAGAAAGCTATGAGTGCTTCAAGATGCAAAAAGGTGAAACAATCAAAGAGATATACACAAGGTTTGGAGAGATCGTGAATCCAATGAAGAACCTTAGAGTCAAGCTGAAGGAGGAGCAGCTTGTAAGGAAGATCTTGAGATCCCTTGCAAGCGATTGGTCTCCAAAGTCCACAGCCATCCAAGAGGCAAAGGACCTCTCTACTCTCTCCTTGGATGACTTGATTGGAAGCCTCATGACATATGAAGTCCAATTGGAGAATATGAAGAAGAACAAAGAAAAATCTGTAAGCAAGAAGAAGGAGCTTGCTTTCAAAGCTATAAAGGGGGAGTCAGACTTTGACGATTCCAACTTCGACGAAGAAGAGGAGCTTGCTCTTCTAACGAGAAGATTCATCCGAAAATAAGGTAAGAAAGTCAATAAATTTACAAATGACATTATTTGTTTTGAGTGCAAGAAGAAGGGGCACATACGAAAAGATTATTTAATTATCAAGAAGAAGAAGGAAGAAAAGAAGGACAAAGAACTTGATCGGAAGAAGAAGATTTCAAGAGATGCATACAAGGCGACTTAGGATGATAGTGATTCCAGCACGAAATCATCTTCCGAAGAATCTGAAGAAATGGAAGTTGCACATCTTTGCTTAATGGCGAACAACAACTCAGAAAATGTGGTAGATTCTAAAGTCACTTTTAATGAGTTATTACAGGCATATGAAGATTTGTATCACAAAGATAGGTTGATTAAAAAAGAAAATAAGGTCTTGCTTGATAGTTATAGAACTCTAGAAATAGAAAGATCTTGTTTAGAAATAGAATTAGTAATGTCAAAAGAAACTAACAATCAATTGCATGCAAAAAATAGTAGAATTAGAAGATATTTATGAACACTTTGAGGGCACTTTGAATAATCTAAAAATAATAGCTAAGCTGAATATAGAATTTTCTAATAATTTAAAAGCCAAGTTCAATAATAAAAAGAACACACAAAATAAATCACATGCACCTAGACATGAATGGATTTATCAAAAGGTCGAGAATCCTAAGAATTATAGATCTAACACTAAGGTGATCTATAAACCTAAGGATTTGAAGGGTACTAACCATCAAGGACTCAAAAGAAAATGGGTACCTAAAATAGATTTAATAAATTATTTTGCAAGTCAAGAAGGACAAATGGATCCTAGACAGTGGGTGTTCCAAGCACATGACGGGACACTCCAACCTCTTTATCAAGTGGACCAGAAACGAAGATGGAGGACACGTCAAGTTGGGCGACAACAAACGTTGTCACATTATTAGTGAAGGTACAATAGGTAATTCTTCTAAGCAGGTACATAATGTTCTTTTAGTAGAAAACTTAAAACATAACCTGCTTAGTATTAGTCAAATATGTGATAATGGATGTGATGTTTTGTTTACTAAAGTTGGATTTAAAATATTAAAAGAAGGAACAAATACTATTTTAATTGAAGGCTTTAGATATGAAAATATCTATGCTCTTCATTTTTTACAAGAGAAATTTGTAAAATGTTTGCTTGCCTCCCATGTTGAAGTAGATCTTTGGCACCATAGGCTAGGTCACATTAATCACAAACATCTTAATAGATTAGCCAAAAATGAGTTAATAAAGGGCCTACCCAAACTAACTTATAAAAAGGATGCTTTGTGCAAGTCTTGTGAACTCGAAAAAATGCATAAGGCTTCTTTTAAACCTAAAGACTTAGTTTCAACAACATGACCTTTAGAGTTGTTACACCTTGATCTATTTGGACCAACAAGATTTGAGAGTCTAAATGGATCAAAATTTTGCCTAGTTATTATTGATGACTTCTTGAGTTTCACTTGGATCATCTTCTTGAAACATAAGGATGACTAATTTGATTCCTTCCTAAGTCTTGCTCAAAGACTTCAAAAGAAAAAATCATCCTCAATTCTTAGACTTAGGACTGATCATGGGGGTGAATTTGAAAATGAAAAATTTTCAAGTTTTTGTGTCAATTCTGGCATAACCCATGAATTTTCATTTCCACGGGCACCATCTCAAAATAGTGTTGTAGAGCGCAAGAATCGCACTCTACAAGAATGCACCCAAACTTTGCTCTTAGAGTCTAGGCTTCAAAAATATTTCTAGGCGGAAGCCATTAAAACGGCATGTTATATTCTTAATAGAACTCTCTTAAGGACTATTATTAAGAAAACACTATTAAAACGTCAAAGGACTACGCTATTGGATTTGGTTTTGAAAACCTGTCGTTGTAGTTTGAATAGCGAAGAACTCGGGTTCAACAAATAAAATTTATACCGGAATAGAAATCTCGAGTCGAACTCAAGGAGGCTACGTCGATCCAAATTTGCAATTATATTCTTTTTGTGTTTTTGTTAAAAAGCAAAGTAATTACAATGAAGTACTATAGACAATAAGAGAAAGAGAGAGAAGAAGAGAAAACATCCACTTGATATTTCAAAATGTTTATACAACTAAGTGAGAAATTACACTAAAAAGAAGGAAAACTATTACAACTAGAAAGGAGGAAAATTATACTCCAGAAAGAAGGAAAAAGGATGGGAGAGAGAAGTTATCCTCCTCGACGATCGCTTGGAGGACGAGCTGGACGAGACGAAACCTGGAAGACGAGGAATGGAGTGGGAAGAAGGAGATCGAGGCAGGAAGAATGGGAACAGGTAGCACATCGTCATCGTCACGGGATCCGCCTCCGGAATAGGGGTGAAAATTTGACTATCTCTTGAGGAGCATCCCGAGTGTGGGACAAGCTTCTCTTGAGCTTTGGAGAGGGAGAGAAGAGAAGGAAGGGATCAAAAATTCATATGGAGGGGGTCTCCTTTTATAATTGCAAGGAGTGGAGGCATTTTGGTCATTACATTTTGAAAAAATTAATTCAAGACCTTTAGTGACGGATAAATCACTCACTAAAGGCTTGAACATGGCCTTCGTGGGTAGCGTTCACGCACCCGCTCACCTTCCGTGCCTCACTCAGTTGCCTATGTTCTTCAAATCTTAGCCGTCCGATCGTGAGATCGGACGGCTTAGATCTCTCCTCGCCGCGCCTCAACTGTGCGCGCCTTGCACGTGCGATCTTGCGTCAAGCGAGGCGTTCGAGAGCGCGTGGGTGCTATCAGCTACTCGACGCCATTGGATCGCAATCATGCAGCTCAATGTGCCCGCGCACCCGCTCCAATTTGAGGCTTGCGAGGGCTCAAACCCGTGCCTCCTCTTCTCGATAGGGCCTTCAACCGCTGCGCTATAGCGGCAAGATGTTGCATTTACACTTCAAGCGCGCATGCCTTGCAGCTGTTGGATACACATCCAACAGCGGAAACACGTCGCTCAGATGAAGAGGGAAGGCTGCGGTAGGTGCATACAGCTGGTTGGGCAGATGAGATGGCACCACGTGGCGCCATCTTGGCCGTCCATCTTCTGAGTAATGTAGATGGTGTAATGGGTATCGGATTGGATCAATTTTTGCTCTGTTAGGCTATGATCGTCGATCTAAACCCATCCATGCAGTTAGATTTGTTGTCTAAAGTGTGAATTAACACCTTCTTAGCCCTTGATCTTCTAGGATTCCTCGGTCTCTATCTGATGCTACGGATATCCGATTAGGGCGATCTTGGAGTGGTTGAACTCCAATCGTCACTCTTATCAAATCCATACAGTTGGATCTTCGATCCGAGGCCCCAATAAAAATTTGTCCTGTCCCTGACCATAAAAAGGAGAAATTACTGTACAATTTATACAACTTAATCCAAATGCATGATTATGCATGTTATGCACCATTTACAATGTATGATGCTAATGTGACACTAAGAACATGCATCAATAGACATTTTAGGTTAATCAGATGTATGCACATCACACCCTCATGCCTATCTTTTGCTAGTCCCTAGCAAAAACTACATGCTATTTATAAAAGAATTAGGTTGGATTACTTAGGCATAAATTATTTTCAAAATTAATAAATTTTTTACTTAGGATCTGAACTTTCAAAGACACAACAGCGCCTGGGTATCTGCCAAAATGCAAACCGCCTCAAGCCCTCACCCTATTCAAAGAAAAATTTCTTTTTCTCTTTTTCTTCTTTCTAATTTTTTTGGATTTTGGAGTTTAGGGTTAAAGAGTGGCTTTCTACGGTCATTCAACTCACCCAAGATTTGATGAAAACCCTAAGTTCTAAGCATCTTATTGTGAATGTGATAGACTCGTTGATCGGCAATTAGAACGGACTTTGGGTTTCTACGCCTCTAGGTGACCTTAAAAAGAGAGTTCTGCCTAAAGGTGTATCTTTACGACCGGTAGCTTTCTCCCTAATTTTATTTTTATGGGGCCAACACAAGAGTGAATCCAGTGTATATCTCCCCGATTTATTCTACTTCTCCTCTTCTTCCTAAGTGTTTTGCAAATTTTCAGTGCATTTCATGAGCTGGGTTCTGGACAACCAGTCGATGAGCTGTTACACCAACAACTTGCCAGCCATACTCATGCGGCGAAGTGTGGTTTATTTCTTTTGTTTTCTTTTTCTTTTCTCCTTTTCTTTTTTTTTTCTTTTTGACTTTCTCCTTTTTTTTTTTAAAGTAGGTGGCTTCCCGAGTCTAAGATTTACCTAAAGGTAGCAAGAAGAGAATGGTCCAGTGACTGGGCTCTGGACAACCTACCTATGGGTTGTTACCCATGATAACTTGCCAGCCATATCACCCTAGAAGATTCATTAGCTACCCAATTTCCATTAAAACCGCTGATCAACAAGTTAGTGAAAAGATAGTGTGTAGATGCTTTAGACTTAAAGTTCCCTCAAATCAAAGGGTGGGTTGATAAGTCATGTACTTATCACCCAAACTTATTTAATCAAATTACAATAGAATTAAGATGGCGAGGACTCAAAAAATAAATCCACATTTTAGAGGATACATGGCCTGAATAAGCCCAAAGACTTGAAGGGTCTTTGTGTTCAGATCCTAATGTAATATTTCCTAAGATTGAAAAGTCCCAATGTCCAAGTATTCCTTCCTAATTCAATTTTTTTTAAATGTATATATAAGAAGAGAAATAAAATTTACAAGAATTTCACAGAGCTGACAAAATGATTCAAAAATAAATCCACCCCTCCATGCCTAGCTGATGGAATGTCTACATTGAGAAAAAGAGACATGAAAGAAAGGGTAGAGTATGAAAGATATCACCTGAATATGAAGCTCGGCTCAACTCTAAGCCATATGTACAAGTGCTGAGTTTAATGCCGTCAACTATGCGAAGTCCAGCCAAAGAAGTCACAGCATGGCTAGAGCAACCGTGTCTAAGATGGGTCTGGAAGAGTACGGTCAATAACAGACTTCAGACGTTGACCGTTGACTTTGAATGAATTACCCATCTTTGGGTCAAAGATCTGAATAGCTCCGTTTGGAAAAATCTGGTCGATAATGAACGGGCCGTTCCATTTTGACCTAAGTTTGCCGGGAAAGAGCTTAAGTCGAGAATCGAATAACCAGACCTTCTGATTCGGCTCAAATCTCTTGCGGGAAATCAATTGATCATGTAGAGCTTTGGTCCGAGCCTTGTAGATGTTGGCATTCTCACCTTCAACTGAGATAGTTAGAGTTTTCTGGTCTACCCGGCTAAACTCAGATCTAAATTACACTGTTTGATTGCCTAGAATGCCCTATGTTCAATCTCTACAAGTAAATGGCATGCCTTTCCATACACCAAACGAAACGGAGACATGCCGATGGGCATTTTATACGCCGTACGGTAGGGCCAAAGATCATCCTCAAGCTTTTAAGTCTAGTCCTTGCGATCAGGCCTAACCGTTTTCTGCAGAATATTCTTGATCTCCCGATTGAAGATCTCGGCCTGTCCATTCGTCTGGGGATGGTAAGGTGTGGAGATTCGGTGATTAACCCCATATTTAGCCAGCAAATTACGGAACTGGGCATTAGTGAAATGAGTGCCACCATCACTGATGATGGCCTTCGAAATCCCAAACCTACTGAAGATGTTTTTCTTGACAAAATCGATGACCACCTTGTGGTCATTGGTTCGGGTGTGAATTGCCTCCATCCATTTGGACACGTAATCAACAACAACAAGAATGTACTGATGTCCAAATGAAGGGAGAAAGGGTCCCATGAAATCGATGCCCCAAATGTCGAAGATTTCGACAGGAAGAATTGGGTTTAGGGGCATCATATCTCTCTTAGTTATGCTCCCGAGTGCTTGACATCAAAAACACGGCCTTGAGAAATCCTGAGCATCCTTGAATAAAGATGGCCAATAGAAGCCATATTGCAAAATCTTTGCAGCCGTCTTTTTCCCGGAGAAATGTCCACCACACAAAGATGCTTGGCAGAACTCGAGTATATTGTTGAATTTGTTCTCCGGAACACATCAGCGAATAATCTGATTAGAGCCGATGTGGTACAGTTCAGGGTCCTCCCAGAAGTAGTATTTGGCCTCAGATTTGAGTCTATCACGTTGTTGCTTGGTCCAATTCTGGGGGATTTGACCAATGGCCAAATAATTAACAATGTCAACAAACCACGGGACACCTGAAACTGTAAGGATGGTTTCGTCCAAAAAAGTATCAGCAATCGAGACATCTGGATGAGAAGAATCACTTACAAGTCTTGACAAATGATCCGCCACCACATTTTGTACCCCGAATTTATCCTTGATTTCAAGATCAAATTCTTGAAGCAGAAGAATCCAACAAATAAGCCAAGGTTTGGCATCCTTTTTGGCCAAGAGATGTCTCAAGGCTGAGTGGTTGGTATAAATGATGACATGAGACCCTAAGAGATAAGTCTTGAATTTTTTCAAAGCAAATACTATGGCTAGTAATTCCTTCTCAGTAATAGTGTAATTCCTCTGGGCTTCATCTAGAGTTTTACTAGCGTAGTAGGTGACAGAGGGCTTCCTGTCAATTTATGACCCAAAACAGCCCCGACCGCGTAATCAGAAGCGTCAGTCATGATCTCAAAAGGGGTTGTCCAGACCGGTGGTTGCAACACCAGAGCATAAGTGACTTCCGTTTTCAGGAAATCAAATGCCTTACAACATGATTCGTCGAAAACAAATGGCATTTCTTTGGTGAGAAGATTGCTCAGAGGACGAGCAACCTTCGAGAAATCCTTAATGAATCTTCTGTAGAATCCCAATGACCAAGAAATGATCGAATTTGTTTAACAGATGTCGGAGGAGGAAGTTTAGCGATAGCATCAACCTTAGCTTTATCCACTTCAATTCCCCGTTCAGAGATTACATGACCTAAGATGACGCCTTCCTGTGTCATGAAATGACTCTTTTCCCATCTAAGGACCAATCGTGTTTTAATGCATCATTTAAGAATCATTTCTAAATTAGCTAGACAAGAGTCAAACGATTCTCCAAAAATAGAGAAATCGACCACGAAGACTTCCATAAACTCTCCCACCATGTCAGAGAATATGGTTAACATACACCTTTGAAAAGTTGCAGGTGCATTGCATAAACCGAAAGGCATCCTACGGAAAACAAAGGTTCCATAGGGACAGGTGAAAGTAGTTTTTTCCTAATCCTCGGGATGGATAGGAACTTGGTTGTATCCCGAATAGCCATCAAGAAAACAAAAGTACTTTTGCCCAGCTAATCTTTCCAAGATTTGATCAATGAAAGGCAGAGGGAAATGATCCTTTTTTGTGGCCGTGTTCAGCTTCCTATAATTGATACAAAGCCTCCAAGAGGAAGCTGAACGAGTTGTGACAGATTCTTTTCTCTAGTTAGTCACAACGGTAATCCCGGCTTTCTTGGGAACAATCTGCACGAGACTTACCAAGGGATTATCAGAGATCGGATAAATAATTCCTGCATCGAGCCACTTAATAATCACCTTTTTGACCACTTCTCGCATATTTGGATTTAATCTCCTCTGCATCTGGCGAGAAGGGTGGGATCCATCTCCCAAGAATATTCTATGATTGCAGTAAGATGGCTCGATCCCCCTAAGGTCATGAATGGTGCAACCGATTGCCTCCTTGTGTTCCTTCAGGACCTTAATCAATTTAATCTCCTGCTCCTTTATTAATTTAGCACTGATAATCACAGGGAGTGTCTTCTGTGTTCCTAAAAACTGATATTTCAAATTCTCAAACAATGGTTTTAGTTCAAGCTGGGGCGGGTTGATGATTGAAGGTACAGAAGATGCCGATGACTCATCAAGAAGAAGAGGTTGAGAGTAAACAAAATCAATAACCTCTTCGGAAGATGGCGGGTCTGCCATAGAGGGTTGCGAGTCCAATTCATCATCAAAGGAGGAACTTTCAATTGCAGAAACCATCATACAAGTTTCAATGTTCACATTATCATCCTCAAGTTCCTCGATAAATCTAGAATCCTCAAATTTGTTAATCGCCTTAAAAATATCCAATTTCATTCGTTGATCCGAAAAAGTGATTTTCATGCTACCACTTTCACAGTTAATGTTGGCCTTAGCGATAGCTAGGAATGGACGCCCCAGAATGATGGGCGTGTTCCTTAGATTTCGGGTACATCCATGTCAAGGACAAGGAAATTTACAGGAAAATAGAAATCCTTAACCTTAACAATAACATCTTCAATAATGCCTTGCGAATTTGTGACTGAATGGTCTGCTAGCTGCAGCGTTACTGAAGTCGGCCGAAGTTCACCAAATCCAAACTTCTCGTAAAGAGAAGTTTGAATTAGGTTGATGGATGCACCCAGATCCAGAAGTGCTCTATCAAAAGTGTAATCTCCGATGACACAAGAAATCAACGGAGCACCTAGATCTCTCTTTTTCTGAGGGAGGTAGTGCAGGATAATAGAACTAGCCTGCTTGGAGAGTACCATCTTCCTCGGAACAGATTCTCTTAACTTACACTTTTGTGTATATATATCCTTTAAAAATCTCACGTAAGTCGGTATATGCTTGATAGCGTCGAGGAGCAGGATATTGATCTCAACATTCTTGAAAATATTCAAAAGCTCCTCATTACTATCAACAGACCTCTTCTTTGATTTGATCAAGGCTTCAGGAAAAGGAACATGAGTCAGATCTCTGGAATCAGGTTCCTGAGCCTTGATTTCTTCTCCAAAATTCTCCTTTCTCTTCTTAGGTTCTTCAGGATTTGGTAAATCAGAACGGTGCGGTTATGGATCCTGAGTTTGTTTACCACTCCTCAAGGTAACAGAATTTGCAGATGCATAGGAGTTTGGGTCTTAGGGAGGGTTAGGAAAGATTGGAGGGGCTTGATTAGCCAAGAATTATTGATGTGCAGAAGAAGAAGAGGAAGGACCCTGCTTAACCACCTGAGCATGTGCGTGTGGGTCCCTCTGCTTTCCGTACCCATGGGCTTGGTTGCCCGGATTCAGGATATTTCGTGGGTTGGGTATGGATTGGGATGGTAGAGATCCGGGTTGACAAGAGTTAGCTATGAGCCCAGTTTGCAAGTTCTCCAGCGAGGTTTTCATTTGCTTCATGAGCTGAAGCATGGATCCTTGCATCTCTACCATTTGTCGGTTCAAATCAACCTGCCCTACTAGTTGACTGGCATTCCAAACTGGCTGATTGACCTAATTTGGGGGCAACTGAGTATAAACATGACTCTGACCATTGGTCGTTGCAGAGCATAGTTGCTGGGTCGGAATTGGGTCTGCTGCCCTAGGTTTTTCCAGGAGAAGTTAGGGTGGTTTCTCCAACCTGGATTATAAGCATTGGAGTAGAGGTTGGAACTAACATTCTCCTGTACAACACAAACATCCTCATAGGGTGAGGATGGAGAGAAAGAAAGGGAAGGATCAGAAAAACTGGGATCAAAGGCCCCAGTTTGGAACCCGTGGGGTTCCAAATAATGCTGACTCGCAGGTTTAGCTGCATCAAGTTGATTCACGAACTCCCGTCCAGAAGGAGCTCGCGATGAATGGAATCCCGAATTCTAGGATCGAGTGGATCGAGAGTTGTTCATTTAATTTCCAGGCATCCACTCTTCCATTCTCTTAGCAACCAAGTCCAACTTATCAAGTTTGTTACAAATCAATTCCATATCGAATGAATGAGAGTCATGGACTTCATTAACATTCGATCTGGGTTGTTGGGACCGGTTTAAAGTATTCATGGAGGCATGATTAATTGAATTCTTGCTCATTTCCTCAAACAAGTCGTGCATGCTATCTACGTCTTTGTTGAGGAAATTGCCTCCGCAAGAAGCGTCCACGTGATTTATGAGTTGCCCAATCAACCCGTGGTAGAAGATATGCACGAGTTGCCATTTTGGCACCTCGTGGTGTGGACACCTCCGCAATAGGTCCTGGAATCGCTCCCAAGCCACATGAAACTGCTCCCTCGGCTGCTGGGTAAAGGTAGTGATCGCCCGTCTCAAAGCAATGGTACTTCCGACAGGGAAGAATTTCTTCAGAAAGGCCGATTTCAACTCATTCCAAGTTGCAATTGGTCTTCCTATCATCCTGTACCAATGAGTGGCTTTATCCCTAAGAGAGTGGGGGAAGAGCCTCATGATCATTTGCTCCTCATTCACGTTTCGTGCCTTGGTGATCTAGACCAAAGTGGTCAAGTCCTCTAAGTGCTGAAATGGGTCTTCAGAGCCAAGCCAATGGTAATGTTTGATCAGGCTTAACACCTGGGGCTTGATTTCTATGTCTCCGATCGGAATTTGGACGCCGGGACATTCCCTGTAATTTGAAGGATCATAAAAATCCTTCAAGGGCTAAGCGCCCTGCATTCTCTGCATTTGTTCCTTGCATTCTCTGCATTTGTTCCAGCTGCCTTCGGAATTCCTCCTGTGGATCCCGAGGCAGAGGAGGCTGTTGATCGGCCATGGGATCAATTTGACCAAAATCCAATTTACGCCTCCTATAATACTCTAGTGGTCCCTCCAATCAGGGATTCAATGACCTTCTTCCTAGCATAAATTAGGAAAAGGTCGGAAGGACTGGGGATAAGGACCCTACAGCACAACAAAATAAGCCTATCCTTAAGTGGGGTAGCCTAAGGATCTACAGACTCCCAGAACCCGCCTTAAAATTATAAATGATTTACTCTACTTGTGTCTGCTCAATCCAACCAGTTAGAAGGAGGGACTGGGAAGAAGGTTCTTCCTTCGGCTTTCACCTCCAGTTCCTAGTGTACCCCCTAGTTGCGGTCGTTTGACGCTACTCCCCTAGCTAGACATCAGATTAATCAGTGCAAGTAAGTTAATAGTAAGCAATCTCAGACTAGGCCGTGAAGAGTGAATCAGCCTTTAAAGCCAACGTCTACTCGATTTTATTAAGGCCTGGGATTGTAGTTCTTATGGAATGTGATGGGCCCTTAAAATGGGTTGTGCCCTTAATGATTGATTATGTGTAAGCACGTGCACAACCAGGGTTTTCAAGCAAGATTATTTGTGATACGTAGGTTTTAATGTTTAAATCTTGCTTAAGTAGCTTTTAGGGTTTAGAATTAGGTTGATTTCAATCAAGTTTGAGGCAAACTAGGTTTTCAAGCACGAGTGAAGATTACTTTCCTTTAAAATCAAAAATAAAGTAGAGTGCCTGGTATGAACCTAGATTGAAAACCCTAAGAGGAAGCTACTCAATGAGTTGATTTTAGGTTGAGTGGTGCGGCCCAAACAACTCAAATAATTGGCCACAACTACACCACTAGGTTAGGCACACAGAAATGGTTAACCTAGAATGATTTCTACTCTTTTATGTGTTGATTTGTATGTACCAGTTCCACAGATCAGAATCCGGTTGAGTAGAAGAAAATCAAGTTAAGTGCCTTCAATGTGGGTGTATGTTGAAAATTACCCCACAAAATTATCTGTTTGCTTTTTTATATAAGCGAGGGTGAAATGAGTGTGAGTGGAAATCCAAACAACCAAACTAATCCTAGGATTTATGCAAACACCTAGGTTAATTAGAATTTGAATTTAATGTGACAAATGAAATCTATAGAGGGGGAAGAATAGGGAGCACTTACAGTTGTCTTCAACTACACTTTACTCCGATCTACCGCTTGACGATTCCCTGATGGAGGTCTCTGCAAAACAATAGACATAAGAGAAAGCAAGTTAGAAGACAATAAAGTGCGTGAAATGTGAAAAGAAGATTGAAAAATCGTTGCCTCCCTGGCAACAGTGCCAAAATGTTGAAACGTCGAAGGACTACGCTATTGGATTTGGTTTTGAAAATCTGTCGTTGTAGTTTGAATAGCGAAAAACTCAGGTTCAACAAATAAAATTTATACCAGAATCGAAATCTCGGGTTGAACTTAGGGAGGCTACGTCAATCCAAATTCGCGATTATATTCTTTTTGTGTTTTTGTTAAAAAGTGGAGTAATTACAATGAAGTACTATAGAAAATAAGAGAAAGAGAGAGAGAACATCCACTTGATTTTTCAAAATGTTTATACAATTAAGTAAGCGAGAAATTACACTAGAAAGAAGGAAAACTATTACAACTAGAAAGCAGGAAAAAGGAATGGGATAGAGAAGTTATCCTCCTCGACGATCACTTGGAGGACAAGCCGGATGAGACAAGGCCTGAAAGATGAGGAATAGAGCGGGAAGAAGGAGGTTGAGGTAGGAAGAATGGGAACGAGGCAGCATGTCGTCGTCGTCGCAGGATCCGTTTCCGGAATGGAGGTGAAAATTTGACTTTATCTCTTGAGGAGCATCCCGAGTGTGGGACAAGCTTCTCTTGAGGTTTAGAGAGGGAGAGAAGAGAAGGAAGGGATCAGAAATTCATATGGAGGGGATCTCCTTTTATAGTTGCAAGGAGTAGGGGCATTTTGGTCATTACATTTTGAAAAACATTAATTCAGGACCTTTAGTAACTGATAAATCTGTCACTAAAGTCCTGAATGTGGCCTTTGTGTGCGGCGCTTGCACGCTCACTCGCCTTCCGCGCCTTACTCAGCCACCCACGTTCTACAAATCTTAGCCATCCGATCGTGAGATCGGATGGCTTAGATCTCTCCTCGCCATGCCTCAACTGCGCACGCCTTGCCCGTGCGATCTCGCATCAAGTGGGGCATTCGATAGCTCATGGGTGCTATCGACTGCGTGGTGCCATTAGATCATGATCGTGCGGCTCGATGCGCCCATGCGCTGGCTCCAATTTGAGGCTTGCAAGGGCTCGAACCCGTGCCTCCTCTTCTTGATAGGGCCTTCGACTGCTGCGCTATAGCGGCTAAGATGTCGCATTTACACTTCAAGCGCACATGCCTTGCAGCCGTTGGATACACATCCAACGGTGGAGATGCGTCACTCAGATGAAGAGGGAAGGCTGCGGTGGGTGCATGCAGCTGGTTGGGCGACTGAGATGGCACCACGTGGCGCCATCTTGGCTATCCATCTTCTGAGTGATGTAGATGGTGACACAGGTATCGGATTGGATCGATTTTTGCGTCGTTAGGCTACGATCGTTGATCCAAACCCATCCGTGCAGTCGGATTTGTTGTCTGAAGTGCAGATTAACACCATCTTGGCCCTTGATCTTCTAGGATTCCTCAGTCTCTATCTGATGCTACAGATATCCGATGAGAGCGATCTTGGAGTCGTTGAACTCCAATTGTCTCCCTGATCAGATCCATACGGTTGGATCTTCGATCCGAGGCCCAAATAAAAAGTCACCCTGTCCCTGACCATAAAAAGGAGACAATTACTATACAATTTATACAACTTAATCTAAATGCATGATTATGCATGTTATGCACTATTTATAATGTATGATGCTAATGTGACACTAAGAATATGCATTAATAGACAATTTAGGTTAATCAGATGTATGCACATCAAACTCCATATGAGATTTATTATGAGAAGTCTCTTAGAATTTCATATATTAAGGTGCTTAGAAGTCGTTGTTATTTATTAAACACCCATGATCGGCTTGATAAGTTTGATGCTAAAGCTGATGAAGGCATTTTTATTGGCTATTCAACAAGAAGCAAAGCTTATCGAGTCTTTAATAAAAGGACTTTTGTTATAGAAGAATCCCTACATGTTTCATTTGATGAAACAAACTTAGGAGAACCTGAACCAAATCATTTAGATTCTGATGATGAAGATACCCTCTTCATCGATGTATCAAAAATGGAAGATACACGAAATGTACATGATCTTCCAAAAGAATGGGTACACCATAAGGATCACCCTCAAGAATAGATCATAGGTGATATTGAACAAGGTGTAAAAACCCGATCTCACTTTAGAGCTGACTTTGTCCTTAACACCTTTGTTTCTCAACTTGAACCCAAGAAAGTTAAGGCATTAAAGAATGAGTCATGGGTTGTATCTATGTAAGAGGAGCTAGTCCAATTTACAAGGAACAATGTATGGAACTTGGTACCCGCTCCTGAGGGTAATTCCATCATTGGAACCAAGTGGGTGTTCTAAAATAAATTGGATGAATCTGGTTCAGTGATCAGGAATAAAGCCACACTTGTAGCTCAAGGCTATAACCAACAGGAGGGCATTGACTTTGATGAGACATATGCTCCTGTTACTTGTTGGAGTCCGTACAGATGCTACTTGCCATTGCAAGTGCAAAGGACTTCAAGCTATATCAAATGGATGTCAAGAGCACCTTTCTTAATGGTTATATTAAGGAAGAAGTTTATGTTCATCAACCTCCTGGGTTCGAGGACCCAACACACCCAGAGCATGTATACAAGCTCAATAAGGTGTTATATGGACTTAAACAAGCTTTTAGGGCCTAGTATGATAGGCTTAGGACCTTTCTTCTTCAGCATGGATTTAGAATTGGAGTTGTTGATTCAACTCTTTTTGTAAAAGAAGGAAATGACATCCTACTGGTTCAAATATATGATAATATTATATTTGGATCAACTGAGTACCTGTGTCAACATTTTTGTGAGACTATGAAAACTAAGTTTGAAATGAGTATGATGGGTGAACTCAGATTCTTTTTAGGACTCCAAATTCAATAATTAGACACAAGAATTTACATTAGTCAAAAAAAAAATGTTCTTGAAATTCTCAAGAAATTTGACTTTGAAAATGTAAATGGCAAAGAGACTCTAATTGCTCTATCTGCTTCTCTTAATGTAGATTTATCCGACGAGAGGGTAGATGAAAAGAAATACCGGGGCATGATAGGTTCACTGCTATATCTTACAGCTTCTAGACATGATATTCTTTTTGCTACATGTTTATGTGCGAGATTCCAATCCAAGCCCAAGGAATCTCATTTTAATGCAGTAAAAAGAATATTTAGATACCTAAACAGCACAAAAGATCTTGGTCTTTTCTATCCTAAAGCACAAACCTTAGATCTGTTATCCTATAGTGATGCAGACTATGCAGGGAGTCGGACAGACCGAAAAAGCACTAGCGGCACATGTCATTTTATTAGAGAATCCCTGGTCTCATGGTTGTCTAAGAAACAGAGTTGTGTTTCACTTTCTACGACTGAAGCAGAGTATATTGCTACCTCACTTGCTTGCTCTCAGGTCATTTGGATGAGACAGACTTTGTCCGACTTTGGATTGATTTTTAGGCAATCCAAAATTTTATGTGATAATACAAGTGCAATAAATTTATCCAAAAATCCGGTACATCATTCACGTACCAAGCACATAGATGTTAGACATCATTTCCTTATAGATAATGTGCCTCAAGGTTCAATTCAATTAGAATTCATTGACACGCAAAATCAATTGACAGACATCTTTACAAAACCTCTTGCAGTAGAGAGATTCTGCTTTATAAGAAGAAAATTAGGACTTTGTACAATAAAAGAGATTCAAAACTAATAATTTGATTGATATGTAATTTTTTTGTATTTATAAAAATCCTTGAGGGCCTCACTGCAATTTACCCATGCTTGCTAAAAAAGGGGGGTAAACTGTAATATTTCCATATGTCTGGAAATATCAGGATGCTGTTTGCAATATGGTTGCTTAACTTAGGTTCTTGACTACATTATTTTTTCAACACCTAAGTTGACAATTTCATTTCTCTCAACCACTTAAGTGGTCATGTGACTAGCATATGACCCATCCCATATAAAAGAGGCCAAGTGCAAACACTTGCCTCATTTTATCACTTGTAAACCCTAGTTCTCTTAACAAGAGCCTCTCCAAGCCCTAGCCAAGAAGAGAAGGATCATTTTCAAGCCTCAACTCTAGGTACACTCTTATCTTCTTGTCATTTCATGCTTCATTGAGTCATCTTATGTCATGTTTTCACTCTCTCAAAACCATTCCTGCTGCTGCACTTTATTCATGTCGGGTACCAGATGGTACCGATACTAGCTAGGCGTAGAGTGCCTACTTTAGTGAGCAGGTACCGGTACTGAATATGAATATCGGTACTAACTCGAATTTCTGGTTGGAACAGAAACCAACCAGCACCGATACCAATCACCAGTACCAGTACATGCAGGCTTAAATGTGTTTTTTTTTATACAAACACATGAAAGGAAGTTTTCTATATTTCTAATCGTTTCATATTCATTGTTATTGTATGTTTTTAGATGGCACCTAAATCTAAGAGTAAGGGAAAAGTACCTCAAGATCCTCGACTTGGGTGCGAGGGTAAATATATTACCGAGTTCAGTGTATGAGCTTTTAGGAGGAAGAGAATTGAAGCCTAGTCCTGTTGTCCTCTAACTAGCTGATAGATCGCTCAAGACACCACACGGGATTTTAGAAGATGTCTTGGTGAGAGTGGAGGACTTCTTTCCTGTTGATTTCCTGATATTAGATACTGACCCATCCAACTAGCCCACCAAACCTTCAATTATTTTAGGGCATCCCTTTTGGCCACGGCCAATGCCTCTATTAATTGCAAATCAAGGGCACTAAAGATGGGCTTCAAGAACTGGAAAATCTGCCTGAATGTGTTTGATGCCTATAAATAGCCCGGATTGGAAGATTATTTCCAAATCGTGGTGATCGATGAGATTGAAAAGGAGATGACACCAGCTCTTTTATGTAATGATCCCCTATGAATGGTCATTTCTAAAGACCATATCTAGACACTTGAAGAATGTAAGGGGGATATACCAGAATTTGAAGAATTGCTAGGTGTTAAAACCGAGTTCCTCTCCCCACCATGGACAATTAAGGTAGACCCACTACTGAAAGCGAGGACATCGAATTTAGTTCCTTCGATTCAAAAAGCTCTCGACTTGGAGCTTAAGCCACTCCCAGAGTCCCTAAAGCATGTTTTCCTTGGACCCAATGATACACTCCCAGTCATCATCTCGACCGTACTATCTGAGACGTAGGAGGGAGCATTGATTGAATGTCTAAAACAACACAAGGAATCCATTGCTTGGACTATAGCTGATATCAAAGGGGTCGACCAGACTCTCTATATGCATCACATTTACATGGATGAGTCTGTGAAATCCTTTAGAGATATGCAGAGATGGTTAAGCCCTAATATGTAGAAAGTAGTGAAGAAGGAGATTCTAAAGTGGTTAGACACAGGGATAATTTATCCCATATATGATAGCAAATGGGTCAATCTTATTCACATGGTGCTTAAGAACATGGGATTTACTGTGGAGACAAATGAAAATGGGGAGAAGGTTACCACTAGACCCTCAACTGGATGGAGGGTTTGCATAGATTACCGCTCCCTAACCACTGTAACCTAGAAAGACCATTTCTCATTGACATTTATTGATTACATACTAGAGAAGTTGGCAAGGAATAAATACTTTTATTTTCTAGATGGGTATTCTGGGTACTATCAGATCGTTGTCTTCCTAGACAATCAGAAGTGTAATACTTTTACGAGTCCTTATGGCACATTTGCTTTCCGCTGGATGCCATTTGGACTATGTTATGCTTCGGGCACATTCTATAGTGTATGATGTCCATCTTTACGGACATGATAGAAGAGTTCATAGAGGTTTTCATTAACGACTTTCCCATCTACAGCACATCTTTTGACCATTGTCTTTTGCATTTAGAAAAAACTCTCATCCACTACGAAGAGACAGGATTGGTGCTCAACTGGGAGAAAAGACATTTCACGGTCCAGCAAGGCATTGTTCTTGGGCATGTAGTGTTCGAACAAGGTTTAGAAGTGGACAAAGCCAAGGTTGAATACACTTCAAAGCTCCCACTATCCACCAATGTTAAGTAAATTCAATCATTCCTGGGCCATGCAAGCTTTTATAGGCACTTCATTAAGGATTTTAACAGAATTTCTAGGCTACTTTGTGACTTACTGGAAAAGGACATTGCTTTCATTTTTTATAAAAAGTGTGTCGAGGAGTTCCAAGTCTTGAAGGAGGCTCTTGTTGGAACCTTGTTCCACATCTTGTTTTGGTGTTAATAAAATTATTATGGATTAATGTTTGCAATTGAGTTCTTTCAGATTTAGGTGAAGATTAAGGTAAACAGGAAATGATGGAGGCTTGATGAAAAGGAGAAGATCATGACAAGAAGGAGGCAAGACGACAAGGAAGAATCAAGGAGGAGAAGATCATCTTGGACCTTTAGTGTTTCTAGTTTAGATTTTTTATTTATCGATTGTATATTCCTCTTAACAAAGGAATATAACTTAGATCGTAAAAATAATTAGAGATAAATTAGGATTAATATTGCAATCATTTTCAAAGAACGTAATTTATTAAATCACTTAAAAAAGGTACTTGTTAACCCACAAGTACCGGTACTAAAGTTTAGTACCGGTACATGTGAGTTACAGGTTTGGGTTTTGTCAAGAAACAAACCTGTACCCTGCAAGTACCGGTACTGGTGTAGCCCCGGTTAGGTGTGTTAATATGGTGATTTTATCGTTGAAATGCGTATAGTGGTAAACCTAAATCGAGCCTAACCATCTCTTTACAAAATATTTTTTACCTAGCCTATTTGATTTTATCTTGGTCACTTTTAGGCCCAGGGTCGAACTCAGGGAAGTGGGGTTACAAGTCAAGTTTCTACGTCTTTCCAACAATGAATCTCTTCCGTTCGTTTATTGTGTTTTTGGTGTTTTTCTATTTAGATTTTTTTCTGATAATTCTTGTCCTTGAGGCACACCCTCAAAATTAGGTTCTTGGCTTTGAGCCAAATCAGGGTTCCAAAATGGGTCTTGCTATTCGCAAGACGGAGTACCTGCAAGTCAAGGATTATCTTTTCTCTTTTATATATTTTTTTATCTTTTTATTGGCAAGAAAGAGAAGCAGAAGTAAAGTAACTATATTATATATATATATATATGTATATACTATATATGTATAAAAGGGTGGGAGTGGAGGCGGAGATGGAGTGTAGCACGATGTCGAGTTGGTTGTCGTCTAGAAAGACAACCAATAGGACGAGGTGCTGCGTGCAGTGTAAGGTGGATTGATGGAAGATGAGTGCGACCATGCTTTTTGTACGCGTGTATCGGGGAATATCAGCAACTGGTGCAGATATTCCCGCAATACCACGTATGGTAAGTAATGTGAAAATATGTATATATATGTATATATGTAAATATATCTGTATGTATATATATATATATGGCTATAAATATATAGGTATATATATGTAGTTATATATGTATATATATATGTATATATATATATATATATATATATATATATATATATAAGTATATGTATAGATATATATATATGTATAAGTATGTATATAAAACTATATAGATGTAAATATATATATAGTAATATATGTATATAGATATATGTAGATAGATATGTATATATATATATAGTTATATAGATAGATATGTATATATGTATGTATGTATATATATATATATATATATATATATAAGTATATAGATATATGTATATATATATGCATGTATACTAATACTTAGTTATATAAATACTACTATATATATAGATATAAGTATATATATATGTATATAAATATATATGGATATAAATATATATATGTATATATATAAGTATATAATAGTGTATAGGTGTGTTTGTGTGCGTATGAGAGTGTGAGTGTGTGTGTGTAAGTGTCGGCAGAGAGATAAGGAGAGAGTGCTGAGAGAGAGAGCTGGAGTTGATGTGAAGGAGTGCGGTTAAGTCGTCTGAGGCAGCTAGGCGTCGTCTGAAGGTTCCACGCGCGTGCGCAGGTGCGTATGCGTGCAGAGAGGCGTGCACTGGAGGGAGATGGGCGCAAAGAGGACCGCAACGCACAGCGCTGCACGGAGAGCTGGAGCAGGCGCACGCAGAAGTACGCGGGCGAAGACGCTGAAGCGGGCGGGCGCTGGAGTGGGATGCGGGGCGAGATGCGCGTGTGGGCGAAGGCCGGTTGCGGCACGTCGGGTGACCGGATAAGTGAGAAACTTACCGGTCACCCCACTGTAGCCACAGTGTTCCGCAGAAACGTGTGAACAGCGGCTACAATGGCCGGGCGAGCCGTGCAACCGCTTGCGTCCGGTGCTGTGAGTGCGGACGGCTTACAGCTGGCGCGTGTGTGGAAGGGTTGCGTCGGCCGGTGGCTTGTGGGCCGGACGTTGCGACAGAGCGTGCAGAGAGGGTTGGGTTGCGGGCGAAGGAGTGCGACAGGGCGCGTGGTGGCCTGCGGGTGTTGGCTGGCGGGCGGAAAGGCAAGTGCAGTGCAAAGAAGCGGGAGGCGAGGGCGCCTGCAGGCATGCGCTAGAGGCGAGGGCGGCCTGCAGGCATGCGCGGAAAGGGCTGGGGTGGCTGCTCCCGTCTTGTTGCTACTGCTGCATGCGGAGGTTTGAGCTTCAAAGCTTGAAGCTCCTGCTCCAATGACTGAAGTGGCTTGGACTTTGAAACAGGGAAGAGAAGACCACCACGCCCACCGGCTCTTTGATGAGCTGGGCGGTGGTGGTCTCACAGTGGTGGGTGTACACCATAGTGATGGACTCCTGCCCGCAGAGTGTCTCCTCAGAGGAGGAGGGCCTGCATATGGAGGGAGAGGGAAGGAGATGGTGGCCTGGAGAAGAAGTTGTGTTGGGTTTTTTTTTTTGTTGGAGGACCAAGCTCTTTTGCAAGAAGGAGCCGAGCTCTTTTTATAGAAGGAGAAAGCATGCATAGCCATGCCCTGGCTGTGCATGGCTTGTGCATGGCTTGGCAGGGAGAGGCTGGGCATGCGATTGCAAGGCAAGGTGTGAAGAAGGAGCAGCCATTCCTTGCAACCGCGGGAAGCATTTCAAAGTCAAATAAAATTAAAACAAAAAGATGGTGAATTTTGCAAAGCAGTACTTGAGAAAAAATGTTAATTGCAAGGCCATTTATTTCACTCTTCTCCCCTCTCAATTAAATGCATGCATGCGTATATTTTTACAAATGCAACTATGGAAACCTAATATGCACTAGTAATGCTAGGATATAGCACAAGATGGCACAATTACAGGTGTATTTTTGCAGTGCAATCAGTACTCATGATCAGTACCAGTACTGGAGGTAACGAGTACCGATACTAATCATGAGTACCAGTACAAGTGGGTTACAGATTTGTGTTAAGAGTTTGAAACCCAAATCTGAAAGCAACGAGTACCGGTACCCTTACTTTAGTACCGGTACCAAGTAGCCGTTAGCTCAAAACTGAACGGCTAGAAAGTTAATTTTGTCTATTTGAATGTTGGGATTTAAACCCCAACGTCTAGTAGACGACTCACTAAGGTCCTAACTCTATAAATAAACCCTTGAACCCTTAGTTTGTATACGAGAAATAGAGAAGAAAAATTCTAGAGCTATATTTCATATTCTCACAATATTTTGAAGAAGAAATAGTTTGTTGCTATCAATTTCTCTACGCATTTGCAAACACTTCGATGTGATTTCTTCATGCATTGTCAAGGCATTCACGCTCATTCTAGGCTCTCAAATAGGTAACATTATATTTACATTTGTTGAGAGGCTTAAGAACTTAGTTGTAAGATCTTTCTTTCTTACACTTGTATTTCATTTGTTCTTTAGCATTTGCTCGTTGGGTTGTAACAAACCCGTTTTTGTACTTGGGTTGAGGTAACCTGTTAATTACCTCGATTTAGTAAATTGATTCTCTCGGGGTTGAGAGAATCGGGTTAAAAACCCTAAGCTGGGAGGCTTAGGTAGTGGAGTACCCAAGGGAGGGGAACCACTATACATATTGTGTCAAATTTCTGTGGTTTGATTGATTGTGTAAATTGTCATGTTATTACTGATTTTGCGTTTGAGTTTTCGTGCGCATAGCCATACATATTCCATATCTTTAGATCCTATCAAGGTTTAGTTGGGTAAATAACGAAATTACCACTAGGTGTGGTTCACCATACATTTAGGTCCCTTTTAACTTATTTTGGTCATAACTTGAGCTATATACCTCAAATTTGTGCGAAACAAGCGTCGTTGGAAAACTTGCGATAAGAGGAATCCAATAGTAGCATACATGGTAACCTTTTGATGAGGTTTGACTAGGGTTTGACCCAAAATATGCATTTTAGCATTTTTTTTAAGAGGTGCTCGTACTTGCACCAAACCATGATCGTGTCTATGGGTTCAAAATGACCCAACCCACACTGAAATGACTCAGGACCTGGATTTTGGGATGTTACACAATATCATCCACAGACGAGTAGACAGGTCGAGGTGTCCAATAGGGAGATCAAAAGAATCCTTGAGAAAACTGTAAAACCCGGCAGGAAAGATTAATGGTCGAAGAAATTGAATGATGCATTATGGGCTTACAAAACTATTTATAAGATCCCCCTGGCCATATCTCCCTTTCATATAGTGTATGGTAAGGCCTGTCATTTTCCTATTGAGATCGAGCATAAGGCTTATTAGACTATCAAGAATGTCAATATGGGTCTTGAGAAAGCAGGCAAATCACACTTGTTAGAACTCACTGAGCTTGAGGAGTTGAGGAATGAGGCCTATGAGACTGCTCAAGCCTACGAAGAACGCACAAAGATATTTCACGATAAGCACATCCTTAGGAAAACCTTCGAGCCCAACCAACAAGTTTGCCTTTTTAATTCTAGACTCAAGCTATTCCTTGTGAAACTTATGTCTCGTTGGGTGGGTCGTACACTATCACACAGGTATTCCCTCATGGTGCTGTTGAGATCCAAAATCCCTCTAGTGAAATGTTCAAAGTAAATGGCCAGCATTTAAAACTATATGTTACTCTGTTTGATGACCAGGTTGTGGACACCTACAAGTTGGAGGAGACTTAGCTCTGATTACTCTCCACCTTTGGTAATATCTTTCCTTACTTTTTATTTTCCAATGAGGTCATTGTCAAATTTAGGAATGGGGGGGTATAACTTGAGATTGTACATAGCATTTATACATACTTTTCCATGCATATTATTAGTGCATTGATAGTTATAAATATTTGTTTATGTTCAAAGAGAGAGAGAGAGAGAGAGATAGAAGAGACAAAGAGAAGAAAAAGGAGCAGAAAGGTGTTCGTCGCAGCATGTGGTTATGGAAGAGTTCACCTAAGTTCTAGGCTGGAATGAATGATGAATTAAGACCTAAAGTGACAAACCTTAAGAGATGAGTGAGATATACTGACTTTAGGCCTCTAGGGCCTGTTAGGCTAAAAAATTCAAGTATTTGTTAAGATTTAGATTATTCTTCAAGAAATTGATGAAGTTAAGAAGCTGATATATTAAGTCAAAGGCTTAGGGAGTATTTGACCTCTTTGTTTGCCCTCTAGTTGTAGGTTCTTAGTAACTTAAGCATCCACATCTCACACACTAGTCTAGTTCAGTATGCTTAATGAAGAATAATTCCAAAAATTTCTCCATTTGAAAAATGGTTTCCTCGAGGTTTTGACTTAGGAAAAGCTCAAAAACACAAGTAAATTAGAAGAGTTCCTGCCGCATGAGAGGAGTAAAGACTCCCCTTGAGGATGTGTTATAACATATCATCACCTCGTCACCTATCTCCTAGGATATTTAAATATCCTACCGATGGAATTTAAGCACATTGCGTTGTTCAAGTGCCATGGGTGGCATATCTCAAAATGTCGATTGTCGGGGCCTGATTTAGCTAAAGAATGCCATGGGCAGCACTATCACAAAGTGTCAATTGCCATGGTTCTTAGGGTTGCCATGGGTGGTGTTATCCTGAAGCATCGAATGCTAGGGATCCTTTGAGGTTCATGATGGGAACATGGAATCTGACATAGATCATGTTGAAAGCCAATCCAAGGTTAGACTTAAAGGAATCATAAAAAAAATTACAAAAAGAAAAAATCTCAAAAATATCTCTTTCATCTCTATTTTGAAAAATGTGATGGCAAGCTGAACCAAGACTACTTGCACAAACACACGAATGCTTTAACATCTGGGGTCAACAAACCCTTGGGCAGGTTGTGGGGCCTAGGAAACCATTGTCAAAGACCTAAAGCTTGAGCTGATCAGGTCTGTATCTTGACCGGTACTTGAGTGCCTTAAGGCTTAAGGATAGTATTTCAAACTATTCTTTAGAGGTGAGGCACGATAAGGCATCTTGATGATAATTTCTGCTCTAGAGATCTGGTTCTTCATATGATTTTGCTCGAGACTAGCAAAACTTAGGTATGGAGGCATTTGATAGGTCCACTTTAGTGGACAATAATTATGCTTATGAGCATTAAATATTAAGACTA
Organism: Thalassia testudinum; assembly: GCA_037157565.1. Taxonomy (NCBI): domain Eukaryota; kingdom Viridiplantae; phylum Streptophyta; class Magnoliopsida; order Alismatales; family Hydrocharitaceae; genus Thalassia; species Thalassia testudinum. The sequence continues at coordinate 12,153,643 of JAZHRO010000025.1, forward strand.
AAATAGACTTTGGGCATACGTTGCATTGAGAAACTAGTTAAGCTCGTATTTTGATGTTCCTGCTTTTTTTTAATGTAAACCATATGCATACATTTCATTAATTAATTGACATAGTATTTACGTATACATGTTTTTCTTGCTGGAATTGATTAAGGACCCAACAAATATTTCCACCAACACCCAATCCTTTGTGACCGAACCCATTCCTAATTCCATGCACATTTTTCCTTCCTACATAACCCTCTCCATCCCATCCCAACACCAACCAAACCCCATCCATAAGACACGTCCACATATATCCACCAAATAACCCAACTCTAAACCAACATATGTCCATCCCATGCAAACAAACACCAATTCCCACCGATTGTCTCTCCTTTCCTCTTAATTCTTCACTGTCTCTTGATAAGTCCATGTTAGTAGACTATATTAGAGCCTAAGTACCTCATTGTTGCAATGAAAATGTAATCTTAATCATGCATTGCATGAATAAAATTGATAAAGCAGTAGAATTATCATTTCATGCATTGCATCAATTTTTACATCTTAATCAATTAAATTCAGGTCATTACGGAAGCAGCAATCTGGATGGAATCATACCTCAATTTGGAATGCCATTTACAAAGATTTAGTTTCGCACATGTAAGAAAGGAAAGAGTCCTTTAATTCCCATCTCCAATTTCAGGAAGGAGATGGCTCTCTCCCAATTAGAACCTTCCCCATGGGCTTTTGAAAGCCACGCACAAGAGGAAAAGAAAGAAAGAAAGGAAAGAAACCTCTATTGTCCTCATTAAAATTGCTCTCTCTCATTCCCTTATTTTCTTTTTTATATAACAAGTAAGAGGATAGTAATAAATGCTAGTTTATCATTATTCTTATGCCTTAAAACATATTTAACTCTTAGGGTTTTAACTCCACAAATGGTTTTCAGGCTGCATTTAGGCATTTACCTAGGTTAGGCATGCATTGCATTTTAGTTGTATTTTTTGATGTGTTTACTTGAGTGTCAGGGATAAATAAAAGGTCACATCCCGCATACCATGGCACTTTGGAAGGCAGAAGATGAAGGAGAAGCATCTATTAGGTGAATCTCAGCCAGATCCAACTCATCCTAGCTAGATCCCAGCTCATTCTAGCTGGATCAACTTATCTTTAGCTCCATTTAGCTCACCTTAGCTAGATGGCAGCTCAAACTAGTTCAAGACAATTGATCCCAGCTCCATTCCAGCTCCTGCTCCATTCTAGCTCCTCCAACCCAAATAGTTCACTGGAATCTCAACCTAACTAGGACTAGCTACTAGCTAGACCTGGTCAGCTGAAGATGACCTCAACCAGCTTAGGCCAGCTCATGTCCAGCTCCCGGAGGCTTGACTCAACTCAACTTAGTTGAGCTGAGCTACTTGACCTAAGCTAGCTACTCCAGCTAGCTAGGTAGTCTCCAGGAAGACCAGACCCAGCTCACCTCAGCTCTTTTTAGCAGAAGCCAGCTCATCTTAGCTTGGCTTAGCAGCTATCAAAGAACTTGCAAGCTAAGCTAGCTAAGGTAGCTACCTGCAGTTCTCTTCAGCAATCACCAACTCCAGTGCAGCTCCTTCCAGCTACCTCCAACTCCTCTACCTCAAAACCCTAGCTCCCTCTGCCTCCTACCCTACTCATACTAGCTAAGCTAGCTTAGCTTAGCTAAGTCCACCTCCATGGCACCAAAAACCTAACCCTAACTCACCCAACTTAACTCCACCTAACCACCTAACTAGTCCACCAAGTAAGCTACCTACCTACACCTACTCCTACTCCAACTTGGTGCCATCACCACCACACCTCCTCACCCCTTAACCAACACCAAAAGACACCATATGGTTGGTGCCAAACTACCCTTCTAGAAACCCTCTTGGTTGGTGCCAACTTGATGTGTCTCTCCAACCCTTAACCACCCACCTAGGAAACCCTACAATTAGCGCCAACTTATGTTGGCCTTAGGATCAATTAACCACCCTAGAAACCCATCCTAACCATCCATCCTAAAGCCACCTACTACCACTTCAAGTGGTGCCAACAAACCCTAGCCATAAGATCATTCAACCACCTCCATAATCTAATCCTAACCATCCATCCATCTCCACGCCAACTATCCTCCCTCCTCCTATAAAAACATCACTAACCACCACTTAAACTCCATCTTCTCCATTAGATTAGGTTCCACCCATACCACCTTCATCTATGTCAAGGAAGAAGAAGGGAAGAAGATCAAGGGGGCAACACACCCGCCCCCTTGGTGCCTTCTTCCTCTCCTTCTTCTCCCTTAGCCACGCCAAAGGAGAAGGCCTTCACACCTAGAAGGGATGGCTAGGCAAGAGGAGGAGCAAGGTGGTTGACACCCACCTTGAGGGACTGCTTAGAGGAGGACTACATCAAGAAGAAGAAAAGGAAACCCTTTTCAAGTGTGGGGCAACCACACTTGGAGCAAGGGCTCTCCAGAACTTCTATAGAGGATTCCCCTTCTTCTTTATCTTTATATTTTCTTGTATTAGCTAGTGATTCCTTATCTTTCATGTAACAAGCATTCGGCTACATTTCATCTACTTTTCTAGTAATACAAGTGTTCTTTGCCTTCCAAGTTCATGTCTTTATCTTAGTGTGTTTTTCATGTTATTCTAGTGTAGTGCACACCATACTCTTCCTCTAATTACCCTAGGTGCACTTGCCTAGGGTGAGCTTAGAAGAGAGGGCTTCATTCCTGTCACTTAAGGTTAGTTGATAGTTGTAGTATAATCATCATCTCATATTCCGTTGCCCGATTGTTTTGAAAAATATAAAACAACAAAAATCAAAATCACAAAAAGAAGTGTGGATTTGAGAGGCGAGAGAGAGAACCAACTTTGTGACTAACAAATTGGCCTCCTTGGACGACCCTAGATACTCCACTGTCTATGTTTTATAAATTTAAAAGTTGATTGTAAAGATACGCATTACAACGACATCAAAACCTACTTTTAACAAAACACGTGTTTTCCACATCAGATGGTAGGAAGGGACCATCTTCCTCCACAGAGGAGGAGAGCCCTCTCTCCAAGCGCAATCCATCATCGCGATTTCCATAGCCACGACCACCACCGCATCTTGCTCACGACATTCCCATCACCACAGTCAATGGTGACAGCACCGGCATCCGCAACCACGACGACTAGTCATTGACTGCGTTCACCACGACGACCTCCACACCACCACCACATTCGCTACAATGTCTTCGACTCGCCACTGCATCTCACATCTACTGCGACCACGACCGTGCCTCCCCGCGCACGGCCTCTTCTCCAACCAACCAAGGCCGACCATCACCTGCAGCAGTCACCGGCCTCTTCTTCTTCTTCTTGCACTTTCTCTATTTCTTCTTCACAAAACCCCAATAGCACCGCCAACCACCACCCTCACACACCACCACCGCTTGCGCTCACTCCTCTACGCATCGGTAGCAGCGCCCACCGCACGCAACTGGCCCTAACACAACCACTGGCCACCAGCCACCATGCACAGGCAACCGCGTGGCATGCCCTCGTGCATTTACAATGCACCCACTAACGCCTCCATGCAACCCCATGCAACCACCTCCGTCGCCGTGCCTTCCCACGCGTCCACCACCACCTGCGCATGCCCCTAACACAACCACTGGCCTCTTCTTCTTCTTCTCAGTCGTCAGAGAAGAACCCAAAGACTGCCGACAACTCCGGCCTCAATCCTTCATGTGGGGAACTCCATCGAACTCACCACGCCACCACGAGTGCAACCATACCCTCCGATGAACCAACCACGCCCTCCGCACACGACTGGAAGAACCCACCGCCAATGGCTTCTTTGTCACCGTCCGGTCACCTCCAACCACCTCCATCAACACCGCCACCATCAATGGAACACTCTCCATAATCTCAATCTTCCCCGAGCTTCCCGATTCCAGCCGTGTCTCCCTTTCCTCGTGCGAGTAGGGGGAAGAGTTTGCACTACTTTGCTTCAATTGTATGCCTATTAATAATTACATTTCATGGCATTGTCCAAGCTTTAATTTTGAATATTTTATGTATTAGGTGGAAAGTTGCATGCATGCCCTCACAAGTTCCTCTATTCCTCTCATTCACTCATATCCTTATACATTGACTTAGTTTTTTACATAAATGCATGAAATATCATCACACACTTACATGGCCTAGAGGAGAAAGCCTAATGTCTTGAAGTTTAATTACATTACATGCCATTGTGGATTATTTTATCAAGGTAAAATTGTGCACATAACCCTTGCATGCTTGAGTTATTGTGTGTCTTCTTTTAACCTCGTTTCGCATCGGATTGGGCATGGATCACACACATGATTGGGCAACTATAATGGGAAAGTATTAATAAATTTATTGCATTCGTGCCTCCCTGTGGATACGACCTAATCCATCGTGATTAGTTTTACTCATAAATATTTTTGATCTAGGATTTTTTCACCACGTGATTTTATAGCGATGACGTATTTTTCTGATATATCATCTGACAAGTGAAATCTCCTGTTCAACTCTATCCATCAAAATCGAAGCTCTCCTCCCAATTTTTGGATATTTAATTTCTCATCGTCTCTCTCTATCTTGATCATCGCAGAACCCTTCTACCCCCTACTACTTTCCCTCTCATGAATGTACCCACCATGGGGGTGATTAGCCCATATTTGTGGGCTATTTAAGTATCTAAATGTCTAGACATTAAGTTAATTTTAACATTTAGATAGCATACATTAGGATGTAAATAAATTAATTCATATTTTTAGCTTAAGTGCATAATTCATGCATTTAGAATTAACCTAGGGTTGCATACATTTAATTAGTTAATTAATTAGGTGCACTATTTTAATTAACATAGAAGTTAAGGAGTTATGTATAAATAACCCTAATTATTTTATTCTTTTATTCTTCTTCTCCTTTGCAGGTAACTCCTCCGTTTCCGCCTCCTCCTATGCATCACATTGATTCAACGGTGTTTTGAATTTCAAATCTTTGTAGCCATGGCTACAAAAGAGAAGGAAGAGCTGCCATTGAGGGAGAGGCCACCATCCCTTTGTTCCTCACTGTGCATTGAGAACTTTGCTTCTCATCCATTCCATACCACCGGCCTCCCACTGCAGCAGTGCGACTCCACCACCGTGGGCGTGTGGGGTGACAGCCCACACCGCTAAGAATCTCTGCAACATCTCCTGCCAAGCGAACCTGCCACCGCGCACCCTCACTTCATTTCCAGCCATCAGACCCTGCCCACCACGCGCCATCCTACCACCGCGCATTTTCACCTCAACCAGCAACACCCGCTAGTGCCTGCACTCTCGCACCTACATCCCCAGCACCCACGCCACTGCGCGCCATCTGCTCACCACGTGCCTTCAACAGAACCTCCAGCACCCTTACCTAGCCACCTGCCCACCTCTCATGCCTTCACCAGCCAGCTGATTGCACCGCAAAAATACACTTGCAATTGTGCCGTCTTGTGCTATTTCCTAGCATTACCAGTGCATATTAGGTTTCCATAGTCACATTTGTGAAAATACATGCATTTAATTGAGAGGGGAGGAGAGTGAATAAAATGGCCTCACAATTCACATTTTCCTCAAGTGCTGCTTTGCAGAATTCACCATCTTTTTATTTTTAATTTTATTTGACTTTGAATTCTTCTCGCGGCTGCAAGACATGGCATCTTCTTCCTCGTGCCATGCTCTGCAACAGCAACCTGCCAAGCCATGCAAGCCACTCCCTGCAGCCACATGCAAGCCATGCACAGCCAGGGCATGGCTGTGCATGCTTTCTTCTTCTTTAAAAAGAGCATGGCTCCTTTGCAAGAGAGCCTGGTCCATGAGAAAAAAGCCAACACACTGCAGTTCCTCCAGGCCGTCCCCTCCCCTCTTCCTCCATACGAAGGCCCTCCTCCTCTGAGGAGCCACTCTGCGGGCAGGAGTACAGCACTGTGGTGCACACCCACCACTGTGAGGCCACCATCGGCAACCTCATCAAAGAGCCGGTGGACGTGGTGGTCTTCTCTTCCCTGTTTCAACTTTCCAAGCCATTTCCGCCATTACCACAAAGCTTCAAGCTTTGAAGCTCAACCGGCCACCGCACGCCCCTACAGCAGTCGGCCAAGCCCCACAGCAACAGCAGCAAGGCGGCAGTAGCGCACGCAGGCCTCCAGCGCGTGCCTGCAGGCGTCCTCGCCTTCCGCTTCTTCACGTATGCCTGCCTCTCCTCACCCGCAACCAGCCAGCGCACCCCTTCCACGCACGTGGCAGCTCGTGTGCGCCAGCCACAAGCCTCCCTGCACTCACGGAACCGGGCAAGCCCGGTCACGCTGCTCGGCCATGCACTGTAGCCACTGTTCACGCCAATCAGCGGAACACTGTGGCTACAGTGCGATGACCGGTAAGTTTCTCACTTAACCGGTCACTCGGCGTGCCGCTATCGGCCACTGCCCGCACCCGCGTCCTGCCCCACGTCCTACTCCAGCGCCCGCCCGCACGTCTACGTGCGGTCCTCTGCCAGCGCCCGTTCCCGCCCGCGTCTTCACTCGCGTACGTCTACGTGCGCCCGCTCCAACTCTTCGCACAGCGTTGTGCGCTGCGGTCCTCTCCGCTCTCACTCCCTCCTAACGCGTGCCTCTCTGCATGCATACGTGCCTGCACGCGCGCGTGAAGCCTCAGACGACGATCTGCTGTGCGCGGATGGCTTAAACGCCTCCTTCACTCCAGCAGGAAGCTCTCCCTCTCTCTCTCTCACAGCACTCTCTCACTCTCTCTCTGCCAACACTTACACACACAAACTCACACTCTCATACACACACACACCTATACTCTACTTTATACATATATATATATATATATATATATATATATATATGTACATATATATATATATATATATATATGTACATATATATTTATATATATATATATATACTTATATACATATATATCTATATACATATATCTACACATATATTAGTACTTATATAACTATGTATTAGTCAGTTTGGGGAAAGGAAAGAGGGGAGGAAGGGAAGTAACTGTAACCTACCTATAGGGACGAAGGGGGGAGGGCGGAGCCGCCAACTCGCACCTGCCGGAGCTGGAGAAGAAGAACCCAGGGGGAGAGAGCAGCGGCGAGGAAGTGGGCAGGGAGGCGCGTGCTTGGTACAGCGCGACGTGGGAAGACGAGACAAAGCAAACTCTACTGCTGGTATTGCAGCAGAGCGACGAGAAGGAGGAGGAGTGGCCGCCGGAGCTGGTGGGTTTCCTGTCGGAGTGGGGAGAGAGGAAGGGCTGGGGGTTTCTCCGCCAAGACCAGGCTGGGAGAACCAGCTGGCGATGCTGGTCTTTATAAAGGCGGTGGCGAAGGGTCGGACGCAAGGAGGCGACGTGCGTCCCTCGTCGGAGTATGGTCGGTGACGAGACCCATACCTTTCGCGCATTCGCACGGAAGGTGTGGGCGTCGTCAGGTGTCATGGCCAAGTCCCTGCGACAGCAGACGTCGCAGGGAACTTCGCGTTTACTTTGCAGGACGCCTCCCTCACCCTGCGCGGCGCCATGCTCCGCGCAAAGTCACCGGAGCATGGTGCTGCGCAGAGACTTGCAAGAGGGACCAAAATGCAAAGAACGACGAGGAAATTAGGGGCCAAAATGCAAGTGTTTCGAAAGTTGAGGGTCAAAAAGTAAATGATGAGGACCAAATTGCAAAGTCGGTCAAGGAGGTCTCTTCTTAGGCTCAAGTTTTTATGCATGATTAAATTGGACCTAAGGATTTTAACGGTGAATTTTGTTTCTAAGTCAGACCATGTTTGACTGGACAATTTACGTAAAAACCCAAATTAAATCATTAATTGGGCATGGTTCTCAATGTAGGTCAAAATGGGTTTCTAAGGCCAAATTGAAGGTTCTAAACCCTAGAGATTATTTTTTTATGAATTTTAGAGGGTTTAGTTGATTTTTACCCTACCTCAAACCTCGTGAATTGAAGTGGGTTTGTTTTAGGGTTACAGAATGTCACTTAATTCCTTAGAGTTGCTATAGCCCTTGTTAGGTCAGATCATCCCACTTTCCTTCTTATTAGGTTAGTTTCACCTGTGTTTGGACCCTTAATTACCCTGTTTGCAAATTGTGTTGGTGAAATTTCATTTTTACCCCTTATGACTTGTTTTCTTTTTGAACTCAGAATTCTCTGAGTTAAGCCTTTCTTTGAGTAATGTAGGAGCTTTTTATTGCATATCTAGGTAATATTGTGCTAGTTAAGGTTCATGATGAGGTTCTCATCATACCCCCATGCTTAGGTTTTGCTAGTCCCTTAGCAAAAACTTAAGGTTTCAACCTTTGTTCTAGACCATGAAGTTCTTAATTGTTTCAGATAAGTGCTTTTTCATTTGAAACCTAGATTAGGTTAGAATGCTAACCATAGGCCTAAAAGGTACTCTAGTACCAACCAAGATCTAGATCTGTCTAGCCTCAGCCTCAGTCCTTAGCAAAGGTTTTTAAGGCCCGCAAGAACTAACCTAAGGTCTATTGGACTTTGTAGTTAAAGCACCCGTGCTTGAGATGATTTTAGCCCTGGCTCAGTTCGCAGTGCATTTTGTAAGAAAGAGAGATAGAAGATTTTTCTGTTTGGAGAGTTTTCTCTCTTTTTCTTTTTAATTGTAGCTTAGGATTGGCTTTTCAACACGGTCTGTATCAGATTCCTTGTTCCCATCATCAATCCTCAAGGGTTCTTGGCAATCGATGCTTCAAGATAGCACCGCCCATGACAACCTCTGGAACCCTGGCTATTGAGATTTCGAGATAATCCCATCCATGGTGTTCCGCGGCCGAATCCAGACCCTGGCAATTGACACTTCGTGATAATGCCATCCATGGAATCTGAACCAGCAGAGTGCTTACATGCCCTCAGTAGGATATGTAAATATCCTAAGAGACAAGCACTGAGGAGATGATATTTTGTTACGCATCTTCGAGGGGAATTTCCCACCTCTCCACGCTAGGAACTCGTCCAAATCAACTTGTGTTGATCGGCCGCTCCTACTCTAGGTGTGATTTTTAGAATTTTGCAATGCTTCTGCGTGATTTTGATTTTTACGCTTACTGAACCAGGCTGTGTGTGAGGTTAGGATGCTTAGGTTATTGAGTCCCATAAACTAGAAGCTAGTTAATGAGGCCAAATACTCCTTAAGCCTTGGACCTAATACTTAAGCTTTTCATTTTCCTCAACCTCTTGAGGAATGTCTAGATCTTAATGGGTACTAAGAGTCTATCCAAGAATGCCTAAGGTTCGCGTTCTTACTAATCTTATTGTGCACTTTTCAATTTTTTCATGAATGAGGTCTAGAACTTAGGTCAATTCCTTAGTTCCTTACTAATGACTATCACTCTTTTTTCACATTTTGTGCTCCTTTTTCCTTTTGTTTCTTTTCCTTCTCCCACAAAATTTTCTTTCCTCCCCCATTTTATTCTTTTTTTTAAAATTTTTTTAATTTTTATGGTATTTTTGGTATATGTGAATTTCTTTGTTTGAAACCTTTTTTTACAAGTTTTGCACTTTCATACCCCCCCATGCCTAAGATTTGCAATGTCCTCATTGTAACCTAGGGGGTTCTTATTCAACTTAGTTCATTCCTTAGGACAGATGTTTTGATGAGTGAATGGCCTGGGGTGGCTGTTGCGGACGATTTCTAATCTCAGATGCAAGCATCTGAGGTGGAGTCGGCTGTCTTAAAGGGTGAACCTTAAGTGCACAAAGGTGTCAAAAAAGGTTTCAGGTTTTCAAGGAGAATGACGGGCTGCCTCCAGTTGAGCGCTAAATTTGATGCCTTCAGCCAAGCAGGAAATGAGATGGAGAGGGGATGGTTAAATCAGTAGAGTTTAATATAACAAGCACCTTGATTAAGAGCCTGGTTGGTCCAACCAGGTGCTTGTTAAGATCAACAGGCTGATGATGCAACCCAAACCTAATCAATCTGGTGGGTTGATAGATGTAGATCAAAAGGTGTGGGACCCACCATATGCAATGTGGCTCAGATGGATGTGGAAGTGTGAATACAAGGTTTGGCTGAGTCGAATCAGCCTGGTCAGAATAGGGACCCGTAGAATAATGAGTGATTGATGCAGGAACACTACAGGGGTGATCAGAAAATGATGGAGCATGGTATGTAGTCTGATCAGTGTTCCAAACCCGATGTGGAAATGCAATCGGCACGGTGAGAGGTGAATCTGAATAGAAATTGAGTCCGGTTGCGGGTCGGGGTTGGGAAGAGGTTTTGATCATTCTGTGTGTGCGGACGAGGTGGTAACTATGTATGAGGGCTCTTCTAGAAACGAATGACAGGTGGTTTTCTATAGAGAGTCCTCTGGGTAACTATCAAATGCCTGAAGAGTGTCTGTAGGATGAAAGAAATCTGATTAGAGAAAAGATTTGAATTCTAGGTTGTAATCACTCTTGGCATTTTCTGTTTCCGGTTCCTGAGGATCGAAAAGGAATGATTCTGTGTTATCAGTGATCTTGGGAACCAGGACCTTAGAATCGGAGTCAGAGAATGAGTCATGTGAACTGAGGTCGTAGATGGGCTTGGTGTGTTCAGGAAGGAGAGTCTCTCCGAAATTATAGTCAGATCCGAAGTTGTTGGAGAGTTTGCGAAAATTGAGTTCTAAATGAGATTCTTAATCATGAATTCCACCGTAGCATAAATCATCAGATGTGGAATCAGCAACCTGACTGGGGTCTAGCCTATATGTCAATTCTGGACTTAAAAAGGTGTTCTGTTTAGGCTCAAGCTCCAAGCTGGTAGGATAAACCCAATTGAAACCCCACTCATCCAACTCCTCAGTTTCTGTATCATAAATTGTCATGTCTTCTGAAAAATCAATCAGATTTCCTGAGGATGTTGAAGAGGGATATTCATCAAATAGAGGCCCGGAATCGTATTCTTTAAAAATTTGATCTTTCTCATATGGGGCCTCATAATCTTCCCAATAAGTTTCGGATCTAGATTCTAGGTTTAGGATGTGGGTAGGATTACTACAATCAAAGTCTGAATAACCTTCGAAGGTCACCTTATCAAAATAAGGGGCGGAATTTATACCATAAAAAGGTTCAGTTCTGATCTCATTATTGCAGGAGTTTTGGAATGCTAAGCTTGGCAATTCATGGTCTAGGGTCGGTTCATCATTGTGTTCTCCTGTAATATCTCAACCTAATTCAATGTTGTCTTCTATCTGGGTTGGGAATCCACAACTACCCTGTGCCTCAGTCCCGAGATCTGGGAAACTTGATTGATCCTTAATACTGTTCCAAGATGGTTCATCCTCTGTTTCTGGTATATACGGGTATTTCTGGTTGATAATTTGTTCTAGTGATCTCATCATTTCTACCCATTTTATAATGGCATCTTGGTGTTGTTCCCAAAGTACAGGATTTGTCAAGCATTGAAGGTATTCAGATTTGTGTAATTTTTCTATCTCAATGTATCCTGTCATGAGCATGTCTCGGGTTGATCCTTTTGTAATTTCAGTCAACAGAATTTGGGCACAGTTTATGATGAAAGCTGTGGTGGTTGGGACATCAACCTGAATGTTTTCTATTGGTGTTGAGGGTTTACATTTGATTTCATAGAATTCAAGGGCACCCTCAATCATCTTATCTTTCATGGATCTCTGATATTCAGGTTTTTTGAATGGCAGTCTTAATTGGTGTGGCTGCATCTTTGAATCAGGTGGTGGAATCAGGATATAGAATCAGAAGTTCGATGTAGACTCAAGCTGTGCCAAGATGGAAGAAGGGGGCTTTGTTCAGAATCAGAGGAAAAGAGGGGCTATATGGAAGGTTTCTACAAAAACAAGGGAGCCGAGGCTTAGCCTCGGGGATAGTGAATTTCTAAAGGAGGTTTCAAGGACCTCCTACCAAATACTAAAGGACTAGATGAGATAAGCAGGTGCTGGACCCAATCGAGGCACCCAAAATGTCGAGTGACTATAGAGGTGCGGGGCAGATGGACCCCTTGATCAAAAGATCGACCACCTAAGAATTACCTGGGCAGCTAGAGAGGGTGAGTCCCGTGAAGACCCCTACATGGTAGAGCGTCCCCACGGGTTACAGGGTTCCCCCACCCGACCTCTCTTGTCACTGCGGTTCCAGGTAGACCAGAATGGGGACCTTGACCTCTTAAGTCTATCAATTTTTAGGTTAAAATCAAGGTGCTTAGGTTTTCACTTAAACTTTAGCCTTTTGAGTGCAAGAGTGACCTAACTTTAAGGTTGGTTGACCCAAGGGACCAACTTCACCTCTTGATTCCTTTGAGAACTTATTAGGTCTTGTCTTTTAGGATTCAAGTGTTTTTAGAGAGCCAATTGTTTAGGGTTTTTCTGAATAGGTATATTCAATCAATGGCTTAGGCACACTTCTTTTGGGATTTTTTCAATTCTTGATTAAGGGGTGTGTCTTTGAAACCCTAATGTTAAATCCTATGTTGTCTCTACTTGGTCCAGTTAACTCCTTATTTGGTAATTAGGGCACAGGCAAGAAGGTGTTAGCCCTTAATTACCTTAATAGTGTGTGCAGGAATGGTGGGTTGAAATTTGAAAACATGCAGCTTTGATGGTTTACTAGGTATGGAAGACAGGTTGTACTTATATTGCTTGTTCTTTCTTTTTCTACCTCTTTAGAATTGAGGGTTAAAGTGAGAGGATAGAAGAAAAAAATTACCTGTCCTCGGAGTGGTTGTTGTGCGGCTGCTTCTTGATTTTCCTGTACCTGCACATAATAAGAGAAGAGATTAATAGAAACTTACAAATAGAGATTTTATAGCTTCTAGAATAGCCGTTGCTCCCCGGCAACGGCGCCAAAATAATGGTGATGGCCAACCGCGGTGCTGCTTGGTGCCCTTTTATGTTTATTATAGTACAGTCGTTATAGTATAAGATGAGACAGCTACTGTTGTCATTACCATACAAATTTTTTACTCGGAAATAGTTTCCCAAGGTTGAACTCAGGGAGCTACTGGAATTCTAGAAGTACAGAGTTTCTTTATTACAAAAATAAGAGAGAGAGAGAGAGAGGGAGAAATAGATTTCTGTCTTTTAGCTTCTTCTCTTCTTTCTCTTTTCTTCAGCTGCAGTATCTCTCTCTACGGGTCTTCTTCTTCCTTGGCTCTGTTTACCTTCAATTCCTCTTCTTCTTCTGCTTGTCTTCTATTTCTTTTTCTTCTTTAGTTCTTCTTCTTTCTCTTTTCTGTCTTCTGCTCTTCAGCTGCAAGGTCTTCTCTTTCTTCCTTCTTCTCTTTTCTTTCTCTTTTCTTCAGCTGCGGAGCCTTCTTCTTTCCTTCTTATTCTTCTTCTTTTCTTCCTTCTGCTTTACCTCCTCTGAAGGTTCATCCGTCGTCTGATACAGCCGTCAAACGACTTAAACTGCGGTCTGCTACAGTGATTCTCCTCTTTTCCTTCCTTCGCTGCTTCTTCTTCTTTGGCGAGCCTTCTTCTTCTTCTGCTTCTTCTCTTCTCCTTCCTGCAGCTAAGTGTTGAGCCCTTCTCCTTCAGTGCTCCTATCCTGCACATAAGGGGGAAGCAAAACCTATCCCCTCCCTCTACCCGCACGTATCTCTCTCTCTCTACAAATCGCTCATAGGAAGCTCTCCCAGAGCCGCGGGTTAATGGGTCGGGTTGCGTACCGGGACCAGGCGCACCGGCGTGATTTGGTGCGCGAGGTGTGCGTGGGTAGTGTCGGGTCAGATCCACCGGGTCCGCGTGGTGAAACCGCGGACGGGGCGTGTGATGGGGTGAGGGACCTCACCCCAGGTGTATCGGAGGCGATAAGGTAAAAAAATAAAATCAATTTAAATGGGTGCGGCGCTTCGAGATCTTACGATGTGGGACTAAACTTCGCTCCTCGCGCGTGCCCGCAAGAAGAACGTGACCTCGCTTCAGCAGCTGCGTCCTCATTTCCTTTTTCGTGCCAGCTGCCTACCTTCACCCGAGTCTCCCCAAATTCGCCTCAACTGGAGACCTAATGCTCTGAAGCCTGGAGCTCGCTTGGAAGCTCCTTGGGTCGTCGCCAATGGCGGCTGAGGCAGCAGATCTGTCTAACACAAAAAGGGCCTCTAGGCCTAATCAGACCACAGGGGAACCTTCGCCGTGGCACGGCGAAGGTAGTGCCAGGTGCAGCAGGCCGCGGGACGGCCTAGGCGTGCGTGCCCAGGTCGTTCTGTGGCCGGAAAAGTGGGTTTGATCGCGGGACTATTGTGGAGGTGTAGAGTTGCAGTGGAGGGGCGGAGGGCGTTTGGTGAGGTGAGGCGGAGCTTTTGCGATAGTTGGCGAGTCGTATGGGGTTGTGGGATGACGGGGACGACTCGCCGGAGAGTGGCCGGAGGTGGGGAAGATGAAGGTGGTCAGGCGTGGTCGTAGGGCAATCGAGCAAAACAGTTTGGGGAAAAGAAAGAGGGGAGGAAGGGAAGTAACTGTAACCTACCTACAGGGACGAAGGAGGGCGGAGTCATCGGCTCGTACCTGCCAGAGCTGGAGAAGAAGAACCCAGGGGGAGAGAGCGGCGGCGAGGAAGTGGGCAGGGAGGCGCGCGCTTGGTACGGCGCGACGCGGGAAGACGAGACAAAGCAAACTCTGCTGCTGGTATTGTAGCAGAGCGACGAGAAGGAGGAGGAGTGGCCGCTGGACCTAGTGGGTTTCCTGTCAGAGTGGGGAGAGAGGAAGGGTTGGGGGTTTCTCCACCAAGACCAGGCTAGGAGAACCGGCTGGCGATGCTGGTCTTTATAAAGGCGGTGGCAGAGGGTCGGATGCAGGGAGGCAACGTGCGTCCCTCGCCGGAGTATGGTCGGAGACGAGACCCATACCTTCCGCGCGTTCGCATGGAAGGTGTGGGCGTCGTCAGGTGGCATGGCCGAGTCCTTGCGACAGCAGACGTCGCAGGGAACTTCGCGTTTACTTTGCAGGATGCCTCCCTCACCCTGCGTGGCGCCATGCTCCGCGCAAAGTCGCCAGAGCATGGTGTTGCGCAGAGACTTGCAGGAGGGACCAAAATGCAAAGAATGACGAGGAAATTAGGGGCCAAAATGCAAGTGTTTCGAAAGTTGAGGGTCAAAAAGTAAATGATGAGGACCAAATTGCAAAGTCGGTCAAGGAGGTATCTTCTTAGGCTCAAGTTTTTATGCTTGACTAAATTGGACCTAAGGATTTTAACGGTGAATTTTGTTTCTAAGTCAGACCATGTTTGACTGGACAATTTACGTAAAAACCCAAATTAAATCATTAATTGGGCATGGTTCTTAATGTAGGTCAAAATGGGTTTCTAAGGCCAAATTGAAGGTTCTAAACCCTAGAGATTATTTTTTTATGAATTTTAGAGGGTTTAGTTGATTTTTACCCTACCTCAAACCTCGTGAATTGAAGTGGGTTTGTTTTAGGGTTACAGAATGTCACTTAATTCCTTAGAGTTGCTGTAGCCCTTGTTAGGTCAGATCATCCTACTTTCCTTCTTATTAGGTTAGTTTCACCTGTGTTTGGACCCTTAATTACCCTGTTTGCAAATTGTGTTGGTGAAATTGCATTTTTACCCCTTATGACTTGTTTTCTTTTTGAACTCAGAATTCTCTGAGTTAAGCCTTTCTTTGAGTAATGTAGGAGCTTTTTATTGCATATCTAGGTAATATTGTGCTAGTTAAGGTTCATGATGAGGTTCTCATCATCTATATACATACATACATATATATATATATATATATATATATATCTATATACTTATATATATATATATATATATATATATATATATATATATATCTATATACTTATATATATATATATACACACACACATATATACTAACATATATACATATATTTATATACATACATACATATATATATATATATATATATATATATATATATATATATATACATATATACACACCTACTTATACATACATATATATATATATATACAAATATACATACATATATACATATATATATATACACATATCTATCTACATATATCTATATACATATATTACTATATATATATACATACATATACATATATAGATATAGATATATCTATCTACACATATATTTACATATCTATATATATATACATATATACATATATATATATACATATATACATATATAAGTACACATATACCTATATAGTTATAACCATATACATATATATATATAGATATATTTACATATATACATATATATATATTTTTTTTTCACATTACTTACCATATGTTGTATCGTGGGAATATCTGCACAAGTTGCTGATATTCCCCGATACACGAGTACAAAAAGCGTAGTCACACACATCTTCCGCCATCCACCTTACACTCCATGTAGCACCTCGTCCTATTGGTTGCGTCTTTCTAGACGACGACCGACTCGACACCGTGCTACACTCCATCTCCACCTCCACCCCCACCCCTTTATACATATATAATATATACCTATATAAATATATACATATATATATACTATATTTCTCTTTCTTGCCATTAAAAGGATAAACAAAAAAATATATAAAAGAGAAAAGATAATCCTTGACTTGCAGGTACTCAGTCTTGAGAATAGCAAGACCAATTTTGGAACACTAATTTGGCTCAAAGCCAAGAACCTAATTTTGAGGGTGTGCCTCAAGGACAAGAATTATCAGAAAAAAAATCTTAAATAGAAAAACATCAAAAACACAATGAACGAACGGAAGAGATTCGTTGTAGGAAAGGCGTAGAAACTTCACTTCTAATCCCACTTCCTTGAGTTCGACCCTAGGCTTAAAAGTGACCAAGATAAAATCAAGTAGGCCAGGTAAAAAAATATTTTGTAAAGAGATGGTTAGGCTCAATTTAGGTTAACCACTATACACACTTCAACGATAAAATCACCATATTAGCACAACCTAACCGGGTCTGACCACCATCCCTTTCAATGGTGCCGTTGCAGTGGAAGTGCACCTTCAAGTAAGTTTTATTCCATTCCTTTCATTTTTTTTCTCTTCTCTCTTCACGGGTGTTTTTGTTTATTGCTGTGCAGGTGAACCTGTTGCAAGGAGAAGGCAGGCAGACGAAGTTGGAAACGTGGGCAAGTCCAAGGCGGGAACGAGAGCATGAAGACGCCAACACTGCACTGGAGCTTCGCACACGGGGCCGAACAAGTAGGTCTTTCTTTCTTATCAACCTAGGTTAACTTGTAACCTAAACTAAAAGAAAACTATAAAAAAAATAGAAAATTTTCTTGGGATCTCTTGGGGTAAGTGGATTAAAATTCACTTGTTTGATTGATTGCCTTTACTCCCACCGCCCCGGGATTTCCCGCCCTACTTCGCATAGTGAAAATCCAAGAATCTTGATTCTTGAATTTTTTCACCATGTGAAGTATTCTTTGAGGCAAACATAAAAAGATTGATTGCACCCCTCTTTGCCTCACTTATCTGCAAATTCGGGATTACATTTTTGGTGGGGAGACAAATTGAGTTAATTCCAACCCCACCACGACTCTTCACGTGCCTAAGATTCGATCCCGAATACTTCAACCCCAACAATTTGACTTTCCTTATCTTTTGGTTGAGCCTTGTGTGTGGAAATCATTTTGGTGATTAGGAGCACTTGAATTGTAGTGCTTTGGCTCCCTTTCACACTAATCTAAAACTGATTCATGCATCCACACATAGAAATCTCCATTTATGGAAGCCCATTGCATTTTAGCATGCATTAACCAATTGACATTGAAGAAGGGCTTGTTGGGCTTAGACGAAAACTTGTATTCTCTCAAAACCCGGAGATTGGTTGAATTGGTAATTCAGCGAAATCCTAAAATCCATACTACTTAAGGTTGAATTCTAAAAATCATTCACCAATTAAAACTTCAATTCAGGGAGATTTTCCCATTGCATGCTTGTTTTACACACTTGAAAAATCAATCACTTGGGCATTACCCGTAAACAATGCCCTTCACATTCCAAAAGAACTTGATCCTAAGCCTCTAACTAAAATTGGTAGCAACTTGACCCTTATTAAGGATTGGAGGTCTAACTACCTGCGTGAGCGCCTACGTGCTGGTGAGGGCTCCCACGTGCTATCGGGTGTCTAAGACTGGGGCAAACGACCTTTCAATCTGGCCCGGTGGTTCCGCGGTGCTCTCATTTGGTTTCGTAGTTCGTGATAGTAGGTAACTTAGATCTTTAGGTCTAAGGGCACACTATAGAGGTTAGGAATTTGATTGAATTGATTTGTCATCAAGTGTACCTTTGCGGCGTCATTTCTCTCATCACTTTTCCCTTCTTATCTCCCCAATTCTTCCTGCGGTAGTGCATGTTTGGGAGGAGGTCACAAAACCCTGAACTGTTTGAATTGCCTGATAAATCTAGAAGAGAAGCCGAAGCGTCCTCCTCCTCCACAAACATAGCTACACGCCCACCCCCAAATCCCAAGGGTGGAAACCGCCCTCAAAACCCACCAGGTGGTGGAGCCTTGGATCCCATAACCTGCCTCCAAGCCCAAATGGAAATGTATAATGAGCAAATTGAAGCCATAAGGGAAACATTGGAGGAAATGCAGAACCCTCCTGAACGGGAGGAGCCTAGGTCTCTTAGCTCCTTTCAGAATCCCGCTGCTACAAAGACCATAAGACAAATTTGGGTCCCCATAGGCGGGGACGACTTTGAATTAAAACCTAACATAATTGGCCTAATAAATTTTCACTTCCATGGTCTTGCAAGTGAAGATCCTTTTCTCCACTGGGAAGACCTAACCCGATTGGCTGAAACTGTTAAACCTAGAAATATCGGGTTACCTATAGTCCTCATGAAAATGTTCCCATTTTCATTGCGGGATAAAGCATTGCAGTGGTTACGCACCCTTGGGAGAACCATCCACTCTTGGGAAGAGATGTGAACAGCGTTTCTCAAGAAGTTATTCCCAATCGGGTCAACCAATGCACTTCGCCGTGCTATCACTTCATTTATGCAACAAAACGGTGAACAATTTCATGAGGCATGGGAAAGGTATAATGACCTCCTTAGGAAGTATCCGCACCATGGTCTGCCTAAGTGGCATATAGCCCAGATTTTCTACTATGGGCTAAATGAGACTTTGAAGCAGATTGCAGACGCTTCCTGCGGAGGGAATTTTATGAATAAAGACGAGAATGGAGCATTTGAATTGTTTAAAAATATGAGTGAAAACTCAATGAACAATGCTTCCATTGTCGCCTTTAATCGTACCAACCTGCCCCGAAATGTCGACAAAGTTGACACGGGACCCTCCCATTCATCCACTGATCTCAGCCTTATAGCACAGAAATTGAATGAAGTCTTCGTCATGCACAAGAAGCTGGACGAGCTTCTGGCCAACCCCACCCGTTCCATGGCAAACACCCCCACCTCACCACTTCGTCACAATCCCAATTCTTCCAACACCAGGCTTATCCCGAGAAACCCCGTAAGACCTTCCTTACCGAGTGTCGCGCCGAGCGACTCTGTAAGTCATGTGGAACTGGCTTCTACGAGCTAGTATTTCGACACGGAGGACCAAGCCTCCGTGTGCTCGGAAGAGTATTTACATGCGGACACGTCTTCTGGCATAGAAGATGCTTGCACCCTGGGGAACAACTCGTTCTCTGCCACTTATAACCTAGGGTGGCGAAATCATCCAAATTTCGCATGGTCCAACAACCCGCAGTGCCAAAATCCTACGGTTGGACCAATGTGACCATCCGCACCCGTCATCCCAAGGGCCCAATCTAATCCTATGGCAAATCCGCCATCAGGCCCTTGCATATAGCAAACAGAACACGCATCAAGTCCTCTTGATAAATTGATGCGAATGATGACGGAAATGTCAAACCGCCATGAAGAAAACATGACCTCTCTTCAGCACCAATTGGCGTAGTAGAATGCTGAGATCAGTCAACTACGCATGGCGACTCAATCTCAGGGCACTCTCCCAGCCCAACCTGTTCCCAACCCGCGAAATTTCATACCCCGTGGTCCTCAACTACAGGTACAACCTTCTTAGGGGCAGGTTCATCAGATTCTGCAAGCTCTGAGCATTCCATCAGGATTTCAGGCTAATCCCGCTGCAGCACCGCACTCTTGTGTCCCTATTGCGAACCCTCCTCCGCCGTATGATCCTACTGGACCCGCATCGTCCAATGCTATCACTACGAGGAGCGGCAAGCAGACTGTCGATCCGCCTTGACCTAATCCCAGCCCGTCTTCTTCATCGCCCTCTCATTTGGGATGCGCACCGCATTCGCGAGAGGACGATACACCCAAATTGGTGCCAAAATCAATCCTATTCCCCGAGGCTCTACTAAGGGAGCCAAAAGGCAAAAAGAAAGATACGCAGACCTTTGATAACCTGTGTAATTTGTTCAGGGATGTAGAAATCAAGGTACCCCTGCTCGAGGCTATCGACCACATACCTACTGTCACCCGATTTTTCAAAGACTACACAACACCCAGACGACAATCAAAGAAAATCAAGAATCCGGTGGTTCTCTCGCCTCAGGCGAGTTGTGCTATACTGTCAAATCTACCACTGAAGCAAAAAGACCTGGGTACACCGCTTATTTCCTGTAGCATCCAAGGCTGCAATTTTAACCGTGCCCTGCTTGATCTAGGATCTTCCATAAATCTTATACCAACCATCATGCTCGAAAAATTTTCTTTGGGAAATCTGAAACCCATCCCTGTCACGTTACAATTGGCAGATCGTTCTGTCAAAATCCCAAAGGGTGTGGTGGAAGACGTGGTGGTTAGGGTTAACAGTCTCTATTTTCCTATTGACTTTCTTGTTTTAGATATGAAAGTTCCTAGCTCACTTTCTGATTGTCCGATCATCCTTGGCCGACCTTTCTTGGCCACAGCACATGCCCTTATCGACTGCGAATCAGGCTGTATTGAGATTGCCGTTCGATCTGAAAAGCTCAAGCTTAACATCTTCAAGGCAGCCAAGAACTTTGATTGCGATTGTATCGAGGATGACACATCTGACGAGGACATGGCCGTCAGCGCGTGTATCGGACTAATTGGGACCTATTCTAACTTCTACGGATTACCTATAAACATTGACGATTGCCTGACCAACACATATTGTGACAATCCCCCATCCCTCCCTATTCCCGTACCTTCTCCTGACCAGACTGCTGACGAGGTTTTCTCTGCTTCCCATACCTCGTGGTCTGAATCATATCCGAGCTACTCACCGCCGATCCACACTCTTGAAGACCGGATTGCCCTTTCTTTCCCACCAAATCAGGCGGATTTGCAATTCCACACTGAGACCTTGAGCACATATACTTCTCACTGGGGCTATTCCTTTTTGGATCCATCTATCCAAGAAGCCCCTCTTCCTGGCCAATCTGAGGGCCAAATTCTTCCTCCTGACCTGTTCTCCGATCCACCTGGGACACTCTCGTCCCAAGAAATGCCAGACCTTTCACCATCCACTCCCAAGCTGAAAGAGCTGCCTAGCACACTTAAATATGTTTTCTTGGGACCAAATGAAATGCTCCCTGTAATCATCAACTCAAAATTGACCAGGGAGCAAGAGTGCAAACTAACAAAGGTCCTCATAGAACACAAGGCAGCCATTGGATGGTCTTTATCAGACTTATCTGGCATTAGCCCCTCCTACTGCACTCACCGTATATATACGAAGGAGGAGGCTCGACCTTCCCGTGAGATGTAGCGACGTCTCAACCCTAACATGCAGGAGGTCGTTAAGAAGGAAATCATTAAGTGGCTGGATGCGGGTATAATCTACCCGATCAGCGATAGCCCCTGGGTGAGTCCGATTCACGTTGTGCCCAAAAAGGCGGGACTCACCATCCATGTCAATGACAAGGGCGAATCCATCCCTACACACACTCCTACATCTTGGAGAGTGTGTGTAGATTATAGGAAACTCAATGCTGCAACTAAGAAAGATCACTATCCGCTACCTTTCATTGACCAAATCCTGGAGCGGTTAGCAGGAAATAAATTTTTCTCTTTCCTGAATGGATTCTCAGGATATAACCAGGTGGCAATTGACCCCCGAGACCAAGAGAAAACCACCTTTACCTGCTCCTTCGGCACCTTTGCATTTAGAAGGATGCCATTCGGACTTTGCAATGTGCCAGCAACTTGCAAAAGATGTATGCTGCCGATATTCCATGACATGGTGGGTGACTTTCTCGAGGTCTTCATGGATGACTTCTCGATCTTTGGACCATCTTTCGATGAATGTCTTGCCAACCTGACTCGTATCCTTAAGAGATGTATTGATGTAAACCTCGTGCTTTCGTGGGAAAAAAAGTCATTTTATGGTGCACGAGGGAATTGTTCTCGGGCATATCATCTCCGATAGGGGTATCGAGGTTGACAAAGCTAAGCTTGATGTAATTGCTGATTTACCTATGCCTGGCTCTGTCAAACAAATCCTCTCCTTCCTGGGACACGTCAGTTTCTATAGGAGATTTATCAAAGATTTCTTCAAGATTTCTCGACCCTTAACTCATCTCCTATCAATCGACGTACCCTTCGATATGGGCCCCGACTGCATATGAGCATTCACGCAGCTGCGTAATGCTATCACCAAGGCCCCTGTTCTCCAGCCACCTGATTGTTCCCTCGACTTCGAACTCATGTGTGACGCTTTCGACCTTGCAGTCGAAGCCATCCTAGGACAAAGACGCGATAGACACCCCTTCGTGTGTACTACGCCAGTAAGACATTGGACGAGGCTAACGTAATTATACTACCACTGAGAAAGAACTACTGGCGGTCATTTTTGGGATGGAGAAATTCCTCTCTTACCTTCTGGGCTCACACGTTATTGTTTTCACTGATCATGCAGCTATTCGCCATCTCATGCACAAGAAGGATGCCAAGCCTAGACTGATTAGTTGGATCCTTCTGCTCCAAGAATTTGACATTGAGATTCGCGATAAGGCCGGAGCCCAGAATGTGGTAGCTGATCACCTTTCCAGACTGGACCCTGACCATGTTGGACTTACTCTGCCGATCAATGAAATTTTTCCTAATGAGCACCTATTGGCAATTAATGTGGCAGGTAGACCTTGGTATGCCAATATTGCCAATTACCTTGCTTCTGGATCCCTTCCACGTGGCTGGCCTAAAAACCAGCGCGAGCGTCTCATGGCAGAAGCAAAGTATTATTTCTAGGATAATCCACTTCTTTTTCGGATAGGTGCTGATCAAATCATCCGTCGCTGTGTTCCTGACAGCGAATTCCCCAGTGTGCTATCCTTCTGCCACGATCAGGCCTGCAGAGGCCATTTCTCTGGGAGGAAAACTGCAGCCAAGGTGTTGCAGTGTGGTTTCTTTTGGCCCTCCCTTCACCAGGATGCACACAATTATGCCAAGCATTGCACTAGGTGCCAATCGTTAGGGTCAATGTCACGACGTGACATGACGCCCTTACAACCCATCCTAGCTGCAGAAATCTTTGACATTTGGGGAATTGATTTCATGGGTCCCTTTCCTCCTTCCAACAGCTTCGAATTCATCCTCATGGCCGTTGACTATGTTTCGAAATGGATCGAGGCTATTCCCACGTGCCGTGCTGACCATGTTATATCCACCCGATTTGTCAAAGACCACATCTTTGCCTGCTTTGGGATCCCTCGAGCCATTATCTCGGATGGAGGAAGCCACTTTACCCATGCTTCTTTTTGAGCACTTTTGAGGAAATACAGAGTCCACCATCGTATCGCATCTCCGTATCATCCTCAGACGAACGGCCAGGCAGAAGTGTCGAACTGGCAAATCAAGCAGATTCTCCAGAAAATGGTTCGGCCTGGCCGTAAGGATTGATCCGACAACTTGATTTTGACCTAATTGTGAGCTTAAACAAGTCATTGCCTCCCTGTGGACACGACCCGCTCTTCTGTGAGTGGTTTAATTTTAATTTTAATTATTTTGTTAAGCAGTTTTCCACCACTTTCATCCTACAACAACAAATCATCTTAATACATTATTCGAAAGCGAAAACTGACTTATCAAATGGCACCGTTGCTGGGGAGGCAACGGGACTATTAGACTCGCATTTATTTAATTATTTGTTCACATATTATTTGAGGCATATTTAAATTCAATTTTCTATTTGGTGAGAGGTACATGCATTTGGAGACATCTTGTTGCACCAGCCTCGAAGATCAGGCGATCCTTGACATCGTTGGTGGAGTTGCAACATTGGGAGAAGGAGCATCACACCCGCATCTTCATCTCATTCATTTAGCTGTATATAGATTTTATTTTTTCCTTTCTTCTCTTTATTTTAGTACATTCATTTGGAAAACCCTTGTTCTGGGGTATAGTTGAGGGGTTTGTTCCCCGATTTTGTTTCAAGCCCGTGTTGGGTAATTTTTGGGAGCCTATTCCCTTTTTCTTTAGATCTAGGTTTTCTTTTGTGAATTGATTTTATTTTTCTTGATTGTGCATATAAAAAAAAAACATGAGCTACCTACTAGAAGCTGCCTGCCCTTAGGTTGAATCATTTAGGACTGAATGAGCAACATCTAGATCTAATTCTTGTCTTGCATATTGCATGAAGAATGCTGGAATCAGGTATGCACTTCTAACTTTGCATTTCTACCTGTCATGCAAATGCATTTGGATTAATTTCAAGACCACCTAATTTGTATTGAATAGATCTAACAAGTGGTCACATATTTTCTGGAAAAAGGACTAATTAAAGGAGGGACATTTAAAAACCAAGGATTTGATTTTCAAACTTAACGTGCGATTCAAAATTCAAAATCTTTTGCGGTGTATGCACACTTATATCTCTTGCACCACAGCACGCTTTTAGACACTCTTTAGGTTTGGAACTGCTAAGACTAGAGCCTCCTATTACTGAGGTTTGAAGTGACCCAAACTTTAGTTCTGAGGTGAAGTTGCCTCCAAACCTTGCAGATTAA
Source organism: Thalassia testudinum (assembly GCA_037157565.1). NCBI lineage: Eukaryota > Viridiplantae > Streptophyta > Magnoliopsida > Alismatales > Hydrocharitaceae > Thalassia > Thalassia testudinum. The sequence goes on from JAZHRO010000025.1 coordinate 12,178,615, forward strand.
GGGTAGTTAAGAGGCACCACGAAAGCAATGCTTCAAAGGAAGGGTTTAACCCTACTTGCATCCTTCTTTGCCGTGTTTGGTGGTGACTAAACCTTTTGGGCTTTAGGGAGGATCACCTAAGTCCTAGTTAGGTCTTCTTAGGTGATCCGTAGGTTGACAATAAGCACGTAAATTGATTGAACAAATTGTATTGTCACCTACAATCTGACTTAAAATCAAAAGCCTAAATTGGGAAAGACCTAAAAAGTCCCTTTTGAATTGTATTTTGCTTGGGGAATTCTAATTAAGGTGTGAGTTAGAATGGACCACATTGATTTTCATCCTTTCACATCTTGCCCACACCCTTACCCCCACTTTGCACTCTTCGGTCCCATACGTCGAGATGGTCCATCCTTTGATGGACATAATGACAATCACTGGGATCCGTTTTACTCCTATTATAGGAGTATTGGCCTGGTTAAGCCCCAAATCAGTGAGCAGAACCTAGGAGCGGGATTTGCTTTGCCCAATATCCCACACACCATAGAAATACCCAACCCACCCTCCTTGAATAATTATAATGGTTGGACAGACACTCCTGGGTACTATAAGCCTGAGCCTGACTCCTCTCCTGATAGAAATGATGACCTCTCCTCCTTGAAGATGGAAATACAGAAAATGCAAGATGAAATGATTGAATTGTTAGGAGAATCTTCGAGAGCAGGCCAACAAGAAAGAGATGAAATTAGCCACCCAATCTACCCCATTGAGGATGACGTACACCAATCTACAATTGATGCATCTCCCATGGGAGAGCTACACTTTAAGTTGGAGGGAAATTTTGGGGATTATGTAAGGGAGAATAGCTACTTTTCAAGGATCGATTTTGAAACCTCCTCGTTAGATGACACTTCCTTGAGAGATTCATGCCTTAAGTGGGAGGAAGATACATATGAAAGTAGCTATGCATTGGATGAAGAAAAGTGGCAACCCGAGGAGGATGATGATAAGGTTGAGTATCCACCTGAATTATATTGGAGTCAAAAGAAGGGAATGATGGTACCATTGGAAGACCTCAACCCAGATGATAGTATTTTCATGACATTTGATGTAGTGGGACGAAGTCAAGTTGTTAATCCTACCCTCCCTTCTGATCACGAGATGGAACTCAAGCCCACCCTTAGGGAACCTAACCCTGAAGAAATTAACCTATCTGAGGAGTCCGATGTTACCAGTGTAAACCATTTACCTCAGATAGAGTACCCTAGGGGATCTGCTGAGAATTTAGATGATTCTAAACCTTGGGTATATGATGAATCGTATGATGAGGAGAAGGATAAATTATATGAGGACCTACATTCAATATTTGGAGTGACACTAAGGGTGATTATGTCTTATTTGAAGAGTTAGCCCCTGAGGATGTCACAAATTTGACCAAATTAGGTTTCCTTAGCACACCCATCGATGATATTTCTCCTCATGATGAAATGATGGAAAATTTGGAAGCAACTTCTAAGATTTATGTGGATTCACATATAGACTTTGGGGAAGATTTGAGTAAAGAACAAGAACCCGGAGATGACATTGATAGGATAATCCCTAGATCTGTTGCTTCCAACCTGCCTTCATTTGTTTCGAAGTCACCCTCTGATTCTCTTATGCCTGAAGGCAAAATTTTGACTCCTGATAAAGTGCAGGAAGATACTTGTAATAGTGCAAGGAATGCTAGGGATGCAATTGAGGATTTGGAAAGATTGTTAGGGATGGACACCGAGCTAATTAAACCCAACCTAGATCTTATGGCCATCTCGCAACCTTGAAACTAGGACACCCTAGACGATCCTTGGCTCAGAGATATGCTCACTTTTGTTCTGATCGGGGGGCTTAACAGACTAATATTTCCTATAATGGAGTATTGGGTATGGATTGATGATTTCTTTGGTCAATCCATTACCCTAGGGGTTTATCTCTGCACCATTCCTTCCCCATCTCTGTTGGAGGATCCTTGTCATCCTTCCCCTACCCCTTTGGAGGTTGTTATGCCAATTTATCCTTTAGAACCTCTTCTAGTGACCTGGGAAGATTTCATTCCCATCTTAGTTGGGCGAGCATTTGCTATTGGGATTCATCATCAACTCACCAATATCCTAGGTTACCTGTTTTCTAGGACAGCATTACTTTGCTCATTTTTAGGGCCTATTTTTGCAATCCTTGAACCTGATTTACGGGTTCTTTGGCTACTCAGCTGCCAGCAAATTAATGGCAGCCCATCTCTGACCCAGGTATTATCCTTCTTTGCAATGGGGGCATTGTAGATTTTAGGCATGGGGGGTGTACTTGGGGATATACATAGCATTTATACATAATACATTCATGCATTTAGTTAAAGCATTCCGCATTGCATACATTTGCATTAAAAAAAAAAGAAAAAAAGAAAAAAAAAAGAAGAAAAAAGAGAGAACAAAGAGAAAAATATTTTGTAATTATTGAGCTTAACTGGTTGGCCCTGCATTCTTAAGCAAATCAGAACTCTAGGTTAGACTAAGTTGATTCTAGGTCGAACTTTAGAAGCTAAGTGAGCTACTAGCTTTAGACCTTTACGGTCCTTTGTGGACTTAAAAACTTACGCAAGAGTTAAGTTGCGGACCATTCCTCAAGAGGTTGAGGAAGGAAAGCTAGGGATTGAGTTAAAAGGTGGGGTAGTACCTGGAGTCTTGTTCTACCTTTTGGTTTATGGGTCCTTGTAACCCAAGCATCCAAATTTCACACACTTGGTCTTGTGTAAGTAAGTGATCACCTTAATTCCTTTCTTAAAAGAAATTTGGTTCTCTTAGTTTTGACTTAGGAGAGGCTTGAAAACACAATTTGATTGGAAGAGTTCTTGTCGCGGGAGAGGTGGAGTATATACTCACCTTGAGGATGCGATGACAACATATTACCTCCTATGCGCTTGTCTCTTAGGATATCCATCCTACTAGTGGCATGTAAGCACATTATGCGGTTCAGGTGCCATGGGCGGCCCTATCTCGAAGCGTCGATTGCCACAGGCCTGAATTTTCTTAACAAATCCATGGGCGATACTATCTCAAAGTGTCGATTGCCAAGAGTTCTTGGGGTCGCTATGGGCGGTGCTATCTCGAAGCATCGAAAACCAGGCACCCTTCGAGGTATGGTGATGGGGACAATGAATCCGACACATATCGTGTTGATAGCTGATCCGAGGTTAGACTTAGAGGAATTAAATTTATATATTATTAAAAAAAAAATCCTTTTTTCCTTTCTAGGTTGGTAGTCATCCCAACCTCAAACAACTCAGACCAATGCACATGCATGGATGCTTTAATCTCAGGGATCAATAAACCTTAGGGTAGAGTCAAAAATCAGGGAAACTTATGCCTGCAACTCGTCTTTAGCCGACCTAGTCTGTAACTTAGCAACTACTTGAGAACCTTAGGTCTAAAGTCTGAACTTAATATGTTTCTAAAGGAAGACCGATTGGGTTGGCTAATCTACTTGGAGTGCTAGGTTTTGCTTGGATTTGCTAGGGACTAACAAAAACTAGGCATGGAGGTATTTGATTAGCCCATATTTATGGGCTATTTAAGTATCTAAATGTCTAGGCATTAAGTTAATTTTAACATTTAGATAGGATACATTAGGATGTAAATAAATTAATTCATATTTTTTGCTTAAGTGCATAATTCATGCATTTAGAACTAACCTAGGGTTGCATACATTTAATTAGTTAATTAATTAGGTGCACTATTTTAATTAACATAGAAGTTAAGGAGTTATGTATAAATAACCCTAATTATTTTATTCTTTTATTCTTCTTCTCCTTTGTAGGTAACTCCTCCGTCTCCGCCTCCTCCTCCTGCGCATCACATTGATTCTACGGTGTTTTGAATTTCAAATCTTTGTAGCCGTGGCTACAAAAGAGAAGGAAGAGCTGCCGTTGAGGGAGAGGCCTCCACCCCTTTGTCCCTCACTATGCATTGAGAACTTTGCTTCTCATCCATTCCATACCACCGACCTCCCACCGTAGCAGTGCGACTCCACCACCATGGGCATGTGGGGTGATAGCCCACTCCACCACCAAGCGCGCCTGCCACCGCGCACCCTCACTTCATTTCCAGCCATCAGAGCCTGCCCACCGCGCTCCATCCTACCACCATGCATTTTCACCTCAGCCAGCAACACCCACCAGTGCCTGCACGCCCGCACCTCCATCCCCAGCACCCACGCCACCGCACGCCATCTGCCCACCACGTGCCTTCACCAAAACCTTTAGCGCCCTCGCCTAGCCACCTGCCCACTGCACACGCCTTCACCAGCCAGCACTCCCGCTCACCCTACTCCTGCAGAGCGCCCTCCAGCAGTGCCTTCACCACGCCCCAGCCCCACCATGCTGCCCCTCCTCGCGTCTCCCTGCAGCACTTGCAGCCGATGCCATCAGAGCCCACCGTGCGCCTTCATCCCCAACACCCACGCCCGCATGCGCCTTCACCTCCAGCGCACCCATGCCTACACCCCCACGCCTGCACTCCAATGCCTCCCTGCAGCACTTGCAGCCAGCACCAACAGACCTCCCCCATGTGTGCCTGTGCCTTGCAAAGCATTGTCCCTCCACGCGCCCACGCCCCGCACGCCCTTGCCTAAGCACGTGCCCTCCAGCCTCGCCTGCAGTGCCCACGCGCGCTGCCCCTCTACGCGCCTGCAGCACGCACGGCCAGCAACAGCAACCTCCACCGCCGCCGCTTCTCTCCTCTGTCTGGCCGACTCTGGCCATCTCGCAACTTGCTGCCACCACCATTGCGGAGCCCTCGCTCCGGCCAATCTATGCCTAAAAGAGTTCTTCGAACAATCCTCTCTCCCATGCGCGAGGAGGAGAGAGGTAGAATCCTCTGTTTATGGTGGAATTAATAATTACATTTCATGCCATGGCCACAAAATGAATTTTGATTTATCATTATTTTATTATGGTGAATTTATGCCTTCATGCTCATGCTTCTAGAGAATTGGTAAACCTTGTTATTCATCTCTATGTGCATTGAATTTAATTTTGAATGACATTTTCGTATGCATGCAAGTGAATAGTATATGGCATACCCTTGCACATGGATAATTTTCTGATGTAAAATGACATTCACACCCCTTGACTCGTCAATAAATTTAAGGTTTACTTTCAGAGCTACACAGGCATTGTTTGATCTGGCGAATAGTTTAGTAAACTTGATTTTGACCTAATTGAGAATTTAAATAAGTCATTGCCTCCCTATGGACACAACCCGCTCTCCTGTAAGTGGTTTAATTTTAATTTTAATTGTTTTGTTAAGCGGTTTTCCACCACTTTGATCCTACAACGACAAATCATCTTAATACATTATTCGAAAGCAAAAATCGTCTTATCAAGGGAGCCCTTCATATCCCTCACGTATCCTTCTCTCTCCCTATTGCTAAACCACCCATGCATCAATCAGAACTACACACACGTCCTCCATTACATCCCTCTCTACATGTGTGCCCTCCATCCTCATCCTTCTCTATTCACACCCAACCCACGATTAAATGGCCAGGCCCTCCTCAACTAGCCCCTCCATCGACCACACCATCAGAGAGATCTGCTCTCACCAGCCCTCAATCACGACCACCACTTCCTTGCTGCTACAGCGACAGGAGGATAACCACTGCATCCATCGACTCTCTTCAGCCACGTGGTGACAGCACATGGGTCCAGACCATGCTCCGTCCTTAATACTCTCTCCGTCAACCGTGACCACCACATTGACAGCAACCACCACCATGCTCTCCACAGCCACCATCGCATCACCATGCTTTAATGTCTTGCCCTCTACCATGTCTCTCACAACATCCATGATTGTGCACCATCACCACCATGCTAGACTTCCTCGACGTCATCACCACGACAACACATCTCTTCTTCAACCGCGACAACCGTGTACCTCCACTTCCTCCACTCCATGTGGTGATAGCATATGGCTCATCCCTCAGTGACTATGTTCCCACTGCAATTTTGCATCCACTGTGATTTACTAATTTTGATTTTATTTGCATAGTTCATTTATTTTCCTAGGATTATTGTAATCATTATTGATCATTATTTTATTCAAATCTTAAACCTATATGCATACTTGCCTCCTTGTGGAGATGACATTCTTTTTCATGGTTCATTTTGAATGATGCATGTTTAAATTGATTATATCTTGAATTCTTGCATATTTGATTATCTATTGATTCGAGCATTTTTTCCACCACGATTTTACTGTGCGACATAATTTCGTCAATTACCATTTTTTCGATGAAAATGCTCTTATCATGAATTGGGAGACATCGAGATTGCCTTTGGGAGTCATACAGATCAATTTAATATTTTTGAGGCATCAAAGAAAAATATAATCAAGTGTGGTTCTTGATGTAGACACATCTATGTCACATAAACTTTCTATTTATGTGTGTTCTTAGCGTATAATTGCATCTTGCATTATAAATATTGCATAACATGCATCACCATGCATTTAGGTTAAATTGTATAAATTTTAGGTTAATTTTCTCTTCTTGTGCTCAGGGAACAGGGAAACATTTATCGAGGCCTCAGATTCAAGATCCAACTATACGGATCTGATCAGGGCAATGACTAGAGTTCAACGACTCTGAGATAGCCCCAATAGGTCTTCCATAGCATCAGATGTCATTCGAGAAAGATAAGAGGTCAAGAGGTAGTGTGGTGTAAAATCTAGACTTCAAATGCACGAATGGGTTCGAATCGACGATTGCAGGCCAACGACGCGAAAATTGGTCCAATCTGACATTGTGGCACCACCTATGAGCAATAGAAGATGGACAGCTCAGATGACACCACATGGCTCCATCTAAGCCATCCACGGTTGCCGCAGGTCTTCTTCATCAGATAATCAACGCATTTCAGCAATTGGATCATCTATCCAACAGCTGAGATTCAACCACAGCCGCGCAACACCTTCTGAAGGTGAGGGCTCAGGTGATCTCGACCGTTGGATTGCCATCCAACGATTGCGAGTGCCTGACCCTTAAAGCGTAAACGTGACAAAGTTACGAGCATAGCGCATTGGTTGCGCACCTTCTCGCGAAGGCAACAACACCAGGTCGAGATGCCAAGTGCTCCAAATCGAGCACGCATGCGGGCGTGGGTGAAATTCACCCATGCGATGGCGATCTAGCAGTCAAGGGAGCAATGTGGCGCACTGGATGAAGGCATGCGCTTCACGCATGATCTAACATGTGAACGCATGCCCAATCTGATGCGGGTGTTCGTTACGATGAAGATCAAGAGGCATGCGTGCATTTAAGCCATTCGATCGAGAGGATGCATGTGTGTGATGAGGCATCTCAATAGCTAAGGGTCGAGAGGCGAGGGTGCATGCGTGCTTTAGCGACGTGGGTCTTTAGTGACGTTTATATCCGTCACTAAAGACACCAACAATTAATGTGTTAAGTTTGTAAAAGGACCTTTTTGCCCCTATGACTACAACTATAAAAGGGGACTCCTACCACTCATTTTCATCATCTCTTCCTCTCTTCTCTCATCCCCTCCAAAGCTCTATGAGCTTGTCCCAAACTCGTGATGCTCCATTAAAGTTAAAAATATAATTTTTCCACCTTCTCATCCCCTTCATGGAGCATTCCGCGATTGTCCTCTGAACCCCATTCAGCAAGTAGTTTTGGATGCAGTGAATTTTTTGGATGTAGTGAATTTAACCGAAACCCTGGTGAATCCTAAAAACTACTAAGAAAGATTTAAACCCTAAAATTCACTGCATCCAAAAATAATCTTTCTTGAAAATCATTAGTTGTGCACGCACACACATCGAAACTAATCATTAAGGGCACAACCTAAATAAAGGGCCCATCACATTCTAAAGCACATTCAAACCAAGCCTAACTAAAAGCAAGTAGACATTAGCCTTAAGGATTGAACTCACTCTTCGGGGCCCAGATCGAGATTATTTTTTATTAATCTGATTCTACCGTTCAATCTGATGTCTAGCTAGGGGAGTAGAGTCAAACAACCACGGTTGGGGGGTATCAAAGGAACCTGAGGCAAAAACCAAGGGAAGAATCTTCTCCCCATCCCCTCCCTCTAACTGGTTGGATTGATCGGAAAGAAGTAGATCAAATCGTTCTTTTCATCTCAAGACAGGTTCTGGGATTCTGTAGATCTTTAGGCTACCCCACCTAAGGACAAGTTTGAGTGTTTGTATTGCAAGGCACCGTTCTTCCTCCCATTTTGTCATGGATCCTTCTACATTTTACACACATTTCCACTCCTACCCTCCAAACATTTTTTATCCCCAAGATGATTATTATCCCGACCCGTGCTATAATCAACCATCTACTAGTTAGGATAGCTCAGATTGGGGATACAATTTCGGACCTTCGTGTTTAGGGTCTAACCCTGGACACCATGATTGTGATATGTATTCTTCTCTGAGCTATAATGATTATAGATCTCCTCCACTATATGATCAACATAATCTGATCTACAAACAAGAAGGATATGCTAATTACAGCTCATACCCTCCCCCAGATCACAATGCATATTGGTCACCACCCCTCTTTGAACAACTCGAAGTGACCTATTATTAGGGAGGGTATCAAGAACCTCAATTCCTTTACTCCCCTGGATTGAATCCGAACCCACACAACCCTAAGCCAAACCATTTGGTTCAAGTGAATCAGGTCCAAGATAGGGTGTTGGCTAACTTAAGAAATACCATTCAATCTTTAGAAGCTCAGCCAACACCCTACACTAGAGAATTGGAGCCGTTGACTGAAATGATTGACGATCTTAACAAGTATTTGTTGGATTGGCTCCAAGATGTTAAGGATAAGGACCCAGGTGAGTTTTTACTTGGGAAGTTGTCGAAATTGAGGATGAGATTTGTAGTTGCTCTAGTCCAATCTTGGGATGATTCCCAGGATGAACCCCCTTCAAGAGAGCCAATGTCAAAACTTGCTCAAGCACCTGTACGGGGGACACATTTTACGAGATCGGGGTTGACCAGGTTGGTCTAGAGCAACCAGTTGAGAATGAATTGATTTCTTCACCTGAGATCTCTAAGCCGGGGTACGAAGAAAAGTATGTCTCTATGCACCAGAAAATGATCAATGATTTTGAGACATATTAATGCAGATTCAGAATTCTTTGATTCTGAAGGTGAAGAATCCTTATGTAAATCTCACTTGAATATGAGGAAAATGATTTTAGTAAGATGATTAGGCTTGAGGAATCCAATGAATCATTTAATAGCCCAGTAATTGAGGAAATTGATCCTCAATCACACCCCATTGAGCATATTGACGATTTTGATTTTGAGATCACTAGACCCAAGTCAATTCTAATTTAGCCACAAATCTTGGACTTGGAAATTTTAGATGAAGTGATTAACATGCAGGAGGTCCCAGAATCTAAAATGCTGATTGTGGAAGATAGCAATTTGGAAATGAAGATATGGGAAGCCAATTCCGGGGGAAGCAGAAATTAGAGTCTAACGATTCCTATAGATCTGAAACCACCAACCTTCTACAGGACCCTTATGACATTTTCAACTCCGAGGATGTCCAACCTAAGCACAAATTCATTGAATATCTTTTTGATCCTGATTTTCCTATTATCCAACTTTTTAGACTTGGGCTGCATCCTCACAAATTGTAGGCCCAGCTCTGCTTGCATACTGATTTCAGGTTTTGGATAATTTTTATCCAGAACCTTAGATACACTCGACCATGGGGAATGGGTCTGCACCACAACCTCGTCCACATCTGTGGACACCTTCTCCTAGCAGGTTTAAAAATAGATTTTCTTATCTTGATCCTAACATGCACCTGTGAATTCTTTATTTCCTCTTTGTTTGTATAGTGTGCCTAACTGAAGGCACTAAATTCAGCACATATATAGTCTCTTTTCATTTAGGAGCTGACTGGGTAATCATGAAATTCAGGTGCTTTTTACTCTAGTCTACTATGTTTCATATATTTTTAATACAATGAGGACATTCCATTAGATAAGCATAAAGGGGTCATGTGTCCAAAGCCCAGCCACACGACCATTCTCTTCCTGCTGCTTTTAGGTAAATCTTAGATCAGGGAAGCCACCTACTTAAATATATATATAAATATAAAAAAAGAAAACAAAAAGAAAGAAATAAACCACACTTCACTGCACGAGTATGGCTGGCAAGTTGTTGGTGGTAACAGCTCATCGTCCAGTTGTCCAGAACCCATCTCACAAAAATGCACGTTTAATTCCAAACACTTAGGAAGAAGTGGAGAAGTAGAATATGCTGGGGAGATATACACTGGGTTCGCCCTTGTGTTGATCCCATAAAAATAAAAAGTAGGGAGAAAGCTATCTGTCATAAAGATACACCTTTGGGCAGAATTCCTTTCAAGGTTACCTAGGGGAGTAGATATCTGAAGTTTGTTCTAATCATCGATCAGTGAGTCTATCAAATTCACATAAAAAGATGCTTAGTACCTAGAGCTCTCTTCGAGTCTTGGGTGGGTTGGGTAGCTGTAGAAAGCTACCTCGAAACCTTAAACTCAAAAATCCCAAAAAAAAAAAATGAAGAAAAAGAAAAAGATCCTTTTGCCTTTGAATAAGGCGAGAACTTCAGCAGTCTGCATTTTAACAGACACTCGGGCGCTATTGTGTCTCCATAGTTTAGGTCCTTAGTATAAATTTCCTAGTGTTGAAAAACTAACTTTTGCCTAAGAAATCTGATCCCAATTTTGTTATAAATAGCATGTAGTTTTGCTAGGGACTAGTAAAAGATAGGCATCGGGGTGTGATGTAGACACATCCGTCACAAAAACTGTCTCTTTATGCGTGTTCGTAGGCATATAATTGCATGTTGCATTATAAATATTGCATAACTTGCACCATCATGCATTTAGGTTAGATTATATAAATTTTAGGTTAATTTTCTCTTTCCTTGGTCCGGGAATAGGGAAACATTTATCAGGGCATCGGATTGAAGATTTAACTGTATGGATCTAATCAGGGTGACGTTCAGAGTTCAACAACTTCGAGATAGCCCCAATCAGACCTCAGTAGCATCAGATGTAGTCCGAGAATGATAAGAGGTCAAGAGCCAGGGTGGTGTAAAATCTAAACTTTAGATGACAAATTCAACCGCACGGATGGGTTTGGATCAACGATCACAGCCCAACGGTGCGAAAATCTATCCAATCCGCTCCGTGGCACCACCTATAAACAATATAAGATGGACGGCTTAGATGGTGCCACATGGTGCCATCTAAGCCACCCACAGTCACCACAACTCTTCTTCATCAGATGATCAACACATCAACGGCTGAGATTCAACCACAACCATGCAGCACCTTCTGAAGGCGAGGGCTCAGGTGATCTTGACCATTCGATCGCCATCCAACGGTTGTGAGTGCCCGACCCTTAAAGTGTAAATGTAACAAAGTTGTGAGCATAGCACATTGGTTGCGTGCCTCCTCACGAAGGTAGTGACGTCAGGTCGAGATGCCAAGCACTTCAAATCGAGCGCACACACAGGCGCGGGAAAAATTCACCTGTGCGATGGTGATCAGGCGGTCGAGGGAGCGTGACGTGGCACGCTAGATGAAGGCGCATGCTTCACGCGTGATCTAACATGTCAACGCACGCCCAGTTTATCACAGACGCGCATTACATTGAAGATCAAGAGGCGTGCACGCGTTTAAGCCATCCGATCTCTCGATCAGATGGCTGAGGATGCGTGCGAGCAATGAGGTGTCTCAACGGCTGAAGGCAAAGAGGTGGGGGCTCATGCGTGCTTCAGTAGCGTAGGTCATTGATGACGTTTATATCTATCACTAAAGACCCCAACAATTAATGTGTTAAGCTTGTAAAAGGACCTTTTTACCCCTATGACTACACCTATAAAAGGGGACCCCTACCACTCATTTTCATCATCTCTTCCTCTCTTCTCTTACCCCCTCGAAAGTTCTATGAGTTTGTCCCAAACCCACGATGCTCCATTAGAGTTAAAAATATAATTTTTCTACCTTCTCACCCCCTTCATGGAGCATTCCACGATTGTCCTCTCACCCCCATTTGGGAAGAAGATCCCTCTAAAATGTCACCCTGCTCCATCCTCCATCTTCATCCTCTTTCGTCCAGCATCTCATCATCCTTATCTGGGCACTCCGTCAATGCGACTCATCCTCCAAGCAGCCGTTGAGGAGGATAATTTCTCTCCCTCTTCTCTTTATTGCTTTCTAGATTAGATTTTCCACTTTCTAGTGTAGCGAGTAGTTGTAATGAACATGAATCTGTGTCTATGAAATATTTGTTTATTCTCTCCCTAGTTTCTCTTTATTTGTATTATTCTCTCTCTCTCTTCTATTAATTATTCTTTTAGTAGATAGCTAGCGTAGATTTAATTCAACTAGCTACTCTACTCGTGAAAATAAATGAAATGTGGTTTTTGATCAAACGTATGCCTCCTTATGTTCGACCCGGGACTCACCAGAGTTTTGGTTAAATTATCTGTTTGACGAATTTTTACGCGACCACAATGATAGGGTTTTCAAAACTCAAATTTTTAGCATACAAATCTCGTTCAATAGTTCTATCGAGGAGCTAGGTAGAATAGAGGAGGTTATGGCCTTATACATCATAGTAAACCCCACAATATCTAATTAAACCCAAACTCAGGGAGAAAATCACAAAGTTACAAGCATAATCGAGGATAGTAACGATTCGCAACCTACTTTGAAAAATTAAAATGAGGATTCTCCTTATGAGAAGGATATTCATGAACCTAAAATTTTGTTGGAGGATTTATCTGATCAACCAAAAACCCAACAAAACCCTTATCTTGAATTATTGGGGTTTAAGGTTCAATCGGCGAGTGAAAAACACGAATATGAAGATGGTTGGATCCGGTACCCAAAGATTAAGATACAAGAGGATGAAATTGAAAAGGAATTTCTGATTTGGAGAGCAATTTGTAGGAAGTCTGATATGATTACTAAAATCAATTTAAGCATCCTAAAGTCTACACATATAATACCTGTAAGAACCCCTGATACCTTCCAAAAGCTTAACAATCCTCACCCTCCCAACCATTACATAATTTCTACACCCACCTAAGCCTCCTATATGAACATCCAAGGACACACCTATTGATGACCATTTAGGCTCACCGTGCACCATTAGCTTGCCAATTTTCGTGATTATCTTTTCGGAAAGACCAATCTGAATGACCGCAACCCATATGTTTGGGCTTAGAAACTCGATTTTAGTAGCCCCAATTTCTAGAGTAAATCTCTGTTAGACTGTGCCCAGCTAAAGGCATTAAACTCAATGCTTACTGGGAGGCAACCCTATATTCTCTTAGGGTGTAAGTACTCATCGCAGATATCAGAGTTGACCCAGACTCAAAGCAATATTCAAGTGTTTTCTTTACACTCTACTCTTGCATGCATATGCAATACGATGAGGACATTACATTAGATAGGCATGCATGGGGGGTGGAGGTATATTCTTGAATTAATTTGTCAGCTCCTTAGAATATTCTATTTATTTTCTTTATAAAAAATTCTAAAATTGAAAAAACTATTCCATTGTAAGTAGCATAGTTGCATAACTCGATCTAGGATTAATGAAAGCTAGATGACTAGCCACTAAGTTTAAGGGGTCATACAAGAACTTAGCCCATAAGGCCCTTCAGGCTATGGTTAGCTTAATCAACTAAAGGAGTCTCTAAGAACTTGGGTTAAAACCAAATTCTTAAAGAACTCTCTTCAGTAAAGTCAAAAGTCAACAAGGAGGAAGTATAAGGCTCTGTTGTCCAACCTACAATTTCAAAGAATAACTAAAGCATCCAACTTTCATACACTCAATTTGACCTTGGCCAACCACAACCTTGACAACTACAGTTTTTGCTAGGTTCGAGATTAGGGGACCTTTACACGTGAAATCGGACTTAACTCATATCAAAATTAATAAAGGCCCCTGCAAGTATGGCTGACACATTAGTTGCAATAACTCCTGTTACCTGGGTGTTCAGAGGCTAGCCTAGCATTCTAAATAACCCTGATGTTTTGTCTAGGCAATGTTTGTGAATGGAGGAAGGAGAACCACTCACCTAGAATAATGAGAGAAAAAGGGAGAAAATAAAACAAAAAGAAAAAAATACAATAAAGAAGTAGAAGGACAAGCAAGAAAGAAAAAGGAAAAAAATTTTTCAAAATAAAGAAAACTTGTGTACATAATAAAAACTCAAAAACATAAAAAAGAGTGAGGTATTAATAAGAGGCCAAAATGGCACAACCGGAGAGATATACCTTCAAGGTTAACCTCAAGATAGAAAATGGTTTGGAGAAAGTTGCCAAATCCTAGTAAGGCAAAGCCAAACATGAACCTGGGAGAATTTAGGATAGTCCTGGTCTAGGAAATTCGAGTTCTCAAAACCTCGGTTGCCTATAAGAAGAATTACTCGCACTTTGCAAGGTTGCTTTAACCTCAGAGCTTAACAAACCTTAGTTGGACCTCTTGAACCAAAGAAATCTCCCTTTACAACCAAATCTAAGGTCGAGATGAAACCGAAAGGTTTAGTCCAAACTAGGGTTTAGGTGTCTTTCTCTAATTCTGTTGGGCCTAAATGGAATAACAACTCTTGTATCTTTCTAATTATAGACTAGCTAATAGGCATCGAATCATTTAACGAGTCCTAGTGTAGAACTTTGCATTCATCTATGTTTTACTAAGGGACTAGCAAAAGGTAAACATGGGGGTGTGATAAGTACACAGTTAATACACTTAATATGTCAAAATTAAGCTAACTCCTAAGTAAACATAGCACAATTAGGTTTTTTTTTAAGAAATACAGGTGGCCAAAAAAAATAAAGGTAGGGGGACTAAACCAAAACTTGCCAGTACACATAAAGAGAACCACAACTTGTAGCTTAGTACAATCAAGCGTAGAAAATAAGAACAAGACAAGATCCAGGAGGGAAAATACCACAAAAGAGAGGAAGGCCTCATATAATATAAGGGAACTGCAGCTTGTCAACAGATATAGTACTTCGAATCCTCCTTGGAAGGTGATCTGAGGAATTGAAGGAACACCGGTCATTGACTCCAAGATCCACAATATTCTAGGCAAGAGAGCTAACAAGAGTTGAAAGTCACTTCTAACATACCACGAGATCTCCAACTTGCCTTTCCACCAGTAGAAAACCATGGTCAAATCAATCTCCACCTGAAAATGCAACGAAGAAAGAGCAGCGGAGGAAAAGGCATGTAGAGGTAATTTTAAAATAACAGCATCACCATGAGAATTCTCCCATTTGCGAGCAGCACCAGCAAGAAAATCACCCTGACAGTTTCTAACAGCTTAGCCACCATAGGTGAAATTATCATCATTAGAGACAACATCATTAAGCTTGAATCCAAACTGAGGCTTGACCCAAGATAAGGCCATAGTAGAAGGCCTTTGCAATCGAATCCAAGAGTAAAGGTTGAAATCATCCCACTTATGGCGCAAGATGTAGGCATAATTTGCACGGGACTTACCTAGGGACTATTCGAGATCGGGTACATGATACCTGCATCAAGCCACTTGATGATTTCTTTCTTGACCACTTCTTGTATATTGGGATTCAGTCTCCTTTGCATTTGATGAGAAGGGTGGGATCCATCTTCCATAAAAATTCAATGATTACAATAAGATGGTTCGATTCCCCTAAAGTCATCGATGGTCCAACCAATTGCCTCCTTATGTGCTTTTAGGGCCCTAATCAATTTTGATTCTTGCTCCTTAGTCAACTTCGCATTGATAATCATAGGAGTGACTTCTTGGGTCCCAAGAACTTGTATTTTAGACTTTCTGGCAATGCTTTGAGTTCTAACTGGGGTAGGATGATAACAGAAGGAAGGATGCTAATGAAGATTCATCAGGATGATCCAGTGAAAGAGGTTGTGAATGAACAAAAACAATAACCTCTTCAAAATGTGGCAGGTCTACTACAGAAGGTTGTGGTTCAGGTTCATTGGTGCGAGAGGAATCCTTGAGAACAGTAATAGCCATACAAGTCTCATTGTTCAGATCATTATCATCGAGTTCCTCAGCATATCCACAATCCTCAAATTTGTTAATCGCCTTGAAAATATCGAGCTTAAGTTTTCTATCCCCAAAGATGATCTCCACACTACCAATTTCACAATTGATGTTGGCCTTAGTGGTAGCTAGGAACGAACGCCTCAGAATGATGAGCATGTTCCTCAATTCTTCCAGTATATCCATGTCGAGGACAAGGAAATCTATAGGAAAATAGAAATCCCTGACCTTAACAATAACATCCTCAATAACACCTTTTGGGTTCGTGATCGAATGGTTTACTAATTACAGTGTTACTAAGGTCACCTTGAGTTCACCTAATCCGAACTTTTCATATAGGGAAGTCGGAATTAGGTTTATGGATGCACCTAGATCCAAGAGTGCCCAGTCAAATGTGTAATCTGGTAACACATGAAATCAAAGGGGCACCTAGATCTCCCCTTTTCTGAGGAAGGCGATACAGGATAACAGAACTAGCCTGCTCGAAGAGTATCACCTTCCTCAGGGTCGATTCCTTCGGCCTACGCTTTTGAGTGCATAAATCCTTCAAGAATTTAGCATAAGCTGGAATATGATTAATATCATTGAGGAGCGGGAAATTGATTTCGACATTCTTGAAGATATTCAAGAGCTCCTCATTGCTATCGAAAAGCTTCTTCTTCTTGGGTGTTAACAAGGCTTTAAGGAATGGGACATGAGTAAGATCATTAGATTCGAGGTCCTAAGCCTTGGTTTCTTCTTCAATTTTCTCCTTTCCTTCCTCAAGTTCACCAGGGTTTGATTGACTGCAAGAGGGTAGTTCAGGATCCTGGGTTTGCCTTCCACTACTCAAGGTAACAAAGTTTGCAGAAGCGTATGGGTTCGGGTCTTGGGAAAGACTAAGAAAGATCGGAGGGGCTTGATTGGACAAATATCCAAGATTAGAAGAAGCTTAAGGGGAAAAACCCTGCTCAACCACCTGAGCATGTGCATGTGGATCCCTCTAATTCCACTACCCTTGGGTCTGATTGCCCTAATTTTGTATGTTATGAGGGTTGGATATGGGTTGAGATGGCAGAGATCTGGGCTGATGGGTATTAGCAATGAGCTCGGATTACAAGTTGCCCAGTGAGGTTTTCATTTGCTGCATGAGCTAGAGCATGGATCCTTGCATTTCCACCATCTGACGGTTCAAATCAGCCTGGCCTGCAGGTTGATGGGCATTCCATGTTGGCTGATTAACCTGAATAGGGTGCAGCTGAGTGTAAACATGACCCTGAACCATTGATCTTTGCGATCCAAAATTTTTGGGTTGGATTTGGGTCAGCTGCCTCGGGTTTTTCTAGGAGAAGTTAGGGTGGTTCCTCCAACCCAGGTTATAGGAGTTAGAATATGGGCTAGATCTAACATTCTCCTATACAGCATGCACATCCTCATAGGGCGAGGATGGTGGAAAAGGAGAAGGATCAGAGAAACTGAGATCAAAGGCCCCAGTTTGGAACCCGTGGGGTTCCAAGTAATGCTGGCTCATAGGTTGAGTCACTTCCAATTGATTTACAAACTACCGTCCAGTAGGAGCTCATGAATAATGGAATCCTGAACTTTGGGATTGAGTGGATCTAGAAGTATTTGCAAAGTTTGCAACCATCCACTCGTCCATTCTTTTTGCAACCAAGTCCACCTTATCAAGTTTGTTGCAAATCAATTCCATATCAAATGAATGAGTCCTGGACCTCATTAGCATTCGATCTGGGTTGCTGGGACCAGTTGAAAGTGTTCATGGAGGCATGATTGATAGAATTCTCACTCATTTCCTCAAACAAGTCATGTGCACTATATGCATCCTTGTTGAGGAAATTGCCTCCATAAGCAACATCCACATGATTACGGAATTGTTCGGTCAACCCGTGATAAAAGGTCTGCACAAGGTGCCATTCCGGCATCTCATGGTGTGGACACTTCCACAACAAATTCTAGAATCGCTCCCAGGAACCATGAAGCAGTTCCCCCGACCGTTGGACGAAAGTGGTGATCGTCCGTCTCAATGCATTGGTACGTCCGACTGGGAAGAATTTCTTTAGGAAGGCTGATTTAAGATTATTCCATGTAGCTATCTGCCTCCCAATCATTCGGTACCAATGTGTGGCCCTATCCCTAAGAGAGTAGGGGAAAAGCCTTATGGTCATCTACTCTTCATTCATGTTTCGTGCTTTGGTGGTCTAGACCAAAGTGGTCAAGTCCTCTAAATGGTAAAATGGATCTTCAGGGCCAAACCCATGAAATGTTTGATCAGGCTTAAGACCTGGGGCTTAATTTCCACGTCACTGACTGGAATCTAGACACTGACATTCTCCATAATTTGAAGGATCATAAAAATTCTATCCATTCATTCGCTAGAACCTTGCTTTCATCTGCTGCAATTATTGCAACTACCTTTACACCATCTCGTGCTGATTCTAAGGTAGGAGGTGGTTGATCAGCCATGGGATCTACTTGACTAAAATTCAACCTACGCCTCCTGAAATGGTCTAATGGTCTTTCCAAGCGAGGATTTAATGACCTCCTTCCAAGCATAAACTAGGAAGGGGTTAAAAGGACTAGAGAATAGGATCCTGCAGCACAACAATACAAGCCTATCCTTAAGTTGGGTACCCTAATAACCAGGCTCCAAGATATATTTAAACCATAACACGAATTTTGTGTTGTCCTTAATCCAAAAGTTGGTTAAGTTGGGCTGGTGAAATAGGGAGAGCATGTCCCCAAGGCCTCTAATTATGCCAAACCCCTACCTGCTTAAGTCATTTGACAATCAGACCCCCCAACATAGCACCTTTTGGAGAAAGCAAACATCATAAATTCTCAACACAGTTTGAGAAATACCCTGAAATGGACTAATGGGTCCCAATGCCAACGTCTACTCAATTTTAGATTAGACTTGGGATAGTAGTGCATTTGGAATGTGATAGGCTCTTAAAATGGGTTGTGCCCTTAATGATTAATTGAAATGTGTGAGCGACTGCACAACCAGGGTTTTCAAGCAAGATTATTTAGATGAATGGATTTTACAGTTCAAATCTTGCTTAAGTAGCTTTTAGGGTTTAAATTAAGGTTGACTCAATCAAGTTCAAGAGTCACACCAAGATTTGCAAACACAGGTGAAGATGTTTTCCTTTGAAATCAAAGTAAAGTGGAGTGTCTGGCACTTGACCTTAAATGTTAACCCTGAGGAGCAAGCTACTTGATGAGTTGTTTTTAGATGAAGTGGTGCAGCCTAAACAACTCAAGCAATTACCTTGATGCACCACTGAATTAGGTACACAAGTGGTTACCTAATTTGATTTCTACTCGATTATGTGTTGATGAGTGTACCAGTTCCAAAGATTAGGTTACCAATTGAGTGAGAAAAATCAGAAGGGGTTGTGTACCTCTATGGGTGTATGTGATGTGTATGGTAAGGAAATCCCACAATCAAATCAAAAAGTTTTTTCAAATTTCTTTTATAAACGGAGGGTGAGGTGGGAAGGGGTGACAACCAAACTAAGCCTAGTGTTTATGAGAGCACCTAGGTTAATTAGGGTTTGAATCACTGTGATGAAATGAAAGCTATGGAGGGGGAAAGAATGGGGAAGCACTTACAACGGCCTTCAACTACACTTTACTCCTTTTTACCGCTCAAAGATTCCTTGTCGAGGTACCTGCAAGACAATAGAAGAAAGACAAGAGAGGTTAGAGATCAAATAAGTGTGTGGAATGCAGAAATAATCAGGATTCGTTGCCACCCCGACAATGGTGCCAAAATGATGAGCGAGAAAATCATTGTGAAAAGTTGAGTTTGGAAAACCCGAGTCGTAAAATTCGCAAGAAAATCCACTACCAAATAATTTTTAATCGAAACTCTAGTGAGTCCTTGGTCAAACACAAGGAGGCTACGTCGATTATATCTGTAACTATATTTTTTTGTTTTTTTTTTTATGTCGATTATATCTATAACTATATTTTTTTGGTATTTTTTTTATAAAGGAAACATTCATAATGGCAGCTAAACTACCTAAAATATAAACAAGAGAGAGAGAGAGAATAACAATTTTACAGCTATGAAAATGTCACTTACAACTAATTTCTATAACTAGAAAGCTATAAATCTATACTAGAAAGAAATGAAAAGATAGGGGATGAGAAATTAACCTCCTCGACGAATGCTTGGAAGACGAGCAAGACGGACGATGCTTGGAAGGAGAGTGAAGACAAAGGACGGAGGATGAATCTAGAAGAACCGGGGATGAGGCAGGGCATCGACGACATGGGATCCACTTTCGAAACAAGGGCAAGAGGATGGCTGGTAAGAGCTTTGTGAAGGGGGTAAGAAGTAGAAAATTTTGATTTTTAACTCTAGCGGAGCTTCCCATAGCTTAGGAGCACTAAAGCGAGCTTGAGAACGTTGTTATTAGCTCTTTGGGAGGTTGACAGAAGAAGGAAGGGAAGAAGAAATATGTTAGGTGTAGGGTCCTTTATATAGGTGAGGTACAAGGGTAAAAAAAACCTTTAAAATGTTTAAAATTAAATGTATGGCCTTTAGTAACACATGCACATCACTGTAGTTAAACGTTGTTGAAGCCATGCCTTCAATCTTGGCTACTCACTGCAAATCTGACGGCTCTCGTGCGACTCTCCTTCAGCCGTTTATGCCTCATCGCGCCCAATCAATCTTAGCCGTCTAATCGTCCATGAGCGCGATTCCTCTTCAGTCGTTGCACGCGCCCGCGTACGATGGCGTGTCTGATGGCCCGTCATCGCACACATGCAGCACTCTTGTTCATCTGGCACATGAGAGTACACCACGCCACTGCTACATCAGTCGCTCACTCTGCATCCGATAGTTGAATTTCACCGTGCGCCTCTCTTAGCGAATTAAGCCACTCCCCGCAGATCAAACTCGCTCCTCGCATTGCACATGAGACGCTTCACCACTGCTTTGTCTCTGCATTTGTTTCGAGTTTTTTTTTCTCTCGTCCGAGCATTCTCAGCCGTTGGATGAAGATCCAATAGTTGAGAACAAGGGCCGCTTGAGGAGGAGAGCAACGGTGACTGTGGGAGGCTTGGATGGCACCACGTGATGCCATCTAGGTCGTCCATTTTCCAATGCTTGTAGATGGTGCCACAGATATCAGATTGGGTCGATTTTTGCGTCGTTAGGTTGCAATCATTCATCTAAACCCATCCGTATGGTTAGATTTGTGATCTGAAGTACGCATTTGCACCACCTTCCCCCTTGACCTATGATTTTCCATGGACTACATCTGATGCTATGGAGGTTCGATTGAGGCGATCACAAAGGCGTTGAACTTCGATCATCGCTCTGATCAGATCTGTACAGTTGGATCTTCAATCTGAGGCCCCGAAATGATGTCACCCTGTTCCTTAGAGTCGAATTACTATACAATTTGTACAAATTAACCTAAATGTATGATGATGCATGTTATGCAATATTTATAATGCATGAATACAATTATATGCTTAAGAACACGCATAGATAGACAGTTTATGTCAAATAGATGTGTCTACATTAGACACTCAACTTTATTTCGTAAAGCACACTTATTTGGTGGGTGAGTACTTTGATGGAAAGAGTTTCTCCTAATCACAAGACTAAAGACTAAGACAAAAAGTCTACCAGCATGCACAGGTAAGGACTCCACCTTCCCTAATGAACACTAGGGTTGAATTATAAGTTCATAAGGTCTTTCCCGACACTGTTTAGTGTAAACCAAAGTTACATAGACTCCTAAGTCAAAGTAACCCACCAAATACTGCGCTGATGATTCAGGTGCAAGAATATGTCCTAAGTTAGGAGAGATCCTAGTCTATCCTGTCAATGCTTAAAGTGTATTAAGCCAAAGCCTGAGCAAATCAACCTACAGTGGCCCGGAAAATCTAACTAGCAAAGGTTGAATGTCCATAAACACTTATTCTATTTTTGTTTAGCTATAAGATCATAATTAAACGCTTATAAATCTTTTCAATGCTTTTCTCTCCTCAAAAATTCTATTTTGGAGTTCTCCCTCAATAATAAGTACCGCCAAGTCCTATTGTATTTTTGGAGTTTTTATTTTTGACATTTTTTATATTTTTGACTTTGTATTTTTTTCAAATTTTTCAAAATTTTTCAATTTTTTTGGTATTTTCAATAATACTATACTATATACACTACAAGTGTGTCTATAATTGCATTGTAGTAAATGATTTCACCATTTACACCCTCCATTCTTGAATGATGCAATGTCCTCATTGTATGAACAGGGTGGATGCAAATGCATGATCTATTTTTCACTAACTTAGACTGGGTGACGGAAGGAAGTCGGAATGAGGAAAAAATCTTTGTGCAGATGATTTCAAGTTTAATACAAGAACAAAGTGGAAGTTGGGCTAAATAGCGAAATAGAAGACAAATGTAACAATGAATGTATGCTAAAAATGCAAGGATAGACACCTAAGAAGGAAATAGAAAATAAGAAAGATGAAAACAGCTACACACAAGAGATAGGTTGCTAAGTTTAGCACCTTCAACTAGGCACAAACCTAGAAGATGTGTTAGAAATAGCACAAGTAGGTTCAAAATATTGGAGCAAAATGATGGAATTGAAAAGTCTGAGATCATGCGACTCAATAAAAGGTTTCAATCTCTATCCATTCATGGTGAAAGGTTCAGATTTGTCAATCTCAACGATCTCGATGGCTCCATTGTCAAATACTTTTAAGATTGTGAAAGGTCCTATCCACTTAGATCTGAGTTTTCCTAGGAAGACTTTCAGTCTAGAGTTGAACAGGACTTTCAAACTAGGGTGAAATGACTTTCTATGGACGTGACAGTCGTGGAAGGCCTTTAATTTATCCTTATAAATTCTTTAGCTTTCACATGATTCATTCCTTAACTCATCAAGCTCGAAAATTTGAAGTCTTCTATAATCACTTGCCTTCTCTAGGTCCAAGTTACACTTCTTGATGACCCAATAGGCTTTGTGCTCAAGTTATACAGGAAGATGATAGGGTTTCCCATACACAAGTCTAAAAGGAGACATGCCTAATGGGGTTTTGTGAGCTATCCTATATGCCCACAACGCATTAGAAAGGTGGGAAGACCAATTTTCATATCTGGTCTGATGGTAGTTTGTAAAATCTTCTTGATCTCCCAGTTAGACAATTCAACTAGTCCACTAGTTTGAGGGTGGTAAGGTGTAGCAATCCTATGTGTCACCCCGTACTTTTGAAGTAGGGACTGGAAATGTGTGTTCCTAAAATGAGACCCTCCATCACTAATGATGGCTTTTGGAACCCCGAATCTAAAGAAGATAAAGTCTTGTACAAATTGTGTCACAACTCTATGGTCATTAGTTATCGAGGGGGTAGCTTCAATCCATTTTGAACATAATCAATTGCCAACAAGATATACTCGAAGCCATGAGAATTTGGAAAAGGTCTCATAAAGTCAATGCTCCATATGTCAAAGATTTCACACACCATAATCGTATTCAAGGGCATCATGTCTCAGCGGCCAATACTGCCGAGAGACTGACAGCATGAACATGCCCTACTATACTTGTGTGAGTCCTTGAAAATAGTGGACCAATAAAAATCGCTCAGCAAAATTTTTGCAACAGTTTTTTTGCCAGAAAAATGACCGCCACATGCCTAGTTATGGCAAAACGGTAGAATGCTTTCTATCTCCTTATTAGGGACACACTTCCTAAGGATCTGGTCTTTATAATGCTTGAAAAGCCATGGCTCTTCCCAATAATAGTGCTTGGCTTCGGATCTAAGTCTGCCTTTTTAATGTCAGACCCAATCAGAGGGAATAATTCCAGAGGCTAGGTAGTTGACAATGTCAACATACTAGGGAAGATTAGAATGAATGACCAGCAATTGCTCGTCAAGGAAGTGGTCAACAATTGGTAGTGAAGGAGAAATCGCTTCAGAAGGAGGGCAGGATAAGTGGTTAGCTACCACATTCTCCTTCCTAGCCTTGTCACAAATCTCTAAATCAAACTCCAGCAATAGTAGGATCTATCTAATCAAACTAGATTTCATGTCCTTCTTGGTGAGAAGATGTTATACTGTCGTGTGGTCAGTGTAGACTATAATGTGGGAACCTAAAAGATAAGGTATGAATTTTTCCAGTGCAAATACTACTGCTATCAATTCCTTTTCAGTAACTGTGTAATTCCTCTATGCTTCATCTAAGGTGTTGCTAGCATAGTAAATGACTATAGGCTTCCCATCTAGCTTTTTACCAAGGACAGCCCCTACTGCATAATCAGAGGCATCACACATGATCTCAAAAGGGTGAGACCAATCTGGGTGTTGCAATATTGTTGCCTTGGTAACCAGATCACGAAGTGTGGTATATTCATGAACACAATCATCTGAGATCCAGAAGTCTGCTTCTTTAGAGAGGAGATTGGTGAGAGGTCAGGCTATTTTTGCGAAGTCCACTATAAAGCAGCGATAAAAACCAACATGCCTGAGGAAAGATCGGATCTGCTTAATTGACGAAGGTAATGGCAAGTCAAAAATCAGTTTTACCTTCGCATGATCAACTTCAATTCTTCTCTCAGAAATAAGGTAACCTAGAATGAGTCCTTCTAGTACCATAAAGTGTGATTTCTCCCAGGAGAGTACCAAATTTACAATGATGCATCTTTGCAGGGCCTTGGTCAAGTGGTGTAAACATGCATCAAATGTGCTCCCAAAGACCAAGAAGTCATCCGTGAAGACTTCTAACAATCACCTACTAAGTCAAAAAAGATTGCAAACATACACTGTTGAAAAGTAGTAGGTGCGCTGTACAATCCAAATGGCATCCTACGGAAAGCAAAGGTTCCGTAGGGGCAGGTGAAGATCACTTTTTCCTGGTCATCAGGGTGGATTGCCACCTGATTGTAGCCTGAATAGCCATCCAAAAAGCAAAAAAACCTATTCCCTGCCAATCTTTCAATAATCTAATCAATGAAAGGCAATGGGAAATGATCTTTCTTCGTGGCTTGGTTGAGCTTTCGATAGTCAATACATACTCACCACGAACTAGCAATCCTTGTAGGGATGACTTCTCCAGTCTCAGTGGTTATGACAATAAGTCCGACCTTCTTAGGCACAACTTGAATAGAACTTACCCACTAACTATCAGAGATAGGGAAAATGATTCCATTATATAACCACTTAATCATTTCATTCTTTACCACCTCTTGAAGTGTTGGGTTTAGTCTACGCTATGGCTGTCAGGTAGGTCTAGATCCTTCTTCGATGAATATTCTATGGGTGCAGTAAGGACTAATGCCAGTGAGGTCAGCAAGGCTCCATCCTATAGCCTGTCTATGTGCTCTCAAGACAAATGAGAGTCGTGATTCCTGATCATATGATAAGTAGGAATTGACAATCACAAGATAAGTCTGATCTTGCCCTAAGAAGACCTACTTCAAAGACTCAGGTAGAGGCTTAAGCTCAACAGGTGCAAGATCAGTTGAAGGAGTAGGTGTGGAGATCTCGAAAGATCCTAGAGACACTAAAGGGATTCAAGGTAAGTCCGCAGTCTCTCTACCAGGTGTTTGTGTGCAAATGAGGAGATTTATGAAATGGTCACTATAGTACACACCTCAAATCGCACAATAAACACTTAAATTTATAAAACTTAGAATCTAGTTGGAGTCCAAGGTCGTTCACAGGGAGCAAATGTGGAATTCACGCACTAATCTCAATTCAGAATAAATGAGCATAGTAAATTAAGCACAATAAGAGATATGCAATGAATAAATTGCTCATATTGATATTCAAATATAAAGCAATGTATCTCAAAAGATCCTTGGATAAAAAGAATTAAAGAAGCAAAACAATGGTGATTTGAATCACCAATTATGCCTTTCTACCTATTTCCTTTAAGAATAATCTATTTTGTTTCTTTATTACGAATTTTAAAACCTTTTGATTTGAATGTGATTTTATTCCCTTTATCACATATTTGGCTTACAATTAACAGATTATGTTTTAAACCTTTAACTAAATGCATGTTATCAAAAGAGGTAAATGAGTTACCAATTTGGCCAGTACTAATAATACGGCCCTTGTGGTTGATCCCAAACATGACTGTACCACCTTCCTAAAGGTTAAACTGCAGGAATAGGTCTTCTTCACCGATCATGTTCTTGGAACAACCACTGTCCATTATCCACCTTTCTTCTCTTTCCTGTCATTGGTTTGTGATTGTGAGGCTTTGTTTGATAAAGTGGCTTCAATGTTCCATTGACTTGTTGGAAAGTCCACTTCTTATAATCTACAAAACCTACAAAACATGATTGCAAAATATTTTTTGCTACCCATTTTTGTTTGGGTCCACGGTGGTTAGTTTGCATTGCCTACTTTGGTAAGCTACCTTTCACTTTGTTCTGGCAAGAACTAGATGCTTCATGATTATTTTTTGGTATATAGCCTAACCCAAATTTTGTGGTGCTCTGGATTTGTGTTCCTAACAATTTATGCAAGTTTCTACTTCCATTTGTGAATTTAGTCAGATCATTTAAAAGACTAGCAGAGTTCTCTTTCAATTTATCAATATCAACCTCTAAATTGTCTATCTGTGATTTTAATGACATGATTTCAACAGATAATTCTTTGTTTTGTTGAGTAAGTATATCTTTGTTTGTTCTTTCTTCTCCTAATGCTTTAGTTAGGTTTTTATTTTCTCTTTTTAATGACTTAGCTATGTCATGCATCTCAAAAAAAGCTTCTAATAACTCATCTTGTGAAAAAGAAGTTACCTCATCTTCTAGTGCCATTAGTCCTAGAAGAGCTTCTTCTCCAGAGGTTTCTTCTTCTTCTGAGCTTGAGTCTGATTCATCCCATGTTGCTGTGAAAGCATTCTTCTTTCCATCCTTTCTGAAGAAATTTTTCTTCTTTTCTGACTCCTTGAGAAGTGGATAGTCTTTCTTGATGTGTCCCTTTCTCTTGTAGTTATAACAGATGATTGCATCTATGTTGGATTCTTCTTTCTTCTTCCTCCAACTCCTCTTATTCTTGAGGAACGTTCTGAATTTTCTGGAGAGAAGAGTTATCTCTTCCTCTTCTTCTCTGCTTGATGATTCTTCAGATTCCTGATTTGCTTCAAGGGCCATGATCTTCTTTTTGGTTCCTTCATCTTCCTACTCCTTCATGTGTTGGAGCTGAACTTCATAAGTCATTAGACTTCCAATAAGATCATCCAGTTTCAGCGTGGACCGATCTTTTGATTCTTGAATGGCTGTTGTCTTGGTCTCCCAATCACTAGTAAGTGAACGAAGGATCTTCTTTACCAGAGCTTCATTCTTTGTGTCTTGATCTAGATTCTGTAGGGAGTTTATGATGTCCCTGAATCGTGTGAACATCTCCTTGATAGACTCCCCCTTCATCCTGAAAGGCTCGTAATTTTGTGTTAGTAAATTTACTCAAGTTTCTTTTACCTTAGTTGTTTCCTCATGGGTGACTTTAAGGATGCTCCAGATCTCGTATGTCATTTTGCACACAGAGACGCAGTTGAATTCTACTTTTGAAAGTCTGCAGAATATTGCGTTCATTGCTTTGGCATTGTGGGTTGCCAGCTTCTTTTGGTCTGGTGTCACCGCCACTCCTTCCTTGATTTCAGGACGAGTGTATTTGGATGTGATGACATCCCATACCTCAAAGTCCATGGATTCAAGGAAGATCTACATCCTAGTATTCCAATATTCATAGTTTGTCCCGTCGAAGAGAGGAGGACGAACAACAAATTTCTCCTCAATGTATGTGTCGACAGAAGACTTTGACATCTTTCTGGATAACTAAGCTCTGATACCAAGTGTGAGTGGTAGGAATATCCTGTGGATTGCAACTAAGTACTGGAGGGGAGGGGTGAATAGTATTGCTTTGAATTATATGCACAGATTAAAAAATAAAGCACAGAGATTGATGCATAGAGTACACCTGATTTATAGTGGAAACCCAATCCAGGTTAAAACCAATATCTAAGCCTCCCATCTTTGGATTTTTTCGACTAGGCAATGCTAGCCAATCCACTAACTCGTACCACTTGAATGAGGGTGGCACAACCTCTTACAATCCACTTCCCTTTTATCCTGAAGAGAAGCAAAAACAACTATGAATCTTCCAAACAAACTTGGAATCTGCAAATCAAAACAATAGAGTAAAATAACAATAATAAATTCCATGGAACCTCAATAAATGATCAAACCAATTTTTCAGAGAGGTTCGACGCATCGTGCTTTTGAAGAACGTGAAGAACAGGGTGCAAAAGCCTTTGAAAATAAGCATGAGAAGCTCTATTTTTTAATGGTATTTCTATTTAAAAGTAATGAAAGAATGGGATGCGTACAACCTCTATTTATACAAAAGGTTTTGCCTAAATAGGAAATTAAATGGGTCGATCAAAAGGCAATTTGGTCGATCAATTAAGAAGGTTGGTCAATCACTGATTGATCGATCAATTAGCTTGGTCAGTCGATTAAGAGGATTTTTCTTTACTTCCTAAAATGGGTTGATTTGATCAGTCAATTAATTTGATTGGTCGATCAAGGTGATTTGGTCGATCAATTATATAGTTTGGTTGATCAATAACCCTAAAAGTTTGGTTTTGAAAAGATGCGCGAAAAATTCATATTTGACTTTTATTTGAGGTTCCTTACAATAATGCCCTAGACTCAAATAAATATAAAAAGATGCACATCAGTAACTATCTTCTCTTGTCTTGAAGGACTCTTTGATGCTTTAATCCGAGATAGTCCTGAAATGTTAGTCTAACAATAAACATAATTTTGGTGTATCAAAAAAGAGGTGCTTATAGGTCAGAGCGGAGGAAGACGACGGAGTTGAGGGTGGTACGGTGCGTAAACCTAAAGGCTAAGGGGTTGGAGAAGATCAGGAAGGTGAGAGGAAGAAGGTTACTTAGCTAAAGGATGAAGAGGATGAGGACTTGTCATCGACTGTGATTGTCCGATGCTGAAGGAGACGAAGGCTCCATTGAGGGAGAGGTAGCTCCTGAGTTGGCCGTCGAGGAGTCAACGAAGTCGGGGAAGATTGTGGCGTTCCCAATTTGGCCATTGGGAGGCCATAGGAGGATGGGGAGAGGACTCGTCAGAGCATGTTGGAGCAGGCTGGAGGAAGGAAAGGAAGAATGATTTCGGCCCAAAACCATGCTAGTTTTCGCCAACATTGCAAAGGGGAAGCTTTTATAGAGCTTAGGGCAAGCCCTAACAAGGAAATAGTTGTGATTTGCTTGGGGATTAGGTCAAAGAAATCCATGGATTTTTTTGGATTTGCATGAGCTTTTCGTGCAAGCTCTGATTCCTAAAACAAGTCCAAATGAATCCTTACCGTGTGAACACCAATCTCACCAATTTTTGTGAGATTTGGTGGCCATCTGATGCCTCTTTTAGTGCAGTCAAAAGCTTCCTGGAGATCAGTTGACCTCCAATAGCGTCAAGGACCCATTTACAAAGAAGATAAGGAAGTTAAGGACCCATTTTCAAGGATTTTCAAAAGTTAGGGGCTTTTCTGAAAGAAATAGAGTTTAAATGGACTTAAATGCAAACTAGATCAAAATGGACTCTGATTGAGCCTAAATTTTGGTAAAAACCTAATTTGGATCCAAGGAATCTATTGATGAAGTCAGATTTGAGTTTTAACCAAGTTTGAATGAGCAATTTGCATAGAAACCCAGATTAAGGCAGAAAACCATCTGAGACTCTATTCAAGGTCAAAATAGCTTTAGATGGTCACACCAAGGGTACCAAACCTCAAGGAATATGTTTCTATGAATTTTAGGAGGTTTAGATGAATTTTATCTTAACCAAAACCTCTTTAATTTAAGAGAGTCTGAAATTAGGGTTTTATGTTATGATTCGATTCTCGAAATTGGTGAAACCCCGTTTCTATCTGTGTGGACCCCCTTATTAGATTTTAATGCTCATCTGACCTTCAGTTTACCCCTGGAAAATCCTTTAGTTACTCTACTTTCATGATATGCTGTTAAAACTGCAGAATTAACCCTAATTTAATGTTCTCTCAAAATGGATTTGCATGGAATTATGGTTCTTAGGCAACTATGTAGGAGCATTTGTCAATTAATCCTAACTAAATAAAGCTAGTTATGGCTCATGATGGTGTTACCATCAGTAGGTGTCTCAGGAAGAGTCAAATCAGATGTACAAGGGAATTGAGGTTCTAAGGTCAAAGAATCAATCAATGTATCCTCGACCAACTTGTCCAATGAATCCAAAGAGCAGATATCTTCAATTAAACTACAAGATGGTCCCTTCTGTACATTGAAATGTCAATTTTCATCTTCTAATATCCAAATTTCAATTCTAAACGGTCCTCCTCACAATCTATGTTTGCCTTGGCCGTCGCCAAGAACGGCCTCCCTAGTATGATGGGTGTGTTTTGGATATCTTCAAGTACTTCCATGTCAAGGATAATAAAGTCTACAAGAAAGTAAAAGTCCTTGACCTGCACTATAACATCTTCCAACACTCCTTGAGGTGTCTTAACCAATCGATCAGCCAATTGCAAGGACACCTCGGTTGGCTTCAAATTGCCAACCTCGAAATGTGTCAATAGGGATGTTGGGATAAGAGTGATGGAAGAACCTAAATCCAATAAGGTTCTATTAAAAGTGATGTTTCCTATCATACAAGAGAGAAGAGGGGTGCCTAGGTCATTCTTTTTCAAGGGAAGGTTATTAGAGATAATGGAACTATCTTGTTCCGACAAAATAATAGGATTACTCCCTTTCTGAACTCTAGCTTTACGCTAAGGTGTACATAGGTCTTTTAAAAACATAGTGTAAAGCGAGATGTGGCGAATCACATCCAACATGGGGATGTTTATGTGGACTTGCTGAAAGATCTTGAGCAGATCCTCCTCAAGAGCTACACCAGACTGTTCCTTTTTCCCTTTTCCCTTCTTCTTTAAAGCCTCTAGAAATGGTACAGAAGTGGTAAAGGGAGGGTCATTCCTAGGTTGAGAAGAATCAGGTAGAGGTAAATCAAATTGAGAAGTAGAAGTAGAAGGCCCAAGAAAAGATGTAGAAGCAAGAAATGGTGGATCTATAGTGATTCTACCACTCCTAGTTGTGATGGCATTAAGTTTAGCTCTAGATGTAGATGGTGTATCAGAGTTTGGAAATAGAGGTGGTTGGCGTTGAGAATAGGAAGTATTTAGATCTATGTAGAACTCAGGTTTGTGCAAGGTTTGTGAAATAAGGTGTGCTTGACCTTGCACTGGAGGTCTAGGTTGAACATACCTCTAGGTAGGTATGTTCCTAGGGTTGGGTTGTGCTTGAGATGGGAATGAATGTGTTTGATGGGATTTCATCAAGTGTAAAAGCTGGGCTCTTGTTGGGTTAGAATCCTCAAAATAGTTAATTAAGTTATTTAGGCTTAATTAATTGCATGAGAAAGTAACTTAGGTTAACTCGAATTAATGTTGTGAGTGTAGTATAGGGTCAAGTTAACCTAACATTTTAGATTTTTATTTCTTTTTAACTAGTTGAGTCCAGGTCATTCACTGGGAGGCATAATAGTAAGCTTAATTCACCATTAATTCCTAAGCATAAATTACTAACTACTTAATCAATCATATTATAATTAAAATACTTTAAGTACATGAATCTTGCATAAGAGATTTTCAAATTAGCACATGCAACATTCCATTAAAAAGAAACACATTTACACATGTAATTTGTCATTAAGAATCAAGTAAACATGTTTATTACACCCATTATGTCTAATTACAAGAGATTAAGACAAGTAAATGCTATAAAAGTGAGTACAAATGCCTTCTTTCATCATTTAAAGCTCAAAATATTAAAAGAGAATATTTCAATAAAAGTACAAATCAGACGTCAAATAAGAAGATTGAATGTCCCAAAAGTAAAAATTAGAAGTCTAAAAGAATGGATAGATGTCAGATTATCCTTCTTTATTTTTCTTCTTTCTTCTTAATCTTTAGCCCTCTCTGTTTCTTCTTTACTTCTATTCTGTACTGCTACGTCGTTGCTCTCTTTCTCTCTCTCTTTCCTTTTACTCATCTTTTTCTCTTCTTCTTCCTCTTTCAAACCCTCATCCATTTCTTTAGCTTAACCTCTTCTTATTGTGCTTAATGAATTCCACACTTAACCATTAAACCTTCAATTGCAAAACTTTGGTTTTTTTTTATTAGCAGCTCAGACCGGTCGGGGATACACAGCACCCCCTAGAGGGTGGGACCAGACCCTACTCGGTCCAAACCTAGTTTTTCTTAGGTGGTCTAATTTCATTTTAAGCTCATGCACAGTAATCGGCCTCCTAGCCCCACACGCCCACTAAAGGGCCCACGCTCACGCCAACAAGCGCGCACACACACCCATGCGCAAGCACGTCAACGCACGCACCTGCACCCATATCAGTTTCTTTTCGTGCCCTATGCTAACGAGTGAAGCGTCGTATATAGTTTTTCCTATTATACTAAGGCATGCAACTACATCTTTCCGAGGTAGGACTATGTTCCCAGCTCCAACCAATCTTTCGATGAAGATTCCGGCCGACTCAGTGACTCAATCCGATCGAGCAAAGGCTCGATCAAAAACTAATCAAATGCTCTACAGGATTGTAACACCAATTTGGTGTTCAAATCTAATCTGACCCTTCGACTCGAAGGGCAAAAGTCAAGGGTTCTCATGACCTGCAAAAAGTGAATCCAGATTTTTTGACCTGCAAAAGAGCTTCTGACCTCTAGATGAAATCCAGGCTCAATTCAGGAGAGGTTTCTGCTCCTAAAGGGGAAGGAAGGGGGCTCTAAAGAGCTCCAAGAAGCAAGAGAAGCTAGGAAGCTTTAATCCCAGTGTTAAGAGCTTGAAATTGAGCTCCAATTCATCCATCAGAGAGAAAACAACCTCAACAGGTGATCTGAACTAATTCAGGAGGCTAAAAATAATCGATCTGGGCAGATTTGGTGATCAAACTCGCCAAGAAGCCACTGAACACAGTATTGGGTTCTAAAGAACCCAAACTATCCAGAAACATTATTTGCACTAAATCCTTAATAAACCTGAATTAAATCAACTCTAAAACACTCTAGGTCATTCCAGAATTCCATTGCATCCCTTTAAACATAGAATTAATCCTTAAATCCTCAAATTGGACCTGGAGTTGACCAAAACCATCTCGAAGTTGACTTTCTATTCTAGGCTTCCTCAAATCAAATTGAAACCCTAAATTGACTTAATTCTTCCTCAGGAATTGATCTAGGACATCAAAATCATGTTTTAAAGCTCCTAACGGGATTATTAGACTTCAGTGCCTAAGCTCACAAGCTAGGGTGTTCGGTGGAACAACCTAGGGACTTTCCAGGCAAACAGAGATCAAGGATGGACTCTATAGGTTCTTCTTGAGCTTCTAAACCTATTTTCGAAGTCTTAATCATAACAGAACAACCTCTCCAACTCTGAGTTGGAGAAGTTGTTCTGTTATGAGTTGGATAAGACACAGATCAAACACTCTAGATGTTGAAACTCAATTTAAACCACAAAAAATTAAACCTGAAGCCTTATAAGTGTACTCTGGAGCTTCTCAGGTCAATTCATGGACTGAAGCTCAAAACAACCTTGTCGGAGCTCGCCAGAGCTCCAGTGAGTCCAGAAATTAGTTTCAGAGTTCAAAACCTTAAGAAACTGACCATTAAAGGTCTCAAGAGCTTCTTGAGGTCACAAGGAACCTCAGGAGCTCATCAATTTCTCCAATTGATGATTGAATTAAAGATTCATAAGGGAATTTAGAAAACTTTCTCTCTGAGTTCACAGGAACTCAGAATCAGCCGTCTCACTCAATTGAGTAAGGGTTAAGGCTCAACAGAACCTTGCGATGCTCTTTGGGGGTTAATTAGGTGAATTAACTCCTCCTAAGCCACCATTGACAGCGAGCTCAAGAGGTTGGATGAAATTAGGTGTTTCTAGTATATTGCTCTATAGGAGCAGTTGACGAAATTGCTAAGGTCCTTAGGTGTTAGGGGGTGATGACGGACCTTAAGTGAGTGTGCAATAGCTTCTGGACACTTCACCATGGACAGTGAAGTGTCGAGGTGCGTGTAAGTTGATGTAAGTGATTAGGTGGACAATAAAGGTAGATCAAGGGTTGGGAAGGGTCCTAAGGTGATGTACAGGTGTTGGGAGACCCTATTGGTGGTGGAGGCGGCTCGGTGAACTCCACCATAGACAGCGGAGGCCATCGGTGAAGGTCAGATGGTCTAGGTGATATAGGCGCTAAATTAGAGGGGAAAGAAGTGTAGGTGAATCGTGAGGAGGAGAGGAAAATGATCAAGAGCTCGAAAAGGTGAATAGAAGTCCGTCGAAGATGGAATTGGCTTCGCTGGAGCCGGAGGAGAAGCTACTATAACTAAGCTAAACTAACCTAATCCTACCTAATTACCTAGCTAAATCTACTCCTAAGAGTTAGCTCTACTTACCTGACGAAGGAGGTGAGGGATCTCGTCGTTGGCAGGGCGAGAACGAGATGGAAATCTAGATTGGGTGAGAAGAGAAGCTCCGACAGATCGAAGCGGAGATCAGAGGGAGAGTGGGGTGCTCAATCACCGTTGGCAGGGCGATAGAGAGGAAGAGGAGGTGAGAGAGGCAACGCGTCCTTGACGGTCGCACTCGAGAAGGAGAACGAAGATGCTGGAGTTGTGGAAGAACCTACTGACCAGCTGCGATGAGGTGGAGAGGGGAAAGGAGCTGATCAAGCTCAATTCGTAGGGGTTCAGGACTATTTATAGGGTTCAGCGGTTGTGAAGGGGGGAAGAATTCGGACGAATGGATGTCTAGGTACAGCTTAACCTCCGACGTCATCTCCGACACTGGTGAAGTTAACGCTGTGACCTAATTAGGATTTAGGACAAATCCGGACCAGTGGATGGAGTTGATGTGGTGAGCACAAGCTTCAGAAGCTTCGCGAGTGTGGAATGGTGTCAAATGGGCGATCATCAGAGGGTGACATCATTGCGGAACGTCAGTCGTTCAAGCGACTGAAGAAGAAATGAAAAAGAAGAAGACGGTGTTCACAAGGACCAGTTTGCATGAAAAGTTAGGGACCTAAGCAAAATAAAAAGGACTCAAGTGCAATGAATTCCAAGGACTGAAATGCAAACAGAGGCTTTTAAGGTTAATTTAAATTATTTTCTTTTCTAACTTTTTATCTATATTTATAATTTAGCTAAATATTATATTAAAGCCATGTATTCACATTTTTAACCCTTTTAGTTACCTTTATTTTAATTTATTTAACCTACTTAAGTTATTAAAGACTTAGGTCTTAAGTTACACTTAAGTTAAATAAAGTATTATTTAGGTAAATAATTAGTGATAATTTGAGGCCATTTATTAATTAAATTATTAATAATATTAATTGATTGATAATTAGGCATTTTTAACTTATTTTAAGGTCCTTTATTACTTTGCCCCTTATTCTATAATTAACCCTTATATATGCATATTCCTAGCTAATTAACTAGGGAAACTAGTTAATTAGGGGTAATTAGAAGTCATGATGAGCCTCTCATCAGCTCTCATCTCAGCTAAGGTGGCATCCTACTTTTGCTGCATCGCAATATTCTATTGCTGCATGTTAGCAAGAGCTTTCATGGTTGTCCCCAACTGATCATCTCGTGTAGGCCCAGATTGAGAGTATTGGGCGAGCCTAGGTTGGGATTGCTGGTAGGCATGCGATGGATACCCATGTTGTGGTGGAGGTGGTGCTCGAATTGGGTTTTGAAGTGGTGGTGCAGAAGGTTGTTGGAAATTGGGTCTCTGTGAATTTCCCAACCACGAGAAATTTGGATGATTATGCCATCCAGGGTTATAGGTTTAGGAATATGTGTTGTTGTGAATGGCGTGGAGCTCATCCGAAGCTCCGGGAAGTGCAGGGAAATCAATGCATGGAGGAACAAAGGTTCCTCCGGCCGGTGAAGGATAGGAAAATGAATAGTTAGATTGTGAAGGTTGTGGTGCCACAGATAGATTGTTTACAATTTCCCTCCCTGTGAGAGACTGAGGAGAAGTGTGTGGTGCAAGTGACTAAGAAGAAGAAGAAGATGAAGGTTTAGGTAGGAATTTTCATACATCATCTACTTTCTTCTCTATTAAACCCACCTTATCCAACTAACTAGCTACAATCTCTAAGTCTCCTATGCTGGATTAGGCTTCGTGTACCCTCGAATGTGAATGAGAATGCAAGGACTTTCTATTAAACACACTTATCGAAGCATTGTTAGTAGAGTTGTCTACCATGCCTTTGAAGAGCTCAAAGGCTGAGTCCTCATCCCGACACAAGAAATTGCCTCCACTTGCAGCATCTACAAAGTTTCTTGTGTCATCACGGAGCCCATGGTAGAAGATCTGGACTTGTTGCCAGTGTGGGACACCATGGTGGGGACACTTATGCAGAAGCTCGTGAAATCTCTCCCAAGCCTCATGCATTTGTTCTCCTGAATTCTGAACGAATGTGATGATAGCACGCCATAGAGCATTAGTGCGGCCTATGGGAAAGTACTTCTTAAGTAACTTATGTTCCAAAGAATCCCATGTGTCTATGGGTGTAGTCCATGATAGAGTTCTATACCAAAAGGCGACTTTATCCTTAAGTAAGAAGGAGAACATTTTCATCAGCAACCTATGCTGATCATGGCCCTACGAACCCAAAGTTTGTGTGAGATTTTTCAGCTCTTCTAAATGCTGAAAAGGATCCTCAAAACATGATCGTGGAAGTCAATAATGTTTAGCTTCAATTCAACAGCACGACCCCCAGGTGGTGCAACTACGAGATAATGGTAATCCCGTAGTTGAGGTCTACAAGCCTGGGGATGGGGGTCTACTACGATAAAATATATAGTACGCAAACAACTATTTCAGTACAATTATACGTGTCCTAAGCAAGACCTAGCGAGGTGCAGACCTCTAAAAATCCACCTGGTATCTGGATAAGATCGACGCATGTATCTAGACCCTATGGTTGCACAAGTGATTGCACATCAATCATGCAACCTAAATCACCTGAATAAAGTTAGATTCTACCATAACTTAGGAACAATGTATGCATAAGCATCGTAATTTGCATAATGATTAGTTTGATTCGCTGTATAGATAATATCGTCATTTTATGTACTAATGAGAGATGATTTTAATCACAGATGATTCAAGGCCACAGATGTCAGATCAAATCGGATAGATCTAATCAGAACGACAATGGGAGTCCAACACTTCCGAAATCGTCTCGATCAGACAACCAGAGCA
This sequence comes from Thalassia testudinum, assembly GCA_037157565.1. Classification (NCBI taxonomy): domain Eukaryota; kingdom Viridiplantae; phylum Streptophyta; class Magnoliopsida; order Alismatales; family Hydrocharitaceae; genus Thalassia; species Thalassia testudinum. Next base: position 12,216,043 of record JAZHRO010000025.1, read on the forward strand.
TCGTGTGCAGTCTATGAAAGAAAGAAGATCATGGAGCCAAAGGACAAAGATCCTAGCCCTAGATGAAAAATCCAACCACACAGATGGATCCAGATCAACAATTGTAGTCCAACGGTGCAAAATCAACCCGATTGCAGGTCTACATCACCAGACACAAAGAAAAGAAGATGGACGGTCATGATGGCATCACGTGGCACCATCACAGCTGCAGCTCACCGCCGGCCCATCTCTAAAGACCATCCTTGCCTGCTCTCAACCATTGGATGGCCATCCAATGGTCTATGATGCATCCACGTCGTCCATACAACCACTAAGGATAACTAGATGCAAAGAGGAAACCATAACAGAACCTACGTGAAGTGCATTGGCTCACACGCTTGCGCTAAATCCAAGTGGCACCCGTTCAATCCACACAGCGCCTAAAATCAGGAAAGAAGGCGAGCGGGTGCTATCCGTTTCATATTAATCAAATGTATATGATATCTAATTCATATAAATATATACATATATAAATATCTATTTAGAGCAAGTTCTATTGAAAAGCTTCTACATAAATTGTGATTACCTTCCTGTGAACGACCCGGTACTCACCGATTTTATAAATATTATTTATCGATGTGTTTTTGTGCTATACTACAACTAAAATCTTTTAAAATGCAATTTACGTGCCGAACAAGTTGGCGTCGCTACCAGGGAGGCAACGAAAAATTTTTTAAGCTTTTTGGTGTGAATTTGATATTTCTAACTTGCTATTTTCGTTGATTTCATGTGTGCAGGAAAGCAAGGAAATCAAAATGAAACACGACAACGAGAATTACGGGTTCGAACCTTAAGTAAGTACCCGTAGTTTAGATTAGTTTGATTTAGGATTTGCTTGAACCTTAGGATTAGTTAGAATTTGTTTGCTTATTGAAAAAAAATTCTCTCTTGATTTTCAGGTTGAAATAAAATCTTATTTTATAAATTCAATTCCCGAAGATCTGCACGTCCAAAAATTCTCAAATTTTTACTGGATCTGAGTTTTGAAGTCAAGAACAACATATCCAATTTTTACGTAAAAATGAGTTATAAAAGAATTTTAAAAATTCACACACTAATCTATTATCAATTTAGTTATTGTTCCTGATTTTTTAGAGTTCAAAATAGCTTAAGAATTTTTATACAATTCTAATTGACTTGAAATTTGTGACACTAAATTTTTGAGATAATCATGAATTTGGAAAAAATCTGAAAAAAATATTTCTTCGACGTTTGATCACACGAATTATTAAATCATAAACTGGGGGTCAAAATAGGCTGCAAAACCCCCAGTACACTTTAAATCAAAAAAAAGTAGAAAACGTGCATTAAAAATTCTTGAAAAATATTTTATGAGTGACTAGTTAGAGGTGTCGTAGGACCAATTGATAACATTTCTTGAGTCTCACCACTTCTCTGAATTTGGACTTAAAAGAAGCATCCTAGCACTATCTTCTCCTAGGGTTTCACATTAAGGATAGAGCACACCTGCATCTCCTTACTTAAAGAAAATCTATCAAACAAACTGGGATTTGTAAAAACTCTTATGTGCCTCATCAGAACCTTAATTGAAGAGATTAAATAAAGTGAACCCTAAAATGCATTAACACAAGCAATCAAATCTTAAAATTTACTTCATCAAGAAAAATTGCTTGTAAACCCTTTTGCCTACGCACTTCACATCTCTGAAATCAATCTTAAGGGAAAACACCCCCCTAATGCCCATCATATTCCAAAAGCACATCAAACACAAGCTTAAAACTGAGTAGACATGCCCTAGGCAGAACTAATAATTCTTAGGGACTTGAAATTAGATTGGACTAAGGTCAAGGCCTTGTCTACTTAGACCCACTGGTGACAAGAAAGGTCGGTGTGGTAACTGCATTAACCCTTAGTGGTGTCCCACCGTGCGGGGTGTCCTAAGGGGTCCCACCCTTCTGGCCAGCCAAGTAATTCAAGGGTTGATCTAACCCAATCGTATTTTAGGGAGCCAGGATCAGGTCTATTTAGGGTTAACACTCTAAGGACCAGTTTGATTGCTTGTATTGAAGGGGCAGGGGAATTCTCCCATCTATCTACTCTCTCTCATCGATTAACCTTCTTCTGGTACATGGATGCTAAAAGGTCTCTGAGCCCTGACTTGGTACCACCTTTAGAGAGCAAATTAAGGAGAAGACCCAATTTTTCTAAATACATTCCAATAGCCAATTGCCATGAGGAAGAATTGATTGAGGGGGAAACCATGGACCCATACTCTTTTGCCTCACACTATTCTCCCTATCCCAACCCTTCTCTTACTTCAACTTCTTCACGATGGGAGAACTCTCCTCAACACCCAGGACGTGATTCCCTTTCCTATACCTCATATTCCCCGGGTATAGTTAGGCCTACCTCGAATTCCATACAAGTCGTTGGATATCAAGGATCTCTACAACCTCAAAAGACACTCTCCATGCAATACTAGCACCTAATTGGCATGACCAACTATCTTGACCGGTTCAGCCAAACTCATTTCTCCCCAGATCAGGGATATGCCTCAGAATCCTAATACCTAGAATACCAATCCTATCCTCGAAATCACTGTGCAAATTATCCTAATCCCACCCAAACAACTTCACCTTCTCATTGGGATAACCCTACACCAACCAACCAAGGATATGATTCTTACCCTAGGTATTCAAATGATAGATATTCTGATTCAACTGAGGAAATAAATCCTAGAAATTATTATCCTCGGCCAGCTCAAATCCCTAACCATGACGGTGATCCTAAGATCACCCAATTACTCCAAGTAGTCCAGGGGATGAGAAAAGCTAATAAAAGAAATACAGATAACCTGACAAAACAGCTCAATAAAATTTGAAAAGCACAAGATGATAAAACTGGTCCGAATATGAAACAAGTTGGTGGTAAGCCACTCAAGGTTGAGGATCCAACCTTAACTATGATATCTTATCAAATCCCAACCTCTAAATACACTGAGCCCACCCACCAGCCCTCTGATTATACAAAACAAATCTTTTTTGATATCCCAAAAAACTGACTTTGAAGAAGAAGGCTCACTTGAGGAATTATATCTTGATTTTGGCCCTGAATTGCAACCATTCTATTTTGAGGAGCCAATCCATGGTGAGCTAGAGTATGAGTCTTTCATGTTTAAAGAGACACAATTAGACTACATGGATAATTTGGGAAAATCATAGCAAGATCAAGAACATAGAAAGATTGGGGACAGTGACACTCCCAGCCAAGCATGGTTAGATGGCTCTGATCTATTCTTGTTTGAGGATTACCATGATCAAATGTGCATAAACTATTCAATATCTGGATTTAGCAATACTAACCATTCTAAGATATCCCATATAGAAGCCAAATATGTTGTCACTTCTATTTTAGCTAATTCGCACCCTTCTCTTCCCATCCACATCTGACCCTTATTCCCAACATCTCGAGATTGAACAAGACAAACAAACCCCTTATGAAAAAGATGTTCAAGAAAATGCAGAATTGCTAGGAATGACTTATAAAGATCTATTTGATGAAGCAAAAAATTTAGCTGAATCATGGAATCCTGAGGAGCTTGACTTGATTGATGAGAAATAAGAAGACATTCCCTCAGAAGATATTGTCCAAGAGAAAAACAATTGGGATCAAATTCAGAAGTCCACAGAACAAAAAGGATTTGAGGTGTTGACTAATCTAAACTTCGATCTTACTCCCCCTGGGGCTATGATTCTAAGGAATAATGAATTTCCATCCATTACATTTGAAGATTTGCATCATGATTTGGGCAACTTGAATGAGACTTTTGATCACCCCAGGGATAAGATTGAGGATTCTGATAAGTCTGAAATTATTAAGATGGACCACTGGATCGTATTTGACTCAACTACTCTACATCCATCTACACCTAACTTAACTTACGAAGTGGTTTCTTATACCATTTCAAACTACACCACTCAGGTCCCTCTTTTCATTTCCCATCACTTTCAGGACCCATATGATTTATTCCCCACAAACCACCCTGTATCCACCTCATCGACCTTCCTCATGCATCACATCTTAAGGTTGCCATTATCTACTTTCCACTATGGCACCCGCACTAATATTTCTCTCTTTTGTAGCATCTGGCTGCAAATAGTTTCAAGCCTATTCATTTTATTTTTCTAACCTTTTGTGCTTGCTATTCACCATCAGTTGATCCATATTTCTGGATCACTAATCCTTGCAGTACATGATCACATCTTCATTTTAATCTTGAATCAACCTGTTTATTTGAACTGCATATTTTTGGGTTTAAGTTCGGCAAATGACGTTAAACTTAGTGCTGGTTGGGAGGCAACCCAGTACTCTATACAGGTAGCTCTGCATCTTCTGCATCCATATTGACCTGGACTAAAAGCATAATTAGGTGATATCCCCTCCTCTTGCTTATTATATTTTGATTTTCGTGCATACATTTCAATGAAGACATTATAATGAATAGGCATGGGGGGGTGGACATTGCATGTCTTATCTTTATGTTAAAAAAAAATTGCATTTAGGCATAAAGAATTTTTATTAAAGTTTTATTAAGAATTTATTCTTAAGTTGATTCCTGAGTTTAGAATCCAATACAATTTCACACTTACACGTAGAATTTGCAATGGATCCTCTGTGAAGACTGATAAACATCTTTAGTTTGTCGAGAAGAAGCAACGCTTCTTCTCCTAAGCCCTTGGACAGTAATTAGGGAGACAGGCAAATTATCTTCTAACAGATCCACCAAATAAGTGCGAGGTGAGAGTAGAAAGGCTACTGGTGCTCTAAGACTAGTATGAGGAATGTTAACTTCTGGATAATTAGATAATGATACTCAGAGTTAGGCATAGTTTTCGCTCTCAGTTTCTCCATACAAGTTCTTAGTGTGAATATCTTGAGAGCCACCAAATAAGGCAAATGCGCAGAGTACGGGTTTTGATAAAATTAGGACAGAGGTGGATGGTCACGACCGTCCTTTACGGAATCCTCTGCTAAAGGAGGGTATTAATGTCAGGGTCATAAATACACTGTCCTATTCATTCCCTTCCGAGTGCCGAGAATAGACACTTCCACCAAATAAGCCGCCCGATATCCTCTTGAACATCCTCCAATCCCAAATAATGCCTCGTGAATAAAAGTTGTATGCGAAATTGCATCGTGTTAGTAGATTTCTGGATGCAAAAGAAAAAGAAAAAAAAGAGGTATATATGTCCAAAAAAAACAAGAGTAGAAAAGAAAGAAAGAAAAAGTAGAAAAGAAAAAAAATAAAAAGAGTTTATAAGTGTTTTTAGAGTTTATTTCAAGTGTATTGAGGCAACAACACCTACCACCCTCATGATCCACCAAATACAGCCTTTACCTACTTTTCTATATTTCTAGCCACCTAAATACGGGTTGAGGAATTCTGACTTAGTCGTAGAGTTATCAAAATCTAATCAAAGTGTTAATGCCAAGAGAGACCACCAAATATACTAATAAATCTGGTGAGATTGAGAGCTCAAAAAGAAAGAAAAGATAAGATAAGATAAGAAAAAGAAAAAGAAAAAGAAAGAAAGAGAGAGAACGCGTACAAAGGAACTAAGGAGAGCACAATTTCTCACCTATCTCTGAGTTGAATTATTTAATAGTCTGGTAATCTAAGTTCTAAAGTACTAGTCTATATGTATCACCAGATAAGTGTGAGCCACCAAATACAAACCCACTTGACTCAAATCATTTTCTACCTAAGCCAAAAAACCAGGGTTGAATTTACAGATTATCTTATAACCCTAAGGGGAGAAGTCTGCCTATCCCAATAGATTTTTACTAAGGGTCAAGTATGAACTTTAGATGTGGATTGACTTTTCACGTGGATCCGTTGCATAGGCTACAACAAAACACGTTCACAGTTATCTAGATTCCTAAAGTTTTGGATGAAAATAAAAGAAATAAATGTCTAGTCAAACTCTTAATAGAAACCTGTCATGTAGGATCGCTTTTCATTTAGTCTTGCATTTGCTAGGGACTAGCAAGATTTAGGCATGGGGGTGTGATTGCATAGCAATCATGCAACCTAAATCACCTAAATTAAGTTAGATTCTAACATAACTTAGGAACAATACAAGCATAAGCATCGTAATTTGCATAATGGTTAGTTTGATTAGCTGCATAGATAATATCATCATTTTATGTACTAATGAGAGATGATTTTAATCGCAGATGATTTGAAGTCGTGGATGTCATATCAAACCGGGCAGATCTGATCAAACAACAACGGGAGTCCAACACTTCCAAAATCGTCTCGATCAGACAACCAAAGCATCATGTGTAGTCCATAAAAGAATGGAGATCACGGAGCCAAAGCACAAAGATCTGAGCCTCAGATAAAAAATCCAACCGCACGGATGGATCTGGATCAACAATCTCAGTCCAAAAGCGCAAAAATCAACCCGATCGGAGGTCTACATCACCAGTACAAAGAAAACAAGATGGACGATCGTGATGGCACCACGTGACACCATCACAACCGCCCCTCAACGCCAGCCCATCTCTGAAGACCATCCCCTCAACCATTGGATGGCCATCTAACTGTCAACGATGCATCCACACCGTCCATCCAACAGCAAAGGATAACTAGATGCAAAGAGGAAACCATAATAGAACACACACATAGCACGTTGGCTACACGCTTGTGCTGAATCCAAGCAGCGCCCATTTGATCCACGCAGCGCCTCAAATCAGGAAAGAAGGGGAGCGGGTGCTATTTCCCGTTGGATTTGCATCGGTACACACAGACGTGACCACGTGGTGCGATCAAGACGCTCCGCGACTGCACGCTCAAACAAACCCACGCGTTTTGCAAAGTGAAGGCGAGGCGCATGTGCATGTAACGATCGGACAGCTAACGATTAGGTGCTAAAAAGAGGCTAGTGGGCGTGCGAAGAAGAGAAGCGGGCACACGCGAAGAAGCGGGAGCCATGCGATCGTGGATCAAGGGCTTTGGGCGTGCCACGTGTCAACATCTCGTGCGCCCAGAGCATAGAAGGCAAATTTAAAGGAGTTTTAAGGCCAAATCAGGCCTGTTGATCTCCCGATCGACGAATCTGATTAATTCTAAGGTTGTTGCACGAGATAAAGGGTGAAAATATCCACTTTATAGCTCATTAAAACAATAAAAGAAGGCCCAAGGCCCCCAGTTGAAGGCATCTCTTCCATCAATGCCTGCTATCAACCTCTTCTTCCACCTTCTTCTACGATTTCCCGCTTCTACCTCTCTGCAAATCCGACCTAAGGTGCTGTCGCAACTCGCACAAGCATCCTACAAGCTGCATCGTCTCTCTGCCTCCTTCTATCTCTCTCTCTATCTATCTATCTATTTCTAGTAGAATTCTCTATTGTGAAAACTCTATCTAATTGCAATAAAATTCTGATCTTCTGAATGCATGATATCTGATTCAAATACATATATACATATATAAATATCTATTTAGAGCAAGTTCTATTGAAAAGCTTCTGCATAAATTGTGATTGCCTCTCTACGAACGACCTGGTACTCACCGATTTTATAAATATTATTTGTCGACATGTTTTTGCACTATAGTACAATTAAATAATCTTTTAAGATGCGATTTACACCCCGGACAACAAGGAGATGAGATAGAAACCTGTGTGTTTGTGTACTTAAGTGATCGTGTAGTGGGTACACGACGATCAAGCAATAGATATCGGTGAAAAAGCAATCAGGGTTTCAAGCAAGTTATTATGTCTCCTTTTGAATTTAGTTTGAATATTTAGATGTATATTTCAAGCAACTAATCTCTCTCTTTAATCTCTTTCAAACAGGTGATGGTCTTTTTATATTAGTTAAATGCAAGAGATGGTAGGAGCTCAAGAAGGATAGAAATGCGCACCTGCCCCTAGCAATTCTTCAAGTATGCAATTTGACTGAATTCAAATCTAGCAAGATATGCAATCCTAAGTATGGATTCCTATGAGATGTTGCTTCTAGATAAGAGATGATATATTTTTGGTATTTTTGATTTGTAATTTTTTTTGGATTTTCTAATGCACAAAACAAAATCAAGTCGAAAAAGAAAGCGATACGAGGAAAATCGAGACGATAAGAGATGAGTAGAGAGAGATATAAGAGAGAGAGAGAGTCCAGAGTCCAAGTTATTACATAAATGTGTGAGAACAGGCTCCCACAACTTATTCCTAACAAAGATATCCTAAGTATAAATCCTAAATCTAAACTACCAACTACATTACACTACTAAAGAAGGAAATCTGCAACTCCTGGAAACAACTCCACTAGGAAATCGAGTCTAAATCGTAGAAAGTCCACCAAGAAGACGACACTACTCCACCTAAAGTGTTGCAAAAGCACCAGATGATTAGTAAGACAATTATCTACAAAGATAAATCAAAGAATAAATGAATAAAAGAATCTATATACAACAAAGAATATGAATGAAAGAATGAATCTATACAAAGAAATCAAAAATATGTAAAAAGAAGGAATAAAAGAAAATTTTTGGCATATAGAGAGTTGCCTCCTGGAAACAACGCCAAAAATTGATCGACGACAATCTGTGTTGCATAAAAATTGATCAACAATACTTAGCCAAATTTTTGGCTTGTTCTCTCACTCACTTCTTCACTTAGTAAAAATTAGGTTTTTTTAGTGGGTGGATCGATTCAATTCGCAGGATAATAGCACCCATACAAGTGGGACCAGACCGTTACTATAAACTGGTCCTAATTTTTAGCACGTATATTTTTGGGAATTATTAGGCCTAATAGACCCATGACTCCCAGCCACTCGCACGCACACATGCACCTACAGCACATGCGCACGCATGCACAAACACGCCCACAGGCATCCACACAAATCGAGGACCAGATGTATGCTCATGTATGTGCACCTAGCACTGATGACCGAGAGGGTCATCAGCGCAATTCCTTAAATGCAGCGATGCGCGTTCAATAGCCCCCGATGTGGGACTAAAGAAAAGCAGACTTGCACACGGTGTTGCGTTCGCTAAGGCCAAGTTTGAGGCTCGGATTGAGAGCTCTAATAGAGTAGGGTTATAAATCCTTTACATAGGGCTACTTAATTCTACAATTAATTAAGGTTATAACTTATTTAATTATATTTAAAAATTGCTTAAAGTTACTTATTTATACACATTAAATTAGAGGTTAATTACTTAATTAATGTATAAATTAATACATCAATGATGCAATTGACTTTATAAATAGTTAATTAACATAATAAGGTATCTACTACACATTTTATTTTATTTTTAAACATTTATTTTAATTTATGTGCATTTATATACATGTTTTTATTAGATATTTATATATTTAAGGTATAAATACTATAATACAGTATAAATATATTACAAATAGGTTAAAAATAATTGAAATAATAGTATACAAGTATACAATATAAATCACTTCAATAATAAGTTAAACTACTAATTTATTTTATTTTAACTTAATAATTTACCTAAATAACTTAATAACTTAATTATCTACAATAAATATATAAATAAATCAATATACAGGTATAAATAGTTATATAATAATAACTTTAATACGTATGTACAGTAATAGATTCTATTATACAAGTATACATATTTATAATTACCCTAGTATAAGTACATATAATTTACTATAAATTAATATATAATTATATACCTAAGTTATATATATAGTAACTCATCCTAAATACTTATTTAAATATATATAATACATTTATAAGTTATTTATATACATTATTTACATATATTACAATATCTACATTTAACTTAGTATTAAGTTATATTTACAAGTATAGATACTATATACATGGTATTTTTGTGAAATTTTTAACTCTTTCAGATTTTTATGGTGTTTTTATGTTTTATAGAGGTAGGAGAAGAGGGACAGAAGGTGAGGTGATGGAAGAACAACTTCTTTTTGTGACTTTTGAATGTATTTCTTTTATTGACTTTCAAAGTAGACTGAACCGTGGGATGGTATATTCTACCAGCTCAGGGGTTCAGAATATTTTGAAACTTCACACACACCTACAAATAACCTAAGCTTACTCAAGACAGGTTTCTTTTATTTATTTAGAATTTTTTGTATTTCTTTATGTTTTTCAAAGTTCATCCAAAGGAGGCTTAAGTGGATGTCAATATGTGAAACCTAAGCCACAAAAATCAATTCTAACTGCTGGAACAAGAATATAAACATTCAAACACATCCAACACACAATATGATGCATGAATGAAATGATAAACATGATGTTCAACTCAATTTTCACTCAAATTTCATATTGGACAGTTAACACAATTGCAAATAGCTGACAAAGGTTTCAAAACAGGGATTTCATGCCATTAAAAATATATTATAGCGAAATGCTTATACATGAATACTTATAACCTTAAGTTCTTGCACTACAAACAATGTCAGCTCCTTAATTTATCAAATTGACCAAAAATCCACTTTGAATCCTCTCATCCAGTCCATCTACTCAGCCAAATCAACAGCTATTGTTGCTATTGTTGCTGCCTAATTGAGTAGTTGATTGTTGTTTCCTTGCTGCCAACAAATCCAGCAGCTTATGTTGTTGCTGCACTATGAAAACCCAACAGCTGCTTGCTACTATTGAAGTTCAATTTCAGCAGCTTATGCTGCTACGACGTTCAATATCCAAATCCATATATGAAATCCAAGAATACTCACATTGAAAACATCGCAAACTATCAGAAGGTCTAAAATCCATCTCAAAGCCAAATCACAGATCAAAAACCCTAGAAATCCTAATTAACTCTTCTATAAGGCCTTAGACAGCTTAGAAGAAGAAAATCAATATGAGCATTTTAAACTCACTCAAAATTGCTTCCAAACATTCATTAAAACCTATCAGACCTCAATCAACACCCAAAAATGAGAATTAACTCTTTAAGATGAGATCTATTTGTCACCACCTTGGCCTTTTGATCTTGCTCACCAATATGTTTTGAAGATCTAGAGTTCCTACACTCCATTGATTCGTGTACAAGAGCTCTGGGTGATTCTTTAAAATCACTTGGATCATTGCTCAAGCCTCAAATCAATGCATCTAATTCTCATTGGCTTGAGCTACCAAACTACCAAAAATCAAAGACTAAGGTTAAAATTGGGCAAAAACACATTAAGTGATAAAAATCGAGTTAGAACAGCTTAAGCCTATCGCATTCAAACCAATTGAACATATGAAAGCTCAATTTGATCATTTAAATCAGATTTACCTCGAATTTAATCACAAATTCTCATATCAACATAACCAAATAAATCTGATATAAATGATGTCCTCCCAAATGCCACTAATGCATAAAGGCACCGCCATACACGTAGTGGGTACGAGACTATAGCGCTCCCTCCGATCCTCTCCCTCTCCCTCCCCTTCTTTCTCTTTCCCCCTCCCTTTCGCTCTTCCTTTCTTTTCTCCCCTCGAAGGTTTTCTGACCATTTCCTCTCCTAGTGAGCCCTTAGCTCCTCCCTCCTCGAAGGGGGGGTTGCTTAGGCTTCTCGCCTACAGTGTCTCCCCTCTCCTAGGAGCTGCTTTGGATGAGTTGGTTTTCTCCTTCCTTTTCTAGTTTTGCTTTTCCTTAGGGTTTTGCTTTTTGTTTACTTTCTCTGGTTTCATCGTTGCTGGTGTTTTCTCATCCATTTCTTCATTTTTGATTTTGGTTGGTCGCGTTCCAATGGTCTCTTGCTTGGGGGTCATGCCTTTGTGCTACAATGCCTTCTTCACAACCTTCCCCTTCCTTGTTGCCGGTGGATTAGACTCCACCACCAAAGCCTTCTTTCGTCTTAGTGGTGGCAGGAGTTGGCCACTCTGAGCCTTCTTCTTTCTTGGAGCTTGAGCTCCAGGTCTAATGCCTAGATCTCAAGGATGAGGTGCTAGGTACCTCATTTTTCTCCGATGAGATTTCCGAGCTCAATCCTAGCTTTTCCTCTTCCCTAAATGCTCAGGCCAGGGGTCGAGAACCCTCCTTTCAGTAGCTGAAGAATCTTCTTTCCTAGAGTTCAAGCTTGCTCCAGGGTTTAACATTGTACCTTTAGACTTCCGCCATTTGTTGATTCGTTGTGATTCTTATTTGGATTTTTGCAAGCTTTTTTCGTAGGGCTCTGTGGTTGTGGAGGGAGTGCATTTGCAGTTCATCTATTGGCCCTCAGACTTTTGTACGAACTGTCCTATTTCACAGCCCCAGTGTGGGTTGGTTTTCCTAGTCTCAATCTTCATCTTCTTCATCCGAATGCTTTAATCTCCATTGCTTCTTACCAATTGGGAACCCTAAGCTATGTTGATCAATGCACGATCAATGGTCATAGACCAAGTTACCCTAGGGTTTGCATTAAGATCGACTTATCGGTTTCTCATACTGATTCGATGGTTATTTTTAATGGTAACAAAACTATATTGCAGCGTGTTGTTTTTGAAAGAATTCCTCTATTCTGTTCCAAGTGTCTTAGGATGGGGCATTCACTGGTTTCTTGTCCTTCTTTTATCTCCTCTATAGGTGCGAAGGATCCTCAGCCCTCTAACCCCAGTCCTTCGTCAGATTCTCCTGTTGTGTAGGAGGCTTCTGGGCCTCCATCCCTGCCCTCTAAGGATGAGGTGGTTGGTCCTTCTAGGTCTCACTCCAATTCTCCCTGGGCTGCTGCTGCTTCCACGAATGATGCTTTCTCTGCTTAAGAAGGGAAATCTGATTTTTGTAACTCGGCTTGTATAACTTCTCATCCCTCTTCTTCTAGTGGGGTTTCTATCGCTCTTCTTGTTGATGTTGTGTCTCATTCCCTGAAGAGGAGAAAGAAATGGAGAGTCTAGTTGCATCGTAGATCCAAACGGTCCCCCTCCTAGGCTGAGGATTTGGGGAAGGAAATTATTGAGAAATGATCTTCCTCTCCCCCCAAGGTGAATCGCTCAATCTCTCTAATGGTTGATGGTGATGCCTCTAATTTGCTGCATTCAATTTTGTTTTTACCGACCTCAAGGTTTATTGGTTCTTCAATGGTTGATTCTAATAGCCTTGTTTTCAAAAACCTAGTCGCTTCTGATTTCATACTTTATCGTGTTGATTGCAGTTGTGTGGATAACTTTTCTTCTGATGGTCAAAAGATGAGCATTATTTCTTATGACAAATCAAGTAAAAACGTTTTCTTGATGGGCAAAAATTTTGGTGAGAAGTGCAAGCTTGCTGTAGCTGGTGAGAATCATTGTGGCTTTGCTTGGGGCATTTATCTCCCCTTAACTCCCCCTTCTCCTAACCCAAATCCACCTCTTATTGAGGAAATCCAACAGGAGGGGATTGATGTAAACATGTTTACACTACTTAAGATGTCTATTTATGCATGTTCTTAAGCATAGGATTGCATTGCATACTATAAATATTGCATAACATGCATCATCTTGCATTTAGATTAGTTTGAATAAAATGGAGGTTAATTGTCTCTGTTTATGTTCATGGACAGGGCAAATTTTTTATCGGGACCTCGGATCGAGGATCCAACCATACAGATGTGATCAGGGCAACGATTGGAGTTCAACGACTCCAAGATTGCCCTAATCAGACATCTGTAGCATCAGATAGAGATAGGGGAACCCTAGAAGATCAAGGGCCAAGATGGTGAGAATCCACACTTCAAACAAAAAATCCGACCGCACGGATGGATTCGGATCGACGATTGCAGCCTAACGGCACGAAAATTGACACAATCCGACAATCGTGGCACCATCTACATCATCCAGAAGATGGACGGCCAAGATGGCACCACGTGGCACCATCTCAACCGCCCAAACCAGCCTAGCTGATCTTCAAGACCACCACGCGTTAGATCTGGACCGCACGATCACGATCCAATGACTATGGGCAGCCGCACCTCAAAATACCTGCGCACCATCTCTCCTCCATAGCGCAGCGGGTGAACGCGCTTACGCGAGCGAGCGGCGCACGTTCGAATAGCAGCGAGCGGCTGTTGGGGCGCGGGAGAGTGGGCTCCGCGACCGCTCGATCGTGATCGAGCAGCTGCGGGCGCTCAATCCATTTCACGCCGTATCACACGCCTGCGCATGACACAAGATCGCACGCGGGCGGGGAGGCACGAGATAAGCCGTCCGATCTCACATCGGACGGCTAGGATCAGCAGATCGTGAACACGCATTACACACGCGAGCAAGCGAGCAGCCGCGCAGGCGGTGCCCCACTACGCCAACGATGGAGCTTTAGCGACGATTTTATCCGTCACTAAAGACCCCTTATTTAATGTTTTGAGATTTAAATGACCAAATTGCCCTCACTCCTTGCAACTATAAAAGGAGCCCCCTTCACACGAAATTCTCATCCCTTCCTTCTCTCCTCTACCTCTCCAAAGCTCAAGAGAAGCTTGTCCCACACCCGAGATGCTCCTTGCAAGATAAAGTCAAATTTTCACTCTCATTTCGGAAGCGAATCCCGCGACGACGGCGACGTGCTGCTCCATTCTCGTTCCTCCAACCTCAACCTCCTTCTTGCTTCGTCCTCCTTCATCCAGGCGACGTGTCATCCGGCTCGTCCTCCAAGAGATCATCGAGGAGGATAACTTCTCTCTCCCATTCTTCTTTACAGCTTTCTAGTGTAGAATTTTCCTGCTTTCTATTGTAATTCTTCTTTGGTTTTATTGTATAAACATTTTGAATTATTGAATGCATGTTTTCTCTCTCTCTCTCTCTCGTTCATTCTGATTGTTATTATGGCTTCATTGTAATTACATCGATTCACTTTTCAAGAAAAATTTTAAAAAAAATATAATTGCGTATATACATCGACGTAGCCTCCCTGAGTTCGACCCGGGATTTCTATTCCGGTATAAATTTTATTTGTTGAACGAGTTCTTCCCTTTCACACTACGACAATAGGTTTTCAAAACCAAACTCGATAGCATACCAACTTGAGCGTTCAACATTTTGGTGCCGTTGCCGGGGAGGCAACGATTTCTGATCTTCTTTTCGCATTTTACGCACTTTATTATTTTCTAACTTGCTTTCTCTTGTGTCTATTGTTTTGCAGAGACCTCCATCAGGGAATCATCAAGCGGTAGACCGGAGTAAAGTGCAATTGAAGATAACTGTAAGTGCTCCCCATTCTTCCCCCTCCATAGATTTCATTTGCCACATTAAATCCAAATTCCAATTAACCTAGGTGTTTGCATAAATCCTAGGAATAGTTTGGTTGTTTGGATTCTCACTCACATTCATTCCACCCACATTTATAAAAAAAACAACAAAAAGATAATCTTGTGGGGTAATTTTCAACAAACACACAACGTACACCGACATTCAAGGCACTTAACCTAATTGATTTGTTTCTACTCAACCGAGTTCTAATCTATGGAATCGGTACACACAAGGCAACACATAAAAGAGTAGAAATCATTCTAGGTTAACCATCTTTGTGTGCCTAACTTAATGGTGCATTTGTGGCCAGTTGTTTGAGTTGTTTGGGTCATACCACTCTACTTAAAATCAACTCATCAAGTAGCTCCTCCTTAGGGTTTTCAATCTAGGTCTATTCCAAGCACTCCACTTTCTTTCTGGTTTTAAAGGAAAGCAATTTTCACCCGTGTTTGACAACCTGGTTTGCCTCGAAACTTGATTTCAATCAACCTAATTTGAAACCCTAAAAGCTACTTAAGCAAGATTTGAACATTAAAATCCACGCATCATAAATAATCTTGCTTGAAAACCCTGGTTGTGCACGCACTTACACAATTCTCAATCAATCATTAAGGGTAGAACCCATTTTAAGGACCCATCACATTCCCTAAGCACCACAATCCCAAGCCTTAATAAAATTGAGTAGACGTTGGCCTTAAGGTCTAATTCGCTCTTCAGGACCTAGTCTGAGATTGTCTTTGATTAACCTACTTGTACTGATTAATCTGATGTCTAGCTAGGGGAGTAGCATCAAACGACCGCGGCTAGGGGTACACTAGGAACTGGAGGCGAAAGTCGAAGGAAGAACCTTCTCCCCAGTCCCTCCTTCTAACTGGTTGGATTGAGCAGACGCAAGTAGAGTAAATCATTTACAATCTTAAGGTAGGTTTTGGGAGTCAGTAGTTCCTTAGGCTACCCCACTTAAGGACAGCTTTGTTTTGTTGTGCTGCAGGGTCCCTATCCCCAGTCCTTTCGACTTTCTCCTAGTTTATGCTGGGAAGACGATCATTGAATCCCCGATTGGAAGGACCATTAGAGTATTCTAGGAGGCGTAAATTAGATTTTGGTCAAATTGATCCCATGGCCAACCAACAGCCTCCTCTGCTTGGAAATCCACAGGAAGAATTTCGAAGGCAGCTGGAACAAATGTAGAGAAGGAAGGGTTCCAAAGAATGCAGGGCGTGTTGGTGCTAGAGCACCACGATCATTTGTTTTGATGATAACAAAACACGTGTTATTTAACATTTGCAATTTGAGTCCTAGATTTCAGGTCAATTGCAAATGTGGACGTGTTTAGACGGAACTCGAGCTCGCATCCAGGATGGATTGGAGGAGCTTAATGAAGAATAGAGGAGGTTCGCGTGGAGCGACAAATTGAAGATAGAAGACAAGAAGAATAGGATAGATTCTTTTTAATCCTTTCTTGTATCTCTTGTCTTTATTTTCTTGCTCTTATTTTCCTTAGAATATTATGTTAAAGAGCCTCAAAGTACCCTAACAGTAGTCCTAGGAACACCGGCACAACCCTAGGATACTTAGGTTTTCTGTAGAATACTTAGAAAACCAATATAGGGTTCAAACAGCACTTCCAGACGTCTAATTACCAAATCAGACGTCTGATAAAGTATTATAAGACGTCTGACTGTTGTTTCAGACATCTGATATCTGTTAGGCTGGACATAGCTAGTTCTATCTGATGAAATCAGACGTCCAGACATTATACCAGACATCTTAGGAGACGTCTGATGGACTTGCCAGACGTCCAGATAGTGGACCGTTGGCTAGCTTAGCAGGCACTCAAGGTTATGACCGTTAGAGCCTTATCAGACGTCCTTAGGCCTTTCCAGACGTCTGATAAATGACCGTTTTGCCTCGGCTGACCCAAAATCTCTTCTCAGAGATTTTCTAGCCGTTGCAACGTTTGGAAAATCCATTCCCACAGTAAAAGTTGGTTTCCAGATGTCCGGGCATAGTGCCAGACGTCCTGTATGTCGTCTGATCAACCTGAACAAAAACCCTGTTTAGATCTGATTCAAGTCAGGAGGAAACCCGCATAGAATCAGACGTCTGACCTTGAAATCAGACGTCTTAAAGTGGCCTTCCAGACGTCTGATGCAAGAATTAGACGTCTGATCACCCTGTCAAATGTAATCATTGTCCTGATTTCGGCCTGATTCTCTTGGGCTTTGCACCCAACGGCTATGGAAGCTTTTCTAAGCCTTCCAAAGCCTTCCTAAGGCCTCTATAAATAGAGGGGAACCTTTACACACCAAAAGAGACACTTGGATACACTAAGACACACCTAGAGACACCCAAGTAACATAGTTCCACTCTTGTGTCCTAGCTAGCTCTTGCTCTCCAAGCTCAAGCTCCATTCTCTTGAGAGCATCAAGCTTCGCGCACCCGCTCTCCCGCCGTAGTTCACGAGAGCGAAGTTGCACCGTGGCGTGGCTCACGCACCGCGTCATCAACTCGACGCACTCCTTGCTAAGGGGAGTTTCCTAATTCCTATAGAAGCTAGGTTCATAATTACTTTGTTGGCTCTATAGGACTTGTTGTTTATTTTATCTTTGTCTTTTGGTTGGGTATTCGCTTTGCGAATTCCCGTCTCCTTCGTGGGACAAAATCCTTCTCGTGGAGAGAAGGGGTTGAGGAACGCTACCCTCGTACTTGTAGCGTGGTTGTATTGAGGTTGAATCAGCCTCGTTTTAAGTGATTCGGTTTAGTGGATTTTGATCAACTTGGTTGATCGGAAAATCCTAACTCGAGAGGGTTAGGTGGTGGTTTTCACCCGGTTTGGGTTTCCACCTAAAAACAATTGTGTACTTTGTGTGGTTGTCTTTTCTGTGATATTGTTTATATTTATTTCCGCATTTTATTACGTCACCCCTCTTCGAAGGGAAAACTACAGGGCGCTCAACCCTTGAAGGATTTTTATGATCCTTCAAATTACGGGGAACGTCCCGGCATCTAGATTCCAACCGGTGACATAGAAATCAAGCCCCATGTGTTAAGCCTGATCAAACATTATCACGAGCTTGGCTCCGAAGATTCGTTTCAACACTTGGAGGACTTGACCACTTTGGTCCAAACCACCAAGGCACGAAATGTAAACGAGGAGCAAATGATCATGAGTCTCTTCCCCCACTCTCTTAGGGATAAGGCCACGCATTGGTATAGGACAATAGGAAGACCAATTGCAACTTGGAATGAGTTGAAATCGACCTTTCTGAAGAAATTCTTCCCAGTCGGATGTACCAATGCTTTAAGACAGGCAATCACTACCTTTACCCAACGGCCGAGGGAGCAGTTTCATGTGGCCTGGGAGCGATTTCATAACTTATTGCGAAGGTGTCCACACCACGAGGTGCCGAAATGGCAACTCGTGCAGATCTTCTATCATGGGTTGACTAAGCAACTCAGAAATCATGTGGATACTTCTTGCGAAGGCAATTTCCTCAATAAAGACGCAGATAGTGCACATTATTTATTTGAGGAAATAAGTGAGAATTCAATCAATCATGCCTCCATGGATACATTTAACCGGTCCCAGCAGCCCAGATCAAATGTCAATGAAGTCCATGACTCTCATTCATTTGATATGGAATTGATTTGTAACAAACTTGATAAGGTGGACTTGGTTGCTAAGAGAATGGAAGAGTGGATGGCTGGAAATTCTATGAACAACTCTCGATCCACTCAATCCCAAAATTCGGGATTCCATCCTTCACGAGCCCCTTCTGGATGGGAGTTCGTGAATCAACTCGATGCGGCTCAACCTGTGAGTCAGCATTTTTCCAAACCCCACGGGTTCCAAACTGGGGCCTTTATCCCAATTTTTCTGATCCTTCCCTTTCTTTCTCTCCATCCTCACCCTATGAGGATGTCTGTGTTGTACAAGAGAATTTTAGATCCAACCCCTACTCTAAGCTTATAATCCAGGTTGGAGAAACCACCCTAACTTCTCTTACAAAAGCCCAGGGCAACAGACCCAATTCCGACCCGACAACTATGCTCCGCAATGACCAATGGGTCAGGGTCATGTATATACTCAGTTGCCCCCAAATCAGGTCAATCAACCAGCTTGGAATGCCTATCAACCCGCAAGGCAGGCTGATTTGAACCGACAAATGGTAGAGATGCAAGGATCCATGCTCCAGCTCATGCAGCAAATGAAAACCTCGCTAGACAACTTGCAGTCCGGACTCATTGCTAACTCTCGTCAACTAGGATCTCTACCATCCCAACCCATACCCAACCCGCGAAATATTCTGAATTCGGGCAACCAAGCCCATGGGTATGGAAATTAGAGGGACCCACATGCACATGCTCAGGTGGTTGAGCAAGGTTCCTCCTCTTCTTCTTCTTCTGCAAATCAACAATTCCTGGCTAATCAAGACCCTCCAATCTTTCCTAACCCTCCCCAAGACCCAAATTCTTATGCATCTGCAAATTCTGTCACCTTGAGGAGTGGTAAGCAGACTCAGGAACCGCAACTACACTATCTTGATCTACTGAATCCTAAAGAATTTGAGGAGAGAGAGGAGAATTCAGGAGGAGAAATCAAGGCTCAGGAACTTGATTCCAAAGATTTGACACATGTTCCTTTTCCTGAAGCATTGATCAAATCAAAGAAGAAGTCTGTTGATAGCAATGAGGAGCTTCTGAATATATTTAAGAGTGTTGAGATCAATATCCCGCTCCTCGATGCTATCAAGCACATACCGGCTTCCGCAAGATTTTTAAAGGAGTTATGTACACAAAAGCGTAAGTTGAGATAATCTATTCCGAGGAAGGTGGTACTCTCCGAGCAGGCTAGTTCTATTATCCTGCACCACCTCCCTCAGAAAAAGAGAGATCCAGGTGCTCCGTTGATTTCTTGCATCATCGGAGATTACACATTTGATAGAGCACTTTTGGATCTGGGTGCATCCATCAACCTAATTCCGACTTCTCCTTACGAGAAGTTTGGATTAGGTGAACTTCGACCAACTTTAGTAATGCTACAGTTAGCGGACCACTCAATTACAAATCCGCGAGTCATTATTGAAGATGTTATAGTTAAGGTCAAGGATTTCTATTTTCCTGTAGATTTCCTTGTCCTTGACATGGATGTACCTGATAATCTGAGGAATACACCCATCATTTTAGGGCGTCCGTTCCTGGCTACCGCTAAGGCAACATTAATTGTGAAAGCGGTAGCATGGAAATCGCCTTTGGGGATCAACGAATGAAATTGGATATTTTTAAGGTGATCAATAAATTTGAGGATTGTGGATTTATTGAGGAACTTGAGGAGGATAATGAAAACATTGAAACTTGTTTGATGGTTTCTTCAATCGAAAGTTCCTCCTTTGATGACGAATTTGACCCGCAACCCTCTATGGCTGACCTGCCATCTTCTGAAGAGGTTATTGATTTTGTTCACTCACAACCTCTTCCTCTTGTTGAGTCTTCAGCATCAACCTTACCATCAATCATCAACCAGCCCTCACTTGAACTGAAACCATTGCCTGAGAATTTGAAATATCAATTTTTAGGACCTCAGAAGATGCTCCCTGTGATTATCAGTGCTAAATTGACAAAGGAGCAAGAGATTAAATTGATCAAGGTCCTGAAGGAACACAAAGAGGCAATTGGTTGGACCATTCATGACCTCAGGGGGATTGAGCCATCTTACTTCAATCATAGAATATTATTGGAAGATGGATCTTGCCCTTCTCGCCAGATGCAGAGGAGATTAAATCCAAATATGCGAGAAGTGGTCAAAAAGGAAATCATCAAGTGGCTCGATGCAGGAATTATTTATCCAATCTCTGATAGTCCCTGGGTAAGTCTCGTGTAGATTATTCCGAAGAAAGCAGGGATTACCGTTGTGACTAACGAGAGAGGAGAATCTGTCACAACTCATTCAGCTTCCTCTTGGAGGGTTTGTATTGATTATAGGATGCTAAACATAGCCACTAAAAAGGATCATTTTCCCTTGCCTTTCATCGATCAAATCTTGGAAAGATTAGTCAGGTAGAAGTACTTCTGTTTTCTTGATGGCTGCTCGGGATACAACCAAGTTCCTATCCATCCCGAGGATCAGGAAAAAACTACTTTCACCTATCCCTACGGAGCCTTTGCTTTCCGTATAATGCCTTTCGATTTATGCAATGCACCTGTGACTTTTCAAAGGTGTATGCTAGCTATATTTTCTGACATGGTGGGAGAGTTTATAGAAGTCTTCATGGATGATTTCTCTATTTTCGGAGAATCATTTGACTCCTGTTTGGCTAGTCTGGAAATGATTCTTAAGCGATGTATCAAAACACAATTGGTTCTTAGCTGGGAAAAGAGTCATTTCATGGCCCAAGAAGGCATCATCTTGGGTCATGTAATCTCCGAACGAGGAATTGAAGTGGATAAAGCTAAGGTTGATGCTATCACTAAACTTCCTCTTCCCACATCTATTAAACAAATCCAATCATTTCTTGGTCATGTGGGATTCTATCGAAGATTCATCAAGGATTTCTGGAAGGTTGCTCGTCCCTTGAGCAATCTTCTTGCCAAAGAAACGCTGTTTGTTTTCGACGAATCATGCCGAAAGGCATTTGATTTCCTAAAAATGGCAGTCACCTATGCTCCAATATTACAACCACCAATTTGGACAGCCCCTTTTGAGATCATAACCGAGGCTTCTGATTATGCGGTCGAGGCTATCTTGGGTTAGAAAATTGATAGAAAGCCCTCTGTCATCTACTACGCTAGTAAAACTCTGGATGAAGCCCAGAGGAATTACACTGTTACTGAAAAAGAATTACTAGCTGTAGTGTTCGCTTTGGAAAAATTCAGAACTTATCTCTTAGGGTCTCATGTTATCATCTATACTGACCACTCGGCTTTGAGACATCTCTTGTCCAAAAAGGATGTCAAACCCTGGCTTATTCGTTAGATTCTTCTACTTCAAGAATTTGATCTTGAAATCAAGGATAAAATCAGAGTACAAAATGTGGTGGCCGATCATTTGTCGAGACTCCTAGGTGATTCTTCTCGTCCGGACATTCCGATTACTGACATTTTTTCGGATGAAGCTATTCTTATAGTTTCAGGTATCCACACCCCATGGTTTGCTGACATTGTTAACTATTTGGTTGTTGGTCAAATCCCCCAGGATTGGACTAAGCAACAACGGGATAGACTCAAATCTGAGGCCAAATACTACTTCTGGGAGGACCCTGAACTATATCGCATCAGCTCTGATCAGATTATTCGCCGATGTGTACCGGAGAATGAATTCAACAATATACTCGAGTTCTGCCATGCATCTGGGTGTGGTGGACATTTCTCCGGGAGAAAGACGGCTACAAAAATCTTGCAATCTGGCTTCTATTGGCCGTCTTTATTTTAGGATGCCCAGGATTTCTCAAGGTCATGTTCTCGGTGTCAGTCACTCGGGAGCATAACTAAGAGAGATATGATGCCCCTAAACCCAATTCTTCCTCTCAAAATTTTTGATGTTTGGGGCATCGATTTCATGGGACCCTTTCTCCCTTCATTTGGACATTAGTACATTCTTGTTGTTGTTGATTATGTGTCCAAATGGATTAAGGCAATTCCCACCCGAACCAATGACCACAAGGTGGTCATCGATTTTGTCAAGAAAAATATATTTAGTTGGTTCGAGATTCCGAGGGCCATCATCAGTGATGGTGGCACTCATTTTACTAATGCCCAATTCAAGAATTTGTTGGCCAAATACGGGGTTAATCACCAAATTTCCACACCTTACCATCCCCAAACGAATGGACAAGCCGAGATCTCCAATCGGGAGATCAAGAACATTCTGCAAAAAATGGTTAGGCTGATCGCAAGGACTGGACTCAAAAGCTTGGGGACACTCTTTGGGCCTATCGCACGGCGTATAAAACGCCCATCGGCATGTCTCCATTCCATTTGGTGTATAGAAAGGCATGCCATCTACCCGTAGAGATTGAACACAAGGCATTCTGGGTGATCAAACAATGCAATTTAGCTCTGAATCTAGCTGGGAAGACCAGGAAATTCCAACTATCTAAGTTGGAAGAGCTTAGAAATGATGCACACTAGAATGCTAGGATCTACAAGGCTCGGACCAAAGCTCTACATGATCAATTGATTTCCCGCAAGAGCTTTGAGCCGAACCAGAAGATCTGGTTATTCGATTCTAAACTTAAGCTCTTTCCTGGCAAACTTAGATCTAAATGGAATGGCCTATTCATAATTGACCAGATTTATCCAAATTGAGCCGTTCAGATTTCTAACCCAAAGATGGGTAACACATTTAAAGTCAACGGTCATCGTCTGAAGCCTATTATTGACCATACTCTTCCAAAACCCATCTCAGACACGATTGCTCTAGCCATTCTGTGACTCTTTGGTTGGACTTCGCCTAGCTGACGGCGTTAAACTCAGCAGTTGTACATATGACACAAAGCTGATACGAGCTTCATATTCAGGTGACATCTTTCATACTCTACCCTTTCTTTCATGTCTCTTTCTCAATTGGACATTGCATCAGCTAGTCATGAGGGGGTGGATTCATTTTTGAATCATTTGGTCAGCTTTGCGAAATTCATGTAAATTTTTTTTCTCTTCTTATTTATACATAAAAAAAAAGAATTAGGAAGGAATAGTTGGACAATAGGACTTTTCAATCTTAAGAAATTTTACATTAGGATCTGAACACAAAGACCCTTCAGGTCTTTGGACTTAATCGACCCATGTATCCACTAAAATGTGGTTTTATTTTTCGAGCCTTCACCAACCTTAATTCTATTGTAATTTGAGTAAATAAGTTTGGGTGATAAGTACACGACTTATCAACCCGCCCTCTGATTTGAGGAAATTTTGAGTTTTAAGCATCTACACACTATCTTGTCACTGACTCGTTGTTCGACAATTTTAACGGAAATTGGGTAGCTAATGAACCTTCTAGGGTGACATGGCTGGCAAGTTATCATGGGTAACAACCCATAGGTAGGTTGTCCAAAGCCCAGTCACAGGACCTTTCTCTTTTTGCTGCCTTTAGGTAAATCTTAGACCAGGGAAGCCGCCTACTTAAAAAGAGAAAAAGAAAATCAAAAAGAAAAAAACAAAAGGAGAAAAGAAAAAAAGAAATAAGCCACACTTCGCCGCACGAGTATGGCTGGCAAGTTGTCGATGGTAACAGCTCATCGACTGGTTGTCCAGAACCTAACTCAATAAATGCACTGAAAATTTCCAAAACACTTAGGAAGAAGCGGAGAGGTAGAATAAACCAGGGAGATATACACTGGATTCACCCTTGTGTTGACCCCGTAAAAATAAAAGTAGAGAGAAAGCTACCGATTGTAAAGATACACCTTTAGGTAGAATTCTCTTTTTAAGGTCACCTAGAGGCATAGAAATTCAAAGTCCGTTTTAACTGCCGATCAACGAGTCTATCACATTCACAATAAGATGCTTAGAACTTAGGGTTCTCATCAAATCTTGGGTGAGTTGAATGGCCGTAGAAAGCCACTCTTAAACCTTAAAACTTGAAAATCCAAAAAAATTAGAAAAGAGGAAAAAGAGAAAAATAAATTTTTTTTTAATAAGGAGAGGGCTTGAGACGGTCTGTATTTTGGCAGATACCCGAGTACTGTTGTGTCTTTGAAAGTTCAGATCCTAAGTAAATATTTTCTTAACGATTGAAAATAAACTCATGCCCAAATAATCCAACCTGATTCTTTAATAAATAGCATATAGTTTTTGCTATGGACTAGCAAAAGATAGGCATGGGGGTATGATGTAAACATGTTTACACTACTTAAGATGTCTATTTATTCATGTTCTTAAGCATAGGATTGCATTACATACTATAAATATTGCATAACATGCATCATCTTGCATTTAGATTAGTTTGAATAAAATGGAAGTTAATTATCTCCTTTTATGTTCATGGACATGGCAAACCTTTTATCGGGGCCTCAGATCGAGGATCCAACCGTACAGATGTGATCAAGGTGACGATTGGAGTTCAATGACTACAACATCGCCCTAATCAGACATCTATAGCATCAGATAGAGATCGGGGAACCCTAGAAGATCAAGGGCCAAGATGGTGAGAATCTACAATTTAAACGACAAATCCGACCGCACGAATGGATTTGGATCGACGATCGCAGCCTAACGACGCGAAAATCGACTCAATCCAACAATCGTGGCACCATCTACATCATCCAGAAGATGGACAGCCAAGATGGCGCCACGTGGCGCCATCTCGGTCGCCCAAACCGACCCAACTGATCTTGAAGACCACCGTGCATTAGATCTGGACCGCACAATCACAATCCAATGGCTGTGGGCAGTCGCACCTCAAAACACCGGCACGACCATCTCTCCTCCACAATGCAGCTGGTGAACGCGCTTACGCGAGCGAGCGGCGCATGTTCGAATCACAGCGAGCGACTGCTAGGGCACAGGAGAGTGGGCTCTACGACCGCTCGATCGCGATCGAGCGGCTGCGGGCGCTCCATCCATTTCACGCCGTATCGCACGCCCGTGCATGATGTGGGATCGCACGCGAGCGCACGCATTGAGGGGCGGGCGAGGAGGCGCGAGATAAGCTGTCTGATCTTACGATCAGACGGCTAGGATCAACAAATCGTGAACACGCGTTACACGCGCGAGCAGGCGAGCAGCCACACGGGTGGTGCCCCACTACGCCCACGATGGGGCTTTAGCGACGGTTTATCCGTCACTAAAGACCCCTTATTTAATGTTTTGAGATTTAAATGACCAAATTGCCCTCACTCCTTGCAACTATAAAAGGAGACCCCCCCACACAAAATTCTCATCCCTTCCTTCTCTCCTCTACCTCTCCAAAGCTCAAGAGAAGCTTGTCCCATACCCGAGATGCTCCTCCGGAGATAAAGTCAAATTTTTGCTCTCATCTTGGAAGAGGATCCCGCGACGACGATGACGTGCTGCTCTATTCTCGTTCCTCCTACCTCAACTTCCTTCTTCTTGCTCCGTCCTCCTTCGTCCAAGCGGCATCTCATCTGGCTCGTCCTCCAAGCGATCATCGAGGAGGATAACTTCTCTCTTCCATTCTTCTTTACAGCTTTCTAGTGTAGCTGATTTCCCGC
This sequence comes from Thalassia testudinum, assembly GCA_037157565.1. Classification (NCBI taxonomy): domain Eukaryota; kingdom Viridiplantae; phylum Streptophyta; class Magnoliopsida; order Alismatales; family Hydrocharitaceae; genus Thalassia; species Thalassia testudinum. Next base: position 12,242,422 of record JAZHRO010000025.1, read on the forward strand.
TTTCTAGTGTATTCTTCTTTTGTTTTATTGTATAAACATTTTGAATTATTGAATGCATGTTTTCTCTCTCTCTCTCTCATTCATTCTGATTGTTATTATGGCTTCATTGTAATTACATCGCTTCACTTTTCAAGAAAAATTCTAAAATAAATATAATTGTGAATATAGTTCAACCCGGGATTTCTATTCCGGTATAAATTTTATTTGTTAAACACGAGTTCTTCGCTTTCATACTATGACGATAAGTTTTCAAAACCAAACATGATAGCGTAGCAACTCGAGCGTTCAACAGGGATCATTTCCTATTTGAGTAATGATGCAAACGTTTTTGAATCTATTTTTGATGTTGAATCTCAAGGTGCTCCTGATCTCTATGATGCAGAACCTATTTACCTTAAGGATTTGGAATATGAGGCACACTCTCCATTAGTGGCTAGAGGAGCCCGTGGTGGTCAATCCTTCGAGGGAATGGGGAGAATTACCTGAAGTCGTGCTAAATCTATTTCTAAATCCATTTCCTTATGAAGTGTCTTTTTTGGAATTGCAGGGGCATTCTCAATGCTCCTACCATTAATCGTTTGAAAGACATGATTCATTAATTTCATCTGAATCTTAGTTTCCTTTTTGACCCTTTTTCTAACTCTACTTCGTCTAACCTTATTAAGGACTCGATCTCCTTTACCACTTGTTTAGTTGGTTCAATCTCTCCTAAATTTTGGTGTTTGTCGAGAAATCATATGAACATCTCCCTCCATTCCTCTATGAGTCAAGCTCTCCCTGTTAACTACTGTTTTGGGGATTATGTTCTTGGGATTTCTACTATTTATGCTCCCTGCGATGCTGATGGACCTCTAGAATTGTGGGACTACTTTATATCCTCTGCTAATGATCTGCCCAAACCTTGGGTGGTTGCTGGTGATTTTAATTGAATTTTGTCTGCTTCGGAGAAAACTGGTGGGCTTCCCTTCCATGACTCCCAAGCTACTCCCTTTAGATCCTGTATTGATTCTTCCACCTTGATTGATATGCTTATGGCAGGTTCTCAACTTTCTTGGTGCAACGGCCGAAGGGGTTCCTCTTGAATCTATCAGAAACTAGATCACATCCTTCTTAATGCTGAAGCCCTCCCTTTATTCTCCACTGGCTCCTATGTCTCTAAAAGGACTTCGGATCACTCTCCTATGGTTCTTCCAATCCTCCTTCCAGATCTCACCCATTCCGCTTCCAGGACATGTGGCTTAGAGACTCGTCCTTCCATTCTCTAGTGGTGGATACTTGGACTTCCACTGAGTTTGATCAATCGCTTGATCCCTGATGTAGACACATTCATTTAGGTTAAAATGCCTATTCATGCATGTTCCTAGGCGTAGATTTGCATTTCATGTTATAAATATTGCATAGCATGCATCATCCTACATTTAGAGTAGTTATGTATATTTTAGGTTAATTACGTCCATTCTATGGCCAGGAGGGAAGGAGATCTATTTCAAAGCCTCGGATGGATGATCCGACTGTACGAATCTAATCAAGACTACAATTGGAGTCTAACGCCTCCAAAAACATCTAGATCAGAATCCCGTAGCATCATATGAAGTTCAAGGAAGATCAACGGCCATGGGGGTAATGCGACATCCGTACGGGTTTCGGATAGAAAATCCGACCATACGAATGGATCCAAAGCAACAATCGCAGCCCAGTAATGCGGGAATCATCTCGATCTGAGCATAGTGGCACCTGCAATAGACAGAAGATGGATGACCCAGATGGCACCACATGGTGCCATCCAAGCCACCCAACACCGATCAGCAGCAATTGGAAGGCACCCCCTCATCATCTTCATCATCAATTCTCAGCTGATGGATCTTGATCCAACGGCTAAGAGCTCTCCCCCACCGTGCACCTTAAAACGTCCGTGCAGCCATCTAGACAACTTGGTGCAATGGCGTAGTCGTGGACTTGCAACAGAGGGGTGCAGGATCGAATCCTCGCAGCCCCCCCAATTGAGCACCTGAAGCCATCGCAGCGCACATAAGGCACGCACGTAGCAGGCCACAATGCAGTGCATGCACGTACACCAGCACCCGCACCGCAGCGCTAGCATGCGAGCGTGCACACAACAAGGAGCATACAGTGCGAACGCCAACGAGGTGTAAGCGGCGAGGGTGCGATCTTCAGCGACAGTTGGGAGAGCCTTTAGTGATGCTTGTAGCTATCACTAATGGCCTGCACTATGCACGCTCCAGCAAAGGAATTGAAGGGTGCGAATCTTCAGTGATAGTTGGGCGGATCTTCAGTGACAATTACAACCATCACTAATTACCCATGGACAATTTTATCTCTCCTCCACTATAAAAGGACCTACCCCCCTCCATTCCAAAGCATCTCTTCCTTTGTTCCTCTCACCACCTCTAAGGCTCTAGAGAAAGCTTGTCCCAAGCTCAGGATGCTCCTCTAGAGTAGAAATCAAATATTTATTCCTGCCTCTTATCCCCCTTCGTGGAGCATCCCATGGCCGTCCCCTCACCTCCCTTCGGAAAGAAGATCCTCGTTGCGACGCCATCCTGCCCCACCCTTCGTCCTCCGGCTCCATCCTCGTTCGTCCCGCTCCTCACCACCTTCCTCCAGGCGACATCGGAGTAAGTCGTCCTCCAAGCAACTGTCAAGGGGGATTTCTCTCACCTATCTCTATCTTTATTGCTTTCGTAGTATAGTTTTCCCGCTTTCCTAGTTGTAATAAACATTTGATTATAAAAATACATGATTGTTTCTTTATCTGTCTCTGTCTCTGTCTCTCTCTTTTTATTTTGCAAATAGATTAGCTAGAATTCATCGACTTGATCTCTTTCCCTATTAAAATACCAAAAAAATAACAAAAGTAAAAAATGACGAAAAAGAAATAAAGCGCAACACGTATCTTTCAAAATCAAATGTTCGCCTCCCCGTGTTCGACTAGGGACTCACTTTTCGAGTTTCGGTTATAAATTTTATATGATCGACGGATTTTCTCGCGAATCGAACTACGATGATGGGTTTCCAAACTCGAACCTTGTCGCGTGCGAATCCGCCGCAAGCATTTTGGCATTGTTGCCGGAGTGGCAACGCCTTTGGTTTTTTTTGCATTTTCCCACATTAATTACATATTTTTCTAACCTATCTTTCTTCTTCGATTAGTGTCTTGCAGGAACCCAATCGAGGAGCCGAAGGCGGTAGATTGGAGTAAAGTGTGGGTAGAGACATATGTAAGTTTTGCCCCACTTCCCCACCCACTAGATCATTTCGGCACCTTAATAATCAAGACCTAATCTACTTAAGTGTTTTCACAAACCCTAGGATAGAAATTGTTTGTCTTGTTTGTCACTCCACTCACCTCGCCATCCACATAAATAAAAATAAAAAATAAAAAAAGGTTATTTGATTGTGGGATTTCCTGAAAGAGACACATTAACACCCACAACTCTCGACTTAAGGTACACCATTCCACTTTGATTCTACCACTTAACCGGGATCTAACCTTTGGACCTGGTACACTTCAACTCAATACACATAAGTCAATAGAAATCTGACTAGGTTAAGACTTTTTGTGTGCCTTAACTAAGTGGTGCAATAGGCTAATTGATTAAGCTGTTTGGGCTGCACCACTCAAATTAAAATTGATTCTTCAAGTAGCTTGCCACTTAGGATTGATTTTTAGGACTGAACCAGGCACTCCACATTCTATTTTTTATTTTTAAAGGAATATATCTACACCCGTGTTTTCAAAACTTGGAGTGTTCTCCTGAACTTGATTGAATACACCTAAGATTAAACCCTAAAAGCTACTAAATAAGGTTAAACCCTAAAAGATACATCATCAAATAACCTTGTTTGCAAACTCTAGTTGTGCACGCACACACATTTGAATTGATCATTAAGGGCACAACCCATCTAAAGGGCCCATCACATTCCAAGAGCACAATCATCCCAAGCTTAATTAAAATTGAGTAGATGTTGGCCTTAAGGATTGATTCGCTCTTCGGGGTTTAGACTGACATTCTTTTTGATTAATCTACTTCTGGTGGTCCATCTGATGTCTAGCTAGGGGGTAGCATCAAATGACCGCGGCTGGGGGGTACACTAGGAACCGGAGGTGCAAGCCAAAGGAAGAACTTTCTCCCCAGCCCCTCCTTCTAACTGGTTGGATTGACTGGATAAAAGTAGACCAAATCGGTTATAATCTCAAGATGGGTCCTAGGAGTTTGTAGGTCTTTAGGCTAACCCACCTAAAGACAAGGTTGATTGCTTGTATTGCAGGGCTCCTTTTTCTCTTCTGATTTCCCTCCTATTCTACCATGTATCCTTCCACATCCTACACTCATTTCCCATCCTACCCTCCTACCACCACTATACCCAAGATGATTACTATCCCAACTCAACTTATAATTACCCATCCACTAGCCAGGATAACTTTGATTGGGGATATGAATCCGGACCTTAGTGTCCAGGGTCTAACCCTGGACAATAAGACTATGATTACTATCCTTCCCAGAGCTACAATGATTATAGATCTCTACCCTTTGATGATCAACCTAACCAGATCTACAACCATGAAGGATATGCTGATTATAACACTTACCCTCCCTAGTATTCTACTGAATATAGGTTGCCACCACTCTTTGAACAACCTGAAATGACCTATTATCAGCGAGTGAACCGAGAACCTCGATATCTTGACTCCCCTAGATTTAACCCAAACCCACTCAACCCTAAACAGAACCATTCGGTTCAGGTAAACCAGGTCCAAGATAGGGTGTTGGCTAACTTAAATAACACCATCCAATCTTTAGAGGCTCAGCCAACACCATGCACTGAAGCATTGGTGCTTATGCTAAAAATCATTAATGAGTTGAATAGCTCTTTATTAGATTTGCTCCAACATGTTAGAGATAGGGGCCTACGTGAGTTTCTACTTGGAAAATTATCGAGGTTGAGGATGAAATTCATGGTTGCCTTAGTCCTTGGGATGATTCCTAGGATGAACCCCCTTCAGGAAAGCCAATGTTTGAACCCCCTTAGGCACCTGTCGGGGGGATACATGTTCTAAGACCGAAGATGACTAGGTTGGTCTAGAGCAACCGATTCAAGATGAACTAATTGCTTCACCCTATATCCTCGAGCCAGAGAACAAACAAAAATTTGTCTCCTTGATCATGAAATGACATATGATTTTAAGACATATAAATGAGGATCAAGAATTCTTTAATTTTGAGGGTGAGGAATCTCTGAGTAACGTCTCACTTGAAGCTAAGGAAAATAATTTTAGTAAGGCAAATGGGCTCGAGGAGTATGATGAACCATTTGATAGGCCAATTATTGAAGATTTGGATTCGGTTGGGGCTAACTTGGAGGATTCGAATCCTCATTTACTAGAAGATTCAATCAGTAGCCCCATTCCTCAACCACACCCCAAAGGGATTGATTTTGATTTAGAAATCATTGTACCCAAGTCAATCCTGATTCAGCCACAAATGTTGGACTTGGGTACTTTAGATGGGGTGTACAATGATTTGGAGGTCTCGGAAATATTGATTTTAGAGGATAGGAATTTGGCAATGAACATTTGGAAGGCTAACTCAGAGGGAACCACAATTTTGGATCTAGGGGTTCCTATTGACTTAAACCCACCAACTTTTTACTAGGACCCTTACAATATCTTTGAAATGAAACCCAAACTCAGAATCATTGATTACCTTTTTGAGTTGAAATCTAAAAGGACATCCGAACCTATTGAACCATCTCTACCCATTGTCTAACACTTTTGTCTTAGGTTGCATACTACAAAACCGTAGGCTCGACCCCTCAAGATCAACAATCTTCGATTCTAGGTGATTTTCATCCAAAACTTGAGAACTACTCGACCCTAGAGCATGGGTCTGCAACATAATATGGTCCACGTCTATGGACATCTTTTGTTAGCGGGTTTGAGGATCAATATTTTTATTTTGATTCTGACCCACACTTGTGAATTCTCAAATTCTTCTTTTTATATATATTATGCCTAGCTGAAGGCATTAAAACTTAGCACGTGTGTATACTCTCTTCTCTCTGCGGAGCTAACCAAGTTATCACGAAATTCAGGTGATATTCTATTTACTCTGCCCTTTTCATGTCTTTATTTTTACAATGACGACATTGCATCATTTAGGCATGGAGGGGTGGATACTTAATCCTGAAATTATTTCATTAGCTCTGTAGAATTTCTTTTATTTTCTTTTTTAAAAAAATATTGAAAATTCAAAAGGACAAAAAGAAATAGAATTAGGAGAAGAGAACTTAAGCTTTTAGAAATTATTAACTTTAGGAAATGATATGATAGGACCTAAACACTTAGACTCTTCAAGTCTTCAGGCTTAATTAGCTCAGGTGTCCACTCGAATGTAGACTTAGTCTCGAGTCCTCGCTAAGTAATTCTATTTTAATTTGGTCAATTAATTAGGGTGATAAGTATAAGACTTATCAATTCGCCCTCTGATTTGAGAGGACTTTAAGCCTAAGCATCTACACACTATTTGCACTAACTCACTTTTGGCGGTTTCTTCAAAAATTGGGTAGCTAATGAACCACCTAGGGTGGTATGGCTGGCAAGTTGTCGGTGGAACAGCTCATCGGCCGGTTGTCCAGAGCCTAGCCACAAGATCATTTTCTTTGTACTATCTTTAGATAAATCTTAGATCAGGGAAGCCATCTACTAAAAAAAAAGAGAGAAAATAAAAAATAATAATAATAATAAACAAAATTGCACTTCACCGTATGAGTATCGCTGGCAAGTTACCATGGGTAATAGCTCATTGGCCAGTTGTCCAGAGCCCAGCTCACAAAAATGCACAATAATTCCCAAAACACTTAGGGAAGAAGCGGGGAAGTAGAATAAACTGGGGAGATATATACTGGGTTTGCCCTTGTGTTGACCCCATAAATAAAAGAAGTAGGGAGAAACCTACCGATTGAAAAGATAAACCTCTAAGCAAGGTCACCTAGGGTCGTAGAAACCTGAAGTCCGTTTTAATGGCCTCCTAGTGAGTCTTTCACTCTTTTCACTAGATGCTTAGCACTTAGAGTCCTTTTCGAGTCTTAGGCGGGTCGGGTAGTCGTAAAAAGTTATCCCAAAACTCTCAAACTCCAAAAATCCAAAAAAAATTAGAAAAGAAGAAAAAGTAAAAAAAAAGTATCTTCCCTTTTCAAATAAGGCAAGGACTTGGGCGGCCTGCATTCTGACAGACACCCGAGTACTATTGAGTCTTCATAGTTTAGGACTTTAATAGAAATTTTCTATTGTTAATAAACAACTTAGGCCTAAGCGATCGACTCCTAATTCTACTTTTATACATAGCATGTAGTTTAATTTTGCTATGAACTAGCAAAAGATAGGCATGGGGGTATGATGTAGACACATTTATTTAGGTTAAAATGCCTAATTATGCATGTTTCTAGGCTTAGATTTGCATTTCATGTTATAAATATTGCACAGCATGCATCAACCTACATTTAGAGTAGTTGTGTATATTTTAGGTTAATTACATCCTTTGTATGGCCAGGAGGGAAGGAGATTTATTTCAGGGCCTCGGATGGATGATTCGACTGTACAGATCTGATCAAGACAACGATCAGAGTCTAACGCCTCCAAAAATGTCTAGATCGGAATCCCGTAGCATCATATAAAGTCCAAGGAAGATCAACGGCTAGGGGGCAATGCAACATCCATATGGGTTTTAGATGGAAAATTCGACCATACGGATGGATTCGGAGCAACAATCGTAGTCCAGCAACGTGGGAATCATCTCGATCTAAGCACTGTGGCACCCTCTGCAACAGACAGAAGATGGACGGCCTAGATGGCGCCACATGGCACCATCCAAGTCTCCCAACACCAGCCAACAGCAAATAGAAGGTGCCCCCTCACCATCTTCATCATCAATTCTCAGCTGCTGGAAGATCCAATGGCTAAGAGCTCGCCTCCACCACGTGCCTTAAGACATCCGCGCAACCATCTGGACGACTTAGCACAATGGTAGAATCGTGGACTTGCAACGGAGGGGCACGGGCTCGAACCCCCGCGGCGCTCCCAATTGAGCTCCTGAAGCCACCGCAGCGCACATGAAGCATGCACGTAGCAGGCCGCAACACAGTGCATGCGTGCACGCTAGCACACACACCGCAGCGCCAGCACGCAAGCGTGCAATGCCCGCACCAGCAGGGCGTGAGCGGAGGGGGCACGATCTTCAACGACAGTTGGGCGAGCCTTTAGTGATGCTTGTAGCTGTCACTAATGGCCTGCGCTATGCGTGCACCAGCAAAGCAATTGAAGGGCGTGGATCTTCAGTGACGATTACAACCGTCACTAATTACCCATGGATGATTTTGTCTCTCCTCATCCACTATAAAAGGACCTACCCCCTCCATTCCAAAGCATCTCTTCCTTTCTTCCTCTCACCACCTCCAAGGTTCTAGAGAAAGTTGTCCCAAGCCCGAGATGCTCCTCTAGAGTAGAAATCAAATATTTATTCCCACCTCTCATCCCCTTTGGTGGAGCATCCCGTGGCCGTCTTCTTACCTCCCTTCGGGGAGATCCTCGTCGCGACGCCGTCCTACCCCACCCTCCGTCCTCTGACTCTGCCCTTGTTCGTCCCACTCCTCACCACCTTCCTCCAGGTGAGGTCAGAGCGAGTCATCCTCCAAGCGACCGTTGAGGAGGATTTCTCTCACCTATCTCTATCTTTATTGCTTTTGTAGTATAGTTTTCCTGCTTTCCTAGTTGTAATAAACATTTGATTATAAAAATACATGATTGTTTCTCTCTCTGTCTCTATCTCTCTCTTTTTATTTTGCAAGTAGATTAGCTAGAATTCATCGACCTGATCTCTTGCCCTATTAAAATACTAAAAAAATAACAAAAGATAAAAACAACAAAAAAGAAATAAAGCAAAACGTGTATCTTTCAAAACCAAATGTTCGCCTCCCCGTGTTCAACCTAGTACTTACTTTTCTAGTTTCAGTTATAAATTTTATCTGATCGACGGATTTTCTTGCAAGTCGAGCTACGACGACAGGTTTCCAAATTCGAACCTTTTTGCGTGTGAATCCACCTCATCAATCCCCTTTCTAAGACCTGTGTCAAATTATCTATTCTTAAGAGGACCCTTATCTAGTGGAATAAAATGACTTTTGGGAATATTCACTCCATTATTAAGAACCATGAGATTCGCAGAGGTGACGTTGATTCTAAATTGGCATCCTAATGCGATGATAATCTTGCTGCTGAGCTCAACGACATCCAAATTCAACTTGATGATGCCCAAGCAAAGCTCAATGACTTTCTCCTTCATAAGGCTAAAATTGAGTGGATTAAAAATGGTGAAGGTAATAATAAATTTTTCTATACCACCATTAAAAGAAGATTCGCTAAGAAATCCCATTCCAACCTCACTTCTATTGGTAACGGATCTAAGGAGGAAGTAGCTAGTTCCGTGTTTAACTTTTATAGCAATTTCTTTTCCTCGAATAATGTCTCTGGTAACTCCTTATTGTTGGACATTATCCCTCTCCTGGTTTCCCAACAAGAGTCGGATTTCCTTTCTGCTCCTCCTTCTCAAGATGAAATTTTCCGTACCCTTTCACAAATGCCCTTCAATCGCACTCCTAGACCTGATGGATTCAATGCTGAATTTTTCTTTAACCTTTGGGATCTGATTAAGGATGAGTTGACCTTGGCCATTTCTTTTTTATCAACAATCACAAAGGTCCTAGGTCCTTTAATAATACCTTCATTTCCCTTATTCCCAAAAAGGTGAATATCATTGATCTTTCATACTATCACCCCATTAGCCTTTGCAATATCATCTATAAAATGTCCTCTGGTATTCTGGCCAATAGGTTGTCTTGCCTCCTTCCTAAACTCATCTCGCCTGAGCAAGCTGGTTTTGTTATGGGCAAATCCATTTTTGAGCATATTGCCACAACCTTAGAACTTACCCAGTGCATTGATAAGAAAGTTTTTGGTTCTAATCACATTTTCCAGCTCGATCTCCAAAAAGCCTATGACAGAGTGGAATGGAAGATTCTCTTTAGCATTCTCAGAAGGTTTGGTTTCTCTAAGGGGGTTATTGATTTGATTCAGGGTTTCATCCATCAAGAGGGTTAGTCGCTTCTTATTAATGGAGCTTCTTCCAATTTCTTCAAGGTTTCCAGGGATCTTAGACACGGTGATCCTCTTTCTCCCCTTTTGTTTGACCTCTTTATGGAACCCTTTATCTGTGGCATCAAAGAGATTGTGTTCAGAGGTAATTTGTCTCCTTATTCTATCAAATGCAGCATCGCTCCCCCTCTTGCTCTTTTGTATGCTGATGATATTGTCTTTTTCCTGAATGGCAATGTGCACACAATTTTCAATCTTTCAAAATTCATCCAATCTTTTGAGGTTGATTTTGGTCAACGTATTAATCCTATGAAGAGCTACTATTTTATTGGTAAGCATTTTCCCTCTAGTAGACTGACTTGCATTCTTCAACTCATTAGTTGTCAATTGGGCTCCTTTTCCATTACTTATTTGGGGTACCCTATTTTTCCCGATCGTGCAAAAATTTCCTATTTCTCCTATATTATGGATAAAATTAATGCTAAGTTGGCCGGTTGGAAAGCCAATCTCTTGTCTTATGCCTCCAGACTCCTCCTCATCAGACATGTCCATTCCTCTATGCCTGTCTATATCCTTTCTGTTCTGGATGTCCCTATGACCGTCATCAATAGATTGGAGAGAAAATTCGAGTTCGTGTGGGGATCTTCCTTTTCTAAGCACAAACATCATTAGGTTGCCTGGAGCCAAGTCACCAAACCCCTCTCCTGTGGTGGCCTTGCATCCACAAACTTGGTCTCTTTGTCCAGGCTCTTTGGATGAAAAGGGTGTAGAACATTCTTTTTCTCAAACTCAACCTTATGAAACAACTCTATGGCAATATATCCTCCACATCCTACCCTATCCCTGCTAGAATCTACCTTCTCTAGGACACCTTCCTCAAAATGAGGTGCCTTATCCGTTGGGATGTTCATGAAGGGGTTGTGGATTTCTGGGTTGATATTTGGATTGGTGATTCTACTCTCAAGAGTCTCATACCTGAGTCAATCGTGCTTTCGCCTATCCAGATCAAAGACATCATTGACCACCCCCATGATTTTCCCCAATTTAACCTCTTGCCTACCAATATTAGAAATCACATTCTTGGGACTACGTTGGATAGCTCTCTAGATATTCCCATTTGGACCCCCAATTGCTCTAGATCCTTCTTTGTGGCTTCTGCCTATCATTCCAACTTTCCCATCGTTCAAGAGGTCGGTCACTTGAAGGAGATTTGGAATCTTAATCTTCCTATTTCTATCTGCATTTTGGTTTGGAGAATCTTGCATTCTAACCTTCCTACTAATGATAACATCTCCAAGATTGGGTTCTACCTTCCATCTAAATGTCAGTGCTACACCCCATCTCCTCATGAGGAAACTTCATCTTTTTTCTCAGAGTTAGCATGTTTACACGAAATCGTCGATGTTTAGAAATATGCGTTATAGTATAGGATGAAAATCACATGAAACACTTAAATTTGTAAACCCTGAAATCAATTTGGAGTCCAAGGTCGTTCGTAATTGGAAAATATGACAAATTCAATCCACTAATCACAATAGCAATAACAATATGCAATTGAACCAATGAAATGCTCAAAATAATATTTCAATAGAGATCAGTGAAAAAAGATTGGGTTAAAATGGTGATTTGAATCACTAAATTAACCCTTAAGTTTAAGCTCACAAATCAAATTCAATAAACCAACAGTAATCTCAATCAATTATCAAACCAATGTACTCAATCAAATGTTAGATCAGACAACAACAAAAGGCCCTAGACGCCTTAATCAGCAGCACCTCAAAAGGCACAAGTCCTTGACTTAAGCCTCACAGAAGAGGCACAGCAGCAGCACACCAATAGAGGCACAAGGGCCTCATATAAAGCCCTCAGAGACTATGTGTTAAGAGAGAGAGAGAGGGTACGAATCCCAAGGTAGAGCAAAACCCTCCTCCTTCTTTTCTCTCTCTTTAGATTCTTCTTTCTCTTCAGAATAGGTTAGACCTGGGTATCCGGGTAAACAAATCCACCGCCCAGACCTGCGAGGCGTGAATCGCAGGCAAGGATGCATGGACAAGCACGTGTGAGTGTGTGCAATGGGGCATGCGTATGGGGACCTCACCCCCGGTGCATGCTAAGGCGAACAGCTACCAGCAGAAATTCCACTTATACGTTTGAGTCACTCTTGAGACACACAATGTGGGACTATCCCACGTCTGTTCTTCACATGCTTGCAGCTGAAGAACCCTGTGGTAATTGGAGTGGAAGCTATGGATGCACCTAGTTGAAGACCTGAAAGGCTTCAAGGATGAGTTCCACAAGCCCTGGGATTTGTAATTTAGCTGGAGACGGCTAGAGCACTACAAGCGATGTCAAAGAAGATGAAGGCAGCAATAGAGCTTCGACTAAACCTGAAAAGCAAGAAAACAAGCCTTGGGCCCCAATTAGAATGCTTAATAGCTTCGTCGGACCACGGTGAGTGCGACTATGGTCGTGGTTTGGTGTGTGTGTGTGTGTGGTGCACTATCGGTGATGGAGAGGGCGAGTGGAGGTAGGTTTGTTCAATGGTGCATGTGCGTGGTCAGAAGTCCCAATAAAGTTGGGGATTCATATTAGTGGGTTAGGGTGAAGCTAATGAAGGAGGTGGTGTTGTGTTTGGTGCAGTATAGCATCGGCGCGAGCTTGTTGAAGCTCGAGCCGAACGTGGGGAAGGCGGTGAGGTCAGGGGCGAAGTGGCGGTCAAAATGAAGATCTAAAGGTGTAGAAATGATTGGGGGAGAGAGATAGAGAGATTAGGAAACTTAGAGAGAGGGAGAGTGGTTGGGGGCATCCAGCTGTGATGGGCCAGAGCCGGAGAAGGTGAACGCGATGGTGACACAACGGCGAGGAAGGAGAGGGGTAGAGCGGCCATGCTTTAGCTGACAACGATCATGAGGAAGAAGGGAGGACATTGGGCCGATCAATTTGACTGTTGGCCGACCGAAGGAAGGTGTCAGAGAAGCTTGTAGGATCTAAAGGGCACAAGCACACTAGAAGGGGGGATGAATAGTGTGGTAAAAAATATTGCAAATAAAACAAACCACAGAAAAAGTACAACAAAGATATAATAGTTCCCCTCACTTGGGTACTCTACTACCTAAGTCTCCTGACTTAGGATTATTTACTCGATTCCCTCAACTCAAAAGGAATCAATTTACTAAAAAATGAGGTAATTAACGAGTTACCTCAACCCAATTATAAGAGAAAATATAAGAAAACTAATACAAGTGTAAGCAAGAAATAAAATAGCTTACAACTCAATTCCTAAGTCTCCAATAAGAATTAGTTTAGCAGATATTTGATATATAGATCTAGCGATAAATAATAAAGTGTGGAAAATGATTTTACGAGAACAAAACAAATGCGCCAAAAGAACTCGTTGCAAAATGAAGATCTCCTTGAAGAATGGATGCAACAAGTTTATCACTCTTGCGGCTAAAATGAGACAAATATGATCTGGAGCAAAGAGGATTTTTTATTCTTGTGTTGTATGAAAATGACACTCAAAAGGTGTTTTCATAGGCCACTAATCAGCCCCTCTACGCCTCCTAGCCGTTGGGGGCAAAATAAGAAGGTTAGGAATAATATTAAATGCAAAATAACCGTTCAGATTAGGTACAACGGTTAGTTGGTATCGGTACAAAAGTTGTGTTACCGATACTAACTGCTCACAGTTATCCAACAGCCAACCCAACAAAGCCTGGGTATCGATACTCATCATAGGTACCAGTACTCAGTGCTTACAGTTGAGTACCAACTAAGTCACCAGGTACCAGTACCCATAATGAGTACCGGTACTTGTGACTCAGTTTGAGACAAGTCAAAAACTATGACCTACATGTACCGGTACTAGGGGTTAGTACCGATACTTGTAAGGTCCAGGCACTACCACTATCCACAAGCTGTGAGCACTTGGTACCGGTACTCATGATGAGTACCGGTACTTGTTGTTCATAGTTTGAGACGATGACCCAAACATGTGCCTTGCATGTACTAGTACTTATGAATAGTACCAATACTTGCAACAAATATCTTGAATTGACTACTTTAATCAATTTTAGTGTTATTCAACCTCAACTACATGATTAATATTTCAAAGAAACGATTTTGATTTTTCAAACGAATGATTAAAGCGTGAGTTTGATACTTAATTATCTCTATTTTGATTTTACTTCCTAAATCAATTTTTCTTATTTAGGAGACATACAAAATTCTAGAACACAACAAATGAACTGCATAAAAACAATCTTCATCCTTCATGTCATCCACACTTCTTCCTTGTTATGATCCATACTTCCTAAATCTTGTGATTTCCTGTAAATAACATTTCATAAACTCATTAGATTTAAAGCAATCTTGTTAACACCAAAACATAAAAGAGAAGTGGAACTAGGTTCCATCTCCCCCTTTTTGGTGTTAACAAAATAAAAGAAATACCCATATTTAAAATGATAGAAACCTCATAAGAGAAGGAATAAAAAAAACTCCACTAGGAGTGAAACCTCCCCCTCAAACTAAGATTCCTTCTTTTAAATATGAGTATTTACATTTCTCCCCCTTTTTGTCAATCAAACAAAAAGAATAACAGTATGCATAGGTAATGATCAAGCATTGGTAAATTATGTAGAAAAAGGCAATCAATCAACATCATAAAGAGCATAAAAGATGAACTAAAGCATTAATCAACTTACTTAAAAATCATACACCATAACAACCAAACAAAATAAATTGTCTTATACAACAAAACATAAATTGAACTAATTGTGAGCTCGTTTCCTATATTTTTGAGCAACAAGTCTACTACCGTTGTCATCATCTCCACTATCATCGTTGTGATCATCATTATCATCAGCTTCTTCATCTTCATCATCTTCTTCACTTCTAGTTTCTTCAGTGTCTTCATCTTCATCTTTGGCATATGAAATTTCTTCATCGTCATCATTTTCGTCTTCCTCTTCATCATCACGAAGGATAGGTTCTTCTTCTTCCATTTGAGAGGAAACAATATACGGGTCTTGAAAATGCTTTTGTCACCTTTCACTGTATTCTTTTGGTGCCTTTGGTTGAGTACACTTCCATTCCTTAGGTTGTTGAGTGGAAGAAGCAAAACAGGAGGACTCGATAGAAAGAGAAAGCTCATGGAACTTGCATTCCATGTGACGAATACCAAAGTTGAGATTGGTAAGATTTTGACCTATACAGTTGAAGGTGTTAATTATATTAGGGTCTGTTCTAGGTACGTGAGACAAGTTAACCCAAGGCATTTTAGCTTCGAGATAAGGATAGGTCATAGGAACAAATGTAGAAGATGTGTCAGGAACTTGATGAGAAGAAGATTGAGCATTAGGATCAATTTCATCTTCTTCATCACTTGATGATTCTTCTCTAGCAGGCTTTACTCCCATTTTCCAGAGTGTGGACCACTTGAAGTATACCACTTTTCTAAGCAAGGTAAAGTTTGAGATATCAATTCTACTCTTGATAAGTATATGAGAAACAAGTGTATCAAGAGGGTGAGTAGAAGCACAGTAATGAGGTCTAAGGAAATGAATAAATATCGTGTTCCAATTAATAGGGAAACTAGTAATGATAGCATAGATTAATGGTAAAATATCTACAGGAATTTTATGGAATCCTAAATATTTAGCCCTTAAATTCCATGCTAAAATTCTAAATAAGACTCTTGCAAATAAGGTCATGTTAGGTGCAACCAAAGCTTTTCCTTGACAATTTGGGAGCAAAAGGGTTTCATGAATTTGAGAAGTAGTGAATTTTTCTTTAAGGGTATTGAATGCATGACCTTCATTTTGGACAATGTGTTATAATAGAAAGGAATTTTGGTGTGACCGTTACTTTTTGACCAAAGATATTAGAGGTTAAGACAAGATGACCTATATTTTCTTGTTCTTAAAGATTTGCAAAAAATAGATAATTAATGTCAGGGTAGACTCCAGGAACATCAGCAAAAAATGACTCATCAAAGAAATGCATTAGATGTTGTTTAGATAGGCGGGTAGTAAAATTAAACAAGTGTAAGGAAAACTCTTTCCACTCAACAGGCCTGCAATGATGAAGCTTAAGGCCCTTATACCAATCAAACTTGGATTTTGCATCCCCATTGATGCAAAACTTCTGGAATGCATCTTGAGGTGCCTTTCCCTTACTCTTGGATTTAGGTGCCATCTGTAAACATACAATAAAGAGAGTAGGAAAAACCAATGAGAAAGCAAGAATATTTCCTTTCATGTGTGCATTTATAACATACATAAGCCTGCATGTATTGGTACTGGTTGTGAGTACCGATACTGATTGGTTCCAGTACCAACCAGAAAATCAAGCGGATACCAGTACAGATCATGAGTACCGGTACCAATGCCTATAGCAAGCTTTGCTGCACCCATCGAGTACCGGTACCGATGATTGGTATAGGTACCAGTTGGTACCCGAAGAAAAATGATATGCAGCAGTAGGTAGTGTCTAAGAATGAGATGTGGAATAAAGAAAACTAGGTCTAGGATGGTGAAGATCTAACTAGAGAAGAAGAGAATACCTTGAATCCTTGAGTAGAGCCTTGGAGGAAAAGATCCTTCTTTCTAGCTAGGGTTTGGAGGAGGCCTTGGAGAGAATAAGAACTAGTGTTGAAGAGAGCAAAATGAGGCAAGTGTTTACACTTTTCCACTTTTATATGGGATGGGTCATGTGTAAGTCACATGACCACTTAAGTGGTTGAGAAAGATGTAAATTAAAAACTTAGTATTGAAGATAATGTTATCAATACACTAAGTTAAGCAACCATATTGCAAACAACACCTTGATATTTCCAAAAATATGGAAATATTATGGTATACCCCTTATTAATTAAAGTGGGCAAATTATAGTTAAGTCCTTAGGATTTTTTATAATTACAAACAAGTTATAAGGCAATCAATCATTTAATTTTGAATTTCTTTAATTATACAAAACTCCAATTTTCTTCTTATAAAGCAGAATCTCTCTATTGCAAGAGGTTTTGTAAAAATATCTGCCAATTGGTTTTGTGTATCTATGAATTCTAACTAAATAGTACCTTGATGCACATTATCTCTAAGACAATGATGTCGAACGTCTATATGCCTAGTACGTGAATGATGTATCAGATTTTTAGATAAATTAATTACGCTTGTACTATCACATAAAATTTTAGATTGTGCAAAATCAATCCAAAATTGGACAAAGTCTATCTCATCCAAATGACCGAGTGCAAGCAAGTGAAGCAGCAATACATTCTGCTTCAATCGTAGAAAGTGAAGCACATGTCTATTTCTTAAAGAACCATGAGACCAAAGATTCTCTAATAAAATGACAAGTGCCGCTAGTACTCTTTCGGTCTGTCCGACTCCCTACATAATCTGCATCACTATAGGATAATAAGTCTAAGATCTATGCTTTAGGATAAAAGAGACCAAGATCTCTTGTGCTATTTAGGTATCTAAATATTCTTTTTACTGCGTTTAAATGAGATTCCTTAGGTTCGGATTCGAATCTCGCACATAAACATGTAGCAAAAAGAATATCAGGTCTAGAGGTTGTAAGGCATAGTAGTGAACCTATCATACCCTGGTATTTCTTTTCATCTACCTTCTTAGCAAATAAATCATCACCAAGAAAAGTAGTTGGAGCAATTGGAGTCTCTTTTCCATTTACATTTTCAAAGTCAAACTTCTTGAGAATTTTAATAACATACTTTGTTTGACTAATGTAGATACCTGTCTAATTGTTGGATTTAGAGGCCTAAAAAGAACCTAACTTCACCCATCATACTCAATTCGAACTCAATCTTCATAGTCTCACAAAAATGCTAACACAGGGATTGATGATCCAAATATGATATCGTCGACATATATTTGAACCAACAGGATGTCATTTCCTTCTTCCTTTACAAAAAGAGTTGAATCAACCACTCCAATTTGATATCCATGCTGGAGAAGGAAGGACCTAGGTTGATCATACCAGGCTCTAGGAGACTATTTAAGTCCATATAATGCCTTATTGGGCTTGAATACATGCTTTGGGTGTGTTTGGTCCTCGAACCCGGAGGCTGATGTACATAAACTTCTTCCTTAATATAGCCATTAAGAAAAATGATCTTGACATCCAATTGAAATAACTTGAAGCCCGACTCCAAGCAGGCAATGAGAGCAAATGTCTCATCAAGTCAATTCCCTCCTATTGGTTATAGCCTTGAGCTACAAGTCTGGCCTTATTCCTAATTACTATACCAGATGCATCCAATTTATTTCAGAACACCCACTTGGTTCCAATAATGGAATTATCCTTAGGAGGGGTACTAAGTCCCATACATTGTTCCTTGTAAATTGGAGTAGCTCCTCCTACATAGGTACAACCCAAGTCTCATCCTTTAGTGCCTCATCAACTTTCTTGGGTTCAAGTTGAGAAACAAAGGCATTAAGGACAAAGTCAGCCCTTAATTGAGATCGGGTTATTACACCTTATTCAATATCACTAATAATTTGATCTTGAGGGTGATCCTTGTGGTGTACCCATTCTTTTGGAAGATCATGTACATTTCGTGTATCTTCCATTTTGATACATCGATGAAGGGGGTATCCTCATCATCAGACTCTAGTTGATTTAGTTATGGTTCTCCTGATGTTGTTTCGTTAAATGAAACATGCAGGGATTCTTCTACAACAAAAGTCCTTTTGTTAAAGACTCAATAAGCTTTGCTTCTGGTTGAATAGCCAATAAAGATACCTTCATCACCTTTAGCATCAAACCTATCAAGTCAATCACGGGTGTTTAATAAATAACATCGACTTCCAAAAAGCCTAAAATATGAAATCCTAGAAGACTTCTCATAATATAGCTCATATGGAGTTTTCTTAATAATAGGCCTTAAAAGAGTCCTATTAAGAACTTAACAGGCCATGTTAACGGCTTCGACCCAGAAATATTTTTGAAGCCCAGATTCCAAGAGCAAAATTCATGTGCATTCGTGTAGAGTGCGATTCTTGAGCTCTATAATACCATTTTGAGATGATGCCCGAGAGAATGAAAATTCATGGGATACGCCAGAATTGACACAAAAACTTGAAAATTTTTCATTTTCAAATTTAACCCCATGATCAGTCCTAAGTCTAAGAATTGAAGATGATTTTTCCTTTTGAAGTCTTCAAGCAAGACTTAGGAAGGAATCAAATAAGTCATCCTTATGTTTCAAGAAAAGGACCCAAGTGAACCTTGAGAAGTCATTAACAATAACTACGTAAAATTTTGATCCATTTAGACTCTCAAATCGTGTTGGCCCAAATAGATCAAGGTGTAATAACACTAAAGGACGTGTGGTTGAAACTAAGTCTTTTGGTTTAAAAGAAGCCTTGTGCATTTTTCTGAGTTCACAAGATTTACACAATGCATTATTTTTATAAGTTAGTTTGGGTAGGTCCCTTACTAACTCATTTTTGGCTAGCTTATTTAAGTGTTTGTGATTTATATGACCTAGCCTATGGTACCATAAATCTACTTCAACATGAGTGGCAAGCAGACATTTCACAAATTTCTCTTGTGAAAAGTGAAGAGCATAGATATTTTCATATCTAAAACCTTCAATTAAAACTATATTAGTTCCTTCTTTTAATATTTTAAATCCAATTTTTTTAAAACAATACATCACATCCATTATCACATATTTGACTAAAGCTAAGCAGGTTATGTTTTAAATTTTACACTAAAAGTACAATTTGTACCTGCTTAGATGAATTACCTATTGTAACTTCACCAATAATGCGACAATGTTTGTTGTCACCCAACTTGACGTGCCCTCCATCTTGAATTCTCGTCCATTTGATACAGAGGTCGGAGTGTCCCATCATGTGCTTGGAACACCCACTATCTAGGATCCACTTATCTTTCTTGTCTTGCAAAACAATTTAATAAATCTGATTTAGGTATCCATTTTCTTTTGGGTTCTTGATGGTTAGTTCCCTTCAAATCCTTAGATTTATAAATCTCTTTTGTGTTGGATCTATAATTCTTGGGATTTTTGACCTTTTCGTAAATCCATGCATGCCTAGGTACATGTGATTTATTTTGTGTGTTCTTTTTACTATGAAATTTTACTTTTAAAGCATTACAAAATTCAGTGTTCAATCTAGTATTTGTTTTAAGATTGTTTAAAGTTTCCTCAAATGGTTAAAAATATCCTCTAATTCTACTATCTTTACATGCAATTGTGAAATAGTGTCTTTTGCTATATCTAACTCTATTTCTAAACATGATTTTTCTATTTCCAAGGTCTTATAGTTATTATGCAAAACTTTATTTTCTTTTTTAATTAACCTAGCTTTGTGATACAAATCTTCATATGCTTGCAAAAATTCATTAAAAGTAATTTCATAATCTACCTCATTTTTTGAGTTGTTGTCATTTGCAATCAAACACAAATGGACAACTTCGTTTTCCTTAGATTCTTCGGAGGAGGATTCTGTGTTGGAATCGTTGTCATCCCAAGTCGCTATATACACCTTTCTTGAGATCTTCTCCTTCTGATCAACTTCCTTGTCTCTCTTCTTTTCTTCCTTTTTCTTCTTAATCATCGGGTAATCTTTTCGTACACGTCTCTTTTTCTTGCATTCAAAGCAAACTATATCATTTGAAAATTTATTTACTCTTTTACCTTGCTTTTGGATGAATCATCGAAATCTTCTTATTAGAAGAGCAAGCTCTTCTTCTTCGTCAGAGACGGAGTCGTCAAGATCTGAATCTTCCTTTAGAGCTTTGAAAGCAAGCTCTTTCTTCTTGCTTACCGATTTCTCCTTGTTTTTCTTCATGTTCTCCAGTTGGACCTCATAGGCCGTGAGGCTTCCAATCAGATCATCAAGAGAAAGGATTGAAAGGTCCTTTGCCTCTTAGATCGCTGTTGACTTCGAGGTCCAGTCTCTTGTAAGAGATCTTAAGATCTTTCTTACAAGTTGTTCTTCAATGAACTTCACTCCTAAATTCTTCATGGGGTTGACTATATCCCCAAAGCTTGTGTACATCGCCTTGATGGTTTCACCTTTCTCCATCCTGAAACACTCATAGTTTTCTGTTAGAATAGATATGCGTGTTTCTTTTACCTTGTTAGTACCTTCGTAGGTGACCTGCAGCATATTCCATATCTCGTATGCGGACTTGCAAGCCAAGATACGATCTTTGCCTTTGCTACTCCACCTTGTGGCTCCGGATCTGTATACTTTTCTTGAATGAGGGTCCATGACTCCTCATCCATTGCCTTAAGGAAGACTTACATCCCCCTCTTCCAGTACCCACAGTCCGTCCCATCGAAATAGGGAGGACGGGTAGGTGACTGTCCTTCGGTGCACTTTGTTGATGATGCCATAGCGAAGAAGTTTGTCACGTCTTCTTCGCAACCCGTTCTGATACCACCTGTAGGATCTAAAGGGCACAAGCATACTAGAAGGGGGGATGAATAGTGTGGTAAAAAATATTCTAAATAAAATAAGCCACTGAAAAACTACACAAAATATATAGTGGTTCCCCTAACTTGGGTACTTCACTACCTAAGCCTTCCAACTTAGGATTATTAACCCGATTCCCTCAACCCAGAGGGAATCAATTTACTAAAAAATGAGGTAATTAATAAGTTACCTCAACCCAATTACAAGAGCAAATATAAGCAAACTAATACAGGTGTAAGCAAGAAATAAAATAGCTTACAACTCAATTCCTAAGTCTCCAACAAGAATTAGTTTAGCAGATATTTGATATATAGATCTAGCGATAAACAATAAAGTGCAGAAAATAATTTTACGAGAACAAAACAAATGCGCCAAAAGAACTCGTTGTGAAATGAAGATCTCCTTAAAGGATGGATGCAACAAGTCTATCACTCTTGCATCTAAAATGAGAGAAATATGATATGGAGCAAAGAGGATTTTTGATTCTTGTGTTGTATGAAAATGACACTCAAAAGGTGTTTTTATAGGCCACTAATCAACCCCTCTATGCCTCCTAGCCATTGGGGGCAAAATAACAAGGTTAGGCACAACGGTTAGTTGGTACTGGCATTAAATTTGTGGTACCGATACTAACTGCTCACAATTATCCAGCAGCCAGCCCAACAAATCTTCGGTACCAGTACTCATCAAAGGTACCTGACGGAGAGAGTTTCGCTTTCTTATGATAGCAATAGAAGGATATGTCGTTGTAATTAATGTGGTGGAAATCTCTCAATCAAAGATTAACATAGATATGAATTTAAACCACGATAAAGGATGTCGTATCCACAGGGAGGAACAGAGTAATAAGTTCACAAAATATTTTTTTCCTTTGTACTTATTCAATCACGTGCACAATCCGTGTTCAAATCTGATGCGAAACAAGGCGAAAGGAAGGAACACGTAATTATTTAGAAATGTAGGGATATGGATATAATTTTCCTTTCATGAAATAACTTGTAATGGCATGTAACATAATTGTATTTCAAGACATAGGGCTTTCTCTTTTAGGTCATGTGAGTGTATGGATGAGATCTTATGCATTTATCACATCACCATTTAAGAGTTAAGTGCATGAAAGAAATACTATAACATGTAAGGGCATGCATGCAATTTCACTCAAAATATATTAATCCACTAAATAATGCAATAGGGTTTTTGGCAATGGCACAAATGGTAATTTTTAATTTCACTAAAAATGGAGGAAAATTCCTCTCTCCTCCTTGCGCGCATGAAGAGGCTCGGCTGGCTGCGAGGATCTTGGGGAAGGTGCGTCAAAGTGAAGGCTTCACGTTGGTGATCTCGACGTGGGCCGAGGTGGCCGGAGGCAGAGGATGGCCGGCGGCAGAGCTTGCTGCAAGGGCTATCGCCGCTGCTTCTGTCATGTGCTCACGTGGGTGAGTGCTGGCCTGCGGGCGGGCTTGCAAGGGGCGGTGCAGGGTGTGGGGGGTGGTGATGGTGCACAGTGCAAGTAGTCTTCCCACAGTGCACGCTCCCTTCACAGTTGGGTCCCCGCCAGGGGGAGAAGAAGATGAAGATCTCTCCTTTGCTCCCCTCCTCTTAACTCCTCTCCCCTCGCGCCAATTAAGGGATTTTCAAATCCCTTACTACTTTTGGCCGATGGCTGTTGGGGGTGTTGAGGCCGTAGGTGGAGATATTTGTGGGGGGGAAAATATATTTCCACCCCCTGTTCTTTTCCACAATTGATCCTCCTCCCTCTTCTTCCTAATTATTAACCTAATAGAGTAGATTAATTGGAGAAGATGAATGTGCTGTTGCGGGACCCTACATGAAATATAATTACATAATAAGCAATAGAAGAAATGTAAACTTAAATAATGACACATGCAATCATCTAATGAACAAATGTGATTTTTAACAAACATACAATGTTAGAATTGAATTACTTAGGCGTAATAATAGTCCATTAAAATGGACTCATCAGTACCGGTACTCAGTACTTACAGTTGAGTACCAACTAAATCACCAGGTACCAGTACCCATAATGAGTACCGGTACTTGTGACTCACAAGTTTGATACAAGTCAAAAACTATGACCTACATGTACCGGTACTAGTGATTAGTATCGGTACTTATAAGGTCCAGGCACTACCACTGTTCACAAACTGTGAGCACTTGGTACTGGTACTCATGATGGGTACCGATACTTGTTCACAGTTTGAGACTAAGGCCCAAACCTGTGCCTTGCATGTACCGATACTTGTGAATAGTACTGGTACCGGCAACAAGTACCCTGAATTGACTGTTTTGATCAATTTTTAATATTATTCAACCTCAACTACATGATTAATATTTCAAAGAAACGATTTTGATTTTTCAAACGAATGATTAAAACATGAGTTCGATACCTAATTATCTCTATTTTGATTTTACTTCCTAAATCAATTTTTCTTATTTAGGAGACATACAAAATTCTAGAATACAACAAATGAATAACATAAAAATAATCTTTATCCTTCATATCATCCACACTTCTTCCTTGTTATGATCCATACTTCCTAAATCCTATGATTTCCTGTAAGTAACATTTCATAAACTCATTAGGTTTAAAATAGTTTTGTTAACACCAAAACATAAAAGAGAAGTGGAACTAGGTTCCAACAAAGCTCGCCAGAGCTCAAGATGCAGACGATCGGAGAAGAGAGAAGAGATTTCTTGGTCTTTTCTAAGCTAGAAAGGATGGCCATGTGTAGGAAAGCTTTTATAGAGCTTCAAATCAAGCTCTAGATGATGAAAAGAGCTTGATTGGGTCGAGAAATCAAGGAGAAGGATCCCTTTATTTCTTTGATTTCGTTCAATCTCTACGATGCAACTCAAGGTCAAATATCTAGTCCAAAAGATAGAGGATCTCTCAAGATCAATCCCTCCAAATTTGGAGGGATTTGGTCATGATTTGAGAGAGATTTCTTCTCTCGAATCTAGCCTGAAGGTGTTTTCACACCTTCAATTATGACAGGGCCCTTTTTGCAAGAAAGATGAGAAGTTAGGGACCTAAACTGAGGGTATTTAGAAACTTAGGGGTCTGATTGAGAGAAATAGAGATTTAATTAACTGAAATGCAAACTAAGTCAATATGGACTCTGATTGGAACTAAATTTTGGTACCAACCTAATTTAGACCCAAGAAATTTGATGTGAAGTTGGATTTCAGTTTTGACCATGTTTGATTGGGCAATTTGCATAGAAGTCCAAATTAGGGCAAAATTCCATCTGCGACTCTGTTCGACATCAAAATAGGTTCAGATGGTCAAACTAAGGGTACAAAACCTATGAGAATATTTTTCTTTGAATTTTAGGAGGTTTAGATGAATTTTATCTTAACCATAATCTCTTTAATTTAAGTAGGTTTGAAATTAGGATTTTGTGTGTTGTTACGATTCTCGAAATGCATGAAACCTCGTTTCTGTCTGTATGGATGCACATTTTGGACTTTAATGCTCATTTGACCTTTAATTAACCCTTGAAAAACCCTATGGTTAATCTATGTTCAAGATGTGCTGCTAAAATTACATAATTAACCCTGATTTCCTATTTTCTTCTCAAATCAGAATATCATGGAATTATACCCTCAGATGATTATGTAGGAGCATTTATCCATCGAACATGACTAAAAGTGGATAGTTAGGGCTTATAATGGTGTTCCTATCATACCCCCATGCCTAGCTTTAGCTAGTCCCTAGCAAAAATCCTATGGAACAACCCAGGTCTCTAGGTTGGATGTAACCATCAGGATGCCCTACTAAGCCGCATCTCTAGAGATCATATCAAAATACCAACAATAGACCTAGAGGTACTTAAGTATCAGCCAAGATCTAAACCTGACCAGTTTTAGCCTGAGTCTGCCGCAAAGGTCCAAGGCCCACAAAAACTGCCTAGAGGTTTGTTGAACCCAGCGGTTAAAGCACCCATGCGTTAGAAATAGAGCACAATAAGGTTTGTTGAACCCAGTGGTTATAGCATTCGTAATGAAGGATAATAGATTACTATTATAATAAGGAGAAAGTCGTATTACAAACATTGTAATATGATATATACGTTTACAACTGTTGTATTACAACATACCCCATTAGAGATGATACGCATTATGTTTCTCAAAATAGAACATTCGTAATAAATGACGATAGATTATCGTTATAAATAGAAGAATGTTGTATTACAAGAGTTGTAATACGGCATATGCATTTTACAATCATTGTATTACAACATATATACCCCGTAAGACATCATATGCATTATATCTCTCAAAATAGAGCATTCGTAATAAAAGACAATAGATTACTGTTATAAATAGAAGAATGCCGTATTACAAATGTTGTAATATGACATATACGTTTTACAACTGTTGTATTACAACGCACCCCATTATAAATGATACACATCATGTCTCTCAAAACATGTTTTAAACTATTTAGCATATCAACAAATCTTTTCTAATCGTACATTAGAATATAACTTTTGTTCATTCATCATAAGGATGTATTCGTATATACCCTAACAATTATGTTGCTTATCATAGATCACCGATCTTAATATATTCAAACACCTAATCGTAACACAATTACATATATGTATGTAAACCGCATCACAATTTTAAAAATTGTTGTATTACGGTTGTAAAAAATCAAAGTTTGGGTACGTTACTAGTTCATTCTATGACACCATACGACTATTTTATGCTTTCGTTATAATCTGTTATTATCTTCATTACGACTACATGAATCATCCATTACATTCTTTTATATCTTATATTACGTCAACCAGATGCACACAATACAACAAAAATATCAGATGTATCATATTTTACACCATTTATGTTTTGAAATTCGAATTTTGGTCACGGTTAGTTACTACATTAAAGGGATTCAAATTTATGAAGGTATCGTATCTCGTTTAGCATTTATTCTTTTTAAAATATGACATATTTAATGATAGGACTATTATTTCTTTTTTAAGGTTTTCATTGATTTCATATTATGAAACCATCTTTAAGTTAGATTGGTGATTTTATGTAAACCTATTAGATTTTAATCAGTTAGCTATAAGGCATAGCTCACAAATAATAAAACGAATGCAATGCATATATATATATAGGAAAAGTATCTTTTAAGCACTGTGCTCAAAAGATTAAAAATGAGTACACAATATGGTTCGTTTGATCCTTCACGTCATTTCTTAAATCCACACCCCCTTCTCCACAATGGTATTAGAAACCACCAGTTACAATCGCAGTGGTTTCCTTCGTTTCCAGAAATTAAAAATTTAGTAGCTAATTAATGTAATTTCCATATTTTGAATGATATTATCGGAAGGAACATGACTGCCATAACGAATATTAAACTAGATATTTGTTTCTCTTTTATTCACCGTTTACATATGTGAAGCAAATGGAGAAATCATTGTTATCGTTGAAGAAGCCTCGCTGATCTCATCAATACCTTGTTAATCTTATGCAACCAATCTCGACATAGGTTATATTTTGAACATGTAGTATTACATATTGTTTAGACCTGTGCTATTAAAGCCCTTTAAGACGTCTAGGACTTGGGTCAAACGTCTGGACACCTTCCCAGATGTCTGGAAATCAATTTTTTTGTGTGTACGTCCT
The DNA here is from genome assembly GCA_037157565.1 of Thalassia testudinum. Classification (NCBI taxonomy): domain Eukaryota; kingdom Viridiplantae; phylum Streptophyta; class Magnoliopsida; order Alismatales; family Hydrocharitaceae; genus Thalassia; species Thalassia testudinum. The sequence continues at coordinate 12,269,728 of JAZHRO010000025.1, forward strand.
CGAGTCAGCATGCGTGCCGCGCGCAGACTGTGCGCAGCCGCATTCCTCTCCCCTCTCACCGATGAAACCCTACCCCACACCTACTTAAACCCCTCTCCCCTCCCTCGTTCACCACCCCACTTCCAGCCACCTTCTCCTTCCTCCAGCAAGAGCGAGAGCAGCGAGTGCAGCGAGCGAAGCTGCAGAGAGGAGGAGCAGCGGGAGAAGGAAAGAGAGGAGAGTGCGCGAGCTCGCGAGAGAGCTCGCCGGAGAAGCACACAGCCGGTCGGGCGTGGGCAAGGTGGAGAGGTGCGCCGAGGAGGTTCTCCCCGATGCTACTGCAACCAGAGCAGCGGGCGAGCAAGCGCGGCGCGGCCACGCACGGCATGAAGAAGACGAAGGCAACTTCTGGTTCTTGGATTTTCCCAAAATCAGACGTTTGGATCTACATCCAGACGACGTCTGGAAGAAGCTCCAGACGACTGAGAGGTACGTTCCGCGTCCCACACCTTCTTTGCAGATACGGCCATGCAGGCCGTTCCGCCGAGGCACTGCTCCGTGCCCTTTTGAGGAGATTTTCTGTTGCGCGTGCAGGATTCGCTTCAAGAAGGCGCGGGACATGCCCTCCCATGCAGTTCAGATGTCTGGGCGAAGCACCAGACGGCGAGAAGCGTCTCCAGACGTCCGGAGAGGTGGTTGGACGTCTGGAACTAGGTCCAGACAGTTCAGCAGAGTCCCTGGACGTCTGAGGAATAGCGCAGAGTGAGGTATGGTTCTGGACTTCTTTTAAGACATTTGGAAGGTGTTCCAGACGTCTGATTTGAATCAGGATTGCTGTTTTTGACCCATTTAGGGTCCGTTTGAGGTCTGATTTCCGCAATTAAGATTCCGTTCTTCTTCGTGTAAGTTCCTCTACTTGTTGGAATGCTTTTATCATGTTCTGAGTAGTTTCTTGTGGTTGATCCTTATGTTAGGACCTCGTTCTGTTGCGGATTTGGGGGTTGCGGAGGCATGTGGACCTGCCGATCAAGCCCCCATTACTCCTGATTTTGCTGGTAGAGTGGCTTCCCCTAGATTAATTACAAACATGAATGTATATCTGGAATGAATGTTAGATCCTAGGGTATGGCATGAATCCTAGGACTAGAAACACTGGAATAATTGTATTGAATGCATGAATTGCAGTTTTGGATGAGTAAACAAAATAATAACAATTGCCTGTAATTGGATAACAGCTGCTTGTGAAATGTAAAGTACCATTGTTAGCAACTGTTGCATGTATATTCCTATTGTTTGCAATTAAATACAAGCTTCCTGTATATGATTTGAAAATGAAAGATTGAATGCTAGAAACACGAGCTACCTGCGAATAAACCTGAAATGATGAAACATAGTACGGCTTGGCCTGAGAAACATGAGCATGAACCCTATGGGGAATTAGAAGTAGAGCTCCTGGAAATAAATGGAATGGAACTAGAAATGTGAATGGGGAAGTGAACTGACCCTTGAGTACGGAGTACCAAGGAGAGCGACTGTCCCCCCCTTCTTAGTGTAGAGCAGAGCTAGCCGCCCTAGGGTTGGGACCCGGGGTTAGGATTGGCCACTCTGTACCGACTTTTTGGCCCTAGCGTACATAATACCGGGGAGAGCTACTAGTGTAGGGAGAGAGTTAGCCACCCCACGGGGTCCGGGGTTCAACTAGCCGCCCTACACCCACTTGTTAGGCCCACTGGGCAAACCAAGGTAGTCAGGCGAGGGTGCGTGGACTGTGGAGGGGCGAGACCCCTGTTTGGTTCTTAGGGGCTAGGCCCCTGTTACTGAGAGGGCTATGTCCTATACTGGTTCCTTGCTGTGCTTTAGGCGCACCCGTTAACGAAAACGACTGATCGCGTACCAGTGCGGGGTAGCTACCTGTGCGTTTATCGCGCGTACCGTAGTCACCGTTACGTCTATCAATGACCTTGGGTGGTTGACTGAGTGTAGAACCACCACGGGGGACTCTCCCGACCAGGAGAGCACCACGTGCTACTTCTACTCTTTGAAAAAGTCTACAATCAAGATCGTTCCCACGAGGAACATTCGAGATCGAGAAAAAACCTGATAAATAAACCAAGTGATGAAAGAAAGAATATTTAGTTAAATAAAGAAAGAAATTGAAAACAACAGCTACCTGTCCATCTTTACTATTTTTTTGTAGTTAGCTGGTTGCCACTCTACTCAGCGTTCGCTGATTTCGTGTACTCATAACATTTTTCAAGTCCAAGTGTTGAGCAGCCAGAGCCTACGGCTGCAGAGGGTGCTGGGCCCAGTAGAGGCCAGTAGTTCTACCTTTTGTTGTACCTCGTTTCCGTTTTAGTGAGTATTTTTGTTACACTTCTGTACTCTTTTATTGTAAACTTTATATTCCTGTACCTGTTTAAATTCTCTACTATTTTGGTGGTGTGTATTGTAGTAGTTTACTTCTTTACTACTGTACTTTTGTTACTGTTAGTTGCTTGCATGGTGAATGTGGTTTATTTTACTGCTTTTTGGTTACTTGCTCGTTAGACGATTGGGTCTTGGGATCAGTCGAGTCGGTTCGGTCACGTGTCCTGTAGGGATTCGAGAACCGGGTCGTAACACATATGTTTGTATTCATAATAGTATTGTACACAAACTTCTGTTATAATTTGATGCCGTTCACGTTGTTTTATTTCTTGTTGTTAGGATTAATGGATCGCATGAATTTATGCAATAATATGGATGGATCCTTTGTCTCTGTAGACTCTACAGCAAGTATCTTTGTATGGATGATTATGATTCTTAAAGGAGGTTGTAAATATGTACTTGATGTATGTGGATATTCCAGAGCAATCATGTTATGTTGAAACTTTGCTACGTTCTAGGATATTTAGAAAACACAACGAAGCATGTTCACTTTCCATCACAATAGCATTACAACCAAATTGCCACTGATATTTGTATTACAGATCTTGTAATACATTAAGTATTCTACAGAACAGATGTTGTATTACGATCAATTGACGCTATTTTTCATGCTCTCAACAATTGGATAGTCGTACTACAATTGTTGTAATACAACCATTAATATAACCGACACCGACGTAGGACGGGTTTACGCTTCTTACAATACAATTGGATAGCCGTACTACAATCGTTGTAATACAACAAGCTTTAATACAACTGACACCGATGTAGGATGGGTTTACACTTCTTACAATACAATCATATAGTCGTAATACAATCATTGTAACACAATAAGTTGTAAAACAACAGATCCAATGTAGTGCGGTTTTACGCACCTGGTAATATAATCAGATAGTCATAATACAATACATGGAGACAATAAGTTGTAACACCACCCAGCTCCTATGTGTGTTGTATTACGCTTCATACAATTCAATTGGACGGTTGTATTACAGGCGTTGTGCAATGCTCAAAGAATTACATAATACATACCAGTTTCAATCAATGTTGTAATACATGAAGTAGAACACTAAACAATCCTATATACTATAATACAATAATTGTGACAGTAATTAAACACTTGTTTTGCATCAAATTTCATTTGGTTTCAGATTCGGTAGAGGGATTTAGTACACCAAAATCAAATAAGATGGATGATTCGTATGTGACAGCAGGTATGTTTAGAATGTTTTCCTTTATATTAAAATGATCTATCAATGATTTTTGCATCAATCTAGATGTAAAATTTTGTGTATGACCAATAGATCTGATGTCTTTTATTCCTCCATGCTCCTAGCCTGCAAGAATGCAGTCGTTGGAGTCAATGAAAGCCCTGAGAATGAGATAGATGTGGAGAATGATCTGGGGGACATAACTCCAAGGGTCGGAATGTTGTTCGACTCTGTATTGGAAGCTAAGAATTTCTATGAAAAATTTGCAATTGCTGGAGGGTTTTCCATACGCAAGAGCAACACAAAATTCTCAATTGACAGGTCATCCAAAGAAAAACATTTATCCTATAGGAAGTTTGTGTGTTCCTTCAAAAGTGTCTACGAGATGTCTAAGTTGGCACAAACCAAGAAGGGTCTATGATTTTCCGACTCACCTCCGAAGTCAACATCACCATCTACAAGGATCTTTAAAAAGAGATATGGATCCATTAGGACAGTATGTATAGTCAAACTGACGATCAAGTTCATTACACACAATAATAAATGGGAAATTCAGAAATTCATAGATGACCACAACCATCCGATATCGTCTCCAAGTAAGAGGAGGTATCTAAAACCTATTAAGAAGATCAGTGATCACTCAAAGGTAATACTTGAAATGTTTACTAATGTGGACATTCCAGCAAGCAGGTAGCCTTTCTGCAGAAGCATGGTGGTCTTGATGACAGGATTGCTAATATTGTTAGGGATATATACAACTTGAAAAGGGACGAAAGGAAAAGGATTTCAGGTCACGATGCTCAGCTCCTTATTGACCACTTCCACTTTTGCAAATCCAAAACCCCTGAATTTTTTTTCACATACATGGTTGACGACGAACAATGCCTCACACATTGTATGTGGTTGGATCCTGTCTGTCTGGAGGACTACAGATTATTTGGTGATGTTTTATCATTTGACACAACGTACTATACAAACAAATATAAACTAATATTTGCCAACTTTACGTAAACCTAAATTACAAACCCAAAGAATAATTATAATTTCAAATTGTATGATATATAGCACAGGATATTAAATCTACTTTTCACCTCTTTGTCCTTTAAGCTCTCGACCAGGTTTAGGTTCACTATAGTTGATCCCATCCATTTCCTAATCCTTGGCCTTAGATCCCTACTCGTTTAGGAATCCTTGAAGCAATGCTCCAACATCCATACCTGGTTGAGGAGGCATATAATCTCATTATAAAACAAAGCATATTAACATACCGTACCATTAAAACATGCTAAATAAATGAAATCAATCGGAAGCCAACGTACGTAAAGGCATGGTATATAGCCATTTAGGTATCCCAGCTTTTCAACAACTCCCCCCTTTTTCCGCTCTCTTATTTTGTCCACCACATCATCCATTCTTCCAAGTATTTGTTCTGAAATCGCCAAAGACCAGTTGAAGTACTTGGTATCCTCAAGAGAATCAATGTAATTCAGAAGTATTTTAGGTAATTTGTATGTGGATTCCGGGAACAAGAAACTTGCAAACAAGAGACAGATGAGGCAAGTTACGTATATGTGCACCGATCGATCATCATTTGAGAAGTAGTAAGCATTTAATATTGGTTCCAATGTTCTCCTGTCTAATTGCCTCACATTTTTAAGTATGTGTTGTTGGAAGTAACTACTCCATAGAAGTGATTTCTCATTCATTTTTACTTTATACCCTGTGCTTGGTAGTCCAAATATTATACCTACGTCATCGCATGAGAATTCAATAAGTTTTTTTCCAAGTAAGAATTTTCCACTTCCTTGGTATCTCTCTATAATCTAATGTAGCACCCTGTAACGACCCGGTTCCCGAGTCCCTACGAGACACGAGAACCGGACCGACTCGACTAATCCCAAGACCCAGTCGTCCAACGAGGAAGTAACCAAAAGACAGTAAAATAAACCACATTCAGCATGAATATAACTAACAGTAAAAAGTACAGCAGTAAGGAAAGAAACTACTACAGTAGGCACCACCACAACAGTAAAACAACATTTATCATATAACAAAAACTGCAGGTAAAGAAGGTACAGCGGAAACAAAACTACTCACTAGAACAGAAACAAAAGAAGGTACAAAACTGTGGCAACTCTACTGGTCCCTACTCGGCCCAGCGTCCTCTGCAGCCGCCGACCCTGGCTGCTCAACACCTGGTCCTGAAAAAGGTAACGAGTGTAACACGTCAGCAAAACGCTGAGTAGAGTGGCAAACTAACTAAAGGCAACAGTAGAGTGTACAGTAGCTGTTATGTTCTATTACTTCCTTTATTTACATCTTTCAATTTTTCTCACTATTTCAATTACTTCTCAGATCCTTTACTTGATCTCGAATGTCCTCGTGGGACGATCTTGATTGCAGTCTTTTCCAACAGTAGAAGTAGCACGTGGTGCTCTCCTGGCCGGGAGAGTCCCCCGTGGTGATCCTACCCTCAGTCAACCACCCCAAGGTCACTGACAGACGTAACGGTGACTACGGCACGCGCGATAAACGCACAGGTAGCTAGCCCGTACTGGCACGCGGTCAGTCGTTTCCGTTAACGGGTGCGCCCAAAGCACAGCACGGAACCAGGGCAGAGCCCTCTCAGTAACAGGGGTCCAACCCCTCCACAGTAACCAAACCGGGGCCTTGCCCCTCCACAGTCCGCGCACCCTCGTCTGACTACCCTGGTTTGCCCTAGTGGGCCTAACAAGTCGGTGAAGGAGGCTAGCAGAACCCCGGGGCCCGTGGGGTAGCTAGTACTCTCCTAACACTACTAGCTCTCCTCGGTACTACGTACACGAGGGCCAACAAGTCGGTACAGAGCGGCCAAGCCTAACCCCGGGTCCCTGGGGCGGCTGGCCCCACTCTGCACTAAAACAGGTACAGGTACTTCCCTTGGTACTGCGTACCCAAGAGACAGTACAACTACATCTCAGTTCCATTCCTTTTCTTTCCAGGAGTTCCACTCCTAATTCCCCGTAGGGTTCCAGCCCTTTATCTCAGAACATCATATGTTTCACTTTCCAGATTCACGTTCTCAATTTCCATGATCTCAAACATGTTTCTTTGTTCATAACAGGCAGCTGTTAATTAATTTCACAGGCAGCTTATATATTCCTTTCCATTTTTCCAAGACTGCAGTAATATACATTCCACTAGTTTTTCCATCCTAGGATTCATGCCATATCCTAGGATCTATCATACAATCTAGTTTTCCGGCCCTAGGATTTATGCAACACCTAGGAGCTATCATTCCATACATTTCTCATTCCTAGGGTTCATGCAATGCCCTAGGTTCTAGTTATGGTTCCATACTTTAACAGATTTTATTAATGCTTAAAACCACTCTACCAGGTACAACGGAAGTAATGGGGGCGTGGTCGGGAATCCCGCGCGCCTCCGCGACTCTCAAGACGGCAATCGAACGAGGTCCTATCACAAGGATCAAACACAAGGAGTGTCTCAAAACAGTGTATAGCTACTGTAAGCGGGTAGAGGAATAATTTCTGAATCGAACGCAACTCGAATCGTGGAAGACGGAGCCCAAACGGGCCCTAAACGGGTCGAGAAAGACAATACTGTGCAAAATCAGACGTCTGGAACTCCTTCCAGACGTCTTAAACGGTGGATCAGAGAATTACCTGTTCGGCGTGGTTCCCCGGACGTCCAGAAGTCTGTGGCGACGTCTCTCCTAGATCCCAGACGTCCGATGGTTTCTCCGGACGTCTTGAGGTCACTCCCGCCGTCTGGTACAACGTCCAGACGTCGGATTCGCAAAGGATGACGAATCCGAACACCTGCGCACAGCCAACCCTCCTCCTTCAGTACGGTCAGTCGACAAAAGAAGAAGGAGAAAGCGGAACTCACCTTTCAGACGTCCGTATGATCACACAGACGTCGACCTTGCCGTCTGGATATCAGTCCAGACGTCTGATTCTGGAGATTTTTCCAGAATCAGAACCTCGCTCGGCCTCCGCTCGCGACGCCGCCCGCGTCGCACCTCGCGCGTCCGCTGCTCCGCCCGCAGCAGGTCCCTCTTCGCGACGCTCTGCGCCCCCTGCGCCCTCCGCCGGCCGGCCAAGCCGCTCCCGGCGAGCTCGCCCTCACGGCAGAGTCCCGCCCTCGCACGCCGCAGCTCCTCCGCGCCTTCTGCTGCGCCGCTGCCGCTGCGCCCTTGCGTCCGCTCGCTCCGCCCGCAGCAGGAGAGGAGGAAGATGGTGGAGACGGGAGGGGAGGCGCGCCCCCTCCCCCTTTTAACGCCGCGCGGAGAGGAGGAGAGAGACGGCCGCAGTCGCCTGCAGCCGCAGAGAAGATGCGGATCGCAGGTCTGCGCGCACAGGCGCGCAGACGAATATCCCGTGCGAGTATAACTGTTCGTCAGACGTCTGTAAACTATCCCGGACGTCTGGTCAGACGTCTGGATGTGATCCCAGACGTCTTGACAGACGTCTGGGCCACCTCCCAGACGTCTTAAAATACGTCTGGGGTACGCGCTCGTTACACACCCTATAATCAATTGGTACTTTTGACACTCCAACCAATTTATAGAATGCAGTCTTTTCGAGAAGCTCTCGTTGCTTTTCGGTGAGTTGATTCACGTCTATATACTCCTTGAAGTGTGGTATGTAGCAGCAGTACTAGACGGACTCTTTAACTGTAAAATGATGTAAATTATAATAAACACTTTGAATAGCATTATTAGTTTTTGGTAAGACATTCTTTGCATTCTAAAAGGGTAATTAGTGTGCACGTACACCCGAATTTTTTCGTGTGTTTCTGATCACTACTTGAAACTTCCATTTCTTAGTTTGTATTTGATGCTGTTGCTTTCTTGCATTTCACCTCTGCACTTGCATTGCTTATTGTCGTGTGCACAGCAGTTTCATTTTATTGTTGTAATTTGTCCATCTTCTTGCTAGCATCCGAACTCCTTGATCCAACCATGCTTTCCTCTGTTAATGGCATTCGCAATTCAAAAATTTTTTAGGCAAACTTATTATATAATATTTATATGTTGTATTACAACAAACATGTATCACGACATCATGTGACAACCGATTTCCATTATGAACACCATGCATCATTGTGATATTGTAATATGATTCAAATGTATTACAACCCTCAAATTGCAGGCAACCATCTTTTCCTTTGTTAATGGCAAACGCATTTCATACAATTATTAGGCAACCATAAAGCCCTACTTTCAATCCTGATTTCCTCTAATTTCAATCGCAATTCAAATATTTTTAAAGCAAAAAATAATATTAATTTTTTAAATGTATTACAACATACATGTATCACATCTACTGTGTTACAACAAAGTTCAACGATGACACATTGCATCTTTCACGAAATTGTATTACGATGCTTTCGCACCACAACACAATCGTACTGAATGGGTTCTTCCCCCAAATGAAACGATGTGCCATCCCATTGGTAGAAATTTGTTTCCAAATATATTGTTAGTATGCATGTCTTTTAAAGAGTTCAATGCTTTTCTAACGGATTCAACTTTAAATATATGTCTTAATGGAATTGCTAATAACACTTTTAACACCAAAATGCTACGAACAAAAGTACATCCTTTAACTTTAAAGGTTCGCCCACACGAAAAGCATAAAGCATACTCTTTACCTTAATAATTATATAAATGGAAAGCGTGATTTTGAATATTAAGTCACATTACGACCAAATTTCAAACAATCTCACTGATTGTGCTGATCATTTAAAATTCAAAATGGCACATACAACCCTATGTCATTAGAAGACTAAGGTTTTATCAGCATGTTACGGAATACACTGTAAACATGGTCTATTTTCCCCCGAACCAAATCCCTATATCATGAAACATTCTCACACCCCGACATTCATAACATCAGTAATCAGAAAACTTACCTGAATGATCATTGGATGATGTTAGAACGAGAGTTCCTTCGGTTGTCCGCCTCCTCTCCAATGCAACCTCCAGAAAAAAGAAGTTAGTTAATGTACGTCCTTACACATATATCTTCTTTTTCATTTTAGGCACCCACTCACAATATTAATTTTTTTTTAAGATTTTTTTCCGATGTTATCTTACTACGTTTATAATCCTTTTTCTTTTCACATACATTCATAACTTTTATGCGACCTTTCACCAACTTGTAATACATTTCGCGGCCATTAGTAGATGCAACTGCCAACGTCCCTTCAATACATCTTTTTTCACCAACTCGTAATATAACTTTGAAGCTACATTTCCTTACATCACATCAGGATAACTTTTTGCCTTCTAGTAATAATCATTTGAATACTCTATCTTTCTTCATTTGTTTGTATTACGAATATCATTATGTAGCAGTTTGAATGTCCATTTTTCACACAAGGGCATGCTACAATCTACATTTGCTGCCATTACGATTTCATATTCAATCGACTACAAATACACCATTAATTCAATACAACAATTAGCATCTTACATTACAATAAACGTTTGCGCACACTACGAACAGTTTTCCCTATTTAGTTGTAGTCATACATGTAATCCAGCATTTTCCATTGTTTAATTCATCATCTATACACAGCTATTACATATATTAAAAAAAAGTCATCTTCCTATAGTCGCATTTACATTATTTCGAATATTATATTTAAATCAATTTTGTATTACGGTTATTAAATATTTTCACTATATCATGGCCATACGTTCATAGCAACACAAAATACAATGTGCAGATGATTTCATTACAACTGCGTATTTACTCCAATATGACTTCAATATTCAAATGTTACAACCAATTCTAGCAATCAATACGACATGCATTTGGATACATTACGAACAAAATGCTTCAATTTTAATTGAAGGCATACCTATACTACACCACTTTCCATTACTGTGATATTCAATAGCAAACACTCCTCACACGTATTACAAATGATTAATTCTTCTTATATTATGCTATATTTCCATTTGTTACAAATTTTTCTCCATTTAATTTGTAACATAAAATTACTTTATTATGAGTATTAATGATTTTATCTATATCAATTAGATCTATATTGATTGATCGTAGTTTAGTACTTACAAATTTAAAAATAAATTCTGTACGCATAAGATCCGGTTCATATATATATATATATATATATGTGAACATATATATATATATATATATATATATATTCTCTTTTCCCTACTGTCAGTACACTGGACGGACGTTGAAGGTGACCGAGCAGGAAATGATTGAGACATTCCTGAAGCCATTCGAGATGGGCGTGAAGGAGGGAGGCGTGAGCAGTGTCATGTTCTCGTATAACCGAGTCAATGGGATTCCAGCTTGTGCCGACCCGAGGCTTCTCTCTCAAACTATTCGTGCAGATTGGAAGCTTCACGGGTAATCAATATATACCTACAATCATACATTTACATACGCACAAATATATATATATATATATATATATATATATATATATATATATATATATATATATATATAGGGCAATTTATGATGAAATTTAATTACTTATGTGCTTTCAGATACATTGTCTCCGACTGTGACTCAATTGAGGTGATGCACCACGGGAACAAGTGGTTGCACGACACAACTGTGGATCCAGTCGTGCACGCCCTCCGTTCCGGTTAGTCTAATTTAGATCTTTTTCTATCGGATGCATTTCATTTCGGGAACTGTCAACTGCGTTGGAAAAGGAGGGGCAATTTACTGGGGACGAAAAAGGCAGGATTCTAGCCTTAGACGGGCCAAGCGTAAAAGGCCATTTCTATTGGTTGTAATTTTTCCTAAACTTGATTCGTTCCCATAAAGTCACGTAGAGGTTAAGAAAAACTGTGTAAAAGAAAACAAAATTCATGAAATGGTTGACGAATCCTTATAAATTGAGATTGATTAAAAAAATTAACACAAGAAGAGAACGAGGATTTTTCAAGAAAAAGATTACAATTTTTACATTAGTGAGAGCTTAAAAGCACGATATAATGAAACTTGGCTTGTGGTAATTTTTTTTCAGACGCTCTCTTAAACCGTCATCAAATTTAGTTCTTTATTTTCGTTATTGTACCATTAATCACATAAAACCAATTAGATAATTTGGAACGGTAACTCCTGTCTAAAGTTATAACTAATCTTTCGTGGTCTATAAGACCACTATTTATTTCTAAATGAAATTCGGAATCCCAAATACCTCATAACAAAAATAACCATAACAATAAAACTAAACAAACGATACGATCTTACATGTTTTACAAAAGAATTCAATATCTTATCGTTCTATTTTTCTCAATGTACGTAGTAGCAATCTGGAAAATGTAAATCAAGGAATTGGAAAGTCCCAATCTCCCAAAATCATACATGCAAGCAGCAGCCTATTTCGATGGCTTTCATCTCAAGTTGTGAATGTAAATCTCTCAGCCCACTTGATCAAGGTTCCTATGTAGAAATTTCTCGGCAGAGAGAGGAGACAAGTTGCTAAAGGAATGGTTATACCTCTACAAGAGAGTAGTCCTCTAGTAGTTTCTTAAAAGGGCAATCTTCTAGCGAACAGGGATCTCAAAAAAGATAGTGAAGTTTGGAGAAGATTAATTTGAGACATATCGGGAGGATTTTAGAGAAAGAGAAACCAAGTTACTTAATAGGACTAATGCAGAAAGAATCAATAATCCACATGATCCACATAATCAAGTTTTTTCATTGGAATAATTTTATTTCATGATTCATGGAATGGTATGTTGGATTTTAACCTAACGTATGGACAAATATATACGTTATGCATTCATATAATTAATCAATATATCAAGGACTGTCATATAATGTCCATTACATAAAGTGATCAAATTAAGTCTCTCTATGGGTATGGGTATAAAATGCAAAAACGATAGTATGGTTTAAATTATATATGTGCAAAGACCTATTTGTGAATTATGACTTTTCGATGGGCAGATATACAATTCACCATACAGTAATTAGGAGGACTAATTACTGATTAAGTTTTTTTTGGGAGGTTATGGTTGTTGGTGCTAGAGCACCACGATCATTTGTTTTGATGATAACAAAACACGTGTTATTTAACATTTGCACTTAGAGTCTTAGATTTCAAGTCAATTGCAAATGTAGACGTGTTTAGACGAAATTCGAGCTCGCATCCAGGATGGATTGGAGGAGCTTGATGGAGAACAGAGGAGATTCGCGAGGAGCGCTAGATTGAAGGACAAGAAGAATATGATAGAATTTTGTTTAATCCTTTCATGTACTTTTATCTTTATTTTGCTTGCTCATTTTATTTCCTTAAAACATTATGTTAAAGAACCTCAAAGTACCCTAACAGTAGTCTTAGGAACACCTGCACAACCCTAGGATATTAGGTTTTCTGTAGAATACTTAGAAAACCAATATAGGGTTCAAACAGAGTTTCCAGACGTCTAATTCCCAAATCAGACGTCTGATAAAGTGTTTTAAGACGTCTGACTGTTGATTCAGACGTCTGATAACTATTAGGCTGGACATAGTTAGTTCTGTCTGATGAAATCAGACGTCCAGACCTTAAACCAGACGTCTTAGGAGACGTCTCATGACTTTACCAGATGTCCAATTAGTGGACCGTTGGCTGGCTTAGTGAACAGTCAAGAATGTGACCGTTAGAGCCTTATCATACGTCCATATGACTTTACAGACGTCTGATAATTGACCGTTTTGCCTCGGCTGACCCAAAATCTCTTCTCAGAGATTTTCTAGCCGTTGCAACGTTTGGAAATCCATTCCCACAGAAAAAGTAGGTTTCCAGACGTCCAGACATAGTGCCAGACGTCCTATATGCCGTTTGATGGACTTGCACAAGAATCCTGTTTAGATCTGATTCAAGTCAGGAAGGAACCCGCCCAAAATCAGACGTCTGACCTTGAAATCAGACGTCTTAAAGTGAACTTCCAGAGGTCTGATGCCATAATTAGACGTCTGATAACCCTGTCAGTGCAATGATTGTTCCTGATTTCGGGTTGATTCACTTGGGCTTTGCACCCAACGGCTATGGAACCTTTCCTAAGCCTTCCAAAGCCTTCCTAAGGCCTCTATAAATAGAGGGGAGCCTTTACACACCAACACACACCTAAGACACAACAAAACACGCCTAAGGAACATACTTTCTACCATTTTGTGTCTCTCTTGCTCTCAAAGCTCTAATTCTTCATCTTGAGAGCATCAAGCTGTTGCGCACCCGCTCTCCCGTCGTAGTTCATGAGAGCGAAGTTGCACCGTCGCGTGGCTCACGCATCCGCGTCGTCGACGCACTCCTTTCAAAGGGAAGCATCCTATTTCCTATTGAAGCTTAGGTTAAATATTACTTTGTTGGCTCTATAGGATTACTTGTTTTATCTTTGTTATTTGGTTGGGTATTCGCTTTGCGAATTCCCGTCTCCTTCGCGAGACAAAATCCTTCTCGTGAAAAGAAGGGGTTGAGGTACGCTACCCTCGTCTAAGTAGTATGGTTGTAATTGAGGTTGAATCACCCTCGTTTAAAGTGATTCGTTTAGTGGATTTTGATCAACTTGGTTGATCGGAAAATCCTAACTCGAGAGGGTTAGGTGGTGGTTTTCACCCGGTTTGGGTTTCCACCTAAAAATACTTTGTGTACTTTGTGTGATTGCATCTTGTGAGATTGTTTATATTTCAATTCCGCATTTTTTACGTTACGCTGATCTCACCCCCTCCAAGTAGGAAACTTCAATGGTCCCCAAAAGACCCACTACTAATCCTAGGTTTGACACCCCCATCATGGACCTGGGAAGTTGTTGAATGCAAAAGAGAGAGAGAATGGCAGCGAAGAGAAAGAGAAATAGAGAACTCCTTGTCATTCTTGATCAAGGCATTGCAGGTGGTGTTAGAACCTTGTTCCACATCTTGTTTTGGTGTTAACAAAATTATTATGGATTAATGTTTGCAATTGAGTTCTTTTAGATTTAGGTGAAGATCAAGGCAAACAGGAAATGATGGAGGCTTGATAAAAAGGAAAAGATCATGACAAGGACGAGGCAAGATAACAAGGATGGATCAAGAAGAAGAAGATCATCTTCGACCCTTTATTTTTTTAGTTTAAGTTTTCGTAGATTGTATGCCTCTTAACAAGAGAATTTAACTTAGATCATAAAAATCAATTAGAGATAAATTAGGATTTACGTGGAATTCATTTTCGAAGTACGTAATGGATTGAAACGCTTAAAATAGGTACTTGTAAGCAAGTACCGGTGCTGTTCATCAATACTGGTATTTGCAAGGCACAGGTTTGAGAATTCGTCTCAAACTGTGAACAATAAGTACCGGTACCAACCATGAGTACCGGTACATGTTGGCCACAGGTTGAAGGCTTAATTCTGGCCTGAACCTTATAAGTACCGGTACCCATGATGAGTATCGGTACAGGTAGGTTACTGTACCCAAGGAATTTCAAACCTGGGAGTCACAAGTACCAGTACCCATGATGAGTACCGGTACCAGGACTCATGTACTGGTAGCAGTGAGCTGCTAGTACCGGTACAAGTACTTTAGTACCAGTACCAGCTAGCCGTTGGCCCAAAACAGAACGGCAGAAATATTAATTTCAACAATATGAACGTTGGGAATTAAATCCCAACATCTAGTAGACGAGTATCTTAGGTCCTAAACTTTATAAAATGACCCTCAGACTCTTTGTACACAAGAGATAAAAGAAAAGAGAGGAAAATTCCTAGAGCTATAATTCATATTTTCCACCACATATTCAAGAGAAGAAATCATGTTTGTTGCTTTCCAATTGTGCTACGGGTTTGCAAACATATTTACGTGTTTTGTTCACGTAATTCAACACGATTTGCATCCTTTCTAGGCTCTCAAATCAGTAACATTATATTTACATATGTTGAGAGGCTTAGGAACTTAGTTGTAAGAGTTTTCTTTCTTACACATGTATTTCATTTGTTCTTAAGCATTTGCTCGTTGGGTTGTAACAAATCCGTTTTTGTACTTGGGTTAAGGTAACCCGTTAATTACCTCGGTTAGTAAATTGATTCTCTCGGGGTTGAGAGAATCAGGTTAAAAACCCTAAGCTGGGAGGCTTAGGTAGTGAAGTACTCAAGGAAGGGGAACCATTATACATTTCGTGTCCTTTTATGGTTTGAATTGATTGTGGAAATATTTCTTGTTATTACTAATATTGTTCTTAAGTGTTTGTGTGCGTAGCCATATATATATTCCATATATTTTAGATCCTATCAAGTGGTATCAGAACTTGTTCAGGTGGGTTCTTTTGGAAGCACCATTTTGCAGTCCCCTTTCCTCTTCCTTCAAGATGAGTACAGGTATTTCTATATTT
Organism: Thalassia testudinum; assembly: GCA_037157565.1. NCBI lineage: Eukaryota > Viridiplantae > Streptophyta > Magnoliopsida > Alismatales > Hydrocharitaceae > Thalassia > Thalassia testudinum. Next base: position 12,285,699 of record JAZHRO010000025.1, read on the forward strand.
AGCAGCTCTTTCGAACATCATAGATATGCCTATGTATACATGTATTTTGCTACATGACATATCTTATCTGTTCTAAAGTCATAAATGTCATCTTATTTAGATATCTAATGTTGGTTAATCTCTAATTCATGCAATCTCACGTGGAATATGAATAATTGTTTTATATTCCCAAGAAAAACCCAAGAATCAACTCATAACTGCAAGTAGTACCGGTACCTTTTAGATAGGTATCGGTACTTAGGCATTATAGATTTGATTCCTAATGTATTCTGTAACTTGCCAGTACCGGTACAAGTAAGCTCTAGATCGGCTCCAAGTCATCCTAAGTCCAATACTGGGACTCACATGTACCGGTACTCATCATGAGTATCGGTATGAGTACCGGTACACATGAATTCCAGATCAGGTTATGGACTTCAGGTCATTAAGATCTGTAGCTTACAAGTACCAATACCAGTCACCAGTATCGATACTCGTTAGCTACAGGCAAGGTTATCAGTACTCAATAAGTACCGATACTCTTCATGAGTACCGATATTCGTTAAGACCAGTTACTTCCTAGAGAGATACCAGTACTCTACAAGTGTCGGTACTCAACATGAGTACCAATATATAGTGAGTATTGAACGAGTACCCATCTGGACTTGAGTTCTAATCAGTAACTCATAAGTATCGATACTTAACATCAATACCGGTACCTATTGAATATAGAACCCATAACTGTAAGTCATGGATACCAATACTGATCTACCAGTATCGATACCCAGGTAATATGAGATCCAGTTAAGACAAGATATTATATAGATCCATCCTAAATTAGTGGGAGATTGATTTTAGCTAAATCCTTAAGGATTCAAGGAATAATGCCAACATGGTATGACTATTACGTTGCTATTACAAAATAATTCTTTCTTGCGCAAGCGTATCTCCTCAATTTGCTGCTGTCAAGGTGCCTTGCTTGTCTGGTTATTTGCATTTAATGGACAATAATTGAATTTAGGTCTAGTTTGACTCCTGAATTATTCATCTGGAGAATATTTTCTTGCTTAGCTATGCCTGTATATTGGACGGAAGAAATAATCTACGTTCTTCTTTGAATTTGTATATGGGATTGTGTTTATAATTCTAGAATTTAAATCAATAGTACCAGGATAACGATGATTGAGTTTGCCGGAATTACCGTTGAAGTTTTTGGCTAACGTTATCTTATCGGGTTGCATTTTTTATACTTTAACAATTTCCGCACATGATTTAAGCAAACAAGCTTTTTATATATATATATATAGAGAGAGAGAGAAGAAAAATCTAAATATATATCTTCGATAAGCTTTCTCTAACAAAAGAACAGAAAGGGAAGAAGATGTATAATATTAAGGTAACTTCAGAATGATCAAGAAATAATATTTTTTTTTAGGGGGTTTGGGAAATGTAAAAGTTATGCCAAAAAAAAATGAGGTAGAGAGGACAACATAATCTTTACTTGATGTTTCTATTTTTTATGTAAAAAAATTATTTGCACGTGGTGTTATCCATCATTGTTAAAATTAATAATCAAGTATTTTTGTACTGATGTAAATTATTTAAATTCCTTCTGGAATTATTTTATATCTTCGAAATAATTTTGCATTGATGTAAAATTAAATTCTAAATGTTACTTCACGTATGACAAGTGATTTTACACGTGAAAAGTGATTTTTCACCTTAAGGTTTAAGATTTAGTCTTTAGTGTTAAGGTAAAAAATCATTTCTTATATGTGAAATCAATTTCCATAAACCAAAATCCCAAACCCTAAATCCTAAACCCATACGTTAAAATCACTTTGCATGAGTACAAAACCACTTTACACCAATACAAAACCACCAGATCACCTTTAGAAAAATTTTGCACCGGTGCAAAATTAGATTGTATTGATTAGACACCTTAGAATAATTGATCACCGATGTAAAATAAATCAACTAGAATAATTTATCACCGATGCAAAGTGATTTATCACCGATGCAAAATTATTTATCACCTATGCATTTTAGTTCAAAGTGGTGTGATGGTTTTTCTCAATGAGGTGGGATCCACCACGTAACAAACCTTACATTTTTTGTTTCTTTACATTAAATATCAATTATCAAGTGAAACCTACGTTCACACCACCTTGCGTCATTTTGGGAACCACAACTAAACTTGCTAGGTACATAGAAAAGATGACCACGACTTGTGGCCCATTACACTACTAAGCAAGCTAAAGTATAAGTCCAAAACTCAAAAGACCAAACGCAAAGGAGGAGCAAGGCTACAGGAAGATATGAAGCAGCACCACCAAAACAAGAATCCCGAGAAGATGTATGGAAATTGGATTCTATCCAGTCGAAGAATCCCCTGCAAACGAATGGGCAACAATGGAGAATCAGTTATTATTTCCCAATCTTCAATCCCTAACTCAACAAGCTTTGATACAAAAGTGTTGGTAAACGGGCAAATATATGAGACAGAATTGATGCAACGATGGCTGGCCTTCATCTGTCCGAAATCTTGTCATATAACCCGTGTCAGTGGGACTTTGCCATTCCACTAGTATTATAACAAAGTGGAATCAGACTCCAGCTGAAGGGGAGAGAAATTTAAGGAGTTGGAAGCTGTTGGATGGATCTAGATAGGAGTTTAAATGTGTCTCATTTTAGTAAGATCTCCTAGATAACTATCAGCAAATAATATTTATAACTTGAAATGTAAAAGAAGTCTGAGGTTGAACACAGGGAGTAAATAGGAATTCACACGTTAATCTGCAATTGTATATAAATGAGCACAACAAATAAGCCAAGAATAATGATATTCAATAAAAAACTATTACTCAAAATCTTGATATTCAATAAGAACATGAGTATTTCAAGAGCTAAACATAAAAAAAAAAACCTAGAACAAAATAATGGTGATTTAGATCACCAATTATTAGTCTAAGCACATATGTATCAACTATTTAATAATATCAAATAAATAAACAGTAATCAAATGTCTGGCTCTCAAATCAAACTACTTAAATGTCGCTTGCTACAGTGCTTTTTCGAAGCTTTCTCTGCTGCTGTTTCTTCTTCTTCTCTTTTCCTAGCTTCTTCTTCCTTCTGCCTTTCACAAACAAGAGTCTTCTCCTTTTCAGCAACTAAGTGTTGCACATCTGCACAGAGGAGCAAAACCCACCCCTTCCCCACTCTCTCTCTTTCCTTCCTTCCCTTCCTCTTCTCTCAAAGTCATGCTTTAATCGGGTATACGAATCCGAGTGACCAGGGCTGCATGCGTGGGGTCGCAGTCGGGGTGTGAGTAGCTTAGGCGGGTCGGGTCGTGTGAAGTGTGAAGGGACCTCACCCCATGTGTTTGGAGGCGAATAGCTCTATTCAGAAATCCAATTTATGTGTAGCTATTGGTCTTTCTCCCACCGATGTGGGATTAAACCAGCCCTCCTTCGCGTGTCAGCTGCGGATGAAGCCTTCGTCTAATTGATGTAGCTGCTGAGCTGAAGTCCTCAATTGAAGACCTAAACATGTGCTGGGGATTACTCCGCATCACCTGGAGCAGTAGCTGGGGCTTACATGGCCAGAAACACGAAGAACGGGGTGGCGATGATAGCACCGGTGGCAAAGCTTTAGCGAAACTTGAAAAACACACAAACAGTCTCACGGCCACATTAAACTTGCTCAAGAGGTTCGCTGGACATTGACGAATGTAGTGGCAGTGGTGGCGTGGTGTGAAAGGGCGTGTGGTGGCCGGACAGAGTCGGGGATGGTCACACGAAGATGAGTTGGTCAACAGAGGGTTTGGGTGTTCGAGAGGATGGAATAGGAGAAGGGTTTTGTGTGGGTGGATGAGGCAGAGCTCGTGGGAGTGTTGGAGAGGCGTTGGGAGGTGCATAGCGTGCGGATGACCTCGCTGGAGATGTGGCTGGAGCGGAAGACGAAGGAGATGTGCGATGGCATCGAGGGATGTTTTTTAGCTTTTGGATAAAGGGAATTAACCTAGGAAACTAAGGGAACCTATCTAACCTACTCTAATTGGACAAAAGGGAGGGATGCCCACGCCGGTGGTACGCCGGACGTGGGGAAGATGAACTCTCCGATGATAGAAGCAACGACGACGAAGAGGCGGAGACAACAGTCGCTAGTATTGCAATGTAACGACCTGATTCCCGAATCCCTATGAGACACGAGAATCGGACAGACTCGACTAATCCCAAGACCCAGTCGTCCAACGAGAAAGTAACCAAAAGAGCAATAAAATAAACCACATTCACCATGTCTATAACTAGCAGTAACAAAATACAGCAGTAAAGAAAGGAAATACTACAGTATACACCACCACAACAGAAGAGAAATAAACATGTACATAACATGAAGCTTACAATAAAGAGAGTACAGGGAGTAACAGAAAACTACTCACTACAGCGGAAATAAAAGTACAGAAGGTACTACAGGTAACACTACTGGGCTCTGCTAGGCCCAGCGCCCTCTACAGCCGCTGACTCTGGCTGCTCAACACCTGATCCTGAAAGGGTAACATGGGTGACACGTCAGTGAAACGCTGAGTAGAGTGGCAACTAAAAGCTAAAAGAAGCAGTAGAGTGTATAGTAGCTGTTATATTTTACTTTCTTTATTTATATTTTTCCATTTATTCACTATTGATTTATTTCTCAGATCCTTCTCTTGATCTTGAATGTTCCTCGTGGGAACGATCTTGATTGCAGTCTTTTCCGAAAAGTAGAAGTAACACGTGGTGCTCTCCTGGCCGGGAGAGTCCCCCGTGGTGGTCCTACCCTCAGTCAACCACCCGAAGGTCGCTGACAGACGTAACGATGACTACGACACGCGCGATAAGCGCACGGGTAGCTACCCCGCACTGGCACGCGGTCAGTCGTTTCCGTTAACGGGTGTGCCCGAAGCACAGCGCGGAACCAGTATAGGCAGAGCCCTCTCAGTAACTGGGGTCCAACCCCTCCACAGTAACCAAATAGGGGTCTTGCCCCTCCACAGTCTGCGCACCCTCGCCTGCCTACCCTGGTTTGCCCCGTGGGCCTAACAAGTCGGTGTAGGAGGGCTAGCAGAACCCCGAGGCCCATGGGGTAGCTAGTGCTCTCCCTACACTAGTAGTTCTCCTTGGTACTGTGTACAAGAGGGCCAAAAGTCGGTACAAAGTGGCCAGTCCTAACCTCGGGTCCCTGGGGCGGCTAGCTCCGCTCTGTACTAAACAGGGGGACAGTTGCTCTCCTTGGTACTCCGTACTCAAGGGCCAGCACACTTCCCCAATTCTATTCCATTCCCTTTCCAGGAGTTCTACTCCTAATTCCCCGTAGGGTTCATGCTCTTTTAACTCAGCCAATTTAGGTTTCACCGTTCCAGCTTTATGTTCATATAACCCATGTTCTCAACCGTATTTATTCATTCATAACAGGCAGTTGTTAACCAATTTACAGGTAGTTATCATTTCCTTTCCACTTTTCCAAGACTGCAATGTATATATTCAACTAGTTTTCCAGTCCTAGGATTCATGCCATACCCTAGGATCTATCATTCAATCTAGTTTTCCAGTCCTAGGATTCATGCAATACCCTAGGATCTATCATTCATTCTAATTCTTCAGCCCTAGGGTTCATGCAATGCCCTAGACTCTATTAATTGTTTCATGATTGTACAAATTTTGCTAAATAAATTAAAGGGCCACTCTACCCACGAAACCGGGAGTACTGGGGGTGTGGTCGGCAATCCCGCGCGCCTCCGCAACCCCCACAGTCGCAACGGAACGGGGTCCTAACACAAGGATCAATCACAAGGAGTTTCTCAGAACAATATACAATTACTGTAAACAGGTAGAGGAAATAAATCCAGAAAGAATGAAACTTGAAATGCGAAAAACGGACTCCGAACGGACCCTAAACGGGTCAAAAACGATGAGTCTACCCAAAATCAAACGTCTGGAACTTCTTCCAGACATCTTAAAAGGTCGATCAGGTCATACCTCGGTCTGCGCAGTCCTTCAAACATCCAGAAGCCCGCTGGATCGTCTGGTCCTAGTTCCCAGACGTCCGATTGTCACCCCGGACGTCTGGAGGTCCTCTCCATCGTCTGGTACTGTGGCCAGACGTCTGATCCATGTGGGATGGCGAGCCCTCACGCCCTCCCTAACAGAACCTGTGCACGCACACACCTGCTCTCATCACGAAGAGGCGCAGAAGAACGCGGCGGACGGCTGCATGGCCGTGCACGCGTAAAAAGGAGAAGGTAGGAAAATATTGTACCTGTCAGACGTCTGGACCTTCCTCCAGATGTCTACGGCGTCGTCTGGATGTGAGTCCAGACGTCTGATTCTGGGAAATTTTCCCAGAATCAGGACCTTTTCCGCTCTCCGCCCGCGACGCACGGCTGCGCCGCGCCGCGTCCGCCTGCTGGCTGAGATGCAGCAGCTCCTCCGCGCCACCCCACGCTCGCTGCTCTCCCACCGGCCGGCTCTCGCTGCCCCGGCAAGCTCGCACCTTCGTGGTCGAGCTTTCTTCTTCCTCTCGCAACACTCCTTCCCGCACGCTCACAGCAGCCGCTGCTGTCGCACTCGCTCGCTCACACTCTCGCTGGCAGGGAAAAGGAGAAGAGAAGACGGTGGAGTGAGGGTGAGGGAGAGGGGGAGCGTTCTTATAAGGCAGCCGCTGGGAGAGAGAAGAAGGAAAGCGGTGCCTGCAAGGAGAGAAAAACGAAGGCTGCGGGTTCAGTCTGCGTGCGCAAGCGTGCAAACGCGAACCCGTATGCCGAAAAAATTTAATACCAGACATCTGGGAAGGGTTCCAGACATCTAGCCAACGTCTGAAACACTTCCCAGATGTCTTAAACTACGTCTGATGCCCATGTTCGTAACATGCAACACATAGAGGAAGTTAAGGAAGAGGAATCCACTCGCTGTGGTCTATGAGAGCGGACGAGGATGGTGGTCGAAGAAGGTCGCCAGAGCTCGTGGAGCATTCGGACGAAGAGGAGGGAAAAAGGAGGTTTTCCAACCAAAAACAAGCTAAGGAGCACTGCCTTGCAATATGGGTCCTTTTATAGGGCTCAGGGGGTCATTTCAAGCTTGGAATCCAAGCTTGAAAGCTTGAAGCTTTCGCAAGAATAGGAAACCTGAACCTTTGAAAGGTTTGCATGAGCTTTTGAGTAGGAATTAGAGCCCAATGTGCAGCTCAGATTATAAGGAAACTCTCCATGAATCTTCCTTCCAAATTTGGAAGAGTTTGGCTGTGAAATCAGGGAGTAATCCCTGATTGAAGGTCGTTGGTGATGGGTTTAGGAGTTTGAAGGCGGTGGGAGCCTGTTGGTGAAGAAGATGATGAAGTTAGGGGGATATTTGCAATGATTTCAAAAGTTAGGGGCATATATGTAAGGAAAAGAGTCAGAGTAGGACTGAATTGCAAACTAGGTCAAGATAATTTCTACTTGGGCCCAAATTTTGGCACAAACCTAATTTGGACCCAAAAAATCTAATGGTAAAGTTAAATTTTGATTTTGATCAAGTTTGACTTGGCAATTTGCACAGAAATCCAAATTAGGTATCTATCTATCTGAGACTCTGTTTTAAGTCAAATTGGGTTCCAATAGTCAAATAAAAGGTACCAAACCTTAGGGAATATTTTTATATGATTTTTAGAAGATTTAGGTAAATTTTATCCTGACCAGAACCTCAGTTAATTAAGTGGATCTATTTTTAGGATTTTAGATGTCTAATAATTCTCGAAACGCACAAAAACCCATTTTATTCTGCATAAACCCACTTATCAGAAATTTATGACCATTTGACCTTTAATTAACCCCTAAGAAATCCCGTGATTGTTCTGCATTTAGGATATTCTGTTAAAACTGTAGATTTACCCATATTTTAATGTTTATCTCTCAAAATGGATTTGCAATGAATTATGCTTCTTTGACGGTTATATAGGAGCAATTATCAATTGATTTATAACTAATTAAACCTAGATATGGCTGATGATGACGTTATCATTAGAAGTGCATGAATAATGGTCTAGATAAGAGCTTTCTCCTTGACCATAGAATTTGTCCTGTAAGAAGTAGCATTGATAAAGTCCCCGTTATAGTCATAAAGAGCCCAAGCCATATAGGCCTAAGAATCTTTAAAGCACACAGCAACATTAACTTTATATCCAACCGAAGGCTGAACCCAAGTAACCGCAAAGGTGAATGGACTAGTTTTCCGAATTCATTGGTATAAATCAAACTTGTGCCAATTACAGTCCAGAAAGTGGTCAATTTGCTTATTCTCAATTTATTCCTAATCCACCACATATTAAACCAAATGAAGGCAACAAGACCTTTCAAAACACGTCCTCTCCCATTTTTAGTGCAAGTTCTCATAATTTGGAAAAATCAATCAGGGTTAACCGGATATATGAGACATTTAGCAAAGATCCAGTTAAATACCTTATTAACAAGATGACTATAAGCAAAAATATGAAGGATGTTCTCCTTAGCTGGTTTAGTGGGGCAACAAGCACATTTAGATGCTATAGAGAAGCCAAGTCTAGCAATGTGATCATTAGTAGGGAGCTTAAGGAGCAAAATTTTCCAAGTGTGGATTGAAATTCTAAGAGGAAGCTTTAGTTTCCATAAGTCCTTGCACATAGGAATCTGAGACATATTGTTGAAGTGATCATGGTACGCAGATGCAACAGAGAAATTATTGGAGTTTGGGGACCAAATTGGTTGATCTTTGCAATTGTCAAAGGTAGTTTGAGATATTTGGTCGCGAGTTTCACGAGGTATATGAGCTAAAAGAGGGTGCTAAGAATAATTACTCATAAAATCCCCCACAAAAATAGGAGTAAAGAGAACCTCCTCAGGGAAGAATCCTTTTAACAAGGAATTTCTGACCCATATGTCCAACCAAAAATCAACCGTACCCTCATGAATCGCCCACCGACTCAATGATTTCATCCTCTTTTACGATTCCCAGAGGATTCTAATCCTAGCTGGTAATTGAGCAGATTGAGAGGGGGGACCGTAAAGTTGATGCATGAGAGTGGCATAACGGGACACATGGAAGAGGATGTTCTAGGCATGTTTCATTCTAAGGGCACTGACAAAAAAAGTGAGATCATGAACTCCCAACCCTCCAAAATTGTAGGGTTTAACAATCTGTTTCCAGGATATCTAGGATGCCTAGGCCCATTGGTAGAGCTTCCCCAGAAAAAGTTACCAAAGGTAGAGTCCAATTTTTTTATCGTGGCTTTCGAGACTTCAAGCACAGATAGAATGTGAATGGGAACCGAGGAGAGGACATGCTTGATAAGAAGGAGCCTAGTAGCAAAGGATAAAAGACCAACTTTCCACCTAGCAAGCTTGGATTGAATTTTTTCCACAATTGGATAGAAATAATTGACCCTGGTTATCCCAAGATAAATAGGACACCCAAGGTAAACAAAAGGAAAAGTACCCAATTGGATCCAAGGATTTGCAGGATGTGGGGAAGTCTACCAGAAGGGAGGTTTTTGCCTGTATATTAGAAGCTCTTTGAGGGGCTAACACTTTGGCCCGAAGATTCTTGAAAGACCTCAAGGAATTTAGCGAGATTTGAGATAGTATGAGTATTTCCATTTAGAAAGAGCACAATATCATCAGCATATAGGAGTCCAGTGTGAGGAGATGTTCCCCACTTAACAAAATAAGGAGTGATTTTATTATGGTGAACAAGTTCCTTAAGACCACGTACAAAGGGTTCCATAAAAATGTCAAAAAGCAAAGGAGATAAGGGATCTCCTTGGCAGAGACCTCTGGAGACTTTGAAGAAAGGGGAGGAGGTTCTGTCCACTAAGATAAAGGACCCTTCATACTGAATAAAGGCCTTGAGGGAGATGACCCTTACAGAAAACCCAAATTGTTGCACGATTTCATATAGAACATCCCATTCAACATGATCATAAGCCTTTTGAAGGTCAAGTTGGATTATGACATTGGAACCAAACACTTTACAATCAATTCTTTGAGTAAGCTCAAAAATGGTTGCAATATGATCCAATAGACCTGCCTTTGACAAAACCCGCCTGTTTAGGCAAAATCAACCTAGGGTGAAGCAAGATAACTTGCTTGCCATAACTCTAGAGGTGATTTTGTAGACAACATTACAAAGACTTATGGGACAATAACCAGCAAGTTCGTCAGCAGAATTTTTCTTTGGGATCAAAGAGATGAAAGTGTTGTTAAAAGCTTTAGGACTTCGATGGGAATTAAAGAAATGGGAAATGGCTCACTACAAAAAAAAAGTCTTTAGTGACATATAATATTTGCCACTATAGGCCTTCTATTTGTTGCTATATGTAATTAGCAACACTTAAACTAATTACTGCTCAATTGTCGTCGTCGTAGGCGTCACTAAAAAGTTAGTGACAATTCTATAATCACTGCTAAATCATCGGTATGAGCAACAATTTAATTGCCGCAATTACCTTCGCTAATGATCTTCTTTAGTGACAATTTATTTGCCACTATTTCGCTGCTATTGAATTATATTAGTGACAATTTAATTGATGCTATTAATGTCGCTATATACTTCATTTAGTGTCATTTAAATTTCCACAATTAGCATCGCTAATGATCCTTAATGGCAACTTATTTGCCACTATTTCATTACTATTGAATTATATTAATGGCAATTTAATTGAGGCTATTAATGTCGCTATATACTTCATTTGACGACTTTTATTTATCACTTAATCGCCACTATTAATTTTCTTTAATGGCGTATTATTTTGCCATTTAATTACCACTATTAATATTATTTAGTAACAATTATTTCTCTAAATTGCCACTATTGATTTACTTCAATAACGCTTTCTTTTATCATTTAATTACCACTGTTGATTCATTTTAATGACACCTTGTTATATCACTTAATTCCTACTATTAATATTCTTTAATAAAAAATATTTTTATTTGAACAAGATCAAAACATAAAGGCAACCTCAATTTTATTTATCTCCCAATAATAAACTACAATAAGGGTCCTTTAAAGGAATACATCAAAAAATAAGAAAAATATAAAAAAGTAACAACCTCAACAAGAAAATATCCCCTCTCAAGGGTAATAGAAAGAAAGAAATAAAAATTGCTATAAAAAATTAAAAATACAATGAATCATAAAGACTCAACCATCAAAAGCAATAGCCTCTTAAAACTATTGCTATCTCAAGCAACTTCAGTCTTCTAAACTTCAATTAAAAGCTAAAAAGCAGCACCATAATTAACTGAATCCCCAGCAACACCTCCATCAATATGAAGTCCAAGATGAATAAATGTAGGTAGGATCATATGCTTATTTAGCCATATTCTGTAGACATTAGCCATGAAAGTAGGTAATAATACACTAAAAACCACCACAATCACTAAACAGGATGCATCCATGAATAGAAGATAAAATGACTAGATATATAAATTGAAAATGAATATTATATCTTACCTTCACAATTATAACCATCACCACGAAAGCCGAACAGGTAAGTGCATCCATTAGGAAGATCAATTTCAATGTCTAGTTGTTCTTCCTATTCACTTGTTTAACAAAATTAGAAATTAAATACCTAGGCTGATTGTCATAACAATGGTAATGGGCAGCAATAGGGTAATGGCTTATGATGGCTTACCAGGTTTATTATTTACAAAATAAGTTTGATGTTATGAAATGTTCACATGTTAGCACAAGTTTATGATGGTTTTATGCTTAATAAATTTAACATTCAATTTATACATCTAACCATCTCCATGAAATTTCAAAATCTTGAGGGAGTCACTCTTACGACTCGGTTCCTGAATCCCTACAGGACACGACATCGACTTGACTCGACTAATCTCAAGACCCAGTCGTCTAACAAGAAATAACCAAAAAGTAGGAAAGTAAACCACATTCACCATGCTAAGTAACTAACAGTAAAAGAGTACAAGCAGTAAAGGAAGTAAAAGCTGCTAACAATACATATCACCACCACAACAGTAAAGAGGAAACAAAGTACAGAAACGTAAATGGTAACAAGAGTCTAAACTCACTAACGAAAGAAAGTACAACAAGAAGACTACTGCTGGGCTCGACTGGGCCTAGCACCCTTTGCAACCGGTGACTCGGGCTGCTCAACACCTGGACCTGAAAAGGGTTATGAGTAAACAGAATCAACGAACGCTGAGTAGAGTGGTAACCGACTAACTAAAGCAGTAAAAGCTAACAGGTAATTTATCTTTGCCAATTACTTTATTTTACAAGTTATTCCTTTTCATCCATTGGTTTATTTCTCAGGTCTCTTTCTTGATCTCGAATGTTCCTCTTGGGAACGATCTTGATTGCAGTCTTTTCCGAAGAGTAGAAGGCACACGTGGTGCTCTCCTGGCCGGGAGAGTCCTCCGTGGTGATCCTACACCTAGTCAACCACCCCAAGATCACGGATAGACGTAGCGGTGACTACGGTACGTGCGATAAGCGCACGGGTAGCTACCCTACATTGGCACGTGGTCAGTCATTTCCGCTAACAGGTACGTCCAAAGTACAGCACAGAACAGTATAGGGCCTAACTCTCTCAGTAACAAGGGTATAGCCCCTCATAACCAAACAGGGGTCTCGCCTCTCCACAGTCCGTGCACCCTCGTCTGACTACCCCGGTTTGCCCAGTGGGCCTAACAAGTCGATGTAGGGTGGTTAGCTGAACCCCGGGTCCCGTAGGGTGGCTAGCTTTCTCTCTACACTAGTAGCTCTCTACGGTACAGTGTACGCGAGGGCCAAAGAAGTCGGTGTAGAGTGGCCAATCCTAACCCCGAGTCCCAACCCAAGGGTGGCTAGCTCCACTCTACACTAAACAGGGGATAGTCGCTCTCCTTAGTACCACGTACTCAAGGGCCAGCACACTTCCCACTCATATTTCCATATCCATTCCATTTATTCACAGGAGCTCTACTCCTAATTCCCCGTAGGGTTTATGCTCGTATTCCCCATGTCATTCCATATCAGGTTTCATCATCCACATTTCCATTCTCATATTATACATATGCAGCTCGTATTTCCATCATTTAACATATACAAGTAATGTCACAGGTAACTGTTTAACTAGCAAAGGCATTTCATATTTCACAAGCAAATATTGTTTATTAACAAGCAGTTGTTCACATGTCTATTCATTCATTTAAGACTGCAATTTCAACACGCATACAAACAGTACAAGTACTTCTCGTCCTAGGATTCATGCCACATCCTAGGTTTCTAGTTATCCAATTTCACATATGCATTCAGGTTTTATAATTAAAATAGGGGAAAACCACTCTACCAGACAACCCGGGAGTATTAGGGGCTCGAACGGTAGGCTCACGTGCCTCAGCAAGCCCCGAACCCGCAACAGAACGAAGTCATATACCAAAGAACATAACACAACGGAATGTTAAGAACAGTATATAAGACTTTCTAACACTTAGAGGAACTCACAAAGAATCCACAGATTCTTGTTTGGGAAAAACGGACCTCAAGCAGACCCTATACGAGTCAAAAATAGGACTGCAGACCAAAATCAGACGTCTGGCACAAGGTCCAGACATCTTAAAAGTAACCAAAGTCTCACCTCAGATTCTACATCGACCTCAAACGTCCAGAACCTCTTCTTGACCGTCTGGACCCAACTCCAGACGTCTGACCTCTCCTCCGGACATCTGGGAGTACTTCTGGTCGTCTAGTAAGCTGTCCAGAATCCGAAACGCGTGGGAGGGCGTGCCCTGTGCCTTCTCGAAGCTATCTCTGCATGTGACAGGCAAATCAACCACTTTTAGCCATGCAGATCGAGGCTGCGATGTGACCTGCATGACTGTATCCACAAGAGGAACGTACCTTCACGGAATACTGCTTTCAGACGTCCAGTGTTATCACCAGACGTCCACTCCGTCATCTGGACGTCACGCCAAACGTCAGATTCTGGGAAAAACCCAGAATCAGAACGACATGCTGCTCTCCCTCACCGCGTGCAGCCGCGGCGTCGCCTCCTCTCCTGCAGCTCCAGCTGTAGTAAGTGTCGGGGACGTCTCCCCCGACGCGCTCCTCCCCCCGCATGCACCTCTCCGGCTGTGCGTCCTCCAGCAAGCCCCCATGATCTCGCGAGCTCAAGCCCTTCCTCCTCTCCTCACGCCTCCTCTCCTCCTCGTCGCTCGCTCTCACGCTCGCCCCTCTCACTACAGTGGAGAGGGAGGAAGGAAGGTGGCTTGGTGAAGTGGGGAAGAAAGGAAGAGGGGGAAAGGGGTTTTATAAGGGTGCGTTAGGGTTCGGATGGGGGAGAGAAGAAGGAAGAAAGAGAAGAGCGATACTGTCTGCCCACAGCTTGCACGCAAACGCGAAGTCACGTACTAAATTTTCAATTTCCAGACGTTTGGGAATGTGTCCAAACGTCTGACCGACCGTCCAGATGACTTAAAGGGCTCAGAACAGAACGAGTCTTTACACCATAATAAACTTAAAGAAAGTTTCGTCCCCGAAACTTGAGCTAGCTGGGGTGCGGAAAAGGAAATATATACGCATAACAAACTTAAAGAGGACCAAAGCCGATCCAAAAAGATGTTCCCTCAAAAAGTTCTGGGTACCGCTCTCGCATCGCCGCCTTAGGCTCCCAGGTATCCTCCTCGTACCTCTAGCTCCTCCACAAGACCTTCACCAGGGGTACCTATTTCCGTCTCAAACTCCGAATGGCTCTATCTAGTATCTGTACTGGTCGCTTGAGGTAAGTCAGGTCGTCACCCACCTCAACACTCACGTGGCGTAGAACGTGACTGGGATCTGCGACGTACTTCCTGAGGTTGGACACGTGGAACACGTCGTGCACACCAGAAAGCTGGGGAGGAAGGGCAAGCCTGTAAGCAACGGGTCCTACCCGCTCCAGGACCTCAAAGGGCCCCACAAACCTTAACGCAAGCTTCCCTTTCACCCCAAAATGCTGCAGGCCCTTCATGGGCGAAACGCGAAGAAAGACGTGATCCCCAACCTTGAACTGCACCTCTCTACACTAAAAATCGACATAACTCTTCTGCCTGCTCCTGACAGTGTGAAGTCATCTGTGAATCTGCTCTATCACCTCCTAACTCTACCAGATCAGCCTAGGGCCAACCTCCCACTTGGTCCCCACCTCAACCCAACTCAAGGGCACAATACACCTCCGTCCGTACAGAGCCTTGTAGGGTGCCATGCCGATACTCGAGTGACAGCTGTTATTATATGCCAACTCTGCCAGGGGTAAGTGCTCCTCCCAAGAGCCCCTCCAGTCCAGTACACAGGTGCGTAAAAGGTCCTCAAGTGTCTGTATCGTGCGCTCTGACTGCCCGTCCGACTGGGGGTGGTACGCCGTACTGAACCTCAACCGTGTCCCCAAGGCCTGTTAAAAGTCAACCCAAAACTAGGAAGTAAAGCAGGTATCCCGGTTGGATACAATCTTACGCGGAACTCCATGCAGACGTACCACGTCACGAATATACCTCTCTGCCAACTGCGCTGGTCCCAAGGTGACTCAGATCGGTAAGAAACGTGTCGTCTTCATCAATCTGTCCACAATCACCCAGACTGCGTCATGTCCTCGCTGGGTAACGGGTAGGCCCACCACCAAGTTCATAGTGATGCTCTCCCACTTCCACTCTGACATAGGAAGTGGCTGCAATGGCCCTGTGAGCCTCTGATGCTAGGCCTTCACCTGCTGGCACACCAAACACTACTGCACAAACTCACCTACATCCCGCTTCATCCCTCTCCACCAAAAGTCACGTCTCAAATCATGGTACATCTTCGTGTTCCCGGGATGTATAGTGAACCTAGACCTGTGTACCTTACTCAGGAGCTCTCTCAACAACTCCTCATCCCTGGGAACGCACAAACGTCCCCTCATGCGCAGCACCCCATCTGTAAAAGAGAAGTCTCCTGGGTCCCCTAACAGTACTCTGTCTCGCAACGACTGCAAGTACGGATCTGTCATATGTCCTGTGATGATACGGTCTATCAGCTCTAGTCTCGTCTGTCGTGTCATTATCACTGCCTCACAATACCCCTGTAACTCTAGGGGTCGCCAACTGCCCAACTCTTCCATAAGTCTCCAACTCTATGCCTGTAAGCTGGCCAAGTGGGCAGGCGCCTTCCGGCTCAAGGCGTCAGCTACCACGTTGACTTTCCTCGAATGGTAGGAGATGCTGCAGTCATAGTCCTTCAGGAACTCTAACCAACGTCTCTGTCTTATGTTAAGCTCCTTCTGATGAAACAAATACTTGAGGCTCTTATGATCCGTGAATATCTCAAAGGTCTCACCGTAAAGGTAGTGCCTCCATGTCTTCAGCGCGAAGACAACAGCTACCAACTCTAAGTCATGGGTAGGATAGCTATGCTCATGGGGCTTCAGTTGCCACGAAGCGTAAGCGACAACATGACCCCGCTGCATGAGCACACCCCCTAACCCTTGCAACGAAACGTCTGTGTAGACAACAAAACCGCCGCTAGTAACCTGCAAGTCCCAGGAAACTGCGTATCTCTGTCACTGTACGTGGCCTCTCCCACCTGAGTACTGCCTCTACCTTGGTTGGATCCACAGCCAAGCCATCCCCTAAAATCACATGACCCAAGAAGGTCACCTGCCTCAACCAAAACTCACACTTGCTGTATTTGGCATACAGCATGCATCGTCTCAAAGTGTCCAGAACCATCCGCAAGTGTTGTCCATACTGTGCTTGATCCCATGAGTAAATGAGCACATCATCAATAAATACCACTACAAACTGATCCAGATATGGTCTGAACACTCCGTTCATCAAATCCATGAAGCCAGCGGGGGCGTTGGTCAGCCCAAACAGCATGACCAAAAACTCGTAGTGTCCGCACCGAGTGTGGAAAGCTGTCTTGGAGACGTCAATCTCCCTGATCCTCAACTAGTGGTAGCCTGATCTCATATCTATCTTGGAGAAAATCGTGGCACCTCGCAACTGGTTAAACAGATCAATCCTCGGCAGTAGATACCTGTTCTTGATGGTGACCCTATTCAGTTGTCTGTAGTCGACACAAAAGCGTAGGGTACCATCCTTCTTCTTCACAAATAACACTGGGGCTCCCCACGAGGACGCACTGGGCCTCATAAAGCCCTTCTCCAACAAGTCCTGCAACTGTGACTTGAGCTCTCGCAACTCAAGTGGTGCCATCCTGTACGGTGTCGTAGAAATGGGGCTGGTCTCTCGTAACAGTGAGATCTCAAACTCGATCTCACACTCAGGTAGTAATTCTGGCAGCTCCTCTGGAAACACGTCGGGGCACTCTCTGACCACCGGGATGCTCTGAAAGTTTGCCATGGGGCTGGGCTCTGTAACTACACAAGCCAGAAAGCCCTCACACACCTGGTCCAAAAGTCTCACTACCCGAAATGCAGAAATGCACCTGAAACCTTTGTCCACCGATTGTCCGAGAAACTCAAAGGAAGGCATCTCCAGTGTGGATAAGACGATCTTCCTCTCAAAATAGTCCACCAAAGCGTGGTAAGCGGACAACCAATCCATCTCCAAAATAACGCCAAAATCCTCCATCGGTATCACAATCAGGTCAGCGGGGAGGCCGTGTCCCCCAATACTGACCTCACAGTGTGTGTAGACCTCCTCAGCTACAAACAGCTGACCACCCAGACCTCTAATCACAAATGGATCCTCTAACAACACACAGTCCTGTCCCAAACTAACAACGAAACTCGCAGCAACAAACGAGTGCATGGCACCCGAATCAAAAAGTACGTAAACTAATCTACCAGAAATTGTAACCATACCTGCCACCACTGAACCTGACGCCCTGGCGTCTCTGTGTGTCAGGGCGTTGATATGCCCCTCAACTCTCGGTGCAGAAGAAGCAACCACACTCTGCGTCGGACGGGTAGCTGCTGGCCAGTACCCTCCCCATGACTGCTGTCCTCCACCACACGCCTGGGAACCACAACCACTTACTCTGCCTCCAGTGCTAGATGCGGGGAGCATCTGCTGCACTCCAGCCTTAGACGGCCAGTCCCTCCTGATGTGGCCCAGCTGACCACATTGGTAGCAGAGGGGAACTCGACTCCCTCCCTTGGTAGGTCCCTGCTGACGGCTAGGCGGGGGTCTAGTGATGGCAGCTGCCGCTGTCGAGGGCCCCCAAAGGCCACTGACGGCCCCGTAAAATGAGACGACTCTCCTACGGGCACCGCGTGCTTCCTCTCTTGTCGGCCCTGTGAGTACTCTGGCTGCTAGGACCTCTTCCGTCAGTTGTCGGTGTCTCGTGCAGTCGGGTTGGTCTCCTCGTGCATCGTAGCTGCCTCCACCACTCTCGAGAAGGTGGACAGCTTTAGGGGTTTGACATACCCCCGAATGGCAGGCCAGAGCCCCTTAGTGAACCTCCAGAGGCGCTCCTCCTCGGTAGCTACAGCTGTCGCAGCAAAACGTGACATCTCCAGGAAGCGCGTACGGTATGCGCTAACAATCATCGTCCCCTGGCGGAACTCTCGCCTCCTCTGGTCCTGCCAAGCCTGCGGGAAGTACTGCTCGCAGAAGAGGGTCGCAAACCGATCCCATGTCAAGTTTGCCCTCTCCTGGCCTCTGACTGCCCTCCACCACCTGTGTGCCGCACTCTCCAGCTGATACGTGGCAAAGGCCACGTGGCACTCCACAGGGAGGCGAAGGGTGTCAAACACCTTCTTGATCTACTCCAGCCAGTCCTCTGCCTCAGACGAGTCCTCATCCCCCTTGAAAGAGGGGGGCTTCGGCTTCGGAAACTATCCGAAAAGCTTGTAGTGCAGCTATAGTAGGGGAACGGGCACGCCCCTACTAACAAAAGTCTTCCTGGGGACGATAACAAGAGTCTGAACTCACTAACAAAAGTACAACAGGAAGACTACTGCTGGGCTCGACTGGGCCTAGCACCCTTTGCAGCCGATGACTCGGGCTGCTCAACACCTGGACCTGAAAAGGGTTATGAGTAAACAGAATCAACGAACGCTGAGTAGAGTGGTAACCAACTAACTAAAGCAGTAAAAGCTAACAGGTAATTTATCTTTGCCAATTACTTTATTTTACAAGTTATTCCTTTTCATCCATTGGTTTATTTCTCAGGTCTCTTTCTTGATCTCGAATGTTCCTCGTGGGAACGATCTTGATTGCAGTCTTTTCCGAAGAGTAGAAGGCACACGTGGTGCTCTCCTGGCCGGGAGAGTCCCCCGTGGTGATCTACACCCAATCACCCACCCCGAGGTCACGGACAGACATAGTAACTACGGCATGCGCGATAAGCGCACAGGTAGCTACCCTGCACTGGCACACAATCAGTCGTTTCCGCTAACGGGTACGCCCAAAGTACAGCACGAAACAGTATAAGGCCTAACCCTCTCAGTAACAGGGGTCTAACTCCTCAGAACCAAACAGGGGTCTCACGCCTCCATAGTCCACGCACCCTCGTCGGACTACCCGATTTGCCCAATGGGCCTAACAAGCCGGTGTAAGGTGGCTAGCTAAACCCCGGGCCCCATAGGTTGGCTAGTTCTCTCCCTGCAGTAGTAGCTCTCCCTGGTACAGTGTACGTGAGGCCAAAGAAGTCGGTGTAGAGTGGCCAATCCTAACCCCGGGTCCCAACCCAAGGGCAGCTAGGTTCGCTCTACACTAAACAGGGGACAGTCGCTCTTCTTGGTACCACGTACTCAAGGGCCAACACACTTCCCACTCACATTTCTAGATCCATTCCATTTATTCATAGGAGCTCTACTCCTGATTCCCCGTAGGGTTCATGCTCGTATTCCCCATGTCATTCCATATCAGATTTCATTATCCACATTTCCATTCTCAGATTATACACATGCAACTCGTATTTTCATCATTTAACATATACAACAAGTAATGTCACAGGTAATTGTTTAACTAGCATAGGCATTTCATATTTCACAGGCAGCTCTTGTTTATTAACAGGTAGTTGTTCAAATGTCTATTCATTCATTTAAGACTGCAATTTCAACACGCATACAAACAGTGCAAGTACTTCTCGTCCTAGGATTCATGCCACATCCTAGGTTTCTAGTTATCCAATTTCACATATGCATTTAGGTTTTATAACTAAAATAGGAGAAAACCACTCTACCAGACGACCCGGGAGTATTGGGGGCTCGAAAGGTAGGCTCACGTGCCTCAGCAAGCCTCGAACCCGCAACAGAACGAAGTCCTATACCAAAGAACATAACACAACGGAATGTTCAGAACAGTATATAAGGATTTCTAACACTTAGAGGAATTCACAAGGAATCCACAAATATATTGTTTGTGAAAAACAGACCTCAAACGGACCCTATACGAGTCAAAAATAGGACTGCAGACCTAAATCAAACGTCTGGCACAAGGTCCAGGCATCTTAAAAGTAACCAGAGTCTCACCTCGGATTCTGCATCGGCCTCAGACGTCCAGAACCTCTTCTTGACTGTCTGGACCTAGCTCCAGACGTCCGACCTCTCCTCCGGATGTCTGGGAGTACTTCCGGTCGTCAGGTAAGCTGTCCAGACATCCGAAACACGTGGGAGGGCGTGCCCCGTGCCTTCCCGAAGCTATCTCTGCACGCGACATGCAAATCAACAACTTTTAGCCATGCAAATTAAGGCTGCGGTGTGGCCTGCATGGCCGTATCCGCTAGAGGAACGTACCTTCGCGGAATACTGCTTTGAGACGTCCAGTGTCATCACCAGGCGTCCACTCCGTCGTCTGGACGTCACGCCAGACGTCTGATTCTGGGAAAAACCCAGAATCAGAACAACCTGCTGCTCTCCCTCACCGCGCGCTGCCGCGGCCTCGCCTCCTCACTTGCAGCTCTGGCTGCAACAAGTGTCGGGGACGTCTCCCCCGACATGCTCCTCCCCCCGCACGTGCTGCTCCAGCCGTGCATCCTCCGGTGAGCCCCCACGAGCTCGCGAGCTCAAGCTCTTCCTCCTCTCCTCACGCCACGTCTCCTCCTCGTCGCTCGCTCTCGCGCTCTCTCTCGCGCTCGCCCCTCTCGATGCAGGGAAAAGGGAGGAAGGAAAGGTTCGAAATGCCGATTTCGATGCCGTGCCGATGAAATTCCAAGTGTGCATTTCGTGGGCATGCCGAGGGCATGCCATGGAAATGCCCATTTTTCGATGGGCATGCTGATGAGCATGCCGAGGGTCCGAGGGCATGCGGATGCATACCGACAAAAATAGCAAAAGTAATTAAAAAAACCAACAGCAACCTCGGCATCGGCACCAATTTTGCCAGCATGCCAACCATGCCGACGGCATGCCAACCGTGCCGAGGGCATGCCGACAGCATGCCGACGATATCCCTGTAAATCGACATTTTATTCAGTCGGCACGACCCTTACTCGGAAATGGCCTTGCCGACGGCATGCCGTCGGCATTTAAATCAATGGAGGAAGGAAGGTGGCTTGGTGAAGTGGGGAAGAAAGGAAGAGGGGGAGAGGGTTTTATAAGGGTGTGTTAGGGTTCGGATGGGGGAGAGAAGAGGGAAGAAAGAAAAGAGCGGTACTGTCTGCGCGCAGCCCGCGCGTAGACGTAAAGTCACGTACCAAATTTTCAATTTCCAAACGTCTGGGATTGTGTCCAGACATCTGACCAGACGTCTGACCGACCATCCAGATGTCTTAAAGGGCTCAGAACAGAATGGGTCTTTACAGTCACTAAAAATCTAAGACTAAAAATGCATTATTTAACCATTCAAAATGCATTATATATCTAACACTAAAAATCTTGAGGTTTATATATCTAACCTTTCAGGAGGTCACAACTTGAGGTGTTGCTCTAATCCATCTTATAACAATTTCAAAATCTAAGACTAGTTGCTTCCTTTTAAAGTACTGTTCCTCCACCAACTTTCTCTACTACTCTCATAAATCAAAGATAGGGGCCTATCATTACAAACGTTGCTAGCTCCTTTCCACTGCCATTAAGGGAAAAAATTTCCAATGCTACTTTCACAAATGGACTCCCACATACATCAAGTCAATAGAGATTCTTAATACTTGATTTTCAAAATCATTAGGAAAATAGTTTTTGCATTGAAGTTAGGTTTTACCTAGAAGTATCTATTGGGGCCATCATAATTGCCAACGCAGTTGGAAGCATTATCTGTGTAGTGATAAAGGTCAGTCATTTTAGCACTCTAAATACAAAAAATAAAATCCTTTTATTATGTTAGAATAGGAAGAGGTTGATCTACCTGATAAGAATATTGTGTATGTAGATCTATGGATGACATGAAACAAGTTTGCAATGGGTGTATCTGAAATAAAGATGACGTTAGAAAAATGAGGCAAAAGATTATATCAGAGTAAGTTCAAAAGGAAAAATCGATTGGTGTACTTATAAGATATTACTATAGGAAGTCACAACTCAATGAGAGCTTATGCCTTGGTTTCAATCAAAATTGGATTATTGTGGTTCATATGTTTCCAACATCTGAAGATGTGAAAGTCCAAATCAATTTTACACTGAAACTCAAGTAGGATTAGATTGTGATCAAAAGGATAGAAATGTAACTAGCCAGCTAATTCTAACCTCTAAATAATTTATTTTTTAGGCACCAGAAGTTAATCTTGAATAGCATATTTCTATGTTTCAACAAAAAAAACTCTAGAAGCCCTTTGTTCATTATGCTTCATGTGAAATCCATTAGTATGAAACAATGCAAAAGGTCTGCATATTTAGTGAATACTCAAGTAACAAGAGCATACAAAGGCAGTGTACTATAGCTACAAGGGAATTGCTCGGCAAACCTGAACAAAGCCAACAAAAGATTTTAGTTCATATTTTAGTTTATCTCACGTATTATAAACTTGGATGTATGATACAATAGGAGGATTCCATGTTAATATTGGAAAATGCTTGATAGCATTGCAACATGTAATAAGTATCCTTATATAGAATCTTCTTTCCTTGGTAAAACAACAATTTTTGTATTTCAACTAAGTCCTTTAGCAATTTTTATATTTAATTTCTTATAACATGAGGGGAAGATAGAAGATAAATAGACTGAATAAGTAATTCACATCACCTAACAACAATTCAATTAATTTCATCAAAATATGACATGATCAAGGAAATTAAAACGTGGAAATTGAAATCATATCATTGACCAAGAACAAACATCAAACTACAAGCTTTTCTTAGACACTGTCAGTATGAGGATGCACATCTAGAGAGGAAAATTAGCTAAATGCTTTTCTTGAAAAAGTAATGAAAAGATATCAAGAACATTTTTGTTTCATGCTTTTTGGCTAAGATCAAGTGTAACATTAGCTACTTTTCTGAATCTCAATAAGGATTGCATCAAATAAACACAAATGGTGATAGACATCAGAAACTCAAAGGAAATGCTTTGCCATAACTTCAAACTAAACTAGAAGATATCTGATTTCAAAAAGTATGCAATGGGCACATATGATAAACGCCTATTAGTGAATAGAGAGAATATAAAGAGCATTCTATGTATGCCTACACTTCAAGGGTTGTTTTAGATTGCGAGGAAGAAACAAAACCTCAATTTAATTCATCTATCGAGTAAAAGTCATATTCCGAAAGAAATTTACCATAAACAAAGCCTCAATTTAATGCATCTATCCAGCAAAAGTAGTATTTTGAAAGAAATTTACCATCAAGATCATCAACATTCTGGTGCTTATTATATGATGATCTGGTGCACCTGCTATGTTTCACTTGTTTGCACATTGAGTCAAAGCAATGTTTAGCAGACAACAAATATCTATGGCATGACACACAGTTCCCACTATTTTAAACAATAAAATTAGAAAAGAAGGTAAATGCCACTCTATTCCACAGTTTTATACATTCAATCAACTTGGGAACTTGCATTTGCAAATTAATAATTATTTCCAAAGTTTTATCATGTTGTTACACTACAACAAAAAAAAAACTTAAAGTGACATTTATTTTTATCCAACGTTACTAACTATAACTACGTTAATTTATTAACGTAGCCAAATTGACAGTAGCAAGATTATTACCTTCTAAACATCACCAAATAAATAAATAATAATAATTTACGAATCCCCCTTCCTTCCGATTTCCCTCTTTCCTAAAACAAAAAAACCCTTCCCCACTTACCCCTCCGAACATAGCAAAATTAAACAAAAAAATTCACGAATCTCGCCTTTCCCCGCCCTACGAAACCTCACCGACCCCCCTAAGATCATCGTTCTTCCTCACCTTCTGCCTCAATGCTCTCGTGGTCCTCAGCCTCATCATGTTCGACCTCGTTGTCCAAGCCATCATCACCCTAGACCCCCTCGTCCAAGCCATCGTCGTGCCTTGTGGTCCTCCTTAACCTCCTCATCCAAGCCATCATCGCCCTTGTGGTCCTCCTCATCGTCCTCGAACTCCTCGTCAAAGCAATCGTCGACCTCCTGCCCTCCTCGTCTGCCCTACTACCGCCCTCCTACCATTCACATCCTCGTCGAATCTCCTCTCCAACGACGTCTACTACCATCGAGGTTAGTAAACCCGCTTCCTTCCCCTCGACCCCAACCACGACCCCCCATCAGATCTTGCCCTCGTTGCTCCTCCTCCCAAGATGAACCTCACCGATGAATACTCCTAGGGTTTCTGTATCACACGCCCATAAAATCTCTAGGAATCTTTGCAACCTACGATATATAAATTTAAGGTATAGTGAAATCTTGATGCAAAGTTCGGTCACTTTTTCACGGGGTGTAAAGACCCGTTCTGTTCTGAGCCTTTTAAGACGTCTGAACCGTCAGTCAGATGTCTGGTTAGACGTCTGGACCCCTTCCCAGACGTCTAGAAAGTGAAAATTTTGTATGCAACGTCGTGTCTACGCGCTGGCTGCGTGCAGATAGTCTCCCTCTTTTCTCTCTTTTCTCCTCCACAGAACCCTAGCCGCTCCCTCTATATAACCCTCTCCCCCCTTCCTCTCTTCTCCACTCCACCACCACCTTCCTTCTTCCTCTCCACTGCAGCGAGAGGGACAAGCGCGAGAGAGGGCATGAGAGCGAGTGAGGAGGAAAGGCGGCATGAAGAGAGGAGGAGCTTGAGCTCGCGAGCTCGGGGGAGCTCGTCGGAGGATGCACAGCCGAGGCGACGCATACGGGAGGAGTGCATCGAGGGAGACGTCCCTGACACTCTGCTGCAGCCGGAGCTACGGACGACGAGGAGAGGCCGCGGCTGCGCGCAGTGAGATGAGCAGGAGGTCGGTCTGGTTCTGGGATTTTCCCAGAATCAAACGTCTGGCATGCCGTCCAGACAATGGGTTGGACATCTAGTGACGACATCGGACGTCTGAAAGCAAAGTTTCGCAAAGGTACGTTCCTCTTGCAGTTGCAGCCATGCAGGCCGCACCGCAAAGTCGATCTGCGTGGCTAAAACTGGGTGATTCGGTCTGTCGCATGCAGGTATAAGTTCGGGAAGGTGCGGGGCATGTCCTCCCAAGCGTTTTGGACGTCTGGACAGCTTACCAGACGACCAGAAGCACTCCCAGACGACTGAAGGAGAAGTCGGACGTGTGGAGCTGGATCCAGACGGTCAAGTAGGGGTTCTGGACGTCTGCAGTCAACGCACGAACCTGAGGTGAGACCCTGGTGACTTTTAAGACATCTGGACCTTGTGCCAGACGTCTGATTTATGTCTGCAGTTCTATTTTTGACTTGTTTAGGGTCCGTTTGAGGTCCATTTTACACAAACAAGATATCTGTGGTTTCCTTATAAGTTCCTCTACATGTTAGAAAGCCTTATATACTGTTCTGAACATTCCGTTGTGGTATGTCCCTTAGTATAGGACTTCGATCTGTTGCGTGTTCGAGGCCTACAGAGGCACGTGAGCCTGCCGTTCAAACCCCCAGTACCCCCGGATTGTCTGGTAGAGTGGTTTCCCCTGTTTTAATTATAAAACATGAAGCATATGTGAAATTGAATAACTAGAAACCTAGGATGTGGTATGAATCCTAGGACAAGAAGTACTTGCAATGTTTGTATGCGTGTGAGATTGCAATCATAAATGAATAAATAGAAATGTAAATAATTGCATGTTAATAAATACAAGCTGCCTGTGAAATATGAAATACCTGTGCTAGTTAAACAGTTACCTGTGACATTACCTGTTGTATATGTTAAATGGTGGAAATACGAGCTGCATGTGCATAATATGAGAATGGAAATGTGAATGATGAAACCTGGTATTGAACAACATGGTGAATACGAGCATGAACCCTATGGGAAATTAGGAGTAGAGCTCCTGTGAATAAATGGAATGGATCTCGAAATGTGAGAGGAAAGTGTGTTGGCCCTTGAGTACGTGGTACCAATGAGAGCGGTTGTCCCATGTTTAGTGTAGAGCAGAGCTAGTCGCCCTTAGGTTGAGACCTGGGGTTAGGATTGGCCACTCTACAACGACTTCTGTTGGTTCTCGCATACACTGTAGCGAGGAGAGCTACTAGTGTAGGGAACCCCACGGGACCTGGGGTTCAACCAGCCACCCTACACCAACTTGTTAGGCCCACTGGGCAAACTGGGGTAGTCAAATGAGGGTGCGCGGACTGTGGAGGGGCGAGACCCCTGTTTGGTTCTGAGGGGCTAGACCCCTATTACTGAGAGGGTTAGGCCATATACTGTTCTATGCTGTACTTTGGGTGTACCCGTTAGCGAAAACGACTTATCGCGTGCCAGTGCGGAGTAGCTACCTGTGCACTTATCGCGCATGCCATAGTCACCGTTACGTCTGTCCGTGACCTCGAGATGGTTGACTAGGTGTAGGATCATCACGGGAGACTCTCCTAACCAGGAGAGCACCACGTGTGCCTCCTACTCTTCGGAAAAGACTGCAATCAAGATCGTTCCCACGAGGAACATTTGAGATCAAGAAAGAGATCTGAAAAGTAAACCAATGGGTGACAAAGAATGACTTGTAAAATAAATAATTGGAAAAGATAAATTTACTTGTTAACTTTTACAGCTTAGTTTGGTTACCACTCTACTCAGCGTTCGCTGACTCCGTTTACTCATAAACCTTTACAGGCCCAGGAGTTGAGCAGCCCGAGTCACCGGCTGCAGAGGGTGTTGGGCTCAGTCGAGCCCAGCTGTAGTTCCTATTTTTGCTGTACTTCCTTTTTGCTAGTGAATTTAGACTGTTGTTATCCTTTCTGTTCTATACTTTGTTCTACTTTACTGTTGTGGTGGTGATATGTACTGTTAGCAGCTTTTACTTCCTTTACTGCTGTACTCTTTTACTGTCACTTAGCATAGTGAATGTGATTTACTTTCCTGCGTTTTGGTATTTCTTATTGGATAACTGGGTCTGGGGATTAGTCGAATCGAGCCGGTCTCAGGTCCTGTAGGGATTCGGGAACCGAGTCGTAACAAGATGGTATCAGAGCAAGGTCATCCCGAGAAATGAATCAACTAGCTTGAGAATAACTAATTCGCGTGCATGTAACTAGAATAACCACCAAAACGTATCTCTTGACATCTGTTCTGAGGTTCTTTTGCTGAAGTCCGTCAAAGTTGACTTCTTTTTGTTCTGTCTTTCGCATCTCCTTGCAGGAGATGCCTCGACGTAGAGTTCTTGAGGAGGGCCGCAGGCGCGACCGTGGACGAGGTCGGAGGGGCGGACATGCCGAGCCCAAGGTGCCAGTTGACCCGCCACTTCTCCCGAGCGTTCAGGCCCAGGACCTCACTCAGCTGATTCGAGACATAATACGAGAGGAGCTCCACCCGCCTCCATGGGCCTCCCTGGGGACGTGGAGGGGGAGTCCTCTGTGGGGCCGAGAGACCAACGTAGCGCTGGACGAGAGGGAGGGGGCGGTCCTCCACCACCCCCACCGCACTATGATACTTCTGAGCATGAGCCCTCCCTACGTAGAGGCGTGCCCGTTCCCCCACTGCAGCTGCACTACGAGCTTTTCAGACAATTCCGGAAGCTGAAGCCCCCCTCCTTCAAGGGGGATGAGGACCAGTCTGAGGTAGAGGACTGGCTGGAGCAGATTGAGGTGTTTGACACCCTTTTCCCCCTACGGAGTGCCACGTGGCCTTTGCCACCTACTAGCTGGAGAGTGCGGCACACAGGTGGTGGAGGACAGTCAGAGGCCAGGAGAGGGGAGAGCCGACGTGGGACCAGTTCGTGACCCTCTTTTGCAAGCAGTACTTCCCGCAAACTTGGCAGGACCAAAGGAGGCGGGAGTTCCACACTCTCCGCCAGGGGACGATGACTGTTAGCACGTACCGCACGCGCTTCCTGGAGCTGTCACGTTTTGCTACGACAACTGTAGTTACGGAGGAGGAGCGCCTGTGGAGGTTCACTAAGGGGCTCTAGCCTGCCATTCGAGGTTATGTCAAGCCCCTGAAGCTACCCACCTTCTCGAGAGTGGTGGAGGCAGCTATGACATATGAGGAGACCAACCCGACCGCACAAGACACCAACAGCGGACAGAAGAGGCCCTACCAGCCAGAGTACTCACAGGGCCGACAAGAGATGAGGCACGCAACACTCGAGGGAGAGCTGTCTCATTTTGCGGGGCCGTCAGTGACCTTTGGGGGCCCCTGACATGGGCCAGCTGTCAGCACTGGACCCCTGCCCAGCCGTCAGCAGGGACCTACCGAGGGAGGGAGTGGAGTCCCCCTCTGGTACCAGTGTGGCCAGCCAGACCATATCAGGAGGGACTGCCCATCTAGGGCTGGAGTACAGCGGATGCTCCCCGCACCGAACGCTGGAGGCCGAGCAGGTGATTGTGGTTCCCAGGTGCGTAGGGGAGGACAGCAGTCACGGGGAGGGTACCGGCTAGCAGCTACCCGTCTAACGCAGAGTGTGGCTGCTTCTTCTGCACCGAGTGCAGAGGGGCGTATCAACCCCCTGACACACAAAGACGCCAGGGCATCAAGTTCAGTGGTGGCAGGTATAGTTACAATTTCTGGCAGATTAGTTTACGTACTTTTTTATTCCGGTGCCACACACTCGTCACTACGAGTTTTGCTGTCAGTTTGGAACAGGACTGCGTGTTGTTAGAGGATCTAATTGTGATCAGAGGTCCGGGTGGTCAGCTGTTTGTAGCTGAAGAGGTCTACATAGACTGTGAGGTCAGTATTGGGGGACACAGCCTCTCCGCTGACCTGATCGTGATACCGATGGAGGATTTTGGCATGATTTTGGGAATGGATTGGTTGTCCGCTTACCACGCCTTGGTGGACTATTTTGGAAGGAAGATCGTCTTCTCCATACCGGAGATGCCTTTGAGTTTCACGGATAGTCGGTGGATGGAGGTTTCAAGTGCATCTCTACGCTTCGGGCAGCGAGACTTTTGGGCCAGGGGTGTGAGGGCTTCCTAGCTTGTGTAGTGGCAGAGCCCAACCCCATGGCAGACTTATAGAGCATCCCGGTGGTCAGAGAGTACCCAACGTGTTTCCAGAGGAGCTGCCAAGACTACCACCTGAGCGTGAGATCGAGTTTGAGATCTCACTGGTACCGGGGACCAGCCCCATTTCTACGGCACCGTATCGGATGCAACACTTGAGCTGCGAGAGCTCAAGTCACAGCTGTAGGACCTGTTGGATAAGGACTTTGTGAGGCCCAGTGCATCCCCGTGGGGAGCCCCTATGTTATTTGTGAAGAAAAAGGATGGTACCCTGCGCCTTTGTGTTGACTACACACAGCTGAATAGGGTTACCATCAAGAACAAGTATCCGTTGCCGAGGATTGATGATCTATTTGACCAGTTGAGAAGTGGCACGGTATTCTCCAAGATAGATCTGAGATCAGGCTACCACTAGTTGAGGATCAGGGAGACTGACGTCTCCAAGACAACTTTCCACACCCGGTACGGACACTATGAGTTTTTGGTCATGCCGTTTGGGCTGACCAACACCCCCGCTGCCTTCAGGGACTTGATAAACCGGGTGCTCAGACCGTATCTGAATCTATTTGTGGTGGTATTTATTGATGACATGCTTGTTTACTCGCAGGATCAGGCACAACACGAACAGCACTTGCAGATGGTTCTGGACACTTTGAAACGGCACAGGCTGTATCCAAATACAGTAAGTGCGAGTTTTGGTTGAGACAGGTGACTTTCTTGGGCTATGTGATTTGAGAGGATGGCTTGGCTGTGGATCTAGCTAAGGTTGAGGCTGTACTCAGGTGGGAGAAGTCACATACAGTGACAGAGATACACAATTTCTTGGGACTGGCAGGTTACTACCGACGGTTTATCAGGAGATTCTCGTAGATTGCACGTCCTATGACTCAATTGACCTGGAAGGACGTGCCCTTTGCTTGGGCAGACGCTTGTGAGGTGTATTTTCAGGAGTTGAAGGAGAGGCTGACTTCAGCCCCTATGCTTACCATCCCAGATAGCAGTGGCAGTTTTGTGGTCTACACGGACGCTTCGTTGCAGGGGTTATGGGGTGTGCTCATGCAACGGGGTCACGTTGTCGCTTACGCTTCGCGGCAACTGAAGCCCCATGAGCATAGCTACCCTACCCATCACTTAGAGCTGGCAGCTGTTGTCTTCGCGCTGAAGACATGGAGGCACTACCTTTACGATAAGACCTTTGAGATTTTCACGGATCACAAGAGCCTCAGGTATTTGTTTGATCAGAAGGAGCTTAACATGAGATAGAGACGTTGGTTAGAGCTCCTGAAGGACTATGACTATAGCATCTCCTACCATCCAAGGAAGGCCAACGTGGTGGCTCATGCTTTGAGCCGGAAGGCGCCCGCCCACTTGGCCAGTTTACAGGCACAGAGTTGGAGACTCATGGAGGAGTTCGGCAGTTGGCGACCCCTAGAGTTACAGGGGCATTGTGGGGCAGTGACGGTGACACAGCAGACGAGACCAGAGCTGATAGACCGCATCATCATAGGATAGATGACAAATCCATACCTGCAGTCATTGCGAGACAGAGTGTTGTCAGGGGACCCATGAGATTTTTCTTTTGCAGACGAGGTGCTGCACATGAGGGGACGTTTGTGCGTTCCCAGGGACGATGAGTTGTTGAGAGAGCTCCTGACTGAGGTGCATGGATCCAGGTTCAACATACATCCCGGGAACACCAAGATGTATCATGATTGGTGGAGAGGGATGAAGCGGGATGTAGGTGAGTTCGTGCAGCAGTGTTTGGTATGCCAGCAGGTGAATGCCAAGCATCAGAGGCCTGCAGGGCCGTTGCAACCACTTTCTGTGCCAGAGTAGAAGTGGGAGAGCATCACCATGGACTTGGTGGTAGGCTTACCCATTACCCAGCGAGGACACGACGCAATCTGGGTGATAATAAACAGATTGACGATGACGACACGTTTCTTGTCGATCCGAGTCACCTTGGGACCAACGTAATTGCCAGAGGTATATTCGTGACATGGTACATCTGCACGGAGTTTCGCGTGAGATTGTATCTTACCGGGATACCTATTTTACTTCGCAGTTTTGGGTTGAATTTCAGTAGGCTTTGGAGACATGATTGAGGTTCAGTACAGCATACCACTCCCAGATGGATGGACAGTCAGAGCGCACGATACAAACACTTGAGGACCTTTAACGCGCCTGTGTACTAGACTGGAGGGACTCTTAAGAGAAGCACTTACCCCTGGCAAAGTTTGCATATAATAACAGCTATCACTCGAGTATCGGCATGGCACCCTACGAGGCTCTGTACGGACAGAAGTGTACTTTGCCCTTGAGTTGGGTTGAGGTGGGGGCCAAGTGAGAGATTGGCCCCAGGCTGATCTAGCAGAGTCAGGAGGTGATAGAGCAGATTCACAGATGACTTTGCACTGTCAGGAGCAGACAGAAGAGTTATGCCAATCGGAAGCGCAGAGAGGTGCAGTTCGAGGTTGGGAATAACGTCTTTCTTCGCGTTTCGCCCATGAAGGGCCTGCAGCGTTTTGGGGTGAAAGGGAAGCTTGCGCAGAGGTTTGTGGGGCCCTTTGAGGTCCTGGAGCGAGTAGGACCCGTTGCTTACCGACTTGCCCTTCCTCCCCAGCTTTCTAGTGTGCACGACGTGTTCCACGTGTCCAACCTCAGGAAGTACATCGCTAATCCCAGTCATGTTCTGAGCCACGAGAGTGTCGAGGTGGGTGATGACCTAACTTACCCCAAGAGACTAATGTAGATACTAGGCAAAGCCGTCCGGAGTTTGAGACGGAAGCAGGTACCCCTGGTGAAGGTCTTGTGGAGGAGCCAGCGGTACGAGGAGGCTACCTGGGAGCCTGAGGAGGCGATGCGAGAGCGGTACCCAGAGCTTTTTGAGGGTACATCTTTTCAGACCGGCTTCGGTCCTCTTTAAGTTTATTATGCGTGTTTATTTTCCTTTTCCGCACCCTAGCTAGCTCAAGTTTCGGGGACGAAACTTCCTTTAAGTTTGTTATGATGTAAAAACATGTTTTGCTCTTAGCCTTTTAAGACGTCTGGACTGTCAGTCAGACTCCTGGTCAGACATCTGGAAATTGAAAATTTTGTACGCAACGTTGCGTCTACGCGCTGGCTGCGCGCAGACAGTCTCCCTCTTTTCTCTCTCTCTTTTCTCCTCCACAGAACCCTAGCTGCTCCGTCTATATAACCCTCTCCCCCCTTCCTCTCTTCTCCACTCCACCACCACCACCTTCCTTCTTCCTCTCCACTATAGCGAGAGGGATGAGCGCGAGAGAGGGCGTGAGAGCGAAGAGCGAGGAGGAGAGGCGGCGTGAAGAGAGGAGCTTGAGCTCGCGAGCTCGTGGGAGCTCGCCGGAGGACGCACGGCCGGAACGGCGTGTGTGGGAGGAGTGCGTCAGGGGAGACGTCCCCGACACTCTGCTACAGCCAAAGTTGCAGACGAGGAGAGGCCGCAACTACGCGTGGCGAGAGTAGCAAAAGGTCGGTCTAGTTCTGGGATTTTCCCAGAATCAGACATCTGGCGTGCCGTCCAAGCAATGCATTTGACATCTGGTGACGATACCGGATGTCTGAAAGCAGAGTTTCACAAAGGTACTTTCCTCTTGCGGTTACGGCCATGCAGACCACACTGCAAAGTCGATCTGCGTGGCCAAAAGTGGGCGATTCGGTCTGTCGCGCCCAAGGATAGTTTCGGGAAGACAGGGGCACGCCCTCCCACGCGTTTCGAACGTCTGGACAGCTTACCAAACGACCGGAAGCACTCTCAGACGACTAAAGGAGAGGTCGGACGTCTGAAGCTGGGTCCAGACAGTCAAGTAGGGGTTCTGGACATCTGCAGTTGACGCACGAACCTGAGGTGAGACCCTGGTGACTTTTAAGACATCTGGACCTTGTGCCAGACGTCTAATTTATGTCTGCAGTTCTATTTTTGACCTGTTTAGGATCCGTTTGAGGTCCATTTTACACAAACAAGATATCTGTGGCTTCCTTATAAGTTCCTCTATATGTTAGAAAGCCTTATATACTGTTATGAACATTCCGTTGTGGTATGTCCCTTGGTATAGGACTTCGATCTGTTGCGTGTTTGGGGCCTACAGAGGTACGTGAGCCTGTCGTTCAAGCCCCCAGTACCCTCGAATTGTCTGGTAGAGTGGTTTCCCTTGTTTTAATTATAAAACATGAATGCATATGTGAAATTGAATAACTAGAAACCTAAGATGTGGTATGAATCCTAGGATAAGAAGTACTTGCAATGTTTGTATGCGTGTTTGAGATTGCAATCATAAATGAATGAATAGAAATGTAAATAACTGCATGTTAATAAATACGAGCTGCCTGTGAAATATGAAATACCTGTGCTAGTTAAACAGTTACCTGTGACATTACCTGTTGTATATGTTAAATGGTGGAAATACGAGCTGCATGTGCATAATATGAGAATGGAAATGTGAATGATGAAACCTGGTATTGAACAACATGGTGAATACGAGCATGAACCCTACGTGTTAGGAGTAGAGCACCTGTGGATAAATGGAATGGATCTCAAAATGTGAGAGGGAAGTGTACTGACCCTTGAATACGTGGTACCAATGAGAGCGGCTGTCCCCTATTTAGTGTAGAGCAGAGCTAGCCGCCCTTAGGTTGGGACCTGAGGTTAGGATTAGTCACTCTACACTGACTTCTGTTGGCCCTCGCGTACACTGTACTAGGGAGAGCTACTAGTGTAGGGAGAGAGCTAGCCACCACACGGGACCCGACGTTTAGCCAACCACCCTACACTGACTTATTAGGCCCACTAGGCAAACCATGATAGTCAGACGAGGGTGCGCGGACTGTGGAGGGGCGAGACCCCTATTTCGTTCTGAGAGGCTAAACCCCTGTTATTGAGAGGGCTAAGCCCTATACTATTCCATGTTGTACTTTAGGCGTACCCGTTAGCGGAAATGACTGACCGCATGCCAGTGCCGGATAGCTACCTGTGCACTTATCGTGCATGCCGTAGTAACCGCTACGTTTGTTCGTGACCTCAGGGTGGTTGGCTGGGTGTAGGATCACCACGGGGAACTCCCGACCAGGAGAGCACCACGTGTGTCTTCTACTCTTCGGAAAAAACTGCAATCAAGATCATTCCCACGATGAACATTTGAGATCAAGAAAGAGATCTGAAAAGTAAACCAATGGGTGAAAAAGAATAACTTATAAAATAAATAATTAGAAAAGATAAATTTACCTATTAGCTTTTACTGCTTTAGTTAATTTGGTTACCACTCTACTCAACGTTCGTTGACTTCGTTTACTCATAACCCTTTACAGATCCAGGAGTTAAACAGCCCGAGTCACCGGCTACAGAGGGTGTTGGGTCCAGTCGAACCCAACTATAGTTTCTATTTTTATTATAATTCCTTTTTGCTAGTGAATTTAGACTGTTGTTACCATTTCTGTTCTGTACTTTGTTCTACTTTATTGTTGTAGTGGTAATATGTACTGTTAGCAACTTTTACTTCCTTTACTGCTGTACTCTTTTACTATTAGTTACTTAGCATAGTGAATGTGATTTACTTTCCTGTTTTTTGGTATTTTTTGTTGGACGACTGGATCTTGGGATTAGTCGAATCAAACCGATCTCGAATCCTGTAAGGATTCGGGAACCGGATCATAAAACGGGGTGTGACCATTGTCACAATCTAACTGAGTTGCTTCTATCTAACAATAAAATTACTGGGCAGTTGCCATAATCCTTGGTAGATACAAATTGTTACCCGATTCCATTCCTGAATCAATAGGTGGCATGGAGTCTCTGAAGGGTTTGCTTCTTTTCGGTAATAAATTCCATGGGAAACTTTCAGAAGTACATCTCCACAATCTTAACCAATTAATTAGTCTACATTTATCAACAAACTCACTAACAATTAAAGTATCTCCTAATTAGGTACCTCCTTTTAACCTTCATGGATTGGGAATGGCTACCTGCAAAGTGGAGCCACGATTCCCTTCATGGCTTGGAACATAGAGCAACCTGTCGTATGTAAATATGTCAAATTCTGGTATATCGGATGTCATGCCAGAATGGATATGGAATTTCTCTCCAAATATCAAGCTCATGGACCTCTCCATGAATATGATAAAGGATGTTCTGCCAGCTGCAATGAATGGTTCCAACAAAATAGAGGACTCCTTGTCAGGTTCTCCCACTGCTAGAATTGTTGATATGTCCCAGTTGTGGTTCTTGTCACTTTCAAACAATAATTTAAGCGGTGCAATCCCTTCATTTCTATGTGAAGCTATGAAATTACGCTTCTCGGATCTTTCAAGTAATCATTTTACTGGACAGCTTCCACAGTGCCTGGGAGGATTGAGGTCATTAACCCATTTATGTAGAATCAGATCCATGCATTTACAGAATAACCTACAAGGGAATCTTCCTCTATGGTTGGGGAATTGCAAAAATATGACTGCTCTTGATATAGGTTAGAACAATTTCACCAGAATCATGCCAAGATGGATTGCTGGAATGCATCTCTTACAGTTTCTTCGACTAAGGTCAAACTTATTTAGCGGTGGAGTTCCTCGGCAACTGTCCAGTTTGAAGTTCTTACAGGTCCTTGATCTTGCAGAGAATCATCTTTCAGGAGGCATTCCTGACAGTTTTGGCAAATTTGCTGCAATGATGACAACAAATAGAATAGGTAGCAATGTTTCCTCTTACCAATATAAGGGGCACATTACAGTGACATTTAGAGATCAAGTTGTGGAATATGATAGCATACTTAAACTTTTTAAAGGCATGGATCTCTCTGGAAATAAATTATCAGGAGAACTTGGGAACCTACTTGGGTTGAAAAATCTCAACTTGTCTGAGAATTATTTAACTGGTTTTAGCCCAAGATGTCTTGGCAATTTATTACAATTGGAGTCCCTTGATTTATCAAGAAATAATCTTTCCAATGGCATCCCACAGTCTTTGTCAAGATTAACATTCTTGAGCAAATTCAATGTCTCTTATAATAATTTATCAGGAAGAATACCAACCGGGAAGCAAGTTGATACTTTTCCAAGTTCTTTGTGTACAGGAAATCTTATGCTATGCGGAAAGCTGTTTGAGGCATGTGAGAGTGATAAAAAGCTAGAAGTGAATGAAGTCGAACATTCAAAGTCAAAAAACAAAGTGGACAATGGCTTCTTATGGTTCTATCTTGGCATGGCACCCAGATTCGTTGTGGGATTTTGGACATTGCAACTGCAACCACTAATAGGATCTCCATCTCCATTTCAATGATGTCTAATATGAGAAAGGCCTATGTAGCATGACATAAGGGTGCAAATGGAGTATGGATATATATGTGCCACCTTACCTTTTTTTAAAGTCAATACAAATATCCATTTGTAATGTTACAGATAGGGATATGGATATATAACTTCAGTTTTGATGGACAGGGATATATAAAAATTAAAAATATATGGTGAAAATGGATATAGATATCTATGTTTTTTATGTGCATAAGTATTTTCAATTACTGTTGAACACATCTTTTTGTTGGATATGAAAAATAGTTATTTCTCTGTTTGGGCATGCTACTTATGTTTGTATGTATCTATGCATAAAGATGGATTGAGATTTGGGATGACAAAGATTTTCCTGTAAGTACAGCTTACAAACTAGTAGATACAATTTCCTCCAAGAGTGTAGATTGATTTGGAAGATGACTTTGCTGCTAACAAGTGCAAGAAAGGAAATCCAGGCCATTGCTGCCTGTGTCGATCTTAGAAGTCGATGCCTGTACTTTTATGAGTTGGGTTGCAAGATTGTCCATCTATAAGTTTTCAACTGAGATGAGTTGATGTTTATCCTTTGATAGGGTTTTCCCTAGTCAAGCCTTACAAAACCAAGCATGAAAAACACGAACCTGCATATTGGTATCACCATTTAGATCTTAACACCGGTTGAATTTTTCAATCCTAGTATTATCATAGTTACTAGCTTCAAGAGAAACTTTTTAGCATAGTTTGTTTTCCGATATTTTTATTTTCCACTTAAACATAAATTGCTTGGATATTTCATTATCGTGATTTTTCAGCCAAGCAGAGAACTGCTTCAAGCTTACACCTCATATTGATGATCTGTTAACTTTAGACTCTGAGATAGAAGCTCAAATCAGAAAGAGACTTCACCTTGGCCTGATCTAATTCAAGGTATAAGAAAATTTTTGTAGGTTGAGACTTGGCAGCTATCCCTTCCTCATTCTGGTGATGAATTAATGACATCCTTTGGAGCTTAAAACTTTTGTAGAGATCATGTTTCTGGCACTAATTTTTTGAATATTGCATGCTGGGCTTTCTTTATGCTGTGGCACCCATGGCCTCAACCATCCTACTAGGGCTCCTTCCTTTATGCTATGGTACCCTCTTTGGTCTTAATCTCAACCCCTTCAGCCTTTTGGTTTCTCCATATGGGACCATCACTAGGGGGAGCTCCAACGCCCGTGAGGCCCTCTTCGCTTTCCAAAGGGGAATGGTACTCTTAAAATTGGTCATCCTCCATTCTCATCAAGAAGCCATGTGCTCTTTGATCTATTTACTCAGCGGATTGGGGTTGACTTGGTGAACGGTGTGTAGGGAGATGTAAGAAGCTCAATGGCGGATTTCTACAGGGTGATCAAGTTGGACCCTTTCCAGAAGGCATGTATGCATAGCCCTCCTTTTGCTATGAAGATTCTACAGCATTTGGTATTTTATTGGGATTTTTTATCCTTATGATTCTTGTTAAGTAGAAACTTTGTAAAATTTCAACAAATGCCTTTTGTGATTTATTATAATGGATTAGATAAGATAGACTTTTAGTATTAAGTCGCAAAAGTTCACTTCAAATGTGTTTTCTTGATTAAATACCCCTTTCCAAATTGCCGCAATGTATGGCCCTATTATTGCCTCCTATGCTGCCACAACCATGTAAAAGATCCATGTCTCGTATCTTTGTTAACAAGCTTGAAATTTCATATGAGACTAATGCACATTGATGAACTCCACAGCATGTTCTCATTTGTTGAACTTCCCTTCCCGATAGTATATATTGAATCAAGTTTCTTTGCCATTTCTGTGGTGTTGTTCTATGTTGTCCTTTGTTGTTGTTTGCGAGATTGGAACCACTGTATTGTCATCAACCTTGTTAAGCAATTTGGTATCAAATCATTGATACCAGTTGGAAAACAAATTATTGCTTGATATGCGCATTTGTCTTGACGACCACACCTTATTGTCCCATTTCCACGATTAGATTGAGATCAGTTGGGGATATGATCCTATACATTTCTAGAGATAAGCACTCTTTTAGGTTGGATATGAACCTAATATATTGGTTATATGGTGGTTTTTAAAATTTTGGTTGTTTTAGATGGAATGTGATTTTTTGTATTAGATTTAAGGTCATGGCTGATCATGCAATTTGGAAATTAGTTGGTTATAGAGATAGAAAATCAAAGAGGTGCATACTTAATCATCAAGGTAGTAGTATGATTATGATGCTTTCTAGCTTCTTGGTTTGGAGCCTATAGTTAGTAGGATCATGTCTAAATGCGACGTTAAGATGCTGCAAGCAGATATCAACACAAAGTTATGTAACAACACAAGTTATTGTATTATAAAGTAAAAAATTTGAGAAGAAACAAACAAAATTAGGAGGTAGAACATGAGACAGAATCTGCTTTTCTTTCAGGAATAATAATCATATGATGTCTGTTCTATAGGGCCTTATATAAAGTTAACAGTATTCAGGAATAAGAATGGTAGAACATCCTAGAGGGCCTTATATGAAATTAACAATGTTTAGAAATAAGAATGGTACAATATTCTTTAGAGCCGTATATGAAGCTATCAATGCTCAGGAAAAGGCTCTGAACCACTGATGTACAAATTATAGATCCAAACATGGCATCTGCAAGCAGATGCATTCTCATGGAAGCCTTCAAAAGGCATAGTCTAATTTCCTAGGCTCTTCAAAACAGGGAGAAAGTTGGCAGCATGGAAAACACAAAATTAATTGAAAGCAAAGAACCTAAGTTAATTAAGAATTTGGGTCATTTAATGTTTGTGGAAAACCTTTTCAAAAAATGAGAAAGAGAACATTATTGAAAAAAGGAGGTGGTGAAGGCTTGAGATATCTCAACTGTGCATTCCTTCATTGCTCTCCTTTACACAGAACGATTCTTGAACCTTATCGGGAACCATTTCATTTTAATTTTGCTAATAGATTGTTCCATATAAAAGAACAGGCGATCTGAAAATTTGTGTCAACTTACACAAGGTACTTTAGTAACACCTGCTCTAACTTCGAATATAACCTCTCTTCAGAAAAAAAAAAAACCTTCTGATATAACCAGCAATCGATTAAATATGATCATATTACCCACTTTAGAAGAGAGCATGCAAAACTGAAACTAATTTGACACTTTAAATAGGAAACCAACGTGTGCTAATTTTTATGAATGAAATTGAAACTTATGAATAGGTCCAATTTGGGTTTGTATTTCTCCAGCTAAAATGTCAATTTAGAAAACCATCTCAACTTGTTAATCACCAACACTAAATAACAAAAATCTTTCACAATAAAAACTATACTAATAAAAATGAATTCATGTAAAATGTATTAAATAAATTGGTACGTTATAGCAAATGCAATAAATATAGGTCCAACAACTTACAGATACAAAGAGATTCATTCCATACACCAAAGATTGAGAGGCATTAGCTACATAATCAACGTAAGGCTTTCCCTCATAAACAGCTACTTTGTCCACAAGGTAGGTGGCCATAATGAAGTCATGTTCAACAACAAAGGTAGTATCCTCATGATTGATTTTTGATACATGAAAGGAGACCTAGGAGATCGAATACACAATATCTTCTCTATCACATACTAGAGGGTAGTATTTGGACCTCTAAATCAAGGTTCATTCTAGGATGATCCATATTCAAGAGAAGAAAAATGGAAACTATACAAATGAGTTGCACTTAGAATGCCTAATACACATCATAGAGCACAAAGGAAAGGAAGTAAATTACATCTAAAAATGAATAGAATTTCCAACACATACATGAATACTCCAGCAAAGGTCAATTTTTTAGAATCTTTTCACAAGGACATTGGGGTTCTTAAAGAATAGCTTTATTTATTTATTTACATTGAAAATCATGGTTGAAATTGTAAATAGCCTAGATCTACAGGTTTCACCATCCACTTGACTAGTAAGCTGAGATGATCATTCCCCAATTTGAACACTTCATACCGAATAGTAATCTACAAAGATGGATGCAAACATCATGATGAACAGGGAAAAAGTGAAACCCTGATAAGGGAAAGGAGGTTGTGCAATGACCCAAAATCTATTGACTATGCCTACCTGGGCATTTTCAAAAGAAAAAGAATACCGGTGACAACACACATCTTTCATTTCTTCTTTTTTTCTTTTGATATTTGTAAGCTTTCGATTTATTTAGCATGACTTTTTGATGACCTATCATCTTCCTGTTTGACCGTTATGTGAGTTAAGAGTTGACAACTGAAGTGGGGGAACATATCTATATTGTTGTTTCTCTGTCATTTTTGTCATTGTGAATTATAGGTCACCTATGTCATTTGTTCACATTAACAGCACAATAAGTCTTAATGCTTCATTTAATGTCAACTTTGTTAAATGACATTCTTCATTGTTTTGGTGATACATGTCAACATAATTTCGTAGCATATTGTCCTCAGTTATCTGCCTTCTATTTGGTAAAACTCAGATACTTATGATATTTGACAAACTTGTTTGAGATAACAAATTTCTTTGGTATCACTTCTTCAGTTGATACAAAAGCCATTCAAGTAAGTAGTCAAGTGCCTCATAGCTTCTTTGCAATGTCAAATGTGGTTTGGTTGCTGGATCATTCTTTTAAGTGTTACAATGTGTATTCAGCATCTCAAATAAATATCTTTTATGGTCATAATGTATGTGATTTTATCCAATATAATTAAGCAATGCCTACCTATTAAATGAGTTGAGTTTGATTTTCTTAGTCGTTTTAAGCATTGAGTCATTCATTCCTTGTTTAATCATTTGAAATAACTTGTATTCTCATCAAGGAAGGGGCACTTTTGAGGAACGAGTTGAGATGCTTTATGTTATTGTAGATCTTGTGGTGGTAAGCTACCATGTTGATTGTCCTGAATGGAGGTTAGATTTTTATTTGATAGCTTATTCTAACAGTTTTTCCTTTTCTGATGATTTTGGTTGCCTTTCTTGACATGGAGCTTTAAGCTGCTTGAGTAACAAAAAGCGCTCCTGCATGTTTTCAAGTGTTTGTCCTGACATTTTGTTTGTGTCTATATATAGAACAAACCCTAAACACTTGGGCTTTGGTTACCCCTTGTATTTAACATTGTATTTTTTTTTTTGAAAGAGGAAAGGGCAGTTATCCACAGTGATAACTACCCAAGTATATTAAATAAAGAATCAAAGGCCTCCACCAATACAAAGGGCAAACCCCAAGGTCCCCCACTCAAATAATGTTTTTAACATTGTATTTTGCAAAACAATGTAATTGCTTTTTTACTTTTGATGAGCAGTTAGCTAAATATGTTCAATTATTAGATTCTATCACTGAGAGACAAGCTCATATTTTCTTTGACGAATGGAAGCTTTTTCCTGTAGATGTCCAGATCCAATCCATTTTCCCTCTATTTTTCTATGGAAACTAAAGCATGAGATCGAGTTCATGAGAAATCTAGAGTTGGCTACATATATATATTTAAATATTTGTGTAGAATATATAGAACTATGATGTCTAGGAACTTTGCAGCCTCATTAAATATCCCATCTATGGTGTTTTAATGGTTTCTAGCTTTCTTTTTTAATGAATTGTCAGTTATGAAAATGACTTGATGGTGGCTCTGTTAGCGCCTTTATAGAATAGAGGTTATTCTATTTTTGCTTTCGAGGAACATGGCCAAGTAGATGGACTTGTGCCCTGTTGTGTGGACAATTGGAATTTATGTTATTAGTGCCGATTGCTAAGTTTTTAATTGATCACTTGGCCCTAGTTTTGTGAATTATTTACAAGAAATCAACTTGAATCATGAAGTACTTATCCTTTCCGCAAGGATTTTTTCATTGATACCATGCTTAAGAAAAGTTTCCAAACTACTAAAATAGAACCTTTAGTACCAACAACCCAAAAGTACAAATTAGTACCTAGAACCACTTTAGTTTCAATCTCAACTATCTACCTTTGTCCATCTTCTCCACTAGTTGATTAAGGTAATGACCAGATAACTATGCATTATGCAAGCCTCATATTTCAGAACTTGAATTAAAGCTGACAAAGTAGTCCAAAAAGCTTACCAATTTTAGCAATTATATCTCAAGAGATTCACATATAATCTCACTATAGGCCATGGTACTTTGTTCCTAAGAGTGCTCCTTTATCAATAATGGGCAATGTCGACCATAAACAATTGAAAATCTACTATTTAATCTTGATTTTACATCAAGTTATGTGACATATAGGCAAGCTATATTTATTGTCACCCTTGTGCTTTTCTATCATGTATATATCTTTTTATTAGACTCGAAGGATGATTTTCCTAACGAAAATATGGACCAACAAATTCTCATATTCTTCCACGCGGATAGGATTTTGTCTTTTTGAACACTCTGATATATGCAAGTGTTGTAGTGGGGTGTACCCACTTGCATCTCTCTTATAGATAATTGTATGCATGTGATGTAGTAGGATGTGCACACTTAAATGTAAATATAAATATATTTTTTATAATTGTTATGCTAAACAAGTACTTTTTTGAGTAAAACACTAGATTGTAGGCAAAATTTTGTCGAATTTTTTCTTAGAAATAATAAATTGTAGGAAAACTTAGTATATTTATTACAAGTAGATATACACATCAACCACAACTTAAATACATGTGATTAAACAACAGGAAATGAGCACATTAAGATTGTAGACATGGGTTTGTAGTAGACATGGATATATAGTGATTAATTATTATGTTGAAAGGTAATTACTTATACTCAGCTGTTTTTACATTGTAAATATTTTTAAATCTCATTCTTTTTCGTTTATAGTTATTTTTACATTGTAAGTATTTTACTAGAATTTTCTCCCTTGGCCTTTCAACTTGGAGATTTTTCTATTGCTGCTGCTATTTTTTTATTGATTTGGTAGGATTTGATTTACTTCAGGAGATTTTGAAACTTTAGATTAGTTTGTATTAGCTTGAAACATTTATTGTACTAGTTGAGCAATGTAGCCTTTTTTGTTGCCCTACGTGACCCTAGGCTACCTTTTCTGCCCTTGCAGTGTAGCTGCCATGACAACATATTTGATGAGAAGTAACAGAAATCTTTAGAAGGCTTTGCTCATAGAACTATTGCTGGATTTGTGTTGAGCCCATTTTACATTCAAATTGATTTTTGCATGTTGTGTAGATGCATTTGAGTCGTTGAGACAATGCTGTGAAAATGTTTGTCCTAATGATGGTTTTTTAGATCAGGTTGAGGCCTTTTAATCTCAATTTTAAGTTGAAGTTTCTATATGCAATTTGAGTTTCGAAATATGATATCAAGTACCAATGTAAGCCTAACACATTCTTACTAGAGGTTAAAGATGTAAATCGTTCCAGCCCCATCTTCGACTGAAAGTATTGGGTAAGTTATCATGTGCCCATTTTCTTTAGATATTCTACAATCTTTATTCATTCTAGTATTAATAACATTACTTTGAATCTTCTATAAATTATCTTAGCCTACTGTTGTCATTTTGAATTCTTTTTATGTCCCTTAGCAGGATTCTCCTTCATTATCTTTTTACTCATGTAATATTTGTAATTTATTATAATTTTGGAGACTT
The DNA here is from genome assembly GCA_037157565.1 of Thalassia testudinum. Classification (NCBI taxonomy): domain Eukaryota; kingdom Viridiplantae; phylum Streptophyta; class Magnoliopsida; order Alismatales; family Hydrocharitaceae; genus Thalassia; species Thalassia testudinum. The sequence goes on from JAZHRO010000025.1 coordinate 12,330,011, forward strand.
TATCAATATAATAAATCTGGAGGTGTTTATTTTTGTCACATTGTTATCTTTCTTCTCCAATAGAATAACTATTACCATGTTGAATCACTTGTTTATATATATAGTTATGTTTGAGAATGTCCTTGTGAATTGCACTGTAAGTTATCATATAGTCTATTTGAAAATGTTACTTGTAGTTACATACATATTTGCCAGAATTTCAATGTCAAAAGACTCTTTTGCATTATGTTTATATTTTATACACTCTAGTGCATCCAAGGTTGCACATGAGGCTCTACTGGCATTTGAAGGTAATACTTCGTCTTCTCATAGTAGGTCTTAGGTTAATCATGAACCTTAGGGCTGGAATTGAATGCAGATTAATAGTTAAATATATGCAAGTGTTGTAGTGGGATTTATCCACTTGCTTCTCTCTCATAAATAATTGTATGCATGTGATGTAATGGGACATGCCCACTTATCTCTAATAAAATATCATGTAAGTATAAATATAAGTAGATTTTCCGTAATTGTTATGTTAAATAGGTATTTCTTCGAGTAAAACATTAGACTATAAGGAAAATTTTGCCGAAATTTTTTCTTAGGAGCCATAAATTGTAAGAAAACTTAATATATTTGTTACAAGTAGATAAGCACATTGACCACAACTTAGATACATGTGATTAAACAACATAAAATAAGAACATTAGGATTGTAGACACAAGATTCGATGTAGAAAACATGGATATATAATGATTAATTATTATGTTGAAAGGTAATTATTTATTTCTTTTTTCATTTATGGTTTGACTTTTACTTAATTGTTATTGACTTTATGTTATGATGTTGCAAATGTCGAGGATATGATTTAAGAGATCACTAGAGCCAAAGCCTGTTGAGGATATTATTGACCGCAACATTACTCACACAAATGCTGTAGTTGGTGAGTGGAAGAGATAGAAGCTCAAGATCCATAGATCATGACAACAGTGATGACATGCCTCCTACTTGTATGGCTCCATAGATCTATAAATTATTTTTATTTCTTTTTGTTTATTGAACTTTTTGTTAAAATATGCTCAAAATCTTACATTGTAAAACATGCATATATTCTAAACTTTTAGATGTTAAGTTAGATTAGTATAATGTTGAATTAGAAAAATTTATAGTAAGAAATAGATGTATATATGGTGACCTTATATCGTGACTTTTTTGGATTGTCAAGTTCTTATTTTAGTATATATAAAGAAATGATTTCGATATTTTTCTAAATGTGAAATGTAAATGTTAATTGTGATTTCAGTGTGGATTGTACTTTCTTTATAAGTGTTTGTTGTGATTATGGTAACATCACATATAGGAAATATGAGTAGCAAGAATGGAAAAAAAACATCTTATATGATCTTAAGAAGGCATTTAAATATCGTACAAAATGTTTAAATGCAATGTTTAAATGTCATCTAAAGTAGTCTAAAGTGAGGTTTAAACATTATTAAAAATGCATAAAGTGATGTTTAAACCTCATTAAAATGTGTAAATATTATAAAATGATCATTGAAGGTATCCAAATATGATAAAAAAGATAATTAAATATCATCAAAATAAGTATAAGATGACGCTTAAATGTTTTTTAAAGTTATCCAAAATAACATTTAAACATCATAATAGGATGAATAAAAGGGCATTTAAATGTCACTAAAAGAAATATAAGATGGCATTTAAGTGTCTTTGAAAGTTACCTAGAGTAACATTTAAACGTCATATTAGAATGCATAAGGGACTATTTAAACATCACAAAAAAAGACATAAGATTACATTTAAATGTAACGAAAAAAGATGTAACATGATGTTTAAATATCTTCAAAAACTACTTAAAGTTGCATTTAAACATCAATATAAAATACATAAGATGATATTTAAACGTTGTTAAAAGTTATATAAGATTACATTTAAGCATCAATGAAAATTACCTAAAATGACGCTTAAATGTCATAGTAGGATAAATAAGGTGACATTTAAACATCACTAAAAGTGATATAAATGACGTTTAAATGTCTTCAAAAGCTACTTAAGGTAACATTTAAATATCCATATATAATATGTAAGATGTTTAAATATTATTAAAAGTTATATAAGATGACGTTTAAATGTTAGTGAAAGTTACATAAAATCACACTTAAACGTTAGTGGGATAAATAAGATGATGTTTTAACGTTACTAAAAGAGATATAACATGATATTTAAAGTTTTTTAAAAGCTACCTAAGGTAATATTTAAACATCAATATAGAATGCGTAATAAGACATTTAAATATTGTTAAAAGTTATATAAGATGATGTTCAAACGTCTTTAAAAGCTATCTAAAGTAACATTTAAACATAACGATAGTATACATAAGGAGAGGCATTTAAACGTCACCTTAGATGTCATAGGCAACATTTATTTAACATCAACCGAATTCATTTAGGTGATGTTTGATTTTCAACATCAATATAGATCTAAGGCGACGCACCTAAGGAGACGTTTATGGTAACATTTGTTTAATGTCTACAAAAATTTATAACGACGTTTATTTCACTTATGATGGCGTTAAATAAACATCACCTTAGATCTTTTTTGTTGTAGTGTAACAATACAACTCAGAATGAAAATCAATAAAGTTAACCATTTGAACTTCATGGATTATCAATGTGAAATAGATAAAGGTCCTATACCAGACTTCACTTGCATCACTCCTAGTCAATAAATTAAAGTATGGTCCATAAACAAACCTTTGGGGTGTTCCTAAATTAACCTTGGGCTTAATATCCTGAACATATCAATCTTATCAATGACAAAATCTCTGAAAACATACACGATGAAATACAAGGATCTACAAGTTCAAAAACATAAATGTGAAATAAAAATAAAATTAAGAGTAGTTCTAGGAGACTATTGAACCCATGCCTGCATTCGCTACAAGGCCATAGATACATTGCCTTGAACTAGTTGGTTGTTGAGAAGGAGTAAGATGTGTAAGGAAAATGGTGGAAAGTCACCCAATCAAATTACCTTAGATGATTGGTGATTGTTTTGAAAAGAGCCATCTTGCCAAGATCAAGAAGCCATGGAAAAGTCTTAAAGTCCATTGGATGCAAATTCTTCACTCTTTCTTCATACATCTTAGTAGCCAAAATGCTGGCATTTGGACCCACAATGCCATAAGAGTTAATATTACTTATGGGTCCACTAAAAGAAGGATGACTAGCATCTCTCCTTTGAAGTTCAGCCTACCTTTGTTTAAGTTGTAATTGTTGCATCTACATTTGTTGCTGGTGTTGGTGTTTCCTTGCTTTCATTTGTTGGGCCTAAAGGACAAGATCATATGTCATTTAACTCATGCAGTTATTAGAATAAAAATATAATAGAGAGATTTCAAAAGCATACCTCTATATATGCTACTGCAACTTCTGAATATTTCTCATTCATTCTTGCAATAAAGATATCCTAGAAAATAGACCACCATTCCAATAGAAAACCCCACAAGCATCAATTACTGCAGATTCAAGAAGTGTAAACTTGTCATGATATGAAAATAAGAATCAAAATTTTAACTCTAAATAATTTTCAAGAAGGCATAAGGCAACAATGATATTTTCAAGAAGTTAAAAAGAAAAAACATATATGACATCAATTTCATTTAGAAAAAAATGTTCGTCATGAAGTGGTATGCTGTGGTCTGATTATTTTCTTAATCCTAAAAGCATTTAATTGGGACTGTTGTTGTTGGTTGTTGTTGCTTGACTAGAGGGCAAGGAGAAAAGGATAGAGTGGTATTATATGGGACTGTGCATGTGTTTCAAGTCCTCTGGAATCCGATGTTTTGGCAATGAATTGGATACCGTGCTTGCATTTGTAAGGCAGGAATTTCATGAGGCACATGCATCTTTTGATTACTAATGTAGATATCCATATAATTGGCAAGGTGATAATACCCATTGGTGAATTACTAAAAGTTCTCTTGGTTGGAGAACTGAATCTTTATATGCTTTGTGTATGTGATTAGAAATTGTGACAAATTTTACAGCTTGCTATTTTTCTTAGGGATGAAATTTGGTTTGCCAGATGCAAAGCTACACATCATAATCAAACTCCAGACCTTTTGGAAATTATGAATCATTCAAAATATACTCTTAAGATCCATGAATCTTTTATTGAAGGTTAATTCTTTGATGATCTAAATCACTCTGTATCTACCCATCATGATGGTAATGTTACTTTGTTAGAGACAATTACAATTTATGAGTATGCTATATATCTAGATGTTGCTTCCAACTCCTGTTCCCTGCTCAAGGAAGGATGGAACCATATCTTGAAATAAATGCCAAGGTGATAGGTGCATAGAATGGAAGAAAATTGTAAAGAAAGAGCACATGATAAGTTGACACCCTCTAGTTTTTTTTTCTATTGTGAGGATTGACTGTTTATATGCACACACCAAGTAAACAGATTGCACACAATAGTGCAATTCCAGTGAAGGTGAGAGACTGCAAGATGCATTTTTCAAGAAGCCAATAGGCAACTTGCAAAAAAGAAGGAAGCCAATAGGAGGAATATTGGTAACAACAAGTCGTTTAACATTTATAACAACGATATAACACTAGCCACTAATTTTGTGATATATAGGCTATAGTTACTATTATTTTTGAATCCCAAGCTAGCATTTCAGGTTATAACATTCCATATTTAGTCCAGCAAAGATTGACAATCAATATAATATGGGCACTTGACTCCTTGCTAAAGCTCAATTTCAGTGAACTTGAAATGAAGTGACAAATATTGCATGCAAAGAGCCATCATCACATGTACAGCATAGCTGTCAATTTCAACTTGAAGATGAAGTGATGAATGTTGCAAGCAAAGAGCCACCATCACATGCACAGCACATGAAGCTGTCAATCTTTTTTTGATAAGAAACATTAAGCTGTCAACGTAGAAGAATCCTTTCCAACAACAATTTCCAGCCAACATTTCCCTCAGATGTTTACCATGTTATTCATGAACTTCAAATAACCAAACATGTACAAACTTCTTTAAGGTATCAAAGCACCATAGCCACCCAAATAGATGGAAAATCCATAGATATTTCTTGATGATCCCTTAAACAGCAAAGAATAAAATTGAATTCAGCTCAACTTAAATTTGTAGGCATGACCCAATGTAAGTCCATCGGCAAAAAATTTATGCACTACAATCACTAAATTTTCTCAAGAATATTTGTCTACTTTTTGGTAGATTATCAGCTAACAGCTTCAAAACAATTAACATAAATTTCATTATAAAAATAATGAAATCTTAACAAGCTTTTAGCTAAAAGTGATAATGAGTATAAAATATACCTTTCAATGCCATCAAGAATAACAATACTCAACTCAAATTTGTAGGCATCTTCAAAGACTTGAGAATTGGTTAGGAAAAAAAAAACTTAATACCATATCTAAAATAGCAACATATAAGACTTTTTTTAAGAATCTAAGACAAAAATAAAGCCAATGCTTCCCTTTCCTCCCCAAATCGTGAAAAAGAAAAATACAAAATAAGCCAACAAACCACTAAACCATTGAAGATGAGAACAAAAGTTCAATGTAATGTCATCAAGTAACTATACCACTAACAAATCAATCAGGCATCCAAAATGAAATTCATAAGTTGCAGTTATTCAATGACCATATTACTCAATGCAACAATACTTGTACACGTATTTACTCAAAAAAATGTAATTTTTTCAAAAAGTAGAAAATATAGAATTATTACAAACCTTAACAATTTATGCACATTTGTTGCTCTCACTTAAGCCTGTCATTAATTCTGTTGAGACCTGTGCACGTGTTAGAAACTTGCAAATGTCAAGAACAATCCCTGAACGTTAACAATAAGCAAGAAAAACTATAGCTAATTGGTAAATAATGCCAAACAAGAGTTCATTGATAACCATAAATAACTGACTAGGAGTTGCCACAATCATTTGCTTTAAGCTATGTCCTTCAAGTAAGCGTCATGCCCCATCTTCTAGAAGAGCCTTCATAACAGCCTCCACCACCAATTCATATGTCTAAACATCTGCAAACCTCAACAACACAATTGGGTTGCCATTACAACAGTAGCTGAGCAATTCCTTTCTCAATATCTTCAGACACTCTTTCTTAACATTGCCCAACTTGTTTACAACCCTTTGTCAAGAATAATTGTCCTCTACTTAATGTTGCAATACATGACAATATAACCAAACAATAAATAACTTCCTTACTCAAGTACAAAAGCCATTTGCTCATCCTTACCTTAGGCTTCAAAAGGAAATTCAGTAGCAAGGGCCACACAGATGTAGCCTCCCTTACCATCTCATTCAAATCAAGTGTCCTAATGACTGACATTACTGTTGCACTTGAAGGAGGCATCTGAAGCACGATAGTCTTTTGAACTTCCTACATGCAAAAGCCAATTAAACCTTGGGCACCATCTGGATTGTCATAATGTGACTAGGGTAAAAGGATTGTTCTTCCATGCATGCAAATTCTAGAGGTTGATTCTATCGTCTTATTTCATGAGCCTAATATGATCTAAATTGGTTTACTTTACCAATACTACAACCATGTTTGTTTTAACACGATAAAAAACATAGGGGTAAAAGTTCCACGGAATTCGAGTACACGTAAGCAATCCAAATAGTAGAATAGAGACGTCATTGGGCTCCAGACAACGTCACCAAGGCATAAAGGAGAGCAGGTTGTATGAGTAGAACGTCCCCAATGCCACCACCGGTATGCACAGCACCCCTGCCCCCCATCCAACCGATTCAAATGCCAGCTATAGTCTCAACAATACCGGTTCCACTTTGGAGGTCATCAGGTAAAATCCAAAGTGCAACCATGAACCCATACACATGTACACAACACATATCACATAACATGGCCAAGCTTTTATACAGGAGGATATCTAATATCACTATATGAATGTATACAGAACTAGCTAGTTATTAGATATTGAAGAAAGGAGTGCATCTTCATGTGGATATGAATACCTATCTATCAATCTATCTATCTAATGACAAATAATTATATTTACAGATTACCTCCGGATTTGAGAACAAAAAGGGCTCCCATATTGAGCTTGGATAGTTGTATATATCCCACAACTGGTTGAGTGGTGGAAAGACGACTGGGTTGGTTGCTGCAGCCATTGTTTGTTGTTGGAGTGGAAGAACATGTTGAGGACGAGATCAGAGATTTCGGTGTAATGGGGATCACTCAAGAACCACGATACCTCCTACATCACGAGGGCCCAAATCACCGAGATCGTGTTCTTCGCTCGCCGCTTCATGCACTCTATCATGTTGCCCCATACGTCACCGGCAACATCCACGCTATCAGACAGCTACGCTACGATCTGTGGATAGTGAATCGACGAGACTCAAACTTTAAACCCTAATCCTAGAGTTGGTAGGCAATGGGGGCCGCTGGGAGATGGGGGTGAGAGGATGGGGGGCAGGAAAGGAAGTACACCTCGGATATGATATCTGTCAGAAGCAGAACTTGGTGATCTTGTAGGAAGCGGAGGAGGAGGAATTCAGAGGAAACTGTCGAGGATGGTGGAGTTTGAGCTGGAGGTGACGAAGGAGGAGACGAGGCAAACGACGTGCTCAGACGAACGGGAGCAGCAAGGGAGGTGGAAGACAGGAAAGAAGGAGAGAAGGGAGGATGGCAGGAAGAGGGAGGAGAGATCCTTGAGCTGCGGTTGTGGATAGGTTGGGGGAGGCACCACGCATCAGGGAGTTCAGAGGAGGGAGATCGTTCTTGGTAGGGGGATTTGGGGGGGAGTACGGGCGGTTTTGAAAGGGGTATCTGGGGAGCGGGCGGGTAGTTTGGAATATGGGAGGGGAAAGGGCACGACAAATTGTTTTCGACGTGATAAATTTGAGGTAAAGTAAAATTCTTGACCCGCCTCTAATTTTTTACCACCCCTATATTTTTGTTAAAGATATTTATGCAGCTCTCTTATCATCTAGGAAAATCTAAATTATGTAGTTAAAGATTATTTTTATTGCGGTGAAGGTGGGTTGAATGAAAATGTTTAATGGCTTATAATTTTTTTATTTTACATTATATTTGAATATTACAACAAAAATATGTTATATACATATGGTAGCATAGATATTCGATGTTAATGTTATTTACCTATCGTTAAAATATTCTATAACATTAATTTTTATTGTTACTAATTTACTTTTAAAATATTAGAATAATACTTCCGTAGAGGTAAATATTTTTACCGCAAATAGTAATTGTTACTTAATAAAAAAATAGTGGCATATAATTATTTTGCCACTAAACTATACATACAGTAACATATCTATTTGCCACCAAAATAAATTGTCATCTACAAAAATATTATAATGGCATAAACATAACATTTGTCGCTAAATCAAAAGTAATAGTGACAAATACATTATATGCCACTATTTAATTTACCACCAAATATCCTTTTTTTGTAGTGGCTTAAACAAGGTCATCTTTGAGAAGATCACAGAAATTGAGGTAGAACTCAATGTTGAATCCATCAGGACCAAGGGTACGATTTTGAGGCATCTAAGAGAGAACATTATAGATTTCATTTTGATTTGAGACTAGAAGAAGTGCTTCGGAATCACTAGAAGATACAATATGAGGAATCACTTTGAGCAAAGGTTTTTCTACCAATGAATGATCCAAAGTGAGAAGGGACTTAAAATAATCAGTTGCTTTATTAGAGGCCATATCCTAGGAACCATAGCCAATGGTGTTGGTGAGGTTAGATTTGTTATGTTTAGTGAATCGTTTCTTAATAACATAATAGAAAAACTTATTATTAGCTTCCCTGCTTTTGATCCATTCAACCTTGGCTTTTTGAAGAAGGAAGTCACTAAGTTTGTCATTGGCATCATCAAGTTGAATTTGAACTTCACTGAGCTCAGCAAGAGTGTCGTCCCATTAGGATGCTAATTTGTTATCTAACTCCACATGTCAAGTCTCAAGGCTATTAAAAATGGAATGAATGTCCCTGAAGATGCTTTTGTTCCAAGATTTAAGTGCCCTTTTAAGAGCATAAAGCTTATCATAGATTTTGGAGATGGGGTCTTGATTCTAATCCACATAGGTATTAATCCAGGCATTTTCCACAAATTGACGGAAGGAAGGAGTCCTAAACCACATGTTTTGGAATTGAAAAGGATGTGGTTGATAAGTAGCTTCCGAGGTAGATTTGAAAATCATAGGCACATGATCAGAATTTCTTCGAGAAGCGAAGGAGCAAAAGAGAACACATTCAAGGCCTCCATATTAAGTAGGATACGGTCTACCTTTTGGTATATCCTAGAGCTACCTTAACGACCGTTGCACCAAGAAAATTGAGATCCAGCAATAGGCATTTCCAAAAGAGCGAGGGAATGAATACAAGATCTAAAGTGAAAGGAGTCCCTCCACTTTTTTTAGAAGCATGAAGGATACAATTGAAATCCCCACCAATAACCCAAGGGGAAGGGTCCACAGTAGAGGTGTTAAGTAAATAATCCTAGAGCAAAAGCCATTGGTCGAAATCACAAGAAGCATATGTAGCAGTGATTTTAAAAGAAATATTATCCAACAAGCATTGGACCGACATCGCCTGGAAAGTGGAAGGGAGGGGGGAAATGTTAATGGTGTTCCTCTAGAGACACCAAATTTTGGGGGACTAAGGAAGAACATAGACAAATGAAAAGCAATGGAGTTCATGATGGAATCAATCACAGAGCCTAGGCAAATGGCTCAAGAAGAAAGATGACATTATGTTTATATTGATGAATGAGATCTTTAAGATGATTAATCGTAGGGTCATTAAGGATGGCCCTACTATTCCAAATGAGACAATTATAGAGATAACATTTTGTGTAAGGATCTAGCCTTACTTCAGGTCATTCTTCCCATATCCTCACCAAACAGACCTCCACGAGTTCCTCTATCCATTATTGGAGACTATGCCTCATGTGCCATGTTCTGGAGGAGCAAAGGTTCAGCATCATAGAAATCCAATAAGCCTTAAGACTCAACATCGGATTGTGTTTCATTTAAGTTAGCATCATTGCTCAGTAAAAGTTCGTCCCTATCCTCTTGAACCTCAACAATCAGAGGTGGGTCTAGGTCAAGGGGAGGGGGAGGAGAAGGCATGGGTAGATAGATTCCCTAATCTATGGTACATGCTTCCTTATGGGTCCCATTACAATCCGTGTAATCTGAGGGAGAAGGATCACCGTTTTTAGCGTCATTTAAACCATAAGAATCCATAGCCATGCCTTCCGAGAAATAATGATTTTGCATCGCTTGAGTTGAGGAAGAAATCGGAATATACTCGTAAAAATCAGTTTGATAATTTTTAGAATCTCTTAAATTATCCATATTTTGAACAAGATCCACCAATTTCAAAAAAGCGAAGGATTTTATGAAACGGAATAGTAAAGCAATCAAACATTGTTTGTAAAATCGTGGAATCACAACACAAAACATCATCATCAATAACTACATCAAACATAGGAGAAGAATTGGAACTTTTCACCTTTGCAGGGGAGGAGGATCGTGGAGCATGTCCAACGATCTCCTTCCCCAGTGACAATGAGGGCCTAGAGGTGCATTTGAGGCAACTCCGTAGATGAATGCGTCTCTTCTTCTTCCCCTCTGGAAGATCATAAGAATGCCCAGGAGCCCCCTGACAAGCGTAGAAATCGCGAGTTTTAGGAAAACAACATAGTAGTATAGTCGCGAAATCCCCTTGACAAAAATATTTGTAATAACAAAACTCGATTGATTTTATTCTTTTGAGTCCGTTCGTCTCTGGGAGGCGTGAAAATGAGTTGAGATTTGAATCCACTTTTTCTACCCTACATCTAATCTAACCTAATCTTTTTGGTCTTTTTGTTTTTGTGTTTTTTTTTGTTTTTGATTTCTAGAAAACAAACTTGAATGCGAAAACTACCTAAGTGAAACCCTAAAACCTATATGGATCTAGGTGAGGCCATGGTGGTCGTGCACAATGTGACTAGCTCAAGTAGCGTGTAGGCAAACAAACATGAAGATGAGTAATCACAGAAGCATCATAATATTATTTATGCATAGAATAATCAAAAGAATATCACATAACATCTATACTAAAAAGCAGATAAATAGAGAAAATCCCTCACGCCGGAAAGTGCCACTAGGGCCATCGGCTATGTGTGAGGGTGTAGCCTAGACCTTGGGTATACAAACCCGTCTACACACCTACTAAAATAGATGGAAGACCGCAAGAGACTATGAGTAAGCCTTCATGGCCATCCAAGAAGAGAAGAAAAGAGGAGGGCATGTGCCTGCTCCCAAGGAGGAAGAAGACATGCCCAAGAGAGAAGAAGAAGAGAGGGTAGTGTGGACCCTTTTTCTCTTCTAGTAGCCTACCTTGAAACTTGGAGAAGCTTCTTGCTATCCACCCATGGAGGGGGCCTTGGAGGAGGAGGACGGCCTTGAGAGGAAGAGGAGGGGGGAGGGTAGAAGATAGTCGCAAGTTGGAGGATGGGAGAATGAGAATTGTGCGACACCTCTTTTTGGTTTTTATGGGAAGGCCTTCTTTTGGTCACCATTTTTGGTGGCTCCCAAAATAGAAATCGCCACCTTTGGTGGCCTTAGTGTTGATGACTAAAAATAGGGAGGGTAGATTAGGAAGGTTGGTTTTGGAAGGTGTGTCTGTGTGGTTTGAATTTCGTAGAGCTATGTTGTGGGTGTTGGTAAGATTAGGTGTTAAATAGGTTGGGTCAATCTAAATTAGGTGGGAGTGGACCTAATTAGGCTTAGGTGAGTCTAATTGGATAGGAGTGAATCTAATTGGGTCTAGGTCAAATCTAATTGGATGTGTGTGTGTGGTTTGACTAAGGTAGTCCTAATAGGTATGAGTCAATTAGATCTTGGGTGGATCCAATTGGGTTTAGGAGCACCCAATCAACTATAGATGCATCCAATTAGGTATGGGCTTGCTTAATTGGGTTAAGGATAGGATAAGTGAGGGTATGAATAGTAGGATAGGATTAAGAGGTCTCTAAAGCATTGATATTTGTCGCTATAGACATTTTTCGACACTTTTTGGATTCGTCACTTGTCCGTCGGTATAACTAATGTCGTAAAAATTTATCAACAATTTTAGACTGTTGGTATTTTTTTAATCTTTAGCGGCAATTACTGTTGTTTGATATTTTTGTTGGTAAATGGTACTTTTAACGGCTATCTTTTTGTTGCTATAATTGACGCTATTGTAAAGAAAAAATAACGAAAAAATAATTGTCACAATAAATTGACGATATAAAATGCTTTAGAGACAATCACATTTCGTCACTAATTAATCTCATAATTCTTTTAATTCTTGTTACGACAAAATTTGATGTTGCTAATGGAGATTATTAAGGGTAGTAAAATTTGTTACAATTTTAAATAATAAACCTTTTATTCAATGACATAATTTTATCACTAATAGCATCATTGTTTTATATACTTGATAAACTAGCTTTGATTGCCTAATGCTATATCTTAAGGGTCATTATTACACTTTATCTTACATTAACTTTAATTATGAAGTATATGACTCCTAAATTGAAATGAATAAATATTTAAACAACGAAACAATATTATAAAGATCTATTGTGATAAAATTAAATATTTTCATTTTAAAATTAAATAATGAAAAAGTGGTAAGACTCTAAACTAACTACATGTTTTTATAATTTAATGGTAATAAGAAAGAGCAAACATCTAAAATAACACGTTGATCATATACAATATTCATTCATCAACCAATAGTCTTTTATTAGAAGAAAAAAATTTCATAAACAAGTCAAAGTTATAAAGTAACATAAGCAAAAAAGATACATGTCCAAGATAAAGCAAAAAAAGTCTTAAAAAATATTTTGACTAAATTAAAAGCACGTAAAAAGATTTCTATCGATAATTCAAGTGCATCTTCTATTAGCAACTTGAAAAGATCCTGAAAAAAGAAGAAAAATTTTGTCAGAAAATAATTCTAAGATACATTAAATAAGGGAAGAGTTACATTTAAATACCATGGTTCAAAATAATTTTATCAGAATACCTATCGTAAAATAACAAACATCTTAATCCAAGCAATGATAGCTCCAATTGTGTCACCTAAAACTTCATATTTGTCATATGGCCTGATCAACATCTCTTCATCGATGGCAACTTCAACATAAACCCCTGCACAAGTGGAACCAATGGCAGCTCCTCCAATAATTGAATTAGGATCAAAAGTATGCACTCGTGCAAGTGCAACTTTCCTTTGCATGTCTACCATGCTTAGTAGATACACATCCTACATGTGAAATAATATAGCAATAAAATGATAGTATGAAGATCAATTTAGTTATAGCTTTTATCAAAAGCTTAATATTGAATTTAAAATTTTAATGTACTTTTACATAAATGTTTACGTGGCCTTCAACCAACATAGATTGAGTCTCATCCTTATGCTGATTCTTTGTCTTCTTTAAACTTGTACAAATGTTGCCTTGTTGCGTAACCATTTCTTGAGTACCCTGATTGTAGATGATATGATTAGTTTCTTAACTTAAATATACTTAATTATTTAACTAAAAATCATAATATCTGTGACCTTGTTAATGATGGGGAAACCTACAAATCTACTCTTCCTAAAGATTGGAGTAGCATTTCTTGAAAGTTTGCTTGGGTTTCTTTCATTTCTTTTATCTCTTCCATAAATTACATCTCAATTTGTCTTTCCCACTCTTTCCTTTGTTCTCGTTCCTCAATTTCTTTTTGCCTCCACAAATCAGAATGTGGCAATATTAATCCATATCCCTTAGTACGACCACGTTTTTCTTTCCAACAACTTTTGCATAAATTTCATCAACCAATGAAGGGTCTTTTGAACCATCCATCTTCTCAGTTGCCTTGTTAAATTATTTTCTATAGGAAAAACTTGTCATCATATAATCCTATATACTATTAAAATAGTTATGAAAAAATTGAAGTTAATAAAAATCTCAACTAAAATGACATAAAAAAGGTCAAATTAAAAGGTTTATTCTTGATCAAAAGCATACATTAAAGTAAACAAAATTACCATTTATTTGAAAGCATTATAATTTTACTACTATTTAATATTTCAAGTATCTTACATATAAAAAATTAGTATTTGTTTTCCTAAATGCATGAAAAGGCTGATACCATAAATGAAAATAAATGTAAATAAAAATCAAAAGATAAATTGCACATCAAGAATAAGTTATATAATGTGTTTAACTTACAATCATCAAAGCTGCTCTTTCATCCGTTAGTTTGCCATCCTTCTTTTTATAAACATTTACAAATAAATCATTCTTGTTTACCTTTCTTCCCATTTGTTTCTCCATCTAAAAGTAATGAAAATTATAACACTTAAATCATCAACTTCAAAAGTGAAAATTTTCAGAATAAAGAATGTACCTCATCCCTTATGCATGCATAGCTTTTTGTCCCCATAGTATGAAGAAGCATTACCTTTCCTTTATTTTCTTTATTTTTAGAATAATGTAACTACAAGAATCATAATTTTTTAGAACTATTTTCTAAGTTAAGGTAAAGAAAAAAAAACAATTTTAATTACATTTGACTTCTCTAAATCCCAATGCTCATTAAGAAACTTTCAATGTTCCTTAGTTACCTGTGAATCACGATACTCTAATCTTTCTTCCATGGAGAGCTGTGGTTGATAATATTTCTCCTTAAGGTGACACTTAAATCCTCTCCATTTCTTAGCTATGTTTAGAAGCACCCATGGTTGCATCTTCTCATTATATTGAAATTTACACTACATCATAAAAATGTTAAATCATCAAACTTAAATATAATTAACAAAATTATTATGATTAAGAATTTACCTCCACAAATTCTATCATTTTATTCTTGTATTTTATAGCCATCTTCCTCCAATCATCATAATCCAATGGGGCCAAATCTTAATTGCGTGCAACAGTTACACAAAAATTTTTCAAATGATTTTGATTATTTCCAATTGGTTGGTATGAATCATTCATCTCGACAAATATCTTCTTTCCATCTTGATTGTTCCATACTTTTAGGCACATAATAGGTCCTCTCTTACCCTTTCCTTTTGAATTAGAATCTAGATTTTTAATGGCAAAAGACCACTATTAAATGAATTCAAATTTAATCTATGTATGATATATAAATCTCTTAAACTAACTTGTAAGAAGGCAGTAAAAGCTGTATTATAGAAATAAATTTTCACACATGAAATATCTTACCAATGTCCTGAAGGTCAATTTCATCAGTTTCTCCTACTGCAGAATGTGTACAACTTGCTATGTTACCTTGATATTCTTCTTCGAATGTTTCAACGGCATCATGCTTTGCTTTTTTTGTTTTCCTAAGCATGGAATGATCTTTCCTCATAATTTATTTTTCCTTAGATTATTTTTTCAATAACGCTGGATTATTCTTCAATGTAGAAGTTGTAGCTCTAGTTCCATTATCATTACATGTTAGCTCAACATTTTCTTTGTTCAGGGCTATCAAAATTTTCTTTGACTGATATCCTCCTAGAACTAGAATAACTCGAGAATCAAATCGCGATCGCTTTGACATCCTATATGAATCATAATAAGGAAATAAGTTAAATAATCAACAAAATAAAGTCAAAACATATACTAATGAAAAAAATGACTTGTGAAAAATTATCTTCATACTAAATAACAACAAATAACTTACATCAATCTAGTTGTCATCATTAGACTCACTTTCATTGTTATCTGCTCTACTAATATCATTAATATGTTGTTCCCAGTTCTCTCTAGAAAAAGAAACACCGTCAATGTATGTACGTACAACATCAATGTCATCATTGTTGTCATTTGTATCCATCTCACTTTCATTCAAATCATAGGAGTAGCCATCTAATGTATCATCATTATCTAAGTCATCAACTTTTTCTTCCATGGCAAATAAATCTCTAGGTCTTGTTCTGACAACAAAATGCTAACCTTGCGTATCAGATGTTGGACATGAAACACTTGTTGTACTTGAGTTGCTAATACAAATGGATCATTTTCATGTTCTAAACAAGATAAATTCACTGATGTTAATCCATTTGCTTTCCCAATTACATTTTTTGACTTAGTATTTATCCACTGGCATTTGAATAATACTATTTTAAACTTTTCATAATAATTCAACTCAATTATGGCTGTGATCACTCCATAATAATCAACTTCACCAACTGAAGGATTTTTATCTAATGCTTTGGAAAAACTCTCAGTCTGGGCATTAACAACAACACCAGTATTTTTTGTTTGTCGATTCTTCTCTCTTTTTTTCATATGAAATCTAAAGCCATTGACAATATAGTCACTACAATACATCGCTACTTCATGAGGCCTTGAGCAAGCACTCAAAGATCTTCTGATACAAATTCCCTTTTTGCCTTTTCTTTAATCTGAATCACAAAAAGTAACAATAAGTGTCTCAAGATATTAAAACTACGAGATTGGTGGATTGAACCACTTGCTAAAAGTGTTATTATGTTTGTTACTAAGTTCCTTCTGTGATAATCGACGATATGAGTTCCTAAGTATATGACGATGTTCTCTGCAAATTTACAATAATAATTAAAATGTTATGATAGAACATGTAACATGAATAATTCAAAGGATATGAATTTCAAGTGCTTACTCTTTAAATGGAAGGATAGCATCACAATTGGATAAGATAAATCCATGTGCCTGTTTTTATCGTAATCAAATTTAATTTCTTGGGAGTCCTCTTTCCTATTGCATGACCAGTTTGTGAAAATATAGAAAACCCTTGATCCACATCACATAATTCATCCGGCAAGTTTCTTGATGTAAACCTTGTTTCCACTCCTGATAAATATTTTGAACAAAATATCAAGCATTCATCTGCTATATACCCTTCCGCAATAGAGCCTTCTGGATGATTCTTATTACGAACATACCTTTTTAGTTTAAGAAGATACCTTTTAAGTAACCATGTAAGAGTTAAATAATATGTTAAAAAGCATTTATATTGACTTTTTTAAAATACTGTAGGAGTATATCTTTCTATGGGATACACCCATCGATATTAAATTGGTCCAGCTATCTTTGCTTCTGTGGCCAAATGTATTCCTAAATGTATCATAATATCAAAAAATGGTGGGAATATTTTCTCTAATTGACAAATCAATATGACAATCTTCTGCTCTAACTGTTTAAGATATTCTGGATCAAGCTCTTTTGAACATATATCTCGAAAAAATCTGCAGAAATCTATCAATATTGATCGAATAGTCTCATTTGATATGGCAACTTGTAATGATATAGGAAGTAGTTGATGCATTAGTATATGGCAATCATGACTTTTCAAGCCTGAAATTTTGCGATTATGTAGATTTACACATCTTGCTATATTAGATGCATAACCATCTGGAGCTTTGACTCTTTTAAAGATCTCACATAGATTTGACTTCTCATTCTTGTCTAAGTTATAACATGCTGGAGGCAAGATAGTCTTATTTCCAACCTCTTTGGGATGAAGTGCATGTCTAATGTTCAACTTTTGCAAGTCAATATGACTCTTTATACCATCTTTGTTTTTCTTTTCAAATTATAATAAAGTTCCTATTATACTGTCACATACATTTTTCTCAATATGCATGACATCAAGATTATGACGTATAGCATTCTCTCTCCAATATGGCAAATGAAAAAATATGCTTAATTTTGTCCAATTAGGCCAATACTTACACCTCTTTTTGGGATCTATGCCAATAACACTAGGAATTTTTCTAATATGTCATTATCAACATGTTTGATAATCTTTTTGGTATACACCTCAAATCTTGCTTTCCATTGAAGGGTGTTGATTGCCTTCTAAATCTATGATTCAATGGAAGAAAACGACAATGGCCCATGTAGCATACCTTTTGACTACCTTCCAAGTATAGTGAATCATTGTCTTTATTACAAGAAGGACATGCAAGATATCCTTTTGTGGCCCATCCTGAAATATCAGCATGTAACGACCTGGTTCCCGAGTCCCTACGAGACACGAGAACCGGACCGACTCGACTAATCCCAAGACCTAGTCGTCCAACGAGGAAGTAACCAAAAGACAGTAAAATAAACCACATTCAGCATGAATATAACTAACAGTAAGAAAGTACAGCAGTAAGGAAAGAAACTACTACAGTAGGTACCACCACAACAGTAAAACAGCATTTATCATATAACAAGAACTGCAGGTAAAGAAGGTACAGCGGAAACAAAAACTACTCACTAGAACAGAAACAAAAGGGGTACAAAAAGGCTGTGGTAACTCTACTGGACCCTACTCGGCCCAGCGTCCTCTGCAGCCGCCGACCCTGGCTGCTCAACACCTGGTCCTGAAAAAGGTAACGAGTGTAACACGTCAGCAAAACGCTGAGTAGAGTGGCAAACTAACTAAAGGCAACAGTAGAGTGTACAGTAGCTGTTATGTTCTATTACTTCCTTTATTCACATCTTTCAATTTTTCTCACTATTTCATTTATTTCTCAGATCCTTTACTTGATCTCGAATGTCCTCGTGGGAACGATCTTGATTGCAGTCTTTTCCAAAAGCAGAAGTAGCACGTGGTGCTCTCCTGGCCGGGAGAGTCCCCCGTGGTGATCCTACCCTCAGTCAACCACCCCAAGGTCACTGACAGACGTAACGGTGACTACGGCACGCGCGATAAACGCACAGGTAGCTAGCCCGCACTGGCACGCGGTCAGTCGTTTCCGTTAACGAGTGCGCCCAAAGCACAGCACGGAACCAGGGCAGAGCCCTCTCAGTAACAGGGGTCCAACCCCTCCACAGTAACCAAACCGGGGCCTTGCCCCTCCACAGTCCGCGCACCCTCGCCTGACTACCCTGGTTTGCCCTAATGGGCCTAACAAGTCGGTGAAGGAGGCTAGCAGAACCCCGGGGCCCGTGGGGTAGCTAGTACTCTCCTAACACTAGTAGCTCTCCTCGGTACTACGTACACGAGGGCCAACAAGTCGGTACAGAGCGGCCAATCCTAACCCCGGGTCCCTGGGGCGGCTGGCCCCACTCTGCACTAAACAGGTACAGGTACTTCCCTTGGTACTGCGTACCCAAGAGACAGTACAAACTACATCTCAGTTCCATTCCTTTTTCTTTCCAGGAGTTCCACTCCTAATTCCCCGTAGGGTTCCAGCTCTTTATCTCAGAACATCATATGTTTCACTTTCCAGATTCACGTTCTCAAAATCCATGATCTCAAACATGTTTCTTTATTCATAACAGGCAGCTGTTAATTAAATTTACAAGCAGCTTTATATATTCCTTTCCATTTTCCCAAGACTGCAGTAATATACATTCCACTAGTTTTTCCACCCTAGGATTCATGCCATATCCTAGGATCTATCATACAATCTAGTTTTCCGGCCCTAGGATTCATGCAACACCTAGGAGCTATCATTCCATATATTTCTCATTCCTAGGATTCATGCAATGCCCTAGGTTCTAGTTACGGTTCCATACTTTAACAGATTTTATTAATACTTAAAGCCACTCTACCAGGTACAACGGGAGTAATGGGGGCGTGATCGGGAATCCCGCGTGCCTCCGCGACTCTCAAGACTGCAACCGAACGAGGTCCTATCACAAGGATCAAACACAAGGAGTGTCTCAGAACAGTGTATAGCTACTGTAGACGGGTAGAGGAATTAATTCTGAAACGAACGCAACTCGAATCGCGGAAAACGGAGCCCAAACGGGCCCTAAACGGGTCGAGAAAGACGATACTGTGCAAAATCAGACGTCTGGAACTCCTTCCAGACGTCTTAAACGGTGGATCAGAGAATTACCTGTTCAGCTTGGTTCCCCGGACGTCCAGAAGTCTGCGGGGACGTCTGTCCTATACCCCAGACGTCCGATGGTCCACACGGACGTCTGTAGATCACTCCCGCCGTCTGGTACAACTTCCAGACGTCTGATTCGCAAAGGATGGCGAATCAGCGAACCTGCGCACAGCCAACCCCCCTCCCTCAGTACGGTCAGTCGAGAAGAAGGAAGAAGAAAGCGGAAACTTACCTTTCAGACGTCTGTATGATCTTACAGACGTCGACCTTGCCGTCTGTCTATCA
This sequence comes from Thalassia testudinum, assembly GCA_037157565.1. Classification (NCBI taxonomy): domain Eukaryota; kingdom Viridiplantae; phylum Streptophyta; class Magnoliopsida; order Alismatales; family Hydrocharitaceae; genus Thalassia; species Thalassia testudinum. The sequence continues at coordinate 12,350,213 of JAZHRO010000025.1, forward strand.
ACCCAGACGTCTGATTCTGGAAATTTTTCCAGAATCAGAACCCTGCTCGGCCTCCGCTCGCGACGCCGCCCGTGTCGCACCTCGCGCGTCCGCTGCTCCGACCGCAGCAGATCCCACTCCGCGTCGCTCCGCGCCCCCTGCGCCCTCCGCCGGCCGGCCAAGCCGCTCCGGCGAGCTCGCCCTCACGGCAGAGCCCCGCCCTCGCACGCCGCACCTCCTCCGCGCTCACTGCGGCTGCCGCTGCCGCCCTCGCGCTCGCTCGCTCTCGCGCTCAGGAAGGAGAAGAAGGAGGAGACGGTGGAGACGGGAGGGGAGGCGTGGCCCTTTTAAGGCCGCGCGAGGAGAGAGAAGGTGGTCGCAGCGCGCCTGCAGCCGCAGAGAGAGAGAGAGAGGAATCGCAGGTCTGCGCGCACAGGCGCGCAGACGAATCTCCCGTGCGAACATAACTGTTCTCCAGACGTCTGTAAACTATCCCGGACGTCTGGTCAGACGTCTGGATGTGATCCCAGACGTCTGGTCCGACGTCTGGGCCACCTCCCAGACGTCTTAAAAGGCGTCTGGGGCACGCGTTCGTTACACAGCATATGCCGGAAAGTCATTAATAGTCCACATTATTGCAACATGTAACCGAAACATTTCTTTGTGATCAACATTGTTTACGGAGGCGAGATCGGTGTTTAAAAGATAAATGATGCGTTGTAGTATAGTTGAAATCGCCTTGAAAACAAATAAGAATTTTATTACTCGAATTTTAAGTCTGAGGTCGAACACAGGGAGCAAATGGAATTCATGTACTGATCTCAATAATTAATGTAATTTGAACACATAAGATTACTCAAAACCTAGTTTAGAATGTAAAGCAGGAGTATATGAAAAATGTAGCATAAAAGAGAAATTGGGAAGAATTAGACTATAAAATTAAAGGTCTTAAAAATGTTTGGCTTTTCTTCTTCTCTTGCTTCTTCTCTTTTTCTTCTTTTCTTCACTGTTCTTTCCTTCTCTAGCTCTTCTTTCTCTTCTCTTTTTGGCTTTCTCTTCTGACTTGGCCTTTAGCTTCTCTCTTCTTCTTTCCTTTCTGCCTTTAGCCTTGGCTTCTTTCTTCTTCTTTGTCTTCTTCTTCTTCTCTGACTTCTCCTTCCTTCTTCTTCCTTCTTCTCTGCCTTAGCTTTCTCTGCCCTTAGCTTCTTTGCCTTAGTTTCTGACCTCCTTCTTTCTCTTTCTGCCTTTAGCCTTCTTCTTCTCTGACTTCTCCCTCAACTTCCTCTTTCTTCTTCAACCATGCCTTCTCCTTCCTTCTTCTTTCCTTTAGCTTCCTCAGCTTCCTCCTTCAGTCCTTTGCTTTTCCTTCTTCTCTGCGGCTGCACCTAAGGCTTCCTCCTTCTTTCCTTAGCTTTCTCCTTCAGCTTCCTCTTCCTTCTTCCTTTCCTTGCACACAAGTGCAAAACCTACCCCTACCCACCCCCGTGAACTCTCTCTCTCTCTCTTTTTCTCTCTTAGGCTCTCTCTCCCAGAGCCTTTCTCGGGTAAACGGGTCAGGCTAGTGCACCTAGGTCCACGCGCACCGGTGTGGGTGATGCGCTAGGAGTGCTGGGTAATCGGGTCAGGTCAGCCAGGTCCACGTAGCGTGGGCACGGACGAGGCATGAGTGGGCGAGAGGACCTCACCCCGTGTTAGGAGGCGAAGAGCCTATGACACAAATTCAACTTATATCGCTCAACGCACTTCAAAATGCCCAAGGTGGGACTAAATGTCCCACCCGCTTCTTCGCGTGCACCCGCAGGGGATATCTTCTAATTGCTGCAGCTGCAATGCCTCACAAAGCCAATTACTTAGCTAAATGCATGCGTGATGTGAATCCGCGTCGCCTGGACCTGGGACCTGGAGCACGGCAACCTAGAGCAAAGGTTGCGAGCTCCTTCATGTCTGCTCTAATGGCGGCGGAGGTCGAATCCTGCTATCAAGAAACATGGCCTTGTGGCCTCATTAGAACACATAGGAGGCTTTGCCGTGGCATGACGAAGATGAATCAATGGTCGGTGTGACGCGGGGCGACCTAGGTGTGTGTGCCTAGGTCGGTCTGTGGTTGTGAAGGTGGGGTTGTTCTGTGGTTGTGTATGGCGTGTGTGGTGGTTGATGGAGAGGGGGAAGATGCTCAGTGGAAGGTGGCGGAGCTTTTGAGGGGTTTGGTGAGTCATGTGAGTGTGTGGAATGATGGATGCGCCTTCGTCGGTGGTCTGCCAGAGGTGGAGACAATAGTGGTGGTCTACGATTGTCGAGGGGTGGAAACAGAAATAGAGAGAGGGAAAATAGAGAGGAGATGAAGGGGAAAGTATCTAACCTAATTTAAGGATGAAGGGGGTTGGGATAGCGGCTGGCGCGTACCTGCCGCCGCCGGAAATGAAGATCCAGTAGAGGGGTGACGGCGACGACGAGGGGGTAGTTGGCACGTGCGCAGGTATGGTGCGACGCGGACGAAGGAGGCAGAGATGTCTCTGCCATTGGTACTGTGGCAGAGTGACGAGAAGAGGGAGGATGAGTCGTCGAAGCTCGCTGGATGTTTGGCCGGAGGAGAAGAGACGAAATTGGAGGGTTGTCTCCGGCCAAAGCAAGCTGGGAATGATCGGCCGGGTCAGGGGGACCTTTTATAGACATAGGCAGAGGGCCTTGTGCTTGGAAGGCAAGCTTCCAAGCACGGGTATCCTTGCCGGAGATGGAATGTGAGAGATACCCAAATCTCTCATGTGTTTGCATGAGAGATTGGATGATAATCAGGGCTTAGGATTTGGTTTACACGATCGAGAATTCCTTGAGAGGGAGTTTCTGAGGAATCAGGGAAAAATCCCTTCTGGAATCCTCGCCGGAGTAGGACTCCTCCGCTGTAATGGTGGAGGGACCTAATTGCAAAGAATGGTGAGGAAGCTAGGGGGGTCTCTACAAGGTTTTCAAAAGTTAGGGGTCTAAAAGTAATTAGGTTGGACTATTTTGCAAAGTAGGTCAAGGTGAACTCCCCTTAGGTCCAAATTTTGGTACAAACCTAATTTGGACCTAAGGAATCCAATGGTGAAGTTGGATTTTAGGTTTGACCACGTTTGAGTGGACATTTTTTATAAAAACCCAATTTAGGGCAAATGTTTAACTAAGACCCTTATTTAGGTCAAAATAGGTTCCAAAGGCCAAATTGAAGGTTCTAAACCCTAGATGATATTTTTCCATGAATTTTAGAGGGTTTAGGTGATTTTTATCCTGACCAGAACCTCGTTGAATTAAGTGGGTCTGTTTTAGGGTTACAGGAAGTCATTTAATTCCCAGATTTCACATTAACCCTTTTCTGATTGAACCAACCCACTTTTTATCTTGTTAAGACCAATTGACCTATGTTCAGCCCCTGAGAAATCCTGTTGTTGTACTGCAATGGTAAAATTACATTTTTACCCTTTATTTCTTATTTTCCTCCCATAACAGTTATTCCTTGAATTAGACTCTTCTCTTGGTTATATAGGAGCTTTTGTTCTCTTTTCTAGGTCAAAATGAGCTAGTTAGGACTCATGATGGTGTTCCCATCAAACATCAAATGTTGGAATACCAATCTCCCATAAATCTTTCAATTCCTCAATTAATGGTTGCAAAAATACATCTATATGAGCTTTTGGACTAGAAGGACCGGGAATTGATGTCAATAATATGAAATTTGATTGCTTCATGCATAACCATGGAGGTAAATTGTAGGGAATTAGGATAACAGGCCAAGTACTATGTTGTGTTGCCATCATCCTAAAAGGATTGAACCCATCAATAGCTAAACCAAGGCAAGCATTTCAAGTCTCTGACGCAAAATAAGGATATTTACTATCAATTGTCTTCCATGCTAGGGAATCTGCAGGATGTCTAAGCATTTTATTTTTTAATTGACCTTTAGAATGCCATCTCATCAGGTGTGATGTCTTCGATGACATGAATAGTCTTTGTAACCTTAGTTTCAATGGAAAAGACCACATAACTTGAGAAGCAATTCCATTATCTGATTCAAGTTGAAGAGTTTCATCAACTTCAGATTGTGATATTCTTTGTCTCCATCTCGAAGTACCACATATATGGCATGAATTATCATTTGTATGATCTTTCCAATATAGCATACATTTCTCTGGACATATGTCAATTTTTTCATAAGTAAGGCCAAGTTTAGCTATAATTTTCTTGGTTTTATGGAAAGAATTAGGAAGTGTTTCTCCCTCTGGCAATGCATCTTTAAGAAGCTCTAGCAGCATGGTAAAAGATTTGTTTGTGCATCCACTAAGGCACTTTATGTGATAAAGTTGAACCAAAAAAGATAACCTACTAAACTTCTTACATCCTGGATATAGCTCTTGCTTGGCATTCTCCAATAATTCAAAAAACATATTTGCATCTTTATTAATATTATTTGGCAAATTGCATTCCATGTAAGATGCATCCTTGTCCATATCTTGAAACCCAATAGCTTCATCTAGCAAATCATGCACATCATCCCCAACTTCTTGATTGTCACTGACTTCTTCTTCTTGGATGTTTTCAAGCTCTTCACCATGTAAAACCCACTTAATATAACCTTTGGAAAATCCTCTCCATAATAAATGTTCAACAACTGTTTGTCGATTAACTCGAATAGTGTTAGCACAGTCTCGACATGGGCAAGCAATGGTTCCTTCCTTGGCCACTTTTTTTTTTTTGAAACAAAAAGGAAAGCTATCGTCTTACGATAGCAATCTGGGAAGGTATATCATATAATCAAGTAAGAGGAATTACAATCCGGATCCCTAAGTATGTATGAGGGACCAGCACTCTCTTATAATTTGTTCACAACACACCGGTCTCTCCTGAAAAAGCCTCGCATTTCTCACCTTCCACACACACCAGAGAGTGACAGCCATGTGCACATGTGGCTTCTCTCTCACAACGAACCCATGCCAAATGGAATCCCATGTTGGTAATGGCTCCTGGCAAGTCCTCCTCCAAACAGCATCAGTGACCAGGCAAGAGGAGAAAATGTGATTAATGTTGTCAGTGTGCATCCCACATAAGTAACATTCATGAAGAGCAACTCCCATCCTTCTGTGTCGTATATCACCTATAATCAGGCCCTCTCTCCTACACAGTCAAAGAAATATTTGTACCTTAAGGGGGATCTTCAAAAGCCAAATTTTCTTGTCAATGAAGTCATAGCTCCACCCACTTCCATTTTCCATGATTCTGTTGTAACCACAATGCACAGTGTAAAGCCCATCCCAGATGTAGTTATCCTCCACTCCAAGTCTTGGCCTAAAGCTTTCAAGATCTAAGAGCAGATTCATCCTTTCATCCCACAACCGAGTGCCCCTTCTGGTGGAGTTTTCTTCATTCAGTCTCCAGATGCAACTACTGCTAGACCAGAATCTGCTAACAGTCCCCTCCTTATCAGAGGCTGCTGCAAAGGCCCTTGGATAGATCTCCTTCAAAACACCCAACCGGGACCAACCTTCATTCCAAAAGCTGAAGGTCCTGCCATCCCCAAGAGCCGGCTGCAGCAGATGCATGTTATCAGCCAATGCTTTGATCACTGAATTCCAAAAGGGCGAGGGTCTGTTGGGCTGCAGCCTATAGAGCACACTATTTGAAGATCCATAGCTGTCCCTGATCAAGGCAGTCCAAGGCTTCATCTCTCCTTGAAAGAATTTAATAGCCCACTTAAGCAATAAAGCATCATTGAACTGTTTCAGGGATTTAATCCCAAGTCCTCCCTTGTCCTTTGGCTGGTAGATCTGCTCCCACTTCAGTGGCTGCATAAATCTACCCTCATGTTTGGATCCCCTCCAAAAGAATCTCTTCCTCAATACATCCAGCTGCTTCCATATAGATTTAGGAAAGGTAGAAAACAGGGATAGAGGTGATCACTGAATTGAGCAAAATGAGTCTTCCACTCTTGGAAAGAAAGTTGCTATGCCATCCATCCAACTTCACTGAAATTTTATCAAAGAGACAATTCCGATCTCTTTTCTTCATTCTAGAGCACCTCAGTGGCAGACCCAAGTATTTGATAGGGAGGCTGATGCGGGAAGTCCCCAAAATAGCTGAAATATCACCTTGCTCATCCTCAGGTAAGCTAAAATAGACCAAACTTGACTTCTCTCTATTCAGCCTAAGATTTCTCCAAAAATGTTGACCATATGACACAGAGCTTGGGCTTCATCCATAGATCCTTCCACAAAAAAAAACGTATCATCCGCATATTGAAGTATAGGGGCCAAAGCACTCTTGCAAGATAAAGAATATCCTCTAATAAGGCCTGATTCAGCAAGTTTGCAAGCATACCAGGCCAAGTTGTCCATTGCCAGGTTGAAAACCAAAGGTGCCAAAGGACAACCTTGTCTGATCCCACATTGGGGCTGAATCCATGCACCACAAGGTTTCCCATTTATCAATAGAGTGAAAGAGGCAGTTGTGATACACCTTTTCACCCATTGAATCCAAGCAGAGGGAAAACCTCTTCTTTTAAACACTTCCCAAAGATAAGGCCAACAGATGGAATCATATGCTTTGCGGAAATCAACTTTCCACAAAAAAGCTTTACACTTCCTCTTGTGCCACCCACAAACCATCTCCTGGGCCATGATAAAAGACTCCTGTAAAGATCTGTCAGGAAGGAAGGCGGATTGAACAGGGTGGATCAGCTCTTGCAGAATAGGTCTCAACCTATTGGCTAAGACCTTGATAATCACCAAATAAATAGAGTTTGAAAGGGCAATGGGTCGGAATTCCTGAAATGATTCAGCTCCCGGAGTCTTTGGCAGAAGGAATAAAAAGGATCTATTGATTTTTTCAAAGCCAAAGTTGCCAATCTCAAATTCTCTGATCACCTCCATCACCTCAATGCCCACAACGTCCCATATCTCTTTGTAAAAGAAGACTTGAATTCCTTCAGGACCAGGTGAGCCTTCACAGTTGAGATCCTTGATGGCATTCAAGATTTCAGATTCAAATACAGTAGCAGTCAGGTTGGACCCCTGATCTTCAGTGATTCTGGGAAGGTCACTTGCTGCCATCCTCCAACAGCCCCTTCCAGCAGATCTTGAGGATTCCTTGAAGTATCTGACAGCATCAGCTCTGATATCAGAGATGGAGGTAGTTCTCTACCCATTTTGAACAATTGAGAAAATCAGATTGATTCTTCTCCGAGAGCTAGCAGCCAAATGAAAGAACTTAGTGTTTGCATCCCCCTCTTTTAGCCATAGCTGTCTTGAATGTTCCCTCCAATCCATCTCCAGCTTCAGATCTTCTTCAACCACCACCCCCTGCCATCTTTTTTTGTCAAGGAGATCCTGCTTAGACAACACGTCATTGACTTCTCTAGAGTCCAATTCCTGAACCTTCATCAAGGCTTCTCAGTGTCTCTGATGCCTCATGATAGAAACAACATCACCATATTCCTTTAACATCACTCTCATAGTCGACAGTTTGGAAGCCAGCTTGATGGTAGCTGTGCCCTCAACCTGCTGAGCCCTCCACCAACCTTCAAGCATCTCTCTGAAGCCCAGTTCCCTCAACCAAGGCTTCTTGAATTTGAAATAGGATCCAACCAACACCTGATCCCCATTGTCCCAGACCAGGGGGTGTGATCAGAGAAGGGTCATTCAAGGCCACAGACATAAGATAACTGAAAAAGGTCCAGCAGCCCAGCATTGCCAAAGAACCTATCAATTTTGGACGTGAGACCATTTCCATTCCTCCACGTGAATTCAGAGCCCAAGGAGGGGAACTCACTCAAACCTAAAGCTTGAACCATTAATTGGAAGCCAGTGGCTGCACTATCAGCCACACCATTGGGTCTATACTTCCCACCAACACACAATTGAAATCCCCTCCAACAAGCTAGGCAGCCCCATTCACAAAATCCGTAGCCAAATTCCAGTCCTCCCATAGCTCATGTCTTCTGCTAGGGTCATATGGACCATACACACCTGTCACAAATAATTCACTGCCCCCCTGGTCTCTTTTGAACCTGCAAGTCAGTAAGTGTCTAGCCAAAGAGGCCTCCTCCAACTGCAACACATGCTTCTTCCACTAGATGGCAACACCCCTAGATCTACCACTTGAGTTGATCATCACAATGTCATTGGTAAGACCAGCTTTCATCTCTACCCAAGCCCTGTCAGCCTCACTATCAATATGTGTTTCTTGGAGGATGGCATAATCAATCGCCCATTCTCTCAAATATCTAAGCAAAGAAGCCCTTCGACTTCGGTCGCGCAACCTACGCACATTCCAAGTAAGGATCCTCATTTGGCTGTCTGATCAGTCCCCTTCTTCGCAGCAGAGACTTTGCTAACCTTCATCACAACTGCAATGGCACACTTATCAACTTTTTGTATTGAACTATGTCTTCTCAACCTAAGCTTGTAGGGAGGTCTCCCTAGACTAGAGATGGAAGGAGTCATGGAATCCAATTGCAAGCCTTCAACCACAGGAGGACTACAATGCAGATCTAAGGAATTCATAGGGGGCTCTTCCATATCAGGTTCAACAGGAGCATTGGCTATGGGAGTCCCACCTTTCAAATCCTTAGCCACAGCCTTATTCATCAATGTCATCTCCTCATCTTCTTTCACCACCACAGCTGAGTCAACTTGAAGCAGAGGTGAACCCCTCCCATCCTCCAGAGTTTCAAACATCCCCTCCTCTGCCATCAAACCCCCCACCCCATCTTCCAGTTCCATATCTTTATTGGGCTTAGCCAGCTTCTCCTGAATTTCACAATCCCTCAGTATTGAGTCTGTTTTGGCTTGCAGCACCTCAGCATAAGAGGGAGGGTGATGGCGTGATTCCACATCCCTGTTAGCCACATGAAAATTCAAGAGCAGCAACCATGAACTCCCCCCACAATGGAGAATCAGCTTATCTGGAACATATTCGACCCTAAAGACATCCACCCCCATATTCAAAACACTACCATCACCTTCAATCAGGCCAATCTCAGCATCCTTTGCCACAGAAGCAAACCTAGCAATCATAGCTTCCACCACCACCCTAGACCTCAGGTGCAAAGGTAGACCTTTGATTTCAAGAATGCTTGATCTAGGGACAGCTTGATGAGAACCTCATCATGAACCCTAACTAGCACAATTTAATCCAAATGAGTGTGAAAAAGCTCCTACAAAACCCAAAGAGAGGCTTAACTCAGAGAATTCTAAGTTAAAGAATAAAATAAATCATAAGGGGTAAAACTACAATTTCACCAATGCAGTATGCAAATAGGGTAATTAAGGATCCAAACACAGGTCAAACGAGCTTAATAAGGAGGGAAGTGGGATGATCTAATCTGAAAAGGGTTATAGCAACTTCTAGGAATTAAGTGACATTCCGTAACCCTAAAACAAACCCACTTTAATTCACGAGGTTCGAGGTAGGATAAAAATCAACTAAACCCTCTAAAATTCATTGAAAAATATTTCCTAGAGTTTAGAACCTTCAATTTGGCCTTTGCAACCTATTTTGACCTAAAATAAGAACCATGCCCAATTAATGACTTAATTTACATTTTTTACGCAAATTAACTGGTCAAACATGGTCCAACCTAAAATCAAATTTCACCATTAAAATCCTTAGGGTCAAATTAGTCTGGTATAAAAATTTGGGCCTAAGAAAAGACCATCTTGACCGACTTTACAAATTGGTCCTCTTAATTTACTTTTTGACCCTTATCTTTTGAAACCCTTACGTTTAGCTCCCTAACTTCTCATCGTTCTTTGCAGAACGGTCCTCCCTGCCATTTCTACGCAGCGCCATACCTCCGGCAACCTTGCGCGGAGGATGGCGCCGCGCAGGGCAGGGCGGCCGTCCTTAGGAATAGACGGGGGGTTCCCTGCGACGTCTTCTGTCGCAAGGACCCTCCCCTGACCTCTGCAACCGACCATGCCTCTCGTGCGAACGCACGAAAGGCATGGGTATCCTTTCCAGCCACTCTCCGGGGAGGTAGGCACGTCGCCTCCTCGGTCCCTCTCCTCGCCAAGGCCTTTATAAGGAGTGGTAGGGTTTGCCGTCTCCTTTAAGCTTCTTCTGGCCAAGAGAAACCCTACTTTTCATCTCCTCCCTCTCCGGTCAGAACGCCCGAGCTTCCGACGATCTTCTCCTCCTCCTCGTCGCTCTGCTGCCCTACCTGCAGTAGAGTCCACTCTGCCCCGTCGTCCCGCGTTAGGCTGTACCAGTTGGCGCCCTCAGACCACCTCCTCGTCGCCGATAACCTCCTCCTGGGCATCTTTGTCCTCAGCTCCGGTAGGCACGAGCCGGATGCCCCCCTCGCCCCCTTCGTCGATTAAGTAGGTAGAAATCTTCCTCTCTCTCTCCCTTACATTTTCCCTTTCCTGATTTACCCTTTTACTCTACCAACCTCCACTTCCACCTCCATCTGCTCCATCTCCGATCACCTTCTCTGGCGAGGTCACCCCACCTCCATAGACCACCTCACCCCTCGCCGACAAGCCTAGAAGCTCCCCCTCACTCCACTCGACCATTTCCCCCACTCCATACACCCCCACTCACCGCCCGACCACCCCCCGAATAGACCCACTTCCATGCACACAGTCTGACCTAGGTCCACCGCCACAGGCGCTCTCGCGCCTCGCCGACCCCCGCACTGCCTTCGCCACACTCCAGTGAAGCTTCCTACATTATCTGATGCGGCTGCGAGGCTGTCCTTGTGTTTTCAGGTCAGCGCCCCCTCGCCGCCATTGTTGAGCTATTGCAGCTCCTTCGCAAGTAGCTCCAGGCCGTCTCCAGCCCAGGCACGCGTTCTAGGCAGCGCGGACTGATTTCGCGAAAGCACCCAGGCTTGTGATTTGGGTTGCGAGCCTCGCAGCTGCCCCAATTAGCAGCGGCTTCCTCAACTGCGGGTGCGCAATCTGGAGGTGGGACTTTAGTCCCACCTCGTAAGTGTGCAGCCGGGCACCCACACTTAAATTCAAAAAGTGTATCAGGCTGTTTGCCTTCGATACACAGGGGTCAGGTCCCTCACATACACGCAGCGCGCCACGCGCTCGCTCGCTCGCCTTCGCCCGCGCTCACGCCCCGCGGGTCTGGGCGGATTCGACTACCCGACCAAGCACTCCTCGCCCACCACCGCACGCCGGTGGGCCTAGTCCCAGGCGCGCTACCCGAACCCGAATACCCTGCTCTGGGAGAGCATTCCTAAGAGAGAGAAAGAGAGAAGCGGGGAAGGGGTAGGTTTTGCACTGACCCTTGTGTGTGTGCGTAGGGAAGAAAGAAAGAAGAAGAGAGGAGGAGCGGCCGAAGCCTTAGTCGCACTAAGCAGCTGAAGAAGAAAGGAAGGAGAGGAGCTGAAGAAGAAGAAAAGAAGCTGCACTGTAGCAAACCCATAGTTAAGTCGTCTGAGCACCAAGTCAGACGACGGAAGGGTAGCGGCCAGAGTGCAAAGAAGAAGAAAGAAAGAGAAGAAGGAAGCAGAGCAAAGAAAGAAGAAAAGAAGAAGGCAGGCCAGAGCAGAAAGAAGAAAAAGAGGAAAGAAGACACAGCTGCAAGGAAGGAAAGAAGAGAAGAAAGAGAAGGAGAAGAAAGAAGACTTTGCAGCTGAAAGAAAGAAGGAAGCAGAGAAGAAGAAGAAAGAAGAAGGCAGGCTGAGAAAGAGAAGAGAAAGAAGAAGAAGATCACCATAGCCGCAGGCTAAAGAAGAAAGAAGAAGGCAGGAAGAAAAGAAGAAAGAAGAAGAAGAGGAATGGCCAAAGCAGAAGAAGAGAAAGAGAAGAGGAAGAAAGAAGAAGAAGCCAACAAAAGAGAACTCTAGCTCTCTCTCTCCCTCTCTCTTATTATTTTTGTAACATAATTGTGAACATTTATGCTTCTAGAATCATAGTTGCTCCCTGAGTTCGACCTCTGGAAAACTTGTTATTCCGAGTAAAAAAATTTGTAGTAATCTGGTAGCTGTTTTGTCATATACCACAACGACCATAATAACCATAAAGATGAAACTAGACACCACAGCTCTTTGAGGTGGTCACTCAAACAAAGCCATCAAAAGGGGATACCAGTCGCCACATCACTGCCAACCCATGCAGATTACTGGACCGAAAGCACAAATGTTCGACATCTCCCACCCCCAAACCAAAAACATCAGTCGAGAGGGAAAGGGAGCTTACCAGTTGATGAGCTTTCTCCAGAGATAGAGTGCGCATCATCACTTCCTCAATCAAGGCCCCTCGCAAAACCAGTTCCGCCACCTTGATGTCCTCACTCAGAGGAATCTCCACATCCAGGGTGTGCCCCCCAAAAGCCGGTGGGGAAGGTGGAAGAGGTGGTTGCACCTCTCCCTTTTGTGTCCAGGGATTAGTGCGCAGCCTACCCCCAGATCCTCCATGAGCTGCCAAGCAAGAGTCATGCTTGTGGCCATAGCCCCAGCAGTCCAAGCAAAGCACTAGACGTTGGCACACCGCCACCAAATGTCCACGGTGTCGACATCTAAAGTAGACCACCTCCCTACGGTTCCGTGACCACCTATCGTGAGTCCACCGCCTATCCACAGCCTTGACTCTATCAACCGCCTGGGCACCTCGCTCTTTTCTTCTCCAAGATCACGATCTCCAGACCGACCAGCCATCATTGTTGGTGGCTCGCTCACCGGGCCACCTAAGGTGGCTAGCCATCATCGCCGGAGCTTCCCACCTAAAGGGAAATTCAAATCCTCCTTGTAAGTGCTCCTCCCTCTTAGGGTTTTTCGATGCAAACTCAACGAAATTTGCAATGCCCACCAGATATTTACTACTTGACCTATCTTCATATATCCAACTTTTATCCATTAACTTTATTTGGCAAAAGAATATGATATCCTGAAAAGGATATTTATTATTAATGATCCATTTAAGTGAAAATCAAAGGAAAAGTTTAGTGTGTAAAGCACTACCACCTAGAAAAATGAAAATCAAAACCAATTAACATGTAGATGAAGTGCATAAGAATGAAAAAAAACACAAATAGATTTTCTTAGGGGAAAATACAATGGTGGGCATCTTGTTTTCAAGCAATTCTTAGTGGGGTTGGATCTATAATTGACAATCCAAGTTTAGAGAATCTAGATAACTAAAGGGCTAAATTCTACCAAAAATTTGGCAGAGTTTCCCCTATTTTTTCATGTTTTTCCCAAAAATCTATACTTGTAAAGAAGTGATTTATACACGAATATAAAATAATGTGGGTACACCCCACAATCACATTCACAAACCACGAGAAACATAAAAAAAAACATTTACAAGTACAAGCACACCTACCCACATACTATTTGTTACAAAATAAAGGTCCCTCCAAACAAAATATTACATCACATTTTATAGTGTTATACAAAAACTAAGGGCCTAAACCAAGAAGTTATTAGATAAAAAACATGCAACATGTTCAAGGTGAAGTCCTGTTCTAAAGTATGCTAACCCCATTTTTTTAGAACTTTCACAAAAAGAAAAGCAAACATAAATGATATTTCCCCAACTCTAGGCACACATTTGGGTCATGGATTTAGAGGACATGTTAAGTTGACATTATGCGATCACATCGCAAAGGGGGGCAGAGGAGGGGGGATCACCTTCTCCTTCTATGCCTCCCCTCCTTTTCTCCTCCCCAGCAAGGGGGTTAGAGGCCATTCAAAAATGAAAGCTATAACTACTAGTTGTAATAAGGGCTAAATTCTGCCCAAAATTTAATAAAATTTTCCTTATTTTATTACGTTTTTTCCAAAAATCTATACTTGTAAAGAAGTGTCGTATGCAACAATATATAATAATAAGGTGGGTACACCCCGCAATCACATTCACAAACCATAAGAAACAAAAAAAAAACATTTAAAAATGCAGGCACACCCATCTTGTATATGCTTGTATATGTAAGAATATCCTATAGCTGATGAATCCCTCAATACCTAATTACTCTTTTGATGCTTATTTTTGCTTGAAAGTAGCTTGTTATCAGGACCTTTGTATTTCTCCTTGCATATATTATAAAATTTATTTTGTTCTTATTCAGTTCTGGAGTCTTTATTGGAGTCTTTATTTGTTGCTTTTATAATTTCTGATACTTGCTCCTCTTACCTTCCCAAAGGAAACAATTCCTTATATTTTTTGGTAGCTCTATGTAATTTTCCTTCACCTACTTTACAATAAATAAACAACCTTTAGCCATTCTCTTTAAAAGAGAGGTAAAGGTTTTGTAATGATGTATCTCACTTCCTTCTATAGATCTATTGATTTTTCTTACAATTATTGAGGAACTTGATTCTTGGATATAAAAATTATATATCTATAGTATCTTTTTGATGTACATTATCAAACCATCAGCTAATTTTCGAGTTGGTTTCATTCTTGAAATGAAAATTTGTAGTTAGTTTCTCTTTCCACAGAAGCAATGGAGTTAATTCTAAAAGATCAAGGTGTTTTTGTCGTTGGGAGGCCAGTTATGCTTGATGATATTTAGGTGTAAACTCACTAAATCATTTTTGTTTACTTGTCTAGGACAAATTCTGAGGATCCTGTTTACTTGCCACCTCAAAGAAATGTTCCTTTAATGGGACATCAAGCCCTTCCTAAGTCCCAACATTCTTAAGGCTTCCACATGGTTGGTGGTTTTTAGCATGAAGAGATACCTTCTAGTGTCAGAGTGGGCATTCCCCTGCAAGATCTTGCAAATGTTCCTAAAAATAATAGTTGTATTGAACCTCTTTCTTAGGATAAATTTTATAAGAGTAATTAGATGCAGGAACCACTGTCTCTGGCGGTTACCTGCCAATAGACAATTCTAGAAGCTTGGAAGTTTACAAGGGTTGGATCATCTGCAATCAACGGCTAACCAATTTTTGACATCTTCATCTACCATTCACGGTGATGCAAAGATTTTAAGAAAACCCTCATGATCAAGGTGCTTTTGATCCTTACTTGTTTCAATCTCCCATTGAAACTAGAAAGTAACACAGGCTTGTAGAAAGTAGGCAAAATTCAATCAAACATCAATGCTGGTCCTTCTCATCATTAACCTTCTGAATTTTTCTAGTCTGGTGGTGGTTCTAGTCCACTCCAATATCAGGACCATGACTTCTTGAATTTGCTAGGGATTGAATGTAATGATGATATATCGGTATCAAGTCATTTGCAAAATAAACCAATGGGATGAACAATGCTACTATACAATTGAGTATGAAGACTGTTACAATGATAAAGAATGAGAAATGGATTCTCAGAGTCATTTTGATAAATGCCCTGCAAACTATTACAAAAAGGGTAGAAAAGGGTAGAGGAATAGCATTTTTGTTCTTAAATCCAATGCCCCAAAGGTGGATGAATAAGACTTAGATGAAGATTCATCACTAGAACAAGTGCAGATTTGGTTGTTCAAGCAAAACAATTGGAGAACAAACCTAGTTTCAAAATCTTGTTGCTACAGTGTAGAAGCAAAAATGCAGCAGTGCTCCTGATTATGAAAAGCAGTATAGTTCTGTTGTTCATGAAAAGTAAACAAGCAGCAATATTGCTGCTTATGCAAAGTCGAATCCCATTGATCCTATTTCGGGATCATGTGCACACCACTACTAAAGTAACATCACCATCCGTGCACCATTTTGATCTTTATGACTTGGTGAGCAGCCGCTTCCTTCTAAACATCCACAGGAATAATTTGATTTTTAGGGCATCTTTGATCCTCCATAGTAGCTTTGAATCAGTGTCAACTGCAGACCATTGCATCTCATTTGCTTCATGTAATTTATAAGTATTTCTGACACTAAATTTCGCATGTTTCCAAATATAGCATTCCAATTCTACAGACGTTGGAGAAAAATCTGCCAACGTCTGAATTAAATGTTGAAAATCAGTAAATGTTGTATCAAACAGACCTTGGGGAAGTCTGATGTCCCAGACCTTGAGCTCCCTATCCTATAGCTCCTTCATACAAAAGCATCTTTATTTTGAAATCAATTTAGTTATGTTAAATCAACAAAAGAACTCTTATAAAGTTGCAATGTTACAGCATGGTTTTACGTTTATTATTGATAAAGAGAATTTATTGTTGATGATAGATTGATAAGAGGTGGAAAGGGTGAGAGAAATAGCTAGGAGTGTAGTTGAGATTGAAGGAGCATCAAGTGGTTGCCAATCTCTAGGTTGTGGCAAAAGCTGGTAGAGAGAGTGGGGTTCTGGGTTAGGAAACAAATGGGCGGCATTTTTTGGTAAGCTTTGGAGCAAAAAAGAAAAATAACCGAATGGATGGTTAGCAGACACTCCGTCATAGTTTTAAAGATCCTTCCATCAATTCACTAAATATTCCTTATCTGTTCACTTATTGTTGCATATTCTTGTCTCCATCCAATCAAACATCCCTATCTAATCAGACATCTTGTTCTTTTGTTGAAGCTTATGAAGAAGATTTAGCACACTTGTTCCTAAGATGCAATTTTGCAAGAGAGGCATGGCTGTAGCTTTAGTCACTACCTTTGAAACTAGAGTCTTTTATGAGATTTTGGAAGTGCATTAGTAGTGGATCTCAAAATGATCTAAATTTGTGGGTTAAGTTTTGAGTTGATTTCTTGAAAGAAATAGGGTGGTGTTTGAGGGCACCCCAGTGCATGTGGATAATGTTGTGAGGGAGGATTTGTCATTAGGTAGCTTGCAGCGAAATGTGATGTAATTCCTATTTTTTCAGGAAATGAAGCAAATGGCCATCGATATCCAATAGCCATCAGTTACCTTTTTTTAAAAAAAACAAGTTGATTTTGTATCAGTTTTGTTGTAACTTGTGAATTCATCCAACACAAATCAAGTAACCACATCTTAAGTTAATCTACTAGAACTACATATCATAAACTACTAGTTAAAATCCAATGAAAAAAATGGTTGTATTTTACAACTCAAGAAGTGAACAAAATCTTCCCACCTTCAACTCCAACATTTACAAATTATTCACCAGAAATGCATGTAATTCATGATTTTTTTCTCTACGAAGAATAAGACATGTAGTTTAATTTAGGTGTGGAAGGCATCTACTAAACAATTGGATCATTTAGGTGGTTCAATCACTGGCATTTTAAATGCAGTTACTACTGAAACTTTTACAATGCTGATTAATTTCATTAGTATAAATCCTAAACCCAGATATTATTGGATCCTTGTATCCCACTGATTTCTGTTTTACCCTCCATGGTATCTATCTAGATTTTTTAATAAATATGAATCAGTTCACAGATCAAGAGCTGAGGGGTGGTTTAATATTCTCATGCTATCTTACTCATGCATGTCACTATCTTGAAGATGTTCCTAATCTAAATATTTTTACTTAACTTGGTTAAAAGAATGTCTAGTGACAATTGATCATAGACCATTCCTCCAAAAACCATCCTCTCTAAGAATTTAACCCCAACATCTACAACATTACACTTGCATAGTACAACAAACATTGCATAATATGTTACATCATCAGGTGTCAAACCTTCCCTAACCATGTTCTCATAGGGAAAGTGCCCAAGATTTTTTAAAGTTGTTTTGAGGGAATTCTAATGCCAGGAAAGTATCTAAGATTTTTCCACATTGAAGCTAGAAATGTGAATGAGGTTGGCTTGAATTAAATGCGGTGCATATTTTGTATACGTAAGAATATCCTATCATGTTGCGAGGGCTAAAAGGGGAAGGTGGAAATTTTTGTCACCATTACAAAAGCAAAAAATAAAAAGGAATCTGACATTTTAGTTCACAATTTTGATCCCTCCTCAAATTTCAATTCACATTTCAGTTAATAGTTAACTGATCCATGATCCTTACTCCCAAAATTGAGTTCCATTACTAACTAGGGTCCATCCACTCTTTCAGACACGGAAAATGGGCAACAGATTGGCATGGAGGAGACAAAACATGGATGTAAACTACTTAATAACTTGGTTTCTAGATGCAACTAAACCAATTGAATGTTGCAAACCATATCTAAAAAGTCCCAATTACAAACTCTCATGCATCAAATAACACTTGTACTTGATGGTAATAAGGAAGGAAAAACCAAATGCTTTGCGAATCTCAAGAGGCATGCAGGAACAACACAAGGCACAACTGAAAAGCATAATCATCTCAAACAACAATTGGTATACCAACAAACCACACTTCATCTTCAATGTAGATTATCATAAATATAGTATCTGCAATTTCTAATCTCTTTAAAAAAGTACTTGCAAATGATGCTTTCAGCAATATTAATATTTTTCACTAGTCCAAATAAAGTAGGTATCATAACTAGTTTTTGACAGTATCTTAATTATTTTCCAACTGAACTGATTAAAACATGCAAACTATATCTAAGCAATCTCAATTACTAACTAACATGCATAAAATTACAACTTATACTTGACAATAATAACCAAGGAAAAAACAAATACATTGCAAATCTCAATAGGCAAACAAGACCAACACAAGGCACAATTGGAAAGCTGAAATCATCTCAAACCACAACTAGAATGCCTACAACCACTCTTTTGCTTTCAATTGTTACCCATATCACATATGAAAATTTCCCTGTTTATCTTAAATGCCATTGTCCTACTAATCAATTATGCGGATAGGATGCCCACTCCATTATGATCACCCATTTGTTTTAAGCAAACAAGAAATATATCACATCAAAAGCATTTCTCTCATGATAAGGGTAGATTTTCCCTTACTAATTGATCTTTAAATTGCATTAACACATATCCATCTAAACTATAACATTATATATCTCATTTCATACAAATCCCATGACAATGTAAATGTTGTTGAAGAGTTGGCTAAGCATAAGGATGAAAATAAAATATATCTAGGTGCAACTACCATTGAACAAATAATCTCTATTATGAAGGACATGACACCTTTAAATGATTGCTATAACCACCCTATTTACTAGTAGGACTTTTATATGTGGACAACCTTTTATCTTGACCTTTAGAATGTGCACAAGAGTCAATGGAATACTATGAGAACCAATTCTATCTTGTTTCCTGTGAATATGTCTACCCTGTTGATCAGAGTCTTCAATACATACCCTTTAGAATGATAACTTCAGGCTATCATATGATTATCAATTTCAAGAATTTCAATATTTCGTAGTTATGGATTTTTACCATGTAGATAGGCCAAATATTTTTACCGACTCATTCATTTCAAAATCTTATTCCATTTGAGATAGAAAATAGTTGCTAAGGTGAACTACTCATATAGATAAGTGAGACAAATAGTCACCATACTTGAGCAAACAAATAGATATGTAAGGCAAATACGATATTCCAAGTTATAAAGAGATGGTTAGTATCATGGTTTGCTAGTTTACATGTGGTTTTAGGTTTACATCTCATCTATAGCACATTGGCACTGACAGAACATGGACTCTATTTTGCCTTTATTTTTTAATTTCTCCAAGTTCTGCTAAACTTAGCTAGAAAATGCATACTTGAGCAGAAAAAAATATTACCTTCAACTCCTAAGTTTAAACCAAGATTAACACATACTTCACATTCGTCATTTATCATGTAAGAAACAGATGGTCACATATACAACACACATCCCACATCCCACATTTTTTATTAGACCAAACTCATCAAGAATGCAATCTGATTGCAAACTCAAATAATCCATCAAGACATGTAACAGATATACAAAAAAAAGACATCCAGTAATGCATCAAAGTAGACCTGTAGTTGGTGGAGGAGGCGGAGTAGGCGAAGGGCGTTCGCGTCGATCAGAGAGAACAGTGCTGCAACTAAGAGGGAGAGCAACGGTGGGGACGATCGATGGTTTGCAGGTGTTGGTTGTGCATGTGATCGAAAGGGGCTTTTGCTGGTGATTGAGAGGCATCACTGATTAAGAGGGGGACAGCAAGCGAGGCGCGAGATATGCTGCGATCTATCGCAGGGGATGGTTGGACGATCTGCCACAGGTGGGGACGGTGAGCGATGGCTAGATGATCTGTAGCAGGTGGGGACGATGTGCGATGGCTTAGGGGGATGGATGCGATTTGCTGTAGTGGATGCCTAGACTATTTGCGCACAATATGTTGCAATGGAGAGGGCAATGGAGATCTACCTAAGGCATAAACGGCAATGAGTCCGATATGTTGTGGTGGGAAGGGTAATGCAGATCTGTCAGACTGCGATGAGGGGCATGCGGGGAAGGTTGTGCAGGTGGGGGAAGGCTGGGCAGGTGGGGAGAAGGTTGGGGAAGGTCGTGCGGGTAGGGGAAGGTTGGGGAAGGTCGTGCGGGTGGGGGAAGGTCGGGGAAGGTTGTGCGAGTGGGGGGAAAGTTGTGCGGGTGGGGGGAAGGTTGGGGAAGGTGATGATAACATCATCATTAGCCATATCTAGCCTTAATTAGTCATATTCCATCATTAAATGCTCCCACATAACCACCAGAGGATCCTAATTCACTACAAATCTATCCTGAGAGAATAACAAGAAAATAAGGGGAAAAATGCAATTTTAACAGCATATCTCAATTGCAGAACAATCATGAGATTTCTCAGGGGTTAATTAAAGGTCAAATGGTCTTAAATGTCTAACAAGTAGGTCCGTGCAGACAGAAATGGATTTTCGCATGTTTCGAGAATTAAATGACATTTGAAATCCTAAAAACAAACCCACTTAATCTACTAAGGTTCTAGTTAGGATAAAATTCACATAAACCCTCTAAAAGTCATAGAAAAATATTCAGTAGGGTTTGGTATGTTTGATTTGACTATTGGAACCCAATTTGACCTAAAATAGAGACACAAACAGACTATTGCCTTAATTTGGGTTTTTGCATAAATTATACAGTCAAACTCGGTCAAAACCTAAATCTAACTTCACCATTGGATTCTTTGGGTCCAAATTAGGTTTGTACCAAAACTTGGGCTCAATCAGAGATTGTCTTGACCTAGTTTGCAATTTGGTCCAGTCTAAACTTTTCTATCACACACATGCCCCTAGCTTTCAAATTCCTTACAAATAGGCCCTATCTTTGTTGTCACTCTTTGCAAATAGGTCCCTCCTCCATTATCATAGAGGAATCCTTCTCCGACGACCTTTGATTGAAGAGCACTCCTCTAATCAATGAATCCCTTCCAAAATTGGAAGGGAGATTCCTTGAGAAGTTCTCTTTCCAACGCATTAAGCTTCGATCTCCATAACCTTCCCAATCTCTCATGCAAACGCATGAGAGATTCGAGTATCTCTTAGGTTTCCAACTCCAACAAACTTTCCAAGCTTGAAAGCTTTGCTTCCTGATGGGAACACCATCATGAGCCATAATTGGCTTAATTTGATCTGATTAAATCATTAATTACTCCTACATAACCGCCAGAGAGATGTAATTCATTACATAATCATTGTGAGAGAAAGACAAGAAAATAGGGTTAAAACTATAATTTTACCATCATATCTCAATTGCAGTATAGTCACAGATTTTCTTAGGGGTTAAACAAAGGTCAAATGGTCTTAAGAGTCTAATAAGTGGATTAGAACAGATAGAAAAGAGTTTTCATGCGTTACAAGAATTAATAAGCATCTGAAACCCTAAAAACAGACCCGCTTAATTAACTGAGGTTCTGGTCAGAATAAAATTCACCTAAACCCTCTAAAATTCATAAAAAATATTCTCTAGGGTTTGGTATGCTTGATTTGACCATCAGAACCCATCTTGACCTAAAATAGAGCCATAGGCAGACTTTTGCCTAATTTAGGTTTTTGCATAAATTACCTAGTCAAACTAGGTCAAAACCAAAATCCATCTTCACTATTGAATTTTTTAGGTCCAAATTAGGTTTCTACCAAAATTTGGGCCTAATCTGAGATCATCTTGACATAGTTTGCAATTTGATCCTGTCTGACTCTTCTATCTCACACATATCCCCTAACTTTTGAATTTTTTGCATTTCAGTCCCTAACTTTATCATCGTATTCACAAAAAGGTCCCTACCACCATGAAATCCTAATCCTACAAACTTTGGTAACCTTTAAAGGGCAAGATCTTTGTGATTTCTTGACAAATCCCTCTCAAAATTGAAAGGGAAACTCATCAAGTAATTGCCTTCCAAATGAGCCTATCTAGGGATCCTAAATCCCTCTAGAATCCTAATGCAAATGGTTTGATTGATTGGGCATCTTACGTCGACGAGAAGCTCAGAGGTTCTAAGCTTGTTTTTCCAAGCTTAGAAATCTATCTAGAGCCCTATAAAAGGACCCTCGTGGCCTTGCCCCTTTCCTTAGCAAGTTTTGGTGAGTCAACCACCTTAGATTCTCCTTCTCCAGCCACCAAAACCCCTGCTCCGGCGACCCTCTTCGATCCTCCTCCGTCCGTCCAATGACAAAATTGGTCTGCTTCCTTGATTCCTCTCTTCGTCGCGACCCTCCCCAGCCAAAGGGAGGGCGGATCTCCACCTACTTCGTCGTTGCCGTCTCGCCGTCTTCTCCTCCTTCTTCGGTGCCGGTCGATCAACATCGGCTGCCTCCGCCTCTCTACCTCATCACTAAGTATCCCTAGCTCCTTCTCTATCTTTCTACATCTTTTTCCTGCACTCACATCGCACCTTCGACCATCGATATGCCCCTGATCCCGCCTTCGGCTCCACCTCCGGCGACATCACCTGCGAGGGTGTCCGCTCGCTTCACACACTCAAACCCCTCACCAACTGGTCCAAAACATTTGTTGTACTCCCCTCTCCAAAGCCCTAACTTTTCGCACTCCACCGTCCACCCAAACCGCCTACCGAGTAACCCACCTTCACGCAACCTACTCCGTCACCAACCGACCACCTTCGTGCATTAAACTCCATGAAACCACCACAGTTGCACTCGTCGTGGTCTGGCGAACCTTCTGAGCTACTCTAACGTGGCCATCAGGCCGTATTCCTTGTTTCAGGTCTCCCACCGGAGCTCCATCATCGCCACCTCCTTCGTGACCCTGTTCATCGTGTTCTTGTGTTAGACCTCCCAGGCACTACGCCCAGGTCTCGCGGGGACACTCTAGGCTGATCTCCAGGCCTCTAATTGGAAGCAATACACGCAGTTGCTGCTTCAATTTGGCAAGGGAAGTCATCCTGCTTGCTACATGAACCATCCTTGTGGGATTAGTCCCACATCGGAAACAGACGGTCGTGCACAGGCGCATAAAGGGAAAAAGTGATATCGACTTATCGCCTCAGCACGCACATGGGGTGAGGTCCCCGCACTCACGCGCATATCCACACCCTCGCTCGTGCTCATGCCTCGTGGGTCTGAACTCGGTCCGTTTACCTGGATACCGAGTCTGTTTTGGTTTGCTGGTTCTGAGAGGAAGAAGAGAAAAAGAGAGAGGGGGGGTTTTGCTCTGCCACCCTCCTCTCAACACTTATGAAATCTGAGGGAGGCCTTTGCCTCTGCTGACGTGTTGAGTCTTATGCTGTGCCTTCTCTGAAGCTGAGGGAAGAAGAGAAGGAATAGGAAAAGAGAAGAGAAAAGGAAGAAAAAGAAAAGAGAAGCTTGAGAACAAGAAGAGAAGAGGAGTTGAAAGAAGAAGAAGAGAGAAGCTTGAGAAGAAGAAGAAGAGTGTGATTTAAGCCGTTTGATTGGCTGAGCAGACGTCTGAAGTTCACTATGCACTTATCCTACGTGGCTTTATTTGATTAGTAGTATTTAGTTATTTGATATAATTGTGAGGGGTAATTGGTGATTCAAATCACCATTTTACCCCATTCTTTTTGCATTATCTGACATTCACTTTCATTTATGTTTTGGAGTTCTATTATAAACTGCTTATATTGTGTTGAATTGCAATCTTGAGAACTATTTTTGCCAATTGCTCCCTGTGTTCGACCTCGGACTTGATTTTTGATATTCGAGTATAAATATTATTTATTTTTTTGCGTTGATTCGATCTATACTACAACATGACAATTTTAAAACCTGATTTAGAGAGAACAACATTTTGGCGCCGTTGCCGAGGAGCAATGCGCAATTTGATCTTAGGATTGCAATATCTGATTTGGTACTAACTTGCTCTATCTCTTTTGACTGTGATTTGTCCCAAGGATTCATTGGAGGAAGATCAGCCACACATCAGCCACTCCAGGGGTAGGTAAACTCCGTCCAATTTTTTTTAAGCCCCTGATTATGAAAAAGCTAAAAAAAAAATTAATTAGGGCTACTTGCACTCTATTCTTAGACTAATCATCAAGTTTCCTAATTTGATACATTTTATTTAGACAACATCCAAACCCTGATTTGTGCACCTACTTAGGGCTTAAGGTATCTCGGGCTATTACCTTCTTGCTTGAGCCCTAGGTACCATATTTGGACAAATTAAATTGGACCAATCAGAGCCAATTAAGGTTTCCAATTTAAGGTTTTAGAGACACACTTACTTAATCAAGAATTAACCTTTCCAAATAGGGTGTGCGTAAGCCTTGATTGAATTAATCTATTTAAGCAAACCCTAAAAACAGGCTCTTAATTTCATTTGAACACTAAAAGAGGGACCTAAAATTTTTCAAGGACAAAACAAGTGAAGTTGACCCACCTTGTTGGGTTAACCAATCTTCAAATTAGGTCACTTTGCACAAAAATATCTTAAAGTTCAAGTGAAATCATAAGCACCTTGCTCTTAACTTAAAGCTGGTAGACTTAAGAGGTCAAGTCCCCATTTTGGTCTACCTGGATCCTCAGTGATAAGAGAGGTCGGGTAGGGGAAACCCTATAACTCGTGGGAGTGCTATACCGTGTAGGGGTCTTTGCGGGACTCTCCCTCTCTGGCTGCCCAGGTAATTCTCAGGTGGACGACTTTCTGACTTAGGGGTATCATCAGCCCCAAACCCTATAGTCATCCAAAATTTTTTGGGTGTGTTTATTGGATCCATCACTTGCTATCCCTCATCTACTCCATTAGTGCATGTTCGGGAGGAGGTCTTTAAGACCATCTTTGAGGCCTCCATTAGCTATTCATTTCCATTGAGGCCAAGCCTCCACATCCCTATTTGTGCAACAACCCAATCAGATCGATATCTCTTCTGATTCATCTGAACCTAACTCTCCTTCATCCATCATCATGGAGCAACCAGTAGAAGAAAACAATCTTGAAAATCAGCTTCAATGCCTCAATGATCTATTCCAAGCCTTTGTAAACCCACCACAGCGTCCATGATGCGAGATCATTATAATTCCGCTGCAGTGGCAATCGAACCTCAAGTCCGAATCCTAGTTGAAGGTCCTGATACTGAACTCAAGCCCAACACGATTCATGCTATCCCCAAATTTCATGGGCGTAATTTTGAGGATCCTTTCCATCATACCAAGCAACTCAAGCATCTAACCCAGACCTTCGGGTTAAAAGCTCAAAATCGGGATGTTTTGCTCATGAAAATGTTCATCTCTCTCATGGACAAGGCTGCACACTGGTACCAAACCCTAATGCGTCTAATCAACACCTGGGCGGAACTACAATCCAAGTTTTTGAAAAAGTTCTTCCCTGTTAGTTGGACAAATGCTCTATGGAACCAAATCACACATTTTAGGCAGCAAGCAGGAGAACCACTTCATGAGGCATGGGATCGTTTTTTGGATCTCATGCAAAAGTACCCCCACCATGGAGTTCCTAAATGGGAACAAGTCCAGTCTTTTTACCAAGGACTCTGTGAGAATATTCGATTATTCGTCAATGCGACCTGTGGAGGAAACTTCATGGGTCAACACGAAGACACCATGTGGGAGATTCTCGAGAACATGTGCGAGAACTCCATTAATAATGAATCCATGGGCATGCTTGACTGGACAAATGCCCATGCATTGACGAATCCAAGGGGAGCACATGAGACGCAGGGCCTGTCCTCTTCCATTGACTTGGAACTAATGGCCAGTCGCCTGGACAAGGTCTCTATTATTGAGAAGAAGGTGGATGAGCTGACTCGACACCTGCAGCGAACCACCTCTGCACAAAACCCATTCGCACAACTGCCCTTTGGCAAGGAGGCTGTGCATAACATCTACCATCAATATTCTCAGGGGATGGACCTGTATCCACCCCGTCTGATTCAGGGTTTGGAGGAAACTCTGGACTCGCCTATTCTAGTTGGGGGAACTCTGAACCCTCGTATTCTGTCCTTTCCGAGGCTCCTCAGACCTGCGAGGACCTCAACGCCATTTAGAATAATCCATTCTCAAACACCTACAACCCTGGATGGCATAATCATCCTAATTTCACGTGGTCAAGGGTCAATATCACCCCGACCACAAGCTTCTCGTCCATATCAGCCGCATCAGCCTCGGCCCAACCCAACTTATCAATCTGGGCCAACTCACGAAGATCAGATGACTCTCATCCTTTAGACTCTGGCTGACATTCAAAAAACTAATGCGGCTATGCAAAAATAGCACAAAGATGAGATCACAGAGGTTCGTAATCAACTCGACTAGATGGCAAATCCCCACCAACCTGGTGCACTTCCTTCACAACCACTACCTAACCTAAATAACATGCCGAACCAGAGGCATGTTATGAACCCAAATCAAGGCCAAGCTCACTTTGTTTATCAGACCCCTTTTGCTCCATTACCCGACGGGATGGAGGCTTCGACATCATACATGGGTTATTAGCAGTAATCACCTCTTTTGCCCACACCAACCCAGAACCAAGGAGGACTAAATTCTGTTACTACTCGTAGTGGCAAAGCAACACAGGACCCACCTTATCCAAGCCACTTTCAGCCTGGTAATGCAACCCCAAACCCTAGGATAATCATCCAGGATACCCCTATCCCAGATCAAGAACCTGAATGCATTCTAGAGGAACCCACAAAGGTTCCATTTTCGGAGGCCTTCACCAAAGGAAAAAGGAAACCCCAACCCATGGCACTTGAGGAGGACCTGGTCAAGCTCTTTGAGCAAGTCCAAATAAACATCCCCCTGATGGATGCAATACGCCATGTACCGGCTTATGCATGGATTCCTGAAAGACGTGTGTACACCCAAGCGTAAGCTGCGAACCAAAGACGGGAACCCAATCGTACTGTCGGAGCAAGCCAGCTCCATCATTTTGAGCAACTCCCGCCTAAGGCAAAAGATCCAGGCACCCTCTGATCTCCTATGTTATCGATGATATACAGTTTGACTGAGCCTTATTAGACTTAGGAGCTTCGATCAATTTGATACCTACATCCCTACTAGACTACTTTGAGAAATTTGAGCTTAAACCAACAGAGATGACTTTGCAGTTAGCCGATCGATCTATTAAGTCACCAAAAGGAATTCTTGAGGATGTCATAGTTAAGGTACACGATTTCTACTTCCCAGTGGATTTCATAGTCTTAGACATGGATGCTCCTGAGAACTTGAAGAATACATTGATCATATTAGGAAGACCTTTTCTGGCCACAGCTAGGGCTAATATTAATTGTGAGGAGGGCCAAATTGAATTAAAATTTGGGAAAAAGACACTGAAGATCGACATCTTTAAGGCCCAACAAGGAATTAATTGTAGAGTTATAGAACAAATTTCTGATATCGAGGTCGTGGTTGACAACCCATGTATCGATGAAAACCTGATCATTCTTGATCAACCACAAGAAGATCAAAACCCATAATTTGAGGAGCCTGAACCTAACTTAAACACACCCATAGCTCCTTCCTTTGCACCCGACACCCACCCTGAACCACCTGCTGTTGCTGACAACCCAGTTATGGAATTAAAGCCTCTTCTCGATCATCTCAAATATGTCTTTTTGGGTTCCAATCAGACGTTTCCTATGATTATCAACTCTCGACTCACATCTGATAAGGAAACACACTTGATTTCTGTTCTCCAGTAGCATCGAAGAGCCATTGGATGGACTCTCGATGATCTGACTGGTATCGGCCCCTCATACTGCACACATCACATCTATACTGAAGAGGGCTCACGACCATCCTGTGAAATGTAGAGAAGCCTAAATCCAAACATGCAGGATGTCATGAAAAAGATCATCAAGTGGTTAGATGCAGGGATCATCTACCCGATCTTTGACAGTCGGTGGGTGAGTCCAATCCAAGTTGTGCCTAAGAAGGCAGGGCTCACTGTCATCACGATTGAAACCGGAGAAACCATACCAACCCGTATAGCAAACTCGTGGAGAGTCTGCATTGATTACAGAAGACTCAATTCCTCCACGAAGAAGGATCATTTCCCACTATCATTCATTGATCAGACACTCTGGTTATAACCAGGTTGCAATCCATCCTGAGGACCAAGAGAAGACTACCTTCACCTGTCCCTTTGGAACATACGCATTCCAGAGGATGCCGTTCGGTCTCTGCAATGCACTCGCTACTTTTCAGCGGTGTATGCTTGCCATATTCTCAGATATGGTAGGTGAATACCTTGAAGTCTTCATGGATGACTTCTCAGTATTTGGAGAATCTTTTGATGATTACCTTTTGCACCTGGTCCAAATCCTTAGGCTGTGCATCGACATGAATTTGGTTCTTTCTTGGGAGAAGAGACACTTCATGGTACCTAAGGGAATTGTCCTGGGACATCTCATCTCTGAAAAAGGAATCTAGGTTGATTGAGCCAAGGTAAATCTAATTTCCAAACGCCCTATGCCTAGCTTGGTCAAGGACATTCGATCCTTTCTGGGGCACGTCGATTTTTGCCGTTGATTCATTCCCGATTTCTCGAAAATCGCATGCCCCCTGACTAATCTTCTCTCCAAGGATGTCCCCTTTGAAATTACCGAGGAATGCACTCAGGCATTTGAGATCCTACATGGTCGAGTTACCCAAGCACCTATCTTGTAGTCCCCTAATTGGTCTCAACCCTTTGAGATCATGTGCGATGCATCCGATTATGCTGTGGATGCGGTACTTAGGCAGAAAATAGATGGGAAACCCGTGGTCATCTACTACGCTAGCAAGACACTTGACGAAGTTCAGTGTAACTACACAGTTATTGAGAAAGAGTTGCTAGCCGTTGTATTTGGCTTGGAAATATTCAGATCTTATCTTTTGGGTTCCCGTGTCATCATATACTCGGATCACACTACAATGAGGCACCTTCTTGTGAAGAAGGACGCGAAACCTTGACTAATCCGATTAATCTTGCTATTGCAAGAATTCGATCTCGAGATTCACGATAAGGCGGGAAAGCAGAACGTGGTAGCTGACCATTTGTCCCGTCTTCCTTCTTCAGTCATCGACCCGTCTGGTCCAATCACCTAGCATTTTCCGGACAAGCACCTACTAGCCATTCACAGTCTCCCATGGTTTGTTGATATTGTAAACTACTTGGTTACGGGGAAAGTTCCGCCAGATTGGGCAACTTCCAAGCGAGACAAATTGATTGCCGAGGCCAAGTACTATATTTAGGAGGAACCATATCTCTTCCACATTGGCAATGATCAGGTGATCCGGAGATGCATTCCTAACAATGAGGTCAATGACGTGATCTCATTCTGTAACAACCAGGCCTGCGGTGGCCATTTCCTTGGGCGTAAAACCGCAACGAAAATTCTCTAGTGTAGGTTCTTCTGGCCCACTTTGTTCAAAGACGCACAGACGTATTGTAGGGCATGCGCTCATTGTCAGACCCTCGGCAACATGAGCCCGCGGGATATGATGCCCTTAACCTCGATTATTGTGTGTGAAATCTTTGACATATGGGGAATTGATTTCATGGGACCCTTTTCCAAATCTAACAGCTTTGAGTACATTCTACTGGCTATTGATTATGTCTCTAAATGGATCAAAGCCATCCCCACGAGAACTAGTGATCATAAAGTTATCCTTTGATTTATCCAGGAGAACATCTTTACCAGATTTAGGGTTCCTAAGGCCATCCTCAGTGATGGCAGGTCTCATTTTAACAAGGTGCACTTCCAGTCCCTGATGAAAAAGTATGGGGTGTCACATCGTATCTCGACTCCTTACCACCCCCAGACTAATGGACTGGCAAAACTGTCAAAAAGAGAGATCAAGAAGATCCTTCAGGGCACTGTTCGGCATGATAGGAAGGATTGGTCTACTCGCCTTTCGGAAGCTTTGTGGGCCTATAGGATCACCCACAAGACCCAATTAGGCATGTCTCCCTTCAGATTAGTGTACGGAAAGACATGTCACCTTCTCGTCGAGATGGAGCACAAAGCTTATTGGGCAGTATGAAAGTGCAATCTGGATCTAATGAAGGCTGGAATACACCGCTAGTTGCAATTGAGCGAGATTGAGGAACTACGCAATGATGCGTATGAAAACTCATGTATCTACAAAGAGCGGGTCAAAGCCTTCCATGACAAGCACATTGTGCAAAAATCTTTCCATCCTGGTTAAAAAGTTTTACTCTTTAATGCCAAACTAAAATTATTCTCAGGAAAACTCAAATCAAAATGGATTTGACCATTCTTGGTAAGACGAATTTTTGGAAATGGAGCCATTGAAATTAGTGAACTCAGCCTTGATTCTGAACCTTTTGTCGTGAATGGTTAGAGACTCAAAACATTCTTCGAACTCACTGACTCAAACTTGGCTGAGGTATCTTTTGCCCTCCATTCTCCCTGAGCTCATTGCGCCCGACTGATGGCATTAAACTCAATGCTTAACGGGAGGCAACCGGTCATCTTTTTGAAAAACCCAAAGCCCTTCTTGACACATCCCATGCTAAACTCATATTGCACTTTAGGGTTCGTCCATTATAACAGCCGACTCCACCTTTGGTACTCGTACCCGAGTTTGGAATCGTCCGCAATAGTCACCCCGACCCATCCATCCACCTAAAACCTGTTCTAATGTATGATCTAAGCTGAATTCGAACTCACCTAATTTACAATGAGGACATTGCAAATCGTAGGCATGGGGGGTTATTAAAGTGCAAAACGCTGTGAGAATCATTTCACAAGAAAGGGTTTCATCAAAAAAATACATATTCCAAAAAACAAAAAAAGATTTTAAAAATTGAAAAAGAACAAAAAATGGAGAAGGGAGGAAATTTTGAAAGGATCAATTTGCATATCATTTTTAAGGAGGAAAAGGGGAGTTGATATAAATGTCAAAAAGGAGCAACAATTTGAAATAAAAAAAGAGATAGTCTTTAGTAAAAGATTAAGGAGTCTACTTAGCTCTAGACCAAATCAAAAAGAAAGAAATAAAAGAAATAAAAGTGCTAAGAAACAAAAGAGATTAGTATGAACGTTGATCTTAGGCCTCTTGGGTTGTATATTAGGCTTAAAAATTCAAGTATTCGTTAAGATCTGGATAGTCCTCAAGTGGTTGGGGAAAATGCGAAGCTTAATGAAACGGATCGTGGGCATCCTGGTTTTATTGTTATAGCGTTGTAGTATAGCCAGTTATTGCCAACATTTCAAATATAAATTTTTTTTACTCGGAAAATAAAAGAGTTCCCGAGGTCGAACTCAGGGAGCAAGTTGTATTCTAGAGATATACATGTTTCTTTTACAAAAATAAAGAAAGAGAGAGAGAAAGAATTTATTGTCTTCTTTTCTCTTTGTTTTCTCCTCGTCTCAGATCTTCTTCTTCTTTGTCTGCAGAGGTGATGTTCTTCTTCTGCAGTGGTGATGCTCTTCTTCTTCTTTCAGCTGTTCTTGCTTCTTCTTTTTTTCTTCTGTCTTTCTTCAGATCTTCTTCTTTCTTCTTTGTTTCTCTTCTTTCAGTTCTTCCCTTGTTCTTTTGTGTTCTCCTCTGCCTCGCCTTCTTCTGTTGTTCTTCAGATCTTCTTCTTTCTTCTTTTCCTTTTCTAGTCAGGACGTCGCCCCTCCTTCTTTCTTCTTTTCCCTTCAGGACGTCGTCTGATTTCCAAATCAGACGACTTAAACTGTCTGTTGCTACAGTGTCTCCCTCAGCTTCCTTCTTCTTCCGCGGTTCTTCTTCTTCACCTGTGCCTGCACACTTCAGAGCTTACGTCAGAGGACAAAACCTACTCTACCCTCTCCCCCCGCGTCTCTCTCTCTCTGAAACCACTCTTGGGAAAGCTCTCCCAGAGCTGCCGGGTAATCGGGTTCGGGTCACGCCCGGGTCCAGGCCCACCGGCGTGCGTGGTGGGCGAGGAGTGCAGGTCAGTCTAAGTCGGGTCGGGTCAGGTCCGCGGGGCGTGAGCGCGGACGAGACCGGGTAACCGGGCGGGTGAAGGGGACCTCACCCCGTGTGCTGAGGCAGTAAGGCTAATGCACAAAATCAATTTAAACAGTGAAAAGGTTGTGAGGCTTACCGATGTGGGACTAAACGGAGATCTCTCCTCGCGTGCGCCTGCTGGGAGACCGCGGCCTAGCTTCTGCAGCTGCGGCTTCGATTTGCGTCGGTTGCTGGCTGGCTGCCTTCACAAGACTCCCCGTAATCTGCAGCAGCTGGAGACCTGGAGTCCTCAAGCTTGGAGTGCGGGAGAAGCTGCTTCAATGTGCGTTAATGGCGGTCGAACCTCAAAACCTGTCGGACACGAATATGGCCTCTCGGCCTGATCAAACCACTGGGGAACCTTCGCCGTGGCACGGCGAAGGTGAGGAGCTGCGCGGCAAGCCGCAAGGTGGTGTCTGGCGGCAGCCCTAGGTTGGACTGCAACCGGAGGAATGGGTTTGTTAGGGGGAGCGTTACGGAGGTGTGGAGTGGCAGTGGAGGGGTGGGGGGTGCTCAGTGTGATGAGGCGGAGGTTCGGTGAGGGTCGGCGAGGTGTGTGAGGCTGTGGAGCGATGGGAACATCTCGCCGGAGGGTGGCCGGAAACGAAGGGGGTGACGATGGTCAGGGTCGGTCGAGGGCTTAATTGAACTAATTGAAACCGGGGAAAGAAAGAGGAGAGGAAAGGAAGTAGTTCTAACTTACTTGCAGGGACGAAGGGGGAGCAGTAGGGTGACAGTCGTATCGACTGTCGCCGGAGAAGAAGATGCTCAGGGAAAGGGGCGGCGGCGAGCAGAGAGCCGGAAAGGCGCCAGCTGGGTGCGGTGTGGCGCGGGAAGAGCAGGGGAGGAAGTCTCTGCTGCTGGTATTGCGGCAGAGCGAAGAGGAGGAGGGGGAGGAACCGCCGGAGCTGGTGAGCGTCTGCCGGAGAGAGAAGAGAGGAAAGTTGGGGGTTTTCTCCGTCAGATCCGAGCTGCCCCGGTCTATGGAGCAACGGGGGGTATTCATAGGGATCAAAACAGGGAGGGAGGCGGAGGGAGACGACGTGTCTCCCTCGCCGGAGGATGGCCGGAGACGAAAACCCATACCGTCCGTGCGTTCGCACGGCCGGTATGGTGGGCTACAGCGACCAGGGGGGTGTCCCTGCGACGGCTGACAACGCAGGGCACCCCTGGTGTACTTGCCAGGCTTTCCCCCTCACCCTGCGCGGCGCCATGCTCCGCGCAAGGTCGCCGGAGCATGGTGCTGGCCGGTTTTGCAGGGGGGACCTGAATGCAAAGAACGAAGGAGAGTTAGGGGCCAAAATGCGACGGTTCAAAAGTTGAGGGCCGAAAAGTAAATATATGAGGACTAAAGTGTAAAGTCGGTCAAGGAGGTTTCTTCTTAGGCTCAAGTTTTTATACATGATTAATTAGGACCTAAGGAATCTGATGGTGAATTTTATTTCTATATTAAACCTTGTTTGACCGGTCAATTTATGCGAAAACCCAGATTAAGTTATTAATTGGGCATGGTTCTCAATGTAGGTCAACTTGGGTTCTGAAGGCCAAATTGAAGGTTCTAAACCCTAGAGATTATTTTTCTATGAATTTTAGAGGGTTTATTCTATTTTTACTTTGCCTCGAACCTCGTGAATTGAAGTGGGTTGTTTTAGGGTTACAGATTATCATTTAGTTCCTTGGAATTGCTGTAGCCCTTGCTAGATCATCTCATCCCACTTTTATTCTTATTAAGTTGCTTTGACCTATGTTTGGACCCTGAATTACCCTGTATGCAGATTATACTGGTAAAATTGCATTTTTACCCCTTATGACTTGTTTTCTCCTTAAACTCAGAATTCTCTGAGTTAAGCCTTTCCTTGAGTTATGTAGGAGCTTTTATCCTTTGTATTGGGTCAAAATGAGCTAGTTATGGCTCATGATGAGGTTCTCATCATACCCCCATGCCTAGCTTTTGCTAGTCCCTTAGCAAAAACTTAAGGTTTCAACCCTTGTTCTAGACCATGAAGTTCTTAATAGCTTTAGATAAGCGCTTTTTTATTTGAGCTTAGATTAGGTTAGAATGCTGACCATAGGCCTAAAAGGTACTCTAGTACCAATCAAGATCCAAATCTGTCTAGCCTTAGCCTCAGTCTCTAGCAAAGGTTTTTAAGGTCCACAAGAACTAACCTAAGGTTTATTGGACTTTGTGGTTAAAGCACCCGTGCTTGAAATGATTTTAGCCCTGGCTCAGTTCGCAGTGCGTTTGTAAGAGAGAGATAGAAAGTTTTTCTGTTTGGAGAGTTTTCTCTCTCTTTTTCTTTTTAGTTATAGCCTAGGATTGGCTTTTCAACACGGTCTGTATCAGATTCCTTGCTCCCATCATCAATCCTCAAGGGTTCCTGGCGATCGATGCTTCGAGATAGCACCGCCCATGGCAACCCCCGGAACCCTGGCTATTGAGATTTCGAGATAATCCCATCCATGGTGTTCCGTGGCCGAATCCAGACCCTGGCAATTGACACTTCGAGATAATGCCATCCATGGAATCTGAACCAGCAGAGTGCTTACATGCCCCCAGTAGGATATGTAAATATCCTAAGAAACAAGCACCGAGGAGATGATATTTTGTTACGCATCTTCGAGGAGATTTCCCGCCTCTCCGCGCTGGGAACTCGTCCAAATCAACTTGTGTTGATCGGCCGCTCCTATTCTAGGTGTTCTTTTCAGAATTTTGCGACGCTTCTGCGTGATTCTGATTTTTACGCTTACTGAACCAGGCTGTGTGTGAGGTTAGGGTGCTTAGGTTACTGAGTCCCGTAAACCAAAAATTAGTTAACGAGGCCAAATACTCCCTAAGCCTTAGACCTAATACTTCAGCTTTTCATTTTCCTCAACCTCTTGAGGAGTGTCCAGATCTTAATGGGTACTAAGAGTCTATTCAAGAATGCCTAAGGTTTGCATTCTTACTAATCTCATTGTGCACTTTTCAGTTATTTTCTTGAATGAGGTCTAGAACTTAGGTTAATTCCTTAGTTCCTTACTAATGACTATCACCTTTTCTTATAATTTTGTGCTCCTTTTTCATTTTGTTTCTCTTCTCCTTCACAAAATTTCCTTCTCTTTTCCTCTTATTCTTTTTCGAAAAATTTTTAATTTTTATGGTGTTTTTGGCATATGTGAATTTTTTTTTTTTTTTTTTTTGTTTGAAACCTTTTCTTACAAGTTTTTGTACTTTCCTACCCCCCCATGCCTAAGATTTGCAATGTCCTCATTGTAACCTAGGGGTTTTTATTCAACTAAGTTCATACATTAGGATAGCTGTTTTGATGAATCTCAGATGCAAGCACCTGAGGTGGAGTCGGCTGTCCTAAAGTGTGAACTTCAAGTGCAAAAAGCTGTCAGAACAAGTTTCAGGTTTTCAAAGAGAATGACGGGCTGCCTCCCGTTGAGCGCTAAATTTGATGCCTTCAGCCAAGCGGGAAATGCGATGGAGAGGGGATGGTCAAATCAGCAGAGTTTTGTAAGACAAGCACCTTGATTAAGAGCCTGGTTGGTCCAACCAGGTGCTTGTTCAGATCAACAGGCTGATGATGCAGCCCAAACCCAATCAATCTGGTGGGTTGATAGATGTGGATAAAAAGGTGTGGAACCCACCATAAACTATGAAGCTCAGATGGATGTGGAAGTGTAAACGCAGGGTTTGGCTGAGTCGAATCAGCCTGGTCAGAGTAGGGACCCGTAGAATAATCAATGAATGACGCGGAAACCCTACAGGGGAGATCAGAGAATGATAGAGCATGGTATGTAGTCTGATCAATGTTCGAAACCCGATGTGGAAATGCAATCGGCTCGGTGAGAGGTGAATCTGAATAGAACTTGAGTCCGGTCGCGGGTCGGGGTTTGGGAGAGGTTTTGATCCGTTCTGTGTGTGCGGCCGAGGTAGCCATTGTGTATGAGGGCTCTTCTAGAAACAGATGATAGGTGGTTTTCTGTAGAGAGTCCTCTGGGTAACTATCAAATGCCGGAAGAGTGTCTGTAGGATGAAAGGAATCGGATTTGAGAAAAAATTTGGATTCTTGGTTGTAATCACTCTTGGCATTTTCTATTTTTGGTTCCTGAGGATCGAAAAGGAGTGATTCTGTGTTATTAGTGATCTCGGGAATCAGGACCTCAGAGTCAGAGTCAGAGTCATGTGAACTGAGGTCGTAGATAGGCCTGGCGTGTTCAGGAAGGGGAATCTCTCCGTAATTATAGTCAGATCTGAAATTGTCGGAGAGTTGGGAAAAATGATCATGAATTCCACCACAACAAAAATCATCAGATGTGGAATCAGCAGCCTGACTGGGTTCTAGCCTATATGTCACTTCTGGGCTCAAAAAGATGTTCTGTTCAAGCTCTAAGCTGGTAGGATAGACCCCATTAAAACCTTGCTCATCCAACTCCTCAGTTTCTGTATCATAAATTGGCATGTTTTCTGAAAAATCGATCAGATTTCCTGAGGATGTTGGAGAGGGATATTCATCAAATAGAGGCCCGGAATCATATTCTGTAAAAATTTGATCTTTCTCATAAGGGGCCTCATAATCTTCCCAATAAGTTTCAGATCTAGGTTCTAGGCTTAGGATGTGGGTAGAATTATTAGAACCTAAGTCCGAATAACCTTCGAGGGTTACCTTATCAAAACAAGGGGCGGAATTTACACCCTCCAGAGGTTCAATTCTAATCTTGTTATTGCAGGAGTCTTGGAGTTCTAAGCTTGGTGATTTATGGCCTAGGGTTGGTTCAGCATTGTGTTCTCCTGCAACTTCCCAACCTATTTTAATGCTATCTTCTATTTGGGTTGGGAGTCGACAACCACCTTGTGCCTCAGTCCCGAGATCTGGGAAACTGGATTGTTCCTTAATACTGTTCCAAGATGGTTCATCCTCTGTTTCTGGTATATACGGGTATTTCTGGTTGATAATTTGTTCTACTGATTTCATCATTTCTACCCGTTTCATCAGGGCATCTTGGTGTTGTTCCCAAAGTACAGGATTTGTCAAGCATTGAAGGTATTCAGATTGGTGTAATTTTTCCATCTCAATGTATCCTGTCATGAGCATATCTCGAGTTGATCCTTTTGAAATTTCAGTCAATAGAATTTGGGCATAGTTTATGATGAAAGCTATGGTTGTTGGAACATCAACCTGAATGTTTCCTATTGGTGTTGAGGGTTTATATTTGATTTCATAGATTTCAAGGGCATCCTCAATCATTTTATCTTTCATGGATCTCATATATTCAGGCTTTTTGAATGGTAGTCTTGCTAGGTAATTAGGCTGCATAATTGGATCAGGTGGTGGAATCAAGATATAGAATCAAGGTTTGAATCAAGATGGAAGAAGGGGATTTTGTTCAGAATCAGAGGAAAGAAGGGCTGTGTGAATGATTTTTGAAAAAAAAACAAAGGAGCCGAGGCTTAGCCTCGGGGAGAGTGAATTTCTATAGGAGGTTTCAAGGACCTCCTGAAAAATACTGAAGGACTGGATGAGATAAGCAGGTGCTGGACCCAATCAAGACACCCAAAAATTTGTTGGGTGACTATAGAGGTGCGGGGCAGATGGACCCCTTGATCAGAAAGATCGTCCTGAATTACCTGGGCAGCCAGAGAGGGAGAGTCCCGCAAAGACCCCTACACGGTAGAGCGTCCCCACGGGTTACAGGGTTTCCCCCACCCGACCTCTCTTGTCACTGCGGTTCCAGGTAGACCAGAATGGGGATCTTGACCTCTTAAGTCTACCAATTTTAAGATCAGGGTGCTTAAGGTTTCACTTGAACTTTAGTCTTTTTAAGTGCAAAGAGTGACCTAATTTAAGGTTGGTTGACCCAAGGGGTCAACTTTACCTCTTGTTTTCTTTGAGAGCTTTCAGGTCTTGTCTTTTAGGGTTCAAGTGTTTAGAGAGCCAATTGTTTTAGGTTTTCTTTGAATAGGTATTTTCAATCAATGGTTTAGGCACACTTCTTTTGGATTTTCTCCATTCTTGATTTAAGTAGTGTGTCTCTAAAACCCTAATGTTGAATCTTATGTTGGCTCTACTTGGTCCAGTTAGTTCTTTGTTGGATAATTAGGGCTCAAGCAAGAATGTGTTAGCCCTTAAATACCCTTAATAGTGTGCAGGACTAATGAGTTGAAAACATGCAACTCTTTATGGTTACTAAGTATGGAAGACAGGTTAGCCCTATATTGCTTGTTCTTTTCTTTTCTTCCTCTTTAGAGTTTAGGGGTTAATAGCGAGAGGAAAAATTTACCTGTCCTCGGAGTGGCTGTCATGCGGTTGCTTGTCTTCTTGATTTCCTGTAGTTTTCTGCACAAAAGAGAGGAGATTATCAGAAATTAAAAAGAAACAGGAATGTTTACCTCTAGAATAGTCGTTGCTCCCCGGCAACGGTGCCAAAAATGAAACGGATCGTGGGCATCCTGGTTTTATTGTTATAGCGTTGTAGTATAGCCAGTTATTGCCAACATTTCAAATATAAATTTTTTTTACTCGGAAAATAAAAGAGTTCCCGAGGTCGAACTCAGGGAGCAAGTTGTATTCTAGAGATATACATGTTTCTTTTACAAAAATAACGAAAGAGAGAGAGAAAGAATTTATTGTCTTCTTTTCTCTTTGTTTTCTCCTCGTCTCAGATCTTCTTCTTCTTTGTCTGCAGAGGTGATGTTCTTCTTCTGCAGTGGTGATGCTCTTCTTCTTCTTTCAGCTGTTCTTGCTTCTTCTTTTTTTCTTCTGTCTTTCTTCAGATCTTCTTCTTTCTTCTTTGTTTCTCTTCTTTCAGTTCTTCCCTTGTTCTTTTGTGTTCTCCTCTGCCTCGCCTTCTTCTGTTGTTCTTCAGATCTTCTTCTTTCTTCTTTTCCTTTTCTAGTCAGGACGTCGCCCCTCCTTCTTTCTTCTTTTCCCTCTAGGACGTCGTCTGATTTCCAAATCAGACGACTTAAACTGCCTGTTGCTACAGTGTCTCCCTCAGCTTCCTTCTTCTTCCGCGGTTCTTCTTCTTCACCTGTGCCTGCACACTTCAGAGCTTACGTCAGAGGACAAAACCTACTCTACCCTCTCCCCTCGCATCTCTCTCTCTCTGAAACCACTCTTGGGAAAGCTCTCCCAGAGCTGCCGGGTAATCGGGTTCGGGTCACGCCCGGGTCCAGGCCCACCGGCGTGCGTGGTGGGCGAGGAGTGCAGGTCAGTCTAAGTCGGGTCGGGTCAGGTCCGCAGGGCGTGAGCACGGACGAGACCGGGTAACCGGGCGGGTGAAGGGGACCTCACCCCGTGTGCTGAGGCAGTAAGGCTAATGCACAAAATCAATTTAAACAGTGAAAAGGTTGTGAGGCTTACCGATGTGGGACTAAACGGAGATCTCTCCTCGCGTGCGCCTGCTGGGAGACCGCGGCCTAGCTTCTGCAGCTGCGGCTTCGATTTGCGTCGGTTGCTGGCTGGCTGCCTTCGCAAGACTCCCCGTAATCCGCAGCAGCTGGAGACCTGGAGTCCTCAAGCCTGGAGTGCGGGAGAAGCTGCTTCAATGTGCGTTAATGGCGGTCGAACCTCAAAACCTGTCGGACACGAATATGGCCTCTCGGCCTGATCAAACCACTGGGGAACCTTCACCGTGGCACGGCGAAGGTGAGGAGCTGCGCGGCAAGCCGCAAGGTGGTGTCTGGCGGCAGCCCTAGGTTGGACTGCAACTGGAGGAATGGGTTTGTTCGGGGGAGCGTTACGGAGGTGTGGAGTGGCAGTGGAGGGGTGGGGGGTGCTCAGTGTGATGAGGCGGAGGTTCGGTGAGGGTCGGCGAGGTGTGTGAGGCTGTGGAGCGATGGGAACATCTCGCCGGAGGGTGGCCGGAAACGAAGGGGGTGACGATGGTCTGGGTCGGTCAAGGGCTTAATTGAACAAATTGAAACCGGGGAAAGAAAGAGGAGAGGAAGGGAAGTAGTTCTAACTTACTTGCAGGGACGAAGGGGGAGCAGTAGGGCGACAGTCGTATCGACTGTCGCCGGAGAAGAAGATGCTCAGGGAAAGGGGCGGCGGCGAGCAGAGAGCCAGAGAGGCGCCAGCTGGGTGCGGCGTGGCGCGGGAAGAGCAGGGGAGGAAGTCTCTGCTGCTGGTATTGCGGCAGAGCGAAGAGGAGGAGGGGGAGGAACCGCCGGAGCTGGTGAGCGTCTGCCGGAGAGAGAAGAGAGGAAAGTTGGGGGTTTTCTCCGTCAGATCCGAGCTGCCCCGGTCTATGGAGCAACGGGGGGTATTTATAGGGATCAAAACAGGGAGGGAGGCGGAGGGAGACGACGTGTCTCCCTCGCCGGAGGATGGCCGGAGACGAAAACCCATACCGTCCGTGCGTTCGCACGGCCGGTATGGTGGGCTACAGCGACCAGGGGGGTGTCCCTGCGACGGCTGACAACGCAGGGCACCCCTGGTGTACTTGCCAGGCTTTCCCCCTCACCCTGCGCGGCGCCATGCTCCGCGCAAGGTCGCCGGAGCATGGTGCTGGCCGGTTTTGCAGGGGGGACCTGAATGCAAAGAACGAAGGAGAGTTAGGGGCCAAAATGCGACGGTTCAAAAGTTGAGGGCCGAAAGGTAAATATATGAGGACTAAAGTGTAAAGTCGGTCAAGGAGGTTTCTTCTTAGGCTCAAGTTTTTATACATGATTAATTAGGACCTAAGGAATCTGATGGTGAATTTTATTTCTATATTAAACCTTGTTTGACCGATCAATTTATGCGAAAACCCAGATTAAGTTATTAATTGGGCATGGTTCTCAATGTAGGTCAACATGGGTTCTGAAGGCCAAATTGAAGGTTCTAAACCCTAGAGATTATTTTTCTATGAATTTTAGAGGGTTTATTCTATTTTTACTTTGCCTCGAACCTCGTGAATTGAAGTGGGTTATTTTAGGGTTACAGATTATCATTTAGTTCCTTGGAATTGCTGTAGCCCTTGCTAGATCATCTCATCCCACTTTTATTCTTATTAAGTTGCTTTGACCTATGTTTGGACCCTGAATTACCCTGTATGCAGATTATACTGGTAAAATTGCATTTTTACCCCTTATGACTTGTTTTCTCCTTAAACTCAGAATTCTCTGAGTTAAGCCTTTCCTTGAGTTATGTAGGAGCTTTTATCCTTTGTATTGGGTCAAAATGAGCTAGTTATGGCTCATGATGAGGTTCTCATCACTTAAGTATTAGGTCTAAGGGTTAAGGATTATTTGTCCTCGTTAACTGACCTCTGGTTTGTGAGACTCGGTAACCTAAGCACCACAATCCACACACAGTCTAGTTCAGTGTGCCTAATTATCAAAATCACGCAAATGCGTTAATTCTGTTATGAAAAACTACCTAGATTAGGAGCGGCTGATCAACACAAGTTGAT
This sequence comes from Thalassia testudinum, assembly GCA_037157565.1. NCBI lineage: Eukaryota > Viridiplantae > Streptophyta > Magnoliopsida > Alismatales > Hydrocharitaceae > Thalassia > Thalassia testudinum. Next base: position 12,391,692 of record JAZHRO010000025.1, read on the forward strand.
TTGGAAGAGTTCTCGGCACGGAGAGGCGGGAAATTCCCCTCGAAGATGCACAATAACATACCGTCTCCTCGGTGCTTGTCTCCTAGGATATCTAAATATCCTACCGGGGGCATGTAAGCACCTTGTGTTGGTTCAGATGCCATGGGTGGCATTATCACGAAATGTCGATTACCAGGGTCTGGATTTAGCTATAGAATGCCATGGGTGAGATTATCCCAAAATCTCGAAAGCTAGGGTTCTAGGGTTGCCATGGGCAGTGCTATCTCGAAGCATCGATTTCCAGGGGCCCTACGAGGATTGATGATGGGAGCTAAGAATTTGATACAGACCATATTGTAAAGCTAATCCGAAGCTAGAAATAAATAAAGAAAAGAGAGAGAAAACTCTCCAAAAAAAAAATCTTCTATCTCTCTCTTACAAAAACGCACTGCAAACTGAAACTGGGTTAAACATGTTACAAGCACGGGTGCTTTAACCTCAGAGTTTACCGAACCTTAGGTTAGTTCTTGTGGGCCTTAGAAACCTTCGTAGCGGACTGAGGCTAGAGCTAGTCAGGTCCGGATCTTGGTTGGTACTTGAGTACCTCTAGGCCTACTATTAGCATTCTGACCTAATCCATAAAAGAAAGCACACAACAGAAATCTGAGCAGAAAAAGACATGGTCTAGAATTTAAGTTAATTCCATGAGATTTTGCTAAGGGACTAGCAAAAGCTAGGCATGGGGGCATGATGGGAACACCATCATGAGCCATAACTAGCTAAATTTGATCTAGTTAAGTCATTAATTGCTCCTACATAACCACCAGAGAGACGTAATTCATTACATAATCATTCTGAGAGAAAGACAAGAAAATAGGTTAAAAATGCAATTTTACCATCATATCTTAATTTTAGTACAATCACGGGTTTTCTCAGGGGTTGAACAAAGGTCAAATGGTCTTAAGAGTCTAATAAGTGGGTTAGAATAGACAGAAAAGGGTTTTCATGCGTTACAGGAATTAATAGACATCTGAAACCCTAAAAACAAACCTGCTTAATTAACTGAGGTTTTGGTCAGGATAAAATTCACCTAAACCCTCTAAAATTCATAGAAAAATATTCTATAGGGTTTGGTATGCTTGATTTGACCATCAAAACCGTCTTGACCTAAAACAGAGCCACGGGCAGACTCTTGCCTTAATTTAGGTTTTTGCATAAATTACCCAATCAAACTAGGTCAAAACCAAAATCCAACTTCACCATTGAATTCCTTAGGTCCAAATTAGGTTTCTACCAAAATTTGAGCCTAATATGAGATCATCTTGACCTAGTTTGCAATTTAGTCCTGTCTGACTCTTCTGTCTCACACATATCACACATATCCCCTAACTTTTGAATTCTTTGTATTTTAGTCCCTAACTTTATCATCGTCTTCACAAAAAGTCCCTACCTCCATGAAATCCTAATCCTACAAACTTCGGCAACCTTTAAAGGGAAAGATCTTTGTGATTTTTTGATGAATCCCTCTCAAAATTAAAAGGGAAACTCGTCAAGTAATTGCCTTCCAAATGAGCCCCTCTAGGGATCCTAAATCCCTCTAGAATCCTAATGCGAACGATTTGATTGATTGGGTATCTTATGCTAGTGAGAAGCTCAGAGGTTCTAAGCTTGTTTTTCCAAGCTTAGAACTCCGTCTAGAGCCCTATAAAAGGACCCCCGTGGCCTTGCACTTTTCCTCAGCAAGTTTTGGTGCGTCACCCACCTTAGATTCTCCTTCTCTAGCCATCAAAACCCCTGCTCCGGTGACCCTCTTCGATCCTCCTCCTCCGGCCGTCCAACAACCAAATTGGTCAGCTTTTTCGACTCCTCTCTTTGTCGTGACCCTCCCCAGCCAAAGGGAGGGCGTATCTCTACCTACTTCGTCATTGCCGTCTCGCCATCTTCTCCTCCTTCTTCGACGCCGGTCGATCAAAACTAGCCCCCTCCACCTCTCTACCTTGTCGCTAAGTGTCCCTATCTCCTCTATTTCTCTACATCTTTTTCCTACACTCACATCACACCTCCGACCACCGATAAGCCCCTGATCCTGCCTTCGTCTCCACCTCTAGTGACATCACTAGCGAGGGTTTCCGCTCGCTTCACACACTCAAACCCCTTGCCAACCGGTCCAAAACTTTCGCCGTACTCCCCTCATCCAAAGCCCTAACTTTTCTCACTCCATCATCCACCCAAACCGCCTACCGAGTAACCCACCTTCACGCACCTACTCCATCATCGACTAACCAACTCCATGCATCAAACTCCACGAAACCACCACAGTTGCACTCACCGTGGTCCAGCGAACCTTCTGAGCTACTCTGACTTGGCCATTAGGCCGTATTCCTTGTTTTAGGTCTCTCACCGGAGTTCCGTCATCGCCACCTCCTTCGTTGTCCTGTTCATCGTGTTCTTGCGTCAGACCTCCCAGGCACTACGCCTAGGTCACGTGGGGACACTCCAGGCTAATCTCCAGGCCTCCAATTGGAAGCAATACATGTGGCTGCTACTTCAATTTGGCGAGGGAAGTCGTCCTGCCTGTTGCGCGAACCATCCTTGTGGGATTAGTCCCACATCGAAAACAGACGGCCACATACAGGCTCATAAAGGGAAAAAGTGATATCGGCTTATTGCCTCAGCACGCATAGGGGGTGAGGTCCTCGCACGCACGCACATATGCACACCCTCGCCTGCGCTGACACCTCGCGGGTCTGGGCTCGATCCGTTTACCCGGATACCAGGTCTATTCTGGTCTGCTGGTTCTGAGAGGAAGGAGAGAAAAAGAGAGGAGAGGGGCATTTTTCTCTGCCGCCCTCCTCTTAGCACTTGTGAAATCTGAGGGAGGTCTTTGCCTCTGCTGGTGTGCTGAGTCTTGTGCTGCACCTTCTCTGAACCTAAGGGAAGAAGAGAAGGAAGAGGAAAAGAGAAGAGAAAAGGAAGAAAGAGAAAAGAGAAGCCTAAGAAGAAGAGAAGCAGAACTAAAAGAAGAGAGAAGCTTGAGAAGAAGAAGAGTGTGATTGAAGCCATCTGATTGGCTGAGCAGACGTCTGAAGTGCACTGTGCACTTATCCTACGTGGATTTATTTGATTAGTACTATTTAGTTATTTGATATAATTGTGAAGGGTAATTGGTGATTCAAATCACCATTTTACCCCATTCTTTTTACATTATCTGACATTCACTTTCATTTATGTTTAGGAGTTCTATTATAATTGCTTATATTGTGTTGAATTGCAATCTTGAGAATTATTTTTGCCAATTGCTCCCTGTATTCGACCTCGGACTTGATTTTTGATATTCGAGTATAAATATTATTTATTTTTTTTTACGCTGATTCGATTTATACTACAATGCGATGATTTTAAAACCCGATTCAGAGTGAACAACACTTCCAAGCTCCAATCGACTCCCTGGGGCCTATATAAGGATCCCCTTGGCAAAATCGTTTTCCCTACGCCCGAATTTGGTCGGAATCACCCTCAATTCCTCCCTCCTCTCCGATCGAATAGCTCCTCGATGTCCGGCAACCTCTTTTGACCTCCCTCGTCATCCGCCTGCAATACCGGTAGTAGATTCTCCTTCCTCGTCTTCCTCCGCGTCGTGCCGTACCAGCCGACACCTCTCCCTCCATCTTCCTTGCCGTCCTATCACTCACCGGAGCACCTTCTTCTCCAACACTGGCCAATCAAAGCTGGTGTCATCCTCCCTCTTTCATCTGTTAGATTAGGATTAGAATAATTTCTTTAGACTCTTAAGTTAATTCTCCTCCTCTTAACTCTAAATTCGATCGCTGACGACACCGATCGCCTTCATCTCCTCCATCTCCGGTCGCTCCTCCAACGAGGCGTCCCCACCGCTACACCCCTCCATCCGCCTTGTCGAAACCCTCTACACCTCTGCCTCGACTCCATGAACCAAACCCCTCTCCTATTTAGCCAATTCCACATCCCAAACTACCCACCAAACAGACCCACCTCTTCCGACCTAATCCGTCTTCACCACGCTCACCCACGACCTCTCACTGCATGCCATTGCCACCACCACTCTCGCCGCATTAGTGCGAAGCTCCTGAGCATTTTTTAATACGGCTGAGAGGCCCTCTTCTTGTTTTCAGGTACCTAGGGTGCAGCCGCCATTACCGAAGAGCTTCAAGCAAGTTTTGAAGCTTGCTTCCCAGCCAATAACCCCAGGCGAGATCTCCAGGCTCAGCAGAACTCATCTAGGAGTGCAACCAAGGAGTTAATTTAGACCATTGACCAGCTCTTTGGCCGAAATTAGAAGAAGCATCTGAAGCTGCTGCTCGCGGAAGAAAGCAGGGACATTTAGTCCCACATCGGATAGGGAAGAGCTGCTGAAGTGCCTTATTACATTTTTGTGCCTTAGCCTCTTCGCCTCCTAACATGAGGGTGAGGTCCTCCTTACTCGATCACATACCCGACTCGCCTTCACATCCCGACTATTACCCACGCTGGTAGCCCTGGTCCCGGGTGAGCTCATACTGATTACTCGAATACCCGGTTATCCCTTGAGAAAGAGAAGGAAGGAAGAGAGAGAGAAAGAGAGTGCAGGGAAAAGGGGGGTTTTGCTTCAGAAGGATCTTAACACTTAGCCAAAATATGAAGTCCTTCCCCCTGTGTGCAAAGAAGAGCTGAAAGAGAAAAGAAGAGGAAAGACAGAAGGAAGAGGATAGTAGAAGGAGAGGAGAAGCAGAGGAAAAGGTAGAGAAGAGGAGGCTGAAGAAGAAGAATAGCAAAAGAAAATCAAAGAGGGATCACTGTAGCAACACACTTTAAGTCGTCTGATTGTGAAATCAGACGTCTGATTATCTCTATCCTTCATTTGATTAGATTCAGTAAATTCTATGTATGTGTTAGGCTAATAATTGGTGATCCAAATCACCATTATTTTGTCTAGAATTCTTTTTATCTCCCCATATACTCATGTTATACATTGCATATTAGTTTTTGAGTAATTAATTATGCTCATTTATATTATCTATTGAGATTAGCGCGTGAATGCAATACTTACTTCCTTTGTTCGACCTCGGACTTCATTTCGAGTAATAAATTATATTTGTTGATGAGTGACTTTGGTATGTACTACGGCGTATTAATCTTAAACACTGATTTCGCACGGTCAACAGAAGGTCATGCGGGTGGGGGAAGGTTGCGTAGGTGGAGCGAAGGTTAGGGAAGGTCATGCGGGTGGGGGTGTTTTTAGGTTTCTCTCGATTGGGTTTTGCGAGGGCGAGAGATTTGGTGGCGAGTTGCAAAAGGGGGGAAGCAGGGTTTTGGGGAGGCATGAGATTTGCAGTGGAGGTGCGAGATTTTGCAATGGATTCGTAGGACAAGGAATTGAGGAGATGGACGTGTTGAAATAATGTCTCAAATAGTTAGTTTTAATTTTATTTTTGTTAATTTATTATATTTTGGATCATTTTTTATTATCTTAAAAATTATTATAACATGATTTTCATTATCATATTGTTCACTTTTGTGACATTACATTTTACCATTACATATAATCATTTCAAAAGCATTATTTTTTTTTTGTAGTGATACTTGCTCAATTAACATAGAAATCAATGTTATATTTTTAGACATTTATGTAAAAGTTGAAATAATATAATGGTAACTTTCTTGAAGAAAATGATCACTAAATCCAATATGTTATTTATAAGGGGATTTATGTAAAAATTTAAAGCATATCTTCATGCATTAATTAATAGTAACTTTCCTTACTAACATATATTAATACATATCTGCCTAAATTATAATAATACCGACATTTATATTCACCAATGTAGTGGCAAATAAATGAACATGTCCTAAACTCATAAAAATGCCAATGAATAAAATTTGTCGCTAAAGGCATTTGTTAGTCAGCATATTTATATAGCGGCAAATAATATAGTTATGTTGCTAACGCATAACTTTACAGACATATAAATTTGTTGCTAAAAAAAATTGTAAGCTAACATTTTTTGTTAGCGACAAATTATTTTGACATGTCTCTAAAGGATACTATTAGCGACACATGTTTTATTTGTTGCAAGGTGAAATGTTGTTAAATCTATATTTTGTTGTAGTGGTGGTGGGGTTTCTAGGTCAAAAGGGCCAAGTTAGGGCTTCTAGCACCAAAAACAAGAACCATAGATGATCCCCAGATGTCCATACAAATGATCAGACGTCTTATACTCCAAAATTGAACGTCTGGAAGTTAGGTCAGACGTCTAATTTTGTGTCAGTGTGAGTTTTGGCTTCCTGGATTGATTTTCTGCAGAAATCAGACGTCCAGCCTAATGTCTGGACGTCCTAAAAGGTGTTGGAGAGTGGGTTTTGGGTTTTCTAAGGTAGGTTTTCGTTCCTATGTGTTTAGGAGAGGAATAAGGTGGATAAGAACATTGATAGTAAGGTGAATAAGAACATGGATAGTGCTATCCATGTTTTGGATTCTAAGGTTAAGATGTCCTAATGGAAGTGGTTTTGGGTTTAGGAAGGTTGTCCTAGGGTTTCTAAGAGTAGGGATAAGGCTATCCTCCTCACTCCTCATGTTTGGATCAATCTTCTCTTGTTATTGCCTTATGCCACTCTATCTCCCATCTTGGATCACTTTATCACCTGCAAATAGCAACAAAAACATTAAATAGCAAGATATCTCATCTTATTCTATATAAAATGATGCAATGCATGATATGAGTGCAATATTCACAAATTAAGCTAGATTCAAACATTATTTAGGTTGATTAGGACCTATGATTGCGCAATCATACCCCCATGCCTAATCTTTGCTCGTCCCTAGCAAATGCATGACTAAGTTATTTACAAATTTGGTCCCTAAAGGAATACTTATTCTTTTTATCAAAGAGTCTGACTAAAGATTTTTCTCCTTTTGTTTCATCCAAAAATCTAGAAATCCAGGCAATCGTGAAAATGTAGTGATGGTAGTTAAGTAATAGACCCACGTGAAAAGCCAATTCACACTTAAAGTTTATACTTGACCCTTAGTAAAAATTCTATCGGGATAGGCAAACTTCTTCCCTCGGGGATACATAACAAATAATATGAAATTTACCCCAGCTTTCTAGCTTAGGTAGAAGATGTCTGAGTCAAGTGGTTTTTTTTATTTGGTGGCTCACACTCATCTGGTGCTACATATAATCTAGTACTATGGATTCTAGATTTCTACACTATCAAATAATTTAACCTAGAGAGAGGCTAAAAATTGTGCTCTTTTTAGTTCCTTCATACTCTCTCTTTTTCTTCTCTTTTTCTTTTTGAGCTCACGATCACTAATAGAAAAAGCACTGTTCGCGATGAATATTTTTGACTGTTCAAGTAATGGTCAGAAATAATGTTATTCTCGACCATTTTAATAGGAATGGTTGCCAAAAGTCCGGTCATTAAGTTTGTCATTTGGAAAACAGTTGAGGAGGTTGAGACCATTCTCGACCGTTGTAAACGGTCGAGTCTAAAAAATTATTCGATCGTTGTTATGTAAATGATAGAGGATAAAGAAATCCTTGATTGTGAAATATATAACATTCGAGAAAGTGAAGTAAAATTAAGACGTCTGGTCGACACCATTTTCGACCGTTTCCATATTAATGATCGAGGATAATGTTTTCATAACTTACCACCCAAGGCAGGGCAAATTTTCAAAGTCTATCGTCGACCGTTCAACCTTAATGGTCGGAAAAGGAGTTATTCTCGACCGTTATTAATAGTCGGTAATAACATAAAATCGACCATTTATTAGGAACGATCGAGGATGTTGAATTAAATCCCTAGCGCAGACCTGACTCCCTCCCCCTTCATCCCAAATCTAAAGCGACCTCCTCCACCTCGTGACCTCCTCCTGTCCCTCCCCTCTGCGAGACCTCCTCCCCTTGGCTCCTCCTCCACGAGCATCACTACGACTCCTCCTCCGCCTTGGCTTCTCCTTCGCGACCTCAAGGGGTAGCCATGATGCTCCTCTTCTTCCTCCTCCACCCGCCTCCCCCTCGTCTTCGGCCTGAGTCCCACTCCCCCTTGCCCACCACCACCACTAGCTGCCACCTGCAGCACCACCACCCGCCGCCACCACCTCTGCCGCCACCACCAGCACCTCTGCCACCACCACCCACAGCACCACCAGCACCTTTGCCACCACCACCCACAACACCACCACCCCCTGCGGCCACCACCAACACCACACCACCTCTGCTGCCACCACTAGCACCAGCACCAGCACCTGCCACCAACACCACCACCCCCTGCCACCACCCCCGCCACCACGACCACTCCCCCTGCAG